>OZ017768.1:2350864-3071196 GCA_963969345.1 Turbatrix aceti
GGGATTACATAGGGAGAACCGAAAGTATAGTTTTGGCTCCACCCATGCGGCCGCTGCGTCTCTCGCTGAATGGCTGCAGCCATGGCTGCGAGCGTGTGTCTGACTCTCTCTCTTCTCCCTTGTATTTTCACCACCGCGCTGCGCGCGTTCGCTGGTTCGAATTAATGTCAAAAAAATCTAAATTTTGTCCAAATTAGAATTTTTGAATTGTTTCAAGTCAGATTAGTGATCGTCATGATATTTGAAGCATTTTGACCCAAAATGGGATTTTTTGAATCAATTTTGACAAAAATCGAGTAGGGTACGGTAGAAAAAACGCCAGAGGGTTCAAAATAATGATAGAAAGCTGAAAATTTCAGTATAGACTAAAAACTAAATTTCCTTTCGAATGAAGTACTCAGTTTTGTGATATCGATTTGATAAATGACCGAAAAAACGGTTTTTTTCGGAAATTTGAAAATTTAGGAACTTTTTAGAACTTTGATCAAAAAGTGAATATCACCAATGGAAAGAGCAGTATCTTTTTTATCCAGAGCCAAATTTTCAGATTTTTACCATATCGCATGGGCATACGGTAGCGATTCTCCCGAACCCTACTTGTTCCAACGCCTGAGGCAATGAGGTGAAGCATTGCTTAACAACGGGAGATAGCACATCTTGTACGGCATTCTTCGGTCTACAAAATGATGTGACTCTCGAATTTTTATCTATTTTTTTGGCTTCACAATATTAATTCGCGCAACATACACTCATTTTTGGTACCAATTTTCCGACAATCGAAATCGAAAAAGTGGGGTCTGGGGAAAAAATCGCCATTGACACAGTTTTGGGGTGTTATAGCATGAATCTCGACCCAAGACGTAGAAAACCCTGTAGAATTCAAAAATTATACTGTTTTGTTCCTAAAGGTTCGAAAAAGTTCCGAAAACTGCATTTTTTTCGAAAATTTGAATGTTTAGGAACTTTTTGGTCCAAATTAAAAAAAATGGATATCACCACCAAATTCAGAATTTAATTTTACCCCGGTACTGAAATTTTCAGCAACATTTGTTTCCAACTGTGTCAATGGCGATTTTTTCCCCAGACCCCACTTTTTCGATTTCGATTGTCGGAAAATTGGTACCAAAAATGAGTGTATGTTGCGCGAATTAATATTGTGAAGCCAAAAAAATAGATAAAAATTCGAGAGTCACATCATTTTGTAGACCGAAGAATGCCGTACAAGATGTGCTATCTCCCGTTGTTAAGCAATGCTTCACCTCATTGCCTCAGGCGTTGGAACAAGTAGGGTTCGGGAGAATCGCTACCGTATGCCCATGCGATATGGTAAAAATCTGAAAATTTGGCTCTGGATAAAAAAGATACTGTTCTTTCCATTGGTGATATTCACTTTTTGATCAAAGTTCTAAAAAGTTCCTAAATTTTCAAATTTCCGAAAAAAACCGTTTTTTCGGTCATTTATCAAATCGATATCACAAAACTGAGTACTCCATTCGAAAGGAAATTTAGTTTTTAGTCTATACTGAAATTTTCAGCTTTCTATCATTATTTTGAACCCTCTGGCGTTTTTTCTACCGTACCCTACTCGATTTTTGTCAAAATTGATTCAAAAAATCCCATTTTGGGTCAAAATGCTTCAAATATCATGACGATCACTAATCTGACTTGAAACAATTCAAAAATTCTAATTTGGACAAAATTTAGATTTTTTTGACATTAATTCGAACCAGCGAACGCGCGCAGCGCGGTGGTGAAAATACAAGGGAGAAGAGAGAGAGTCAGACACACGCTCGCAGCCATGGCTGCAGCCATTCAGCGAGAGACGCAGCGGCCGCATGGGTGGAGCCAAAACTATACTTTCGGTTCTCCCTATGTAATCCCGGGTGCGAGAGGTCCCGGGATCAATCCCCGGCTCAGCCCGAGTTTTTGGACCTTTATCACTAGAACTTCAACACGGACACTAAAAAGAATGATTTTTTAAGCTAGAAAAAATGTTGTTGCAGTCGATAATCTGCTTCCCGGAGGTTTGTTTTCATTTTGGACTTCCAATAGGTCAGCACTTTCGTATTCATCGTCGATCTTCTTCACCAACCAAAATGTTTCCATGATGCCTTTTCCCTTGATTATTACGTCACCCCTAAGTTCAGTTACAAAGCCGCCTATCTGTTCAAGCAGTAAATTGGTGGCCGATGTGATTTGAATTTTGCTTGCTAAAATTAAGCTTTTTTTGTATTCAGTGAAATTTGGACATACGTTTTCCATTGCTTTCCATCCTGGAAGCCGTATTGACAGTGTCACCAAAAAGGCAATAGCGGGGCATACTAAGTCCAACAACGGCAGCTGTAACGGCACCTGAGTGCACTCCAATACGAATCTCGATTCTTTCTTTTGGCAGGTGGGGGATTCTGAATTTGCGGATACTACGCATGAGAATCAGGGACATTTGTGCAATCTGTCTAACGTGATCAGTACCATTACGATGTGGCAAGCCGGACACGCACAGATATCCGTCACCAATGGTTTCGACTTTGTAAACATCGTGAGCTTCGATCACGGTATCAAAGAGGGTGTACAGATCATTGAGCAGATTGACTACTTGTAAAGGAGAACATTGATTTGAAACTTGCGTAAATTGAACAACATCGGAGAAAAACACGGTTACGGAATCGTAATTTTCGGGTTGAACTGGTATCCCACGTTTTAGACTTTCTGCTACCTGTCTGAAAAAATATTTTTTGAAATGACCAAAGTAAGTAAAAATGTACTTTGGAAGCATCCGATAAAGCAGCAAGTCTGATTTTTGTTTTTCTTCAGTTAATTCTCCAGAACGTTGAGCGACCTCGTTTGCTAAAGTGTCGGCGTACGACTCAACGGTTGCAAATATGTGATCCATCAAGCTTTCATTTGCGTTCTTGTCAGATCGAAGAATATTTTGTAAAATGTTAAGCGACGGTCTTGCTTTTGGTTTGTCCATGTAACATTCTTTTATCACAGCTATGACACTTGGCGGAAGATCCGGTACCGATACAGTTGACAGATCAGGCTTTAACGAATCAGTGCCACCACGCTTGATTCGGTATATTGCATCTAAAAAACGATAATGATTGTTCAAAACTTCAGAAAGGGAAAACAAAAAGATACCATCAATTGCGTTATCATCCTCTAATCCAAACGGTCCTTTTTTGGTCAAAATCTCAGAGCACACAATTCCAAAGCTGTAAACATCGGCCGTTTCATTAGGTGCCATTTCCGGATTACAGATCATCTCAGGTGCCCGCCATAAGAGTTCTCTTCTGTTAACTTGTTCTTCTCTGTGCATTTTGTGAAGTCCGTAATCAGTCAACTTGACTACCCATCGATCGTCGACAACAATTGTCCGGGATGTCAGTCTGCCATGTCCTTTACAGTAATCAATTTGAATAAGACACATGAGTCCATGAACAATATCTAGGGCAATCGAACGTAGGAAAAACGCGTCCATTGGGTACTTTTCATCCGCTATGAGGTCTCTCAAACTCCTACGACTACAAAACCGAAATATTGCATAAGTTTGGGGGCCATCAGAGCAGAGACCAATAAACTTGCAGAGATTGTCGTGACTGAGCTGTGTCATCTTACGCAGCTCTGAACACAATTTTTCGTCTAAAACTGGCCGATTTTGGAACTTTCTTGTTGCCACTGGTTCGCTGTGAAGAAAAAAATAAGCGTAGTGCTTTGATTCGATCGCGCCGCTAATACTGCTTTTTGTGGATATTCTTGATTGTAAGGAGTATTGACTTGCAGCTTCAATTTTCTTAACGTGGGAGAGCTCAACAAAACTGATTTGCCACAGTGCGTTAAGTCGTAATTTTTCGATATGGCGAAAGCTAAAAAATAAATAAGAAGACTAATCAAGATTAATCAAATCGCAAATCTCTTCTCGGTAAATCCAGCATTGGAATGAACAAGCAATGCTAGATGATCCGAGAAAAAAACAAATCATTTTTTAAAAGAAAACCTACTGTAATCCGTAAACTAAAATCAGCAGTAAGCTTAACACCAAAAGCCCCAAAACGGTGTAAACATAAGGCGCCAGTGCGTACCACACCTGTATGGGACACACCGTGCCGGTGAATCCACATGTCGGAACGGAGAGCGGTCGGACTCCCTTTCTTGTCGCCCAAATACTTGTCGACTCATCTGCATAGTTTGGAATCACGTGAGGGACACTTTCCTCAAAGTTTATAATTAAATACTCTGCCACTTTTCCGTCAGCGTTGATGCCATACATTCCAAACCTGGCATCTCTCATGCCAAATGAGTTAATCTTGACGTTACCGGTGTATCCGTCAAAAGATAATTTGGCATTTCCGACGATTGCTTTGCCGTCGTTGAGTCCATTAATTGGATCTTTTTCGAGTGTTCGATTGAGTGCCAATCCGTAGAGGTAAAATGTGTCATGCAAGTCGTAAGCGTAATCTGATATCTGAAAATATGGAATTTAAACCTTGTGTTTGTTGCTTCGAATTTATACATATGGAATGTATAAATTCGAAGCAACAAACACAAGGTTTACATTGTAATCTGCAGTGTCGCAATCAGAGCAAAACCACGGCCAATCTCTTTCACGGTTACCGTAATTTTTTAAAAATTGTTCTAATTTGTGTCTGCTGTTGTTTACAAATCCATCAACCTAAAACCGAATAAACATAAAATTTAATGATAGCTGAAAAACGTACAAAAAATGTGTAACGAGCTCCTTCCTTGGCATACTCATCCATTCCATCTGCAAAATCGTCAGCGGCGTACCATATTGGTTCACTCTGCATCCTTTCATCTAAAATAAAACAAAAAAAAATTAACTCATATGAAATATATAAAATAAAAAAACTAACCAATATTTTGATCATAGCGATAGCGTGTTCCAAAAGCCAGTGAGCTGGTGTCCATGACAATAGACACATATTCTGGATTATCAAAACCCAAATCTTTGAGAGCAATCAGACTCATTCTTTTAGAGTCATCTCGGGGCAAACAATGTACAAAAACTAAAAAATTGAAAACATTCGTAAACTATACATTTGTCATAAATACTATTCAGATAAACCCTTACTTCTAGCATACTTTGAAGCTTCCCGGAGTGCATCAACCATGCTTTCTCTTGTCACAACTGAAATTAATCTTGAAAAAGAAATCATAATCTTAGACTGCGAACTCTGAACAGCAGTCATGATTTCCTTATTGAAATACGAACATCGCTGCTCTGTATCACCCGGAAAAGTTGTGTAGATAAATGCAAATCTATCCCATCTGAAGTGTTCCATGACTGCTACCACGGCCTTGGCAGCAGTGTTCCGCTCTGGCCAAAATCGACTCTCGACTCTCGACTCTGACTCAGAGTCGAGAGTCGAGAGTCGAAAGAGTCGACTCTTTCGACTCCGACTCCCAGAATCGACTCTTTGACTCCGAGTTAAAATAGGTTCACAAAAAATGCATCAATAAACGCCTAAAACTGCGTGCTTTCATCTTTAACGAGTTTTTATTTTACAAAATCAAACATTTGGCATCAAAAATGGCTATAAAAGTGTATTTTTTTCAAAAAATTTTCATCAAAGAGTCGACTCCAAAGAGTCAAAAGGTCATTTTGTAAAAATCGACTCTCGACTCTGACTCTGACTCTCGACTCTCAGAGTCAGAGTCAGAGTCAAAGAGTCGACTCTGAGTCGGAGTCAGCGGAACACTGCTTGGCAGCTTGATTTGCCGATATGGCTACAGTTGTTGTCGTAGGAAATCGAGCCTTATCAGCTAGTTCATTCGTTGACGTCAGGCCCCATCCCATTAGGGGCACGTTTGCAGATGCCGCTACCGAAGACGCTAATATCGCAGCTGGGTTGCATGCAGGTCCGATTAGTATGTTGACTTTCTGTTCTGCAATCAGTTGTGCTGCGTAACCTGTTGCATATTTTTCTACACAGTCATCAAACCGAACGAAAAACGTGAAATTGTAGTTGTCGAGCAAATGTTCTTCTCTGATACGATCAAGTGCAATATTTATAGCCGCAATAGAGCCTTTGTAGCTCATTAGCTTAACTACAAGTTCAGCTTCTACTGTAATTAAAACGCCAACTTTGATTTCTAACGGTCGATTGTCATAAAGTAGGAGTTCCTCAGGCGAAGGTTTAGTGTAATTTAGAAGTTGAGCAAACACGGGAGCAAGCAGCAATAACAGAATACAACAACTCATTTTGAAACAACTAATTTGTTATAATAAAATGTCTTCATTACTTTGACACACAAGCTATAGCGCTGAAAAGATACGGTATCAGTACAATCGCTTCGGATAAGCTGAAGTTGTGCAAGGTTTTGTACGTGCCAAAAAACAGCCTAGTTCTATGGCTGCCTACATACACCTGAATTGCACCTAGTGCATGCTTCAATTTATTTTTATAGTTGTCGGATAACGATAGTCAACGGATTTTATAGCGCTAAAAAGATACGGATTGTTTAGGTTTTTTGTAGCCATAAAAAATTGCTATGCATAATTTTGTGACATGGCAGTCTGGCAGTTACAAAAAATTAAATGCACCAAAACATATGTTTTACCAATAATAGAAGGCGAATGGTTTTTCGTAAGTGTGAATGCTATCTTTATTATCCTTCTATAAGTAATCTGTATCAAGAAGTTATTTTGTTTGTAATACGAAAACTCGACCGAAAACCCGAAGTTGATAATCCGGCGACACCGGACAAAACATCAGAAAGCAAAAATCTACAATAAAACTACTTTTAATCTGTAAACGATTTGTGTGTTTTTTTTGCGGCAGCGCACAATGGAATAGAACTGGTGTAAAACACCTGACTGACGTGAGCCCCTGCTTGATGTTGATGATCCAGAAAAAAATTATGATTTCAACTGAAAGTATAACCCGCAAAAACCAATTGGAAAACTGGGTAAAAATAGTATGTAAAGATATATCGCTATAATGCGCGATAAGCTCCTTTGATTGAATCCTCATTTGAGCGCGGGGAAACAACAAAAAGGTTGCGTAACTAGTACGTGGATCAAACGTTGTCTACTTTGATGATGCACTATCATAAAAACTATTTTTTTGTATTGATCAACTTCAGATGAGAATTATCTTTAAAAATAGTTAATCTGAATTTAATTTTCCCCGTTATTCGCAAAAAAAGCTTTGTTTGCCTCCAGCATGCCAAACAATATTAGAAATAGCCATGCCGGAGTACTTTACGTGCTGCGGTTTTTTGGTGAAAAAAATCTCCATAGTGATCAATGTTCCATGTTCATCATTGTTGAGAGAATTGTTTTCAGGACATCGGTAGACAAAAATGCTTTGTTTTATTTACATATTTATTTGCTGTTGTAGTTTCGTAAAAAATATTCAGACAAAAAATAGCAGTTCGATGATGCATTTTGTACCATTATTTGAAAACATTTGCACCATCAAAAATTTAGATTTTTGTTATCGCTTTCCTATTTATACAAATGCTAATGGCTTACAAAACAATAGTATATTGCGACATAAAATATAATAGTAACATGTTTTTTGTTTGAGTAAACACTAAATATATCGATGTATTAACCAAATGTTTCTAATACAAACATACCACGTTTCAGAGCGTGCTTTAAAAATGTTTACATATGTTCATTAACTAAAATTCAGCTTCATTGTTGCCATATTAGCCATCATAATGAACTCGATGAAAACTTATCGTGCTTACAACATCAGATTGTAAGAATATTTTTTCTTATTGTTTTTGCAGTAATGATAGAATCTTTTTCAGATTTCTGGTTTTTGCGTTTTTTATTACTACTATTTATTTTTTTCTACACCATAATGAGTTCTTAAGTTTGTTACATTTTTATATATTAAGCTCCTTTATGTGGTTTCAGGTCCAAACACTTACGAAAGCGCAACTGAATGTAACTTTGTTTGAATGGAAATGAGTAATTTAAATGAATAATTTTAGCACAGTTAAACAATATTGAACCTAAAATTGCTTTGAAGAAAATTGACATAAATTTTGACGGTCCGGATTACAACTCATCAAACCTTGAAAAATCTAAACTTGGCATAAAGGATTTGGCACTGCTGACATTTATTTCCGAAAATCACGTTTCTGAATCAATGTTAGTTTATCTAAAAAATAATGATAATAATACATATTTCATTATTTTTAGTTTACTGTGATTTTTCAGAATCTCATGTCAAACTATTTTGCAATTGCCTGAACTCAAGGGTAGACCCTTTTATGTCTTTGTTGCGGAGGACGTGACGAATGCATCGGAAACAATATACAAAGCCATATGTCCAATTGCCAAGATTATAAACTACGGTGACATGGCAAAACATTTACCACCCGAATTTAGTTTGTTGAGGGATAGCTATCGTTTCAAACCGATATGTGTCATGTATGTCCTCCAACGACATCCTATAGCTTTGTTTGTTGATGCATCCGTCAGGTTTGAAAATAAGAAGGAATCACCGATCACTGTGAGTTGATAAGGTTTTTGGCATTATGTCCTGAAGCCATTCATAGAATTGGCGTAATGTCCCATATGCCAAAATTTTGGTGCTACTGGGACACAGTGCCAAATTTTAGAATAATTTTTTTTGTTTGCAGGATTTAATTAAACGAACACAAAATGATAGCGAAGTGGGTCTCGCAATGGTAGGAAATGGATATCACTACATGTACTCTGCCACACATCCAGATGTCTACAAACACTTTCCAGAAGTCAACGTAACATTGGTAGGAATCTTTTTTTCGGAGCTTAAAAAAATTACCATTTCAGATGAGAAAAACGTACCAAATGCAGTCAGGCTTCACATTGTTCTTTGGTACCCCTTCGGGATGGCGCATAGCAACGCGCTACGTACAATGTGCATTTGAACGCGACTGTCTAGCGCCACCAGGCTCATCCGCATCAACGTGTACTATTTCGGATATTTGGAGGAAGCCAAATGTGTTTTCCGGGTGCCATCGGTTCGACCAATCTGCGTTAAATTTGATTGGATATGTGGAATCAAAAGGAAATTACTCAAAATACGCCTATACTAATGATGACATATTTCATATCACACGTGCTGCAAAAGTATAGTAAAAAACTTTTTAAAACACACATTTGAATTTGTCAAAATATGAATCCCGTTTTTCGATACCATGATCCTATCAATGACATTTGGCGAAGTGTCCCAAACAATTCAATCTGCATTCGAATTCTTTTTCCTTTCTTCTCTTTCCTTCTCCGTCTTCTCCGACCTGATTTAGACGTAGTTTTTCACGTCTTATCCGCCCCTGAGGCGCCGAGAAGCATGGCTGAGTGGTCTAGGGTCTGAATCCCGGGCTCCCCGGCTCAGCCCGAGTTTTTGGACCTTTATCCCCAAAAATGGATGACATTGATAAAAACACATTGTTTTTACGTTTGGGACAATGTTGTTGCGGTCGATATCCTGCTTTCTGACCGATTGTCATTGATTTTTCTCTGCAGCCAATATGTTTCCATGATGCCTTTTCCCTTAATGATTACTTCACCTCGAAGTTCAGTGATGAAACCGCCAATCTGCATGAGTAACGTGTTAGTCGCTGATGAGATATGGATCATGCTTGCTAAAAGGAAGTGTTTTTTTGGCCACTCAACTTTTGTTCGAACATACGCTTTCCGTTGCTTTCCATCCTGGAAGCCGTATTGACTGTGTCACCAAAAAGACAGTAGCGAGGCATACTCAGTCCAACAACCGCTGCCGTGACTGCACCTGAATGTGCCCCTATGCGAATCTGGATTCTTTCGTTAGGCAGGTGCGGTATTCGAAACTTGCGGATGGTTTGCATCAGAGCCAGAGACATCAAGTGCAATTCGTTTTACGTGTTCGATGCCGTTACGATGTGGTAGGCCGGACACGCAAAGATATCCGTCACCAATGGTTTCAACTTTATAGACGTCGTGGTTCTCGATGACGGTGTCGAAGAGAGTATAAAGATCGTTGAGCAGGGTGACGACTTGTAGAGGAGTACACTGACTTGAAAGTTGAGTGAATTGGACGACGTCGGAGAAAAATACAGTAACGCTGTCGTAGTTTTCTGGTTGAACTGGTATGCCACGCTTTAGACTTTCCGCTACCTGTCTAAATTTTTTTTGTGATTGCTATTTTTGTAGGATGGCATCGAACTCACTTTGGAAGCATCCGATAGAGCAACAAATCTGATTTTCCTTTTTCTTCCGTCAGCTCTTCGGCACGTTGTGCAACTTCCTCAACCAGCGTGTCGGCATAAGATTCGACTATCGTGAAAATGTGATCCATCAAACTTTCACTTGCGTTTTCGTCCGATCTCAAAACATTTTGTAAATCGAGAAGTGCTGGTCTCGACTTGGGGTTCCAAGCAAAACATTCTTTAATGGCCGCGATAACACTGGGCTTCAAATCAGGCACCGATACGGTTGTGAGATCGGGCTTCGGAGCGTCGGTGCCGCCCCGTTTGATCTTATATATTGCTTCTGAAAAACAAAATGATTATTTTTGCTTCAGGGGTTTGGATATGTTTGAAAGCGTTTACGTCTGGGCAAATATGTGCGCAAAATGCTCACTCAGTGCGCTTTGGTAAAAAACAACAACTTACCATCGATGCCGTCCGAATCATCTAAACCGAGAGGTCCTTTCTTAGTCAGGACCTCCGAACAAACAATTCCAAAACTGTAAACATCAGCCGCTTCATTAGGTATCATATCCGGATTCCGAATCATTTCAGGTGCCTTCCATAGTAATTCTCTTCTGTTGACTTTCTCGCCCTTGTGCAACCCATGGAGTCCGTAGTCAGTCAACTTGACTACCCATCGATCGTCGACCACAATTGTCCGGGATGACAGTCTGCCATGACCCTTACAGTAATCCACTTGGGTAAGACACATGAGTCCGTGAACAATATCCAAAGAAATCGAACGTAAGAAAAACGCGTCCATTGGGTACTTTTCATCTGCTATAAGATCCCGCAAACTGCGTCGACTACAATATCGGAAAATGGCAAACGTTTGAGGACCATCAGAGCAAAGACCAATGAATTTGCAAAGGTTATCATGACTTAGCTGAGTCATCTTCCGCAATTCAGAGCATATCTTTTCATCCAAAACCGGTCGACAGTCGAACTTCCTTGCAGCAACGGGTTCATTGTTGAAGTAAAAGTAGGTGTAATGCTTGCTTTCAACGGTGTTACTAATTGTACTATTGCCTGAACTTTTGGATTGCAATGAATGTTGACTTGTAGTATTGAGTTTCTTCTTTTTGATGTGAATGAGCTCCGTAAAGCTGATTTGCCAGAGGGCGTTAAGCCTAGCTTTTTCCACTCGGCGGGAACTGAAAAATACAAATTTTTTTGTGACCATGTATTAATTTTTGTACTTTTGGTGGCGGTAGTAATGTTATCTACATGCACCTAACCAAGATGGTTGTACTATAATACTATCTAGATTTTTGTCATTTTCGATCAAAATACAGACATAAAATGAATTTAAAACGTTTCAAAAAAGACTACTGAAATACCTGTATATATAAAAAACTGTTTTCATCAGATTCGCTCCCGCTCATGTTTTTTTGTTATTATGCAATCATTTGGGATGCATCAAAACACATAAACTGTTCTTAAAAGAAAACTTACTGTAATCCATAAATAAGAATAAGCAGAAGGCTTAAAACCAAAATAGCCAGAATTGCGTAGACGTAGGGCGCCAGGGCGTTCCAGACCTGTATAGGACAACTGGAGCCCGTGAATCCACATACTGGAACTGAAAGCGGTCGAACGCCGTCTCGCGTCGCCCAGATACCCGTCGATTCATCTACATAATTAGGCATCACAGTTATGATACTTTCATCAAAATCGATTATCAGATATTCAATAATATTGCCATTGGCATTGAGTCCGTACATACCAAAATTACCATCTCTCATGCCAAAAGAATTTATTTCTATGTGTCCGTTGTAGCCATCAAATTCACCCTGGGCATTGTTGACAATAGCTCTGCCATCGTGGAGACCGTTTACCGGATCTTGCTGCAGTGTTCGGTTGAGAGCTAAGCCATAGAGGTAAAATGTGTCATGCAGGTCGTAGGCATAATGTGATATCTGAAAACGTTGCTATGCAAAATTAGACAAACAAATAAATTGTTTACGTTGTAATCTGAAAAGTCGCAGTCATAGCAAAACCATGGCCAGCCTTTTTCACGATCGCCGTAGGCATCCAGGAACGCAGCCATTCTTGCTTTGCTGTTATTGACGACTCCATCGACCTAGAATTTGAACTTTTGATGACATAAAAACTGTATAACGTACGAAAAAAGTGTATCGAGCGCCTTCCTTGGCATATTCATCCAGACCGTCTTGATATTCATCGAAAGCGTACCATAAAGGTTCGCTCTGCATTCTTTCGTCTGAAAATATCGACAGTCTTTTTTCAATCAAATTATGGGATTAAGAGGAGCAAAACACAGAAACCATAAAACTTATTAGAGCAAGATTTGCTATGACAAAAAATGATAGTAAAATATATTTAGAAAATGACTCACCGACATTTTTTTCATACCGGTAACGCGTTCCTAATCCCAGAGCACTGGTTTCCATGATCATGGCCACGTATTCAGGGGTATCAAATCCAGCATCTTTGAGGGATATCAAACTCATTCTTTTATAGTAGTCGTTGTTGTAGCATCCAACAAAAACTAAAAATAGTAATTTTAGAGTATATTTTTAAAATTTAAAAAGTTCTTACTTCTGGCATATCTCGAAGCAGCCTTAAAAGCATCAGTCAAACTTTCCCTATTAACATTTGGTACCATACGTGTAAATGAAATAATCAATCTTGAATGCGAATTTTGAACTTGTTCAATTAGCTCGCGATTGAAGTACTCGCATCGCATTTCGGTATCTCCGGTGAAAGTTGTGTATATAAATGCAAATCTATCCCAACCAAAATGTTCCATGATTTTTACAATAGATTGTGCAACTTGTCTGGCGGATATAGCAACTGTCGTCGTCGTTGGAAACCGATCCCTATCCGCGAGTTCATACGTCGAGGCCAGACCCCATCCCATAAGGGGTATATTAGCGTAAGAAGCGATCGACGAAACCAGAAGAGCGGCTTGGTTGCATCCCGGTCCGATGAAAACATTGACTTTCTGCTCAGCGAGAAGCTCTGCAGCATACCCCGCAGCATAGAGTTCCCTGCATTCGTCAAATCGAACAAAAAACGTAAAATTATAATTGTCAAGCAGGTGTTCTTCCCGGATACGATCAATCGCGATATTGATAGCCGCAATAGAACCCCTGTAGCTCATTTTATTGACTGCTTGTCCGGCTTCTATGGAAATAAGCACACCAACTCGTATCTCAAATGGCCGATTGTCGTACATAGACACATCTCCCGCTCCCGGTAGCGGAGTTGTATAACCTGGAAGTTGGGTAAGCACAGGAACAAGTAGACACAATAACAGAAATTGCGTCACAGAACATAGCATTTTTAGAAGAATATGACTTTTAGGACGCTTATCTTAGATAAGGAAGAAATCGTCATTGTGCTTATATAGAAGAGGCACATCAAGAGCTGCTGGCTCCGGTGAAAATACAAACGCCCGCTAAGCCAGTTGCTTTCGGCATTTTGTACCTGACAAAAAAAGGTGATGTATGGCTGCATAGCTTAAGTCATGTTTGTAATTTTGGGTTGGGTCGGGTGCATAAAAATTCACTTAAGACCAGAGGCCGATGCTGTTGACTCTCGGAATTGCAAGGGGTGGTATTCACGATCCTATCAATGACATTTGGCAAAGTGTCCCGAACAGTTAACTGCGTTTTTCGCTGCGATTCAATCTGCAGTGCGGATTCTTTTTCCTTTCTCGCTTCTTCTCTCTTCCTTCTCCGTCTTATCCGACCTTATTTAGACGTGGTTTTTCACGTTTTATCCGCCCCTGAGGCGCCGAGAAGCATGGCTGAGTGGTCTAGTGGTATGATTCTCGCTTAGGGTGCGAGAGGTCCCGGGATCAATCCCCGGCTCAGCCCGAGTTTTTGGACCTTTATCACTAGAACTTCAACACGGACACTAAAAAGAATGATTTTTTAAGCTAGAAAAAATGTTGTTGCAGTCGATAATCTGCTTCCCGGAGGTTTGTTTTCATTTTGGACTTCCAATAGGTCAGCACTTTCGTATTCATCGTCGATCTTCTTCACCAACCAAAATGTTTCCATGATGCCTTTTCCCTTGATTATTACGTCACCCCTAAGTTCAGTTACAAAGCCGCCTATCTGTTCAAGCAGTAAATTGGTGGCCGATGTGATTTGAATTTTGCTTGCTAAAATCAAGCTTTTTTGTATTCAGTGAAATTTGGACATGAACATACGTTTTCCATTGCTTTCCATCCTGGAAGCCGTATTGACAGTGTCACCAAAAAGGCAATAGCGAGGCATACTAAGTCCAACAACGGCAGCTGTAACGGCACCTGAGTGCACTCCAATACGAATCTCGATTCTTTCTTTTGGCAGGTGGGGGATTCTGAATTTGCGGATACTATGCATGAGAATCAGGGACATTTGTGCAATCTGTCTAACGTGATCAGTACCATTACGATGTGGCAAGCCAGACACGCACAGATATCCGTCACCAATGGTTTCGACTTTGTAAACATCGTGAGCTTCGATCACGGTATCAAAGAGGGTGTACAGATCATTGAGCAGATTGACTACTTGTAAAGGAGAACATTGATTTGAAACTTGCGTAAATTGAACAACATCGGAGAAAAACACGGTTACGGAATCGTAATTTTCGGGTTGAACTGGTATGCCACGTTTTAGACTTTCTGCTACCTGTCTGAAAATAATCATTGATTGTTTTTGTTGAGTGTCTATTATTATACTCACTTTGGAAGCATGCGGTATAGTAGCAAGTCCGATTTCTGCTTTTCCTCTGTCAGTTCTTCGGAACGTTGAGCAACCTCGTTAGCCAAAGTATCGGCATACTCACAAAAAAATATATCTAAATGTAAGTAGATATGTCTATAAAGAGTTATAGACATAACTATGACTTCAGCACCTGATACACAAAACTATAAATCGGAGCACCGTATAGACAAAACTATAAATCAAACAAGCTTGGCAAAGCGTGTCAAACACGTTTTCATTGCTTTTGATTTTCAGGCTTCCCTTCCCGCTTCGCGGCATCCGCTGAGTATTACTTTTTGGCACGTTCAGGCATTCGTTTACTAACAAAATAAATAAATAAATGACAAAACATAAAACAAAACAAAAAAATGAAAGCATCGTCGAAGTCTTCTTCATTTTTCTCTGTGAAGCATCGTGGACTTGGCTTTTGCTTGGATGATGCGGTAAATGGTTGTAGCTGGGACAGGATTGAAGTCATCTGAAAGTCTCGAGGCACCACTGAAAACAAATCAAACCCTGAAACTTTTCTGCCCCAAAATTTGATGTCAACTGCCTTTCAACCGTTTTTTTACCTTTTTTGCAATTGTGAAGCCAAATCTTGGCACCCCAGCTGTCGCAGCGCAATCCTACCTAACAAATTGCAGAACTCTCATGGCACAATCGCATGAAAAGGAAAGAAAATGGTTGAAACTTGGTTGGTATACAAAAAATAGTAAAAACACCCAAAAACTTGGAAAAATTCAAAAACCTACGTCGGTGGAAGAGCTCGGAAAAAGTTGTCGATAGGTTGTACACGCTGGAGGATGTCGCCGGATGAGTCTGAAACAAAAACAAAATAAATCAAGCCAAAAAAAAACAACAACTGCAACTCGCCCGAAGAAAATAACATAGACAAAAAAATAACAAAGTTCGGCTGAACAAACCGAGCGCTGCGACGCAACATTCGTGTTGAGACTCCTCTCCTCAACAACGGAAAAGTCGCAGATCGCGCAAGTTGTGAAATTATGTATTTGGACGAAATTTATATCTAAATTCGAAAACTTTGGTTTTTGAATTGATATTTAAAAGTTTTTTATTGTGAAAAAATAGAATCGAGCATTGTCGTTCGAACTTCTCTATTCACGTTTTTCAAAATTTTCATTTTTGCCAAAATTGAAGGAGGTGTACTAGAAAATTCATTACTTGGTAACAAATAAAGTTATACATGCAGTTCAAAATGATTTCGAAGCACAACAAAATTCTCTATCTAGTAAAAATATGCACATGCTTCAAAATAATTTTCAAATGCCTGAAAAACTCAAACTTCTAAAACTTTTGCCTGAAAAATGAATTTTCGAAACTTTTTCGAAGTGTAATCCAAAAACTAAAATCAGAATCGGATTCTACAGTATCTTTTACATCTGGATTGATTGTTTCAGAATTTTATATTTTTTCCGTGCGCCAGTGCAAATTTTCTCCTGAACCTCCCTTTTTTTTGTCGAGCAAACACCAAAATTTTTCAAAGTAGTGTTCGGTAAAAAAATCGGCATGGATCGCGTTCGAAATGCATTTACGCGAAAAAGTCGGATCCGGGGCAGAAATGAACGCTGAAGCGAATGGCGTACTCCGTTTTTTAAATTGAGTTCTAAAATGTTCCGAAAACCTAATTTTTCTCAGAAATTTCATTTTTTTCGAAACTTCTAAGGTGATAAGGTATACTTTTTTATTTAAAATCAGTTAGAGAATTTTGTTTCGCTTCAGAATTGCTTTTGTTTGCCTTCACAGCTAATTTTGTTTATGCGCCGCGATTTTTCTACCATACCTCCTTCGATTTTGTTAATTTTGAACGAATTAAAAAAAAAGAATTATGTCAGCATAAAGAACACCCTTGAATCTGTCTGTAAACAAAATTTCATAAAAAAAACTGAATTTTGGGCTGAGTTACAATTTTTTTAAATTTGATTTGAAATCCTCATCGCGAAAGTTCATTGACTCGTGCGCAACATGCGAAAGCGTCGGCAGTCGCGACCTTCCCCCTGATTTTTCTTGAGATATTTGCGCTCGTTTATATACTTTTGTCTATAGCCGATTGAAAAAAATGAAGATGCATTGCTGGTTCTATACTTTTGTCTACTCCGAATTGTAGACACTGTGTATAAAAGTGTTTTATAGATGTGACTATAAACGAAATTTTTTTGTGAGTACGACTCAACGATTGTGAAAATGTGATCCATCAAGCTTTCGTTTGCGTTTTTCTCTGATCGTAAAACATTTTGTAATATGTTAAGCGATGGTCTTGTCTTTGGTTTGTTCATGCAGCATTCTTTTATCACGACGATCACACTTGGCGGTAAATCAGGTACCGATACAGTTGTGAGATCGGGTTTTGGTGCGTCAGTGCCGCCGCGTTTTAGACGATAAATTGTGTCTAAAACTGCAAAAAGTTTAGTTTTAATGAATATTGAAATTTTATAGCCTGAAGGGTACAAAAATTAGGGCCTGACCGGAATTGAACCGGTGACCGATCGGACTGCAGCCGATTGCTCTACGACTGAGCTACAGACCCTGTGGAGTCCCGAGGATTTGGTTTGGATAAATACGTTTGAGAGCTTTCACGTCTGCGCAAATAAGTGCGCAAACCGCTGAGAACGCTTTGGTAAAAAGCGTTTCGTTTGACAGGTATGCACTCGCTTGGACATAAAACAACGCAACAATTTAGTAGCAAACAAAAATTGTTTGATAAACCACTGTTTCATTATTATCAGCAATGGAAAAATGTGCAATTAAAATTAAATTGAAACGGTGCGCTAGAGGCATTATAACAAAACATACCATCAATCTCATTATCATCTTCTAAACCAAATGGCCCTTTCTTAGTTAAGACCTCTGAGCAAACAATTCCAAAGCTGTAAACATCAGCCGCTTCATTGGGTATCATGTCTGGATCACGAATCATTTCAGGAGCTCGCCATAGAAGGTCTCTTCTGTTAAGTTTCTCTTGGCTGTGCATTTTATGTAGTCCGCAATCCGTCAACTTGACTACCCATCGATCGTCGACAACAATTGTCCGGGATGTCAGTCTGCCATGACCCTTACAGTAATCAATTTGAGCAAGACACATGAGGCCATGCACGATATCCAGTGAAATAGAACGTAAGAAAAAGGCATCCATTGGGTACTTTTCATCCGCAATAAGATCTCTCAAACTACGTCGACTGCAATACCGGAATATTGCATAAGTTTGAGGACCATCAGAGCAGAGACCGATGAACTTGCAGAGGTTATCATGATTTAGCTGTGTCATCTTACGCAGCTCAGCGCAAAGTTTTTCGTCGAGCAAAGGCCGATTCTGGAATTTTCTAACCGCAACTGGTTCGTTTTGAAAAAAGAAGTAAGCGTAATGTTTTGACTCTATAGCTCCACTGATGTTGCTTCGGCTGGATACCCTTGATTGCAATGAGTACTGACTTGCAGCTTCAACTTTTTTTACATGATGCAGCTCTACAAAGCTGATCTGCCAGAGGGCATTGAGTCGTAGTTTTTCGATGTGTCGGAAGCTAAAAAAATAATAAGCTTTGCAAAACTGATAATATTTACAATTAAAAATCCGTTCTTGGCATCTGGATGCCAAGCAGATGATCCGAGTAAAAAAACAAATCATTTTTTTAAAGAAAACTTACTGTAATCCGTAAAATAAAATCAACAGAAGGCTTAGCACCAAAAGAGCCAGAATGGTGTACACATACGGCGCCAGTGCGTACCACACCTTAATAGGACACATCGTGCCCGTAAATCCACACACCGGGACAGAAGGTGGTCGAATGCCACCCCTTGTTGCCCAGATACTAGTGGATTCATCTTTAAAATTTTGGATCACGTTAGGAACGCTTTCCTCAAAGTCGATAAGTAAGTATTCGGCTACCTTGTCGTCAGCGTTGATACCGTACATTCCAAACTTGGCGTCTCTCATGCCGAGTGAGTTGATTTTGATGTGGCCGGTATAGCCGTCAAATTCGCCTTTGGCGTGCTCGACAATGGCCTTTCCGTCGTGAAGACCATTTATAGGATCTTTTTCAAGAGTTCGATTGAGTGCCATTGCATACAGATAAAATGTGTCATGCAAGTCGTAAGCATAATCTGATATCTAAAAACATGAAACGTAAAAATTCGAAGCAACAAAGTCAAAGTTTACATTGTAATCTGCAATGTCACAATCAGAGCAAAACCAGGGCCAATCTCTTTCTCGATTACCGTAATTATTTATGAATCTCGACATCCTGCCTTTACTGTTGTTCACAAATCCGTCAACCTAAACATTGTAACTCAAAAATGAAATGCAGAAAAAAACATACAAAAAATGTATATCGAGCGCCTTCCTTGGCGTAATCGTCGAGACCATCTGCAAAGTCCGGCTCCGCATACCATAAAGGTTCACTCTGCAATCTGTCATCTGAAATTTGACCAATTCAGTTTTCTATGGAAAAACAAAAAATACGAACCAATGTTCTTCTCATATCGATAGCGTGTTCCAAATGCAAACGAGCTGGTATCCATGACAATAGATACATACTCTGGATTATCAAAACCCAAGTCTTTTATAGCAATCAGACTCATTCTTTTGGAGTAGTCTCTTGGCAAACAATTTACGAAAACTAAAACACTCTTATTAAAAATTATATTTCGAAAAACAAAATTCAATACTTCTAGCGTATTTTGAAGCTTCGCGATATGCGTCAACCATAGTTTCTCTCGTCACAATTGTAACTATTCTTGAAAAAGAAATATAAATCTTAGATTGTGAGTTCTGAACGGCAGCAATAATTTCTTTGTTGTAGTACGAACATCGCTGTTCAGTATCTCCGGGAAAGGTTGCATAAATAAATGCAAATCGATCCCATCCAAAGTGTTCCATGGCCGCCACAACAGCCTTAGCTGCTTGGTTTGCTGATATTTCCACTGTCGTTGTCGTCGGAAATCGAGTTTTATCCGCGAGTTCGTAAGTCGACGTCTGACCCCATCCCATAAGGGGTACGTTTGCGGATGCCGCCACCGAAGATGCCAAAATCGCTGCCGGATTGCATACTGGACCGATTAGTACGTTAACTTTCTGTTCGGCAATGAGTTCTGCGGCGTATCCGGCGGAGTACATTGCATTGCAGTCGTCGAAGCGGACAAAAAACGTAAAATTATAATTGTCAAGCAAACCTTGCAGTCGTATGCGGTCAAGTGCAATGTTGATTGCCGCAAGGGATCCTTTGTAGCTCATCATTTTCACTATAAGTTCTTCTTCTATTGTAATTAGAACACCAACTCTTATTTCTAATGGTCGATTTTCATACAGCAAAAGTTCTTCAGGTGAAGGCTTGGTGTAATTTGGAAGTTGAGCAAGTGCTGGAACAAGCAACAAAAACAGGATACAACATGCCATGTTTAAACAACAAATTTGTAATGAAACAAATCTTCAAAACTCTGATAAAAGCTCTTAACAGCCACTTAGATCCTGTATCAGTACAATCGCTTCGGCTAAGCTGAAGTTGCGCGAGTTTTTGTACGCGCCCAAAAAACAACGAACTTTTATGGCTGCTCGCATACACCTAAATTGCACCCTGTGTATGCTTGAGCTTTTGTAGTGGTCGAGAAATGATAATCAACGGTCTTTAAGCATTGCTTTCCAGTCACAATTAATTAAATAAGTCTAGTCTGATCACGAGGTAATAAGACATCGATGGACGGATTATGATAAAAAGAATCTCTACAACAACAACAAGGAACAAAAGCGACGACAAAAAAATACGCATAAGGGACCTGCGCTTATGTTTATGAAAAAATTTGTATTCGCGCAAAATTGTCAAAAACGTAGACGTACACCCGCCAAAAACGTATGATCTCGGCGCGAGCTATCCTTGCCAGCATTATCGCCAGTTTTGTTCCAGTTCATCGCAACGGAAAGTTGTTCGTGAAAACCGTAGTAGATCAGTGCCTATTCTCAGATCGTCCTAAAAAGCGTCGTAATCTTTAGTGGTGAGTCAGAAATGATCTTTTGTGCTTTCTGATTTAACCATAACTGCTGCTTGGCAAAGTGTCCCAAACAATCAACCGCGCATTTCGATGTGATTCAATCCGCAGCGCGGATTCTTTTTCCTTTCTCGCTTCTTCTCTCTTCCTTCTCCGTCTTATCCGACCTGATTTAGACGTGGTTTTTCACGTTTTATCCGCCACTGAGGCGCCGAGAAGCATGGCTGAGTGGTCTAGTGGTATGATTCTCGCTTAGGGTGCGAGAGGTCCCGGGATCAATCCCCGGCTCAGCCCGAGTTTTTGGACCTTTATCACTCATACATTTATCTGGCCATTCAAGATAACATTTATTACGTTTTGTTTCAGTACCTTTTTGACTTTGTGGTCAATTCTGTTCATTTTTGATTGTCGTCATTGTTTTCTCCGTCTTCGGCTTTCTTTAATAAACAATACGTTTCCATGACGCCTTTTCCCTTGATTATTACGTCACCTCGCAGTTCAGTTACAAAACCGCCAATTTCTTCAAGAAGTAAATTAGTTGCCGCTGCGATCTGAATTCTGCTCGCTAAAATTAATGGCTTTTCTATTCAGTTACAAGTCAACATATACTTACGCTTTCCGGTGCTTTCCATTCGAGAAGCTGTATTGACAGTGTCACCAAAAAGACAGTACACAGGCCCGACAAAATGCAGGGATGCACACCAAAACCGCGGGGATGCAAAAATTCCGCGGGGATGCACACCAAAACCGCGGGGATGCTTTTTTTGGGTGTTTGAGGCTGAGATGCATCCCCGCGCTTTCTCGTTGCATCCCTGCATTACGCTTTTTGCAGGGATGCGAACGAAAAGCGCGGGGATGCGCACGAATGCTTGCCAAGTTCAAAAACATTTCTAAATTCGACGCCATTTTAAATAAAAAATCGCAACTCGATTTATAATTGACTTTTGCTTTCAAAAATTTTGGTACATATCAAGTAAATGTGTACCTTCAAATGACATATTTTATTTTTTTTTATTTTATCAAATTTATCAAAATTGAAGGAGGTGTGGTAGAAAAATCACTGCGTGCGAACCAAACGAGCTGGAAACAAAATTGAAAGCAATTCTGAAGCCCAACAAAATTGTCTAACTTATTTTTGACAAAAAAGTATACCATGTCAACTTAGAAATGCCCAAAAAAAGGTTTCCAAAAAAAATTTCGAAGAAAAATTAGGTTTTCGAAACTTTTTAGAACTTTGATCAAAAAACTGAGTACGTCATTGGATTCTGCGTTTATTTTCACGCCGGGTCCTATTTTTTCGTGAAAATGCAATTTCAATGCGCTCCGCGCTGAATTTTTCCCTGAACCCTACTTTGTAAAAGTTTGGTGTCTGAAAACCAAAAAAAGTGGGGTTCAGAAGAACTTATGCACCGGCGCGCAGGAAAATAATAAAATTCTGAAACACGTGTCCCGAACGTAAAAGATACTGTAGAATTCGATTCTAATATTTGTTTTTTTATCGAAGTTCTAAAAAGTTCCGAAAATTAGGTTTTTCTTAGAAATTTAGATTTTTTAGAAACTTGGAAAGAATTGTGGAAAATGAGACTATTTTTAATGGATAGAAAATTTAGTTGTGCTTCAGAATCACTTTTAATTGGGTTTCTAAGTATAATTTCGTACGAGATATGATTTTTCTAGTACACCTCCTTCAATTTTGTCAAAAATGAAAATTTTTTGAAACATGAGTAGCACTGCTCGAAAGGCAATGTTCGAATCTTATTTGTCAAACTATAAAACACAAAGATACCTTGTCAGAAACTAATGTTTTCGAATTTTGAAATAAATTTCGTTCAATAAATTTTTACACTGCCGCAGTTTTGCGACTTTTCTTGTTTTGAGGAGTCTCAACGCGAATGTTTCGAACGAGCTCGCTCGTTTTGGCCAGTCCAAGAACTTTGTCATTTTTTCATTTTTCTGTCTGTTATTTTTTTTACGAATGTGTTGTAATCGTTGTTTTTTGGCGTGAATTCTATTGTTTTTGTTTTAGGATTTTCCGGTAACAGCTTCCACGTGACTACACCCGATCGGCAACTCACCCCAAGCGATGATCCCTTTGCTGCTGCTGTCGGCGTAAGTTTTTTTTCAACTTTTCAAAGTTTTGGGGCATGATGACGACTTTTTTGAAAACCAACCAAGTTTTACCCGGTTTTTTACCTTTCTTTGCGATTGTATGATGAGTTCTTGCGATTTATTAGGTAGGATGGCGCTGCGACAGATGGGGTGCCAAGAATGGCTTCACAATCGCAGAAAATGGAAAAAAATTGGTTGAAAGGCAGTTGGCATGAAATTCAGGGGCATAAAAACTTTCGGGCTTCGTTATTGTTTTTACTCAAAGTTTCAGATGATGGTAATCCCCGCTTATCTTCAAATTTACTGTACGTTTGAAGAAAAATTCGAAAAATGAACTAACTTTACTGATTTTAGGTAAACCGACTTCAAAGAAAAAGACCGTGTAAATCAACGTGTTCGGCCACGAAGAGCACGCATTCAACCACGTGAGTTATCCGGATTTCCAAAAATCATGATTTACTTGAATCTACTTTTAGATCATTGCCTTTGTCAGCCTTGAATGCCGGCCGAACTGGATGCCTGAAACCGACGTCGTTCTCCCCAACAACTTTGGGTGCCCAGCAGCTTCGCCTAATCAACTCCAGCCAACAGAAGAAGCTAACAGTCCGGCACGAAAACGGGACAGAAGCCCTGCGGTTAGGCCTTCTGGAGAGATAAGAAAGTTATCAGCGGCCTCTGCAACATCTCGACATCACGAGCAATTTTTTTTCTTTTTTGTAGTTCTGAATAATAATTTTGTATTGTAAAAAAATTAATGGATTCTTATATTATTAAATAAATTGAGCTAAAAATCAGCCGATAATGGGGGGGGGGGGCAAAACAATAATCAGTGCATGCATCCCCGCGGTTTCGGTGTGCATCCCCGCGGTTTCGGTGTGCATCCCCGCATTTCAGCAGGCGTGCAGCATGGGGAAATGCAGGGATGCTCGACCAAAGCGCGGGGATGCTGGACAAAAGCGCGGGGATGTTCGACAAAAGCGCAGGGATGGTTGGGGTGACTCCATCCCTGCGGTTTTGGTGTGCATCCCTGCATTTTGTCGGGCCTGTGTAGCGGGGCATACTCAGTCCAACAACCGCTGCCGTGACTGCACCTGAATGAGCCCCGATGCGAATCTCGATTCTTTCATCCGGGAGGTGTGGAATTCGGAAAACACTGATACTCTTCATAAGAGTCAGGGACATGAGTGCAATTTGCTTTACGTGGTCGATGCCGTTACGGTGCGGCAACCCGGAAACACAAAGATAGCCGTCACCAATGGTCTCCACTTTATAAACGTCGTGATTTCCGATGATGGTGTCAAAAATTGTGTAGAGATCGTTGAGCAAGTTTACGACTTGAAAGGGAGAACATTGGCTTGAAAGTTTAGTAAACTGTACAACGTCTGAGAAAAACACAGTAACATTTTCATAATTTTCGGGTTGTACTGGTACGCCAAGTTTTAGACTTTCTGCTACTTGTCTAAAAATTTTTTGAAATTGTTATTTTTGATGGATAGTTTAGACTCACCTTGGAAGCATCCGATAAAGCAGCAAGTCTGATTTTTGTTTTTCTTCAGTTAGTTCTCCAGAACGTTGAGCGACCTCGTTTGCTAAAGTGTCGGCATACGACTCAACGGTTGCAAATATGTGATCCATCAAGCTTTCATTTGCGTTCTTGTCAGATCGAAGAATATTTTGTAAAATGTTAAGCGACGGTCTTGCTTTTGGTTTGTCCATGTAACATTCTTTTATCACAGCAATGACGCTTGGTGGAAGATCAGGCACCGATACAGTTGACAGATCAGGCTTTAACGAATCAGTGCCACCACGCTTGATTCGGTATATTGCATCTAAAAAACGATAATGACTTTTTCAAAACTCCATAAAGTGAGAACAAAAAGATACCATCAATTGCGTTATCATCCTCTAATCCAAACGGTCCTTTTTTGGTCAAAATCTCAGAGCACACAATTCCAAAGCTGTAAACATCGGCCGTTTCATTAGGTGCCATGTCGGGATTACAGATCATCTCAGGTGCACGCCATAAGAGTTCTCTTCTATTAACTTGTTCTTCTCTGTGCATTTTGTGAAGTCCGTAATCAGTCAACTTGACTACCCATCGATCGTCAACCACGATGGTTCGAGACGTCAGTCCAGTAATCAATTTGAATAAGACACATGAGTCCATGAACAATATCTAGGGCAATCGAACGTAGGAAAAAGGCGTCCATTGGATACTTTTTAACCGCTATAATGTCTCTCAAACTACGGCGACTACAATATCGGAAAATGGCAAACGTCTGAGGACCATCGGAGCAGAGACCGATGAATTTGCAGAGATTATCATGACTGAGCTGTGTCATCTTACGCAGCTCTGAACACAATTTTTCGTCTAAAACTGGCCTATTTTGGAACTTTCTTGTAGCCACTGGATCGTTGTGAAGATAAAAATAGGCGTAATGTTTTGATTCAATCGCACCACTGATATTGCTAGTGCCTGATGATTTTGATTGCAACGAGTATTCACTTACTCCACCAATTTTTTTTAAATGAGTAAGCTCAATGTAGCTGATTTGCCAGAGTGCGTTAAGCCGTAGCTTTTCGACATGGCGAAAGCTATAAAAGAACACCAGAATTAAGAAAAATAATTGTTTCGTTTTTCAGGATGAGCATTCATGTGAGATGATCTGATCCTTTCAAATTTTTGTGGACAGGGACGGAAGGTGGTCGGATACCATTCCTAGTCGCCCATATTGTCGTTGACTCATCTGCATAATTCGGAGTAACAGTTGTGACGCTTTCATCAAAGTCAATGATTAAATATTCAACTACATTTCCTGCTGCGTTAATACCGTACATACCGAACTTGGCATCTCTCATGCCATGCGAGTTGATTTTGATATTTCTGTTAACTCCGTCAAAGGAGCCTTTGGCATTTTCGACGATGGCTCTGCCGTCGTGAAGACCATTTATCGGATCCTTCTGGAGGCTTCGATTGAGTGCCAATCCATACAAGTAAAATGTGTCGTACAAATCGTAAGCATAATTGGATATCTGAAACTTCACTTGATAACACGGAAATTACAAGTTGGTTTATTGATTACATTGTAATTAGTCATATCACAATCTGAACAGAACCAAGGCCAACCTTGTTCACGGTTACCGTACGCTTTCACAAAATTATCCTTTATAGTTTTGCTGTTGTTTACGAATCCATCAACCTAAATTTTATGTAAAAAGTAAAAAAAATAACTAAAACACTTATAAAAAATGTGTATCGCGCGCCTTGTTTTGCGTATTCATCAAGTCCGTCTGCAAATACTTCAGTGGCATACCAAATTGGTTCACTCTGCATTCTTTCATCTAAATATAACTTGTTATTTTTTGGAAACACCTTGTATGATCAAAAAAGAACAAACCGATATTTTTATCATATCGATAGCGCGTTCCATATCCTAGTGAACTGGTTTCCATGATAATAGAAACATATTCGGGGTTATCAAAACCCAAATCTTTGAGGGCGATCAGACTCAGTCTCTTGTAATAGTCTCTCGGCAAACAATTCACAAAAACTAAAAACATGCAATTATTACAACTCAATCAGATTACAAAAACTTACTTCTAGCGTACTTTGACGCTTCCTTGAGCGCCTCACCCATGCTTTCCCTTGTCATTTCCGGAACCAATCGAGAAAACGAAATAATAATCCTAGATTCTGAATTCTGAACAGCAGCTATGAGCTCTCGGTTGAAATATGCGCAACGTTGTTCAGTGTCACCGGCAAAAGTTGCATAAATGAATGCAAATTGATCCCAACCAAAGTATTCCATGACCGCCACAACGGCCTTAGCAGCTTGATTTGCAGATATGGCAACAGTTGTTGTCGTAGGAAATCGGCTTTTATCTGCCAGTTCGTATGTCGACGTTAGGCCCCATCCCATGAGGGGTACGTTTGCAGATGCTGCAATAGACGAGGCTATTATTGCTGCCGGATTGCATGCAGGTCCAATTAGTACGTTGACATTTTGTTCTGCAATCAGTTCTGCAGCGTATCCAGCTGCATACATTTCTTTGCAATCGTCGAAGCGGACAAAGAATGTAAAGTTGTAGTTGTCCAGCAAATGTTCTTCCCGGATGCGATCAAGCGCAATATTTATAGCCGCTATGGAACCCTTATAACTCATTAGCTTAACTACAAGTTCAGCTTCTATTGTAATTAGAATCCCAACTTTGATTTCTAAAGGCCTGTTTTCATACAACAAGAGTTCCTCAGGCGTTGGCGTGGTAAAATTTGGAAGTTGGGCCATTACAGGAACGAGGAGCATTAACAAAATACAACGTGACATGTTTAAACAACAAATTATAAATGATAAAATGCCTTCATTAATCTTAAATTCAAAGCACTGAACTGATGACTAGATACCTTTATCAGTACAATCGCTTCGGATAAGCTGAAATTGTGCAGGGTATTGTACGC
This sequence comes from Turbatrix aceti, assembly GCA_963969345.1. Classification (NCBI taxonomy): domain Eukaryota; kingdom Metazoa; phylum Nematoda; class Chromadorea; order Rhabditida; family Panagrolaimidae; genus Turbatrix; species Turbatrix aceti. The sequence continues at coordinate 2,378,339 of OZ017768.1, forward strand.
AACCAAAAAAACAAAGTCCTTTTATGGACACCTGCATACACCTGAATTGCACCCAGTACATGTTTGAGGTTCTTTTGACTACAGATTTTTTGTAGTAGTCAAAAAACAATAATCCACGGTCTTTTAAGAGTTTTGTCCAGTAGTGTAGTTTAATCACGTGGCGGATCATTATAACCACAACAAAGTACAAAAGCAGTGACAATTAGCTTAAATAATGTAATTAGATAATTGAACATTGTGCTCATCCGGCCAATGGCCTGGTAAAAAGATTCCTTTGTTAAAAAATAAAAACAATTAACAAATTCATGACAAGGAAAACAAAAGACAACGGAAATAGTGTCCCAAACGTAATAAACGTTATTTTGAATGTCCAAATAAATGTATGAGTGATAAAGGTCCAAAAAGTCGGGCTGAGCCGGGGATTGATCCCGGGACCTCTCGCACCCTAAGCGAGAATCATACCACTAGACCACTCAGCCATGCTTCTCGGCGCCTCAGGGGCGGATAAAACGTGAAAAACCACGTCTAAATCAGGTCGGATAAGACGGAGAAGGAAGAGAGAAGAAGAGAGAAAGGAAAAAGAATGCGCGCTGCGGATTGAATTGCAGCGAAATGCGCGGTTGATTGTTTGGGACATTTTGCCAAGCGCAGCGAGTCAAAGGTGCGCTTGCTTTCCATTCCGCAATCAACGATTCGTGTAACATAGAATCCTATAAAAATCGAATTGGCTCAGATTCCTCGTTTCTCCGTCATCTCTGTATCGGACGGCATTTCCTATCAAGATAATTTGAAATCATCATTACCAGTTAGGAACTGATCCTAGGACGTAGAAGCGTGTGCTCGGAAGAAGATCAAAACGCAGCAAACCAAGTATACGCGCCACGCCGCACAAAAAATGCCTCCGGTTGTTCGACTGTATAAATGTGGATTTGTTGTACCCAGACAAAAATCGAAAGTGCAGAGATTTTTTTTAATGGTTGAAACCACTGCTGTTTGCGTAACTCTTTCTTTGTCATTTTGTGAAAAATATTGCAAGAAAGTTGTATGTGCAAATTATTTCCTCCTCGTTTGCAAACGTCAACAACGAATTTTTCCGTATTTGCAAATAACGTTTGAAAGGTTGACTATTTTTATTGCTAATTGAGATTTTGCTTGTTTTTAGCGCCCTGAAGACCCTCTCTGATTTTCTGATCGGCATTGAAAAAGCATCCCTAATGGTCTAGTGGTTAGGATTTCTGGTTTTCACCCAGGCGGCCGGGGTTCGATTCCCCGTTAGGGAAGTATTCTTTTTTCCTCATCTTACACAATGAGGAAAAAAGACCGTTCGATAAATTATCATGCCATATAAAAGGTGTCGCCTACGTGAACATCATTTGTGCCTCCTACTATGCCCCCATGGTCTTGACACGAAAACTCTTTTTTTGCTATTTTCACATACACAGAGTAGATATATTTCGGACATAAAAATGGTTCTGGGGGTAATCGGCTACGGCAGATTTAATGGTGCCATCAAAAAATCAAAATTCTATCAATAAATCTATAATTTGAGATAAAAATTACTGTAACTCCCGAAATTATTAGCCGATATCACAATAAATTATTGCATCGTGTTCTACGTCCTTGAAAACCCCCGGAAGCAAAAACAAAAAATTCTGTTCATGAAATAAGAAGTTATTTCGAATTTAAGAGACAGGACCGAGGACAAGGATTTTTTACACTCAAATGTTTTGAGCCAGCATTGTTCCCCACCCCTAGGAAGGTCTAAAACCGCGATACACAGATTTTAAAAAAAATCGGATTCTGTAGTTTTGGCTTCTGAAAGGTTTTGACACAAGTTAATGCCACGCACTGCGTTCAAGAGGAAAAGAGCTGAAAATTTTATTAGGGGGGTTTTGTGGGAAGGGGAACACGGTGTCGTAATCAGATTTTTTTTATCGTTACGGTAAGTGCCAATTTTAGGCTTACTTGTTTGGTTTTTTGGCCACCACAGGTTGGGTATTCAGATGTGCCTACGATGATATATCCTATCTTCTTCCCCGTGTTTTTACGCCTCGAATGATGTATAACACAAAATTTTAAAAGTTGGATAAAGTTGTCATTTTTGACTATTTTCGACGCGCACTCGAGTAAAAAGCGCGCGCACCGTCTCTTTTTCGCCTCGCTGGTCGAAAAAGTGATGCGCGCGCACGTAACAGGAGTCAACTTTGAAAAATTGCCCTGAAGCCAGTTTTTGTTTTTAATGCTTGCGGTTACTTTGTTGGGTTTGGGCATGTCCCAAAGATTGTATTCAGCCATTTTTCCTTTTTATCGGTTAATTTTGCGCAGTGCTGCAGGCAACAAAAGAAACATGAACTTTCAAATACCGTAACTGATCGGAAACTTATGCAATAAAGAGCAGAAGTAGTTTAAAACAATCTTTGGGACATGCCCAAACCCAAAAAAGTAACCGCAAGCATTAAAAACAAAAACTGACTTCAGGGCAATTTTTCAAAGTTGACTCCTGTTACGTGCGCGCGCATCACTTTTTCGACCAGCGAGGCGAAAAAGAGACGGTGCGCGCGCTTTTTACTCGAGTGCGCGTCAAAAATTGTCAAAAATGACAACTTTATCCAACTTTTAAAATTTTGTGTTATACATCATTCGAGGCGTAAAAACACGGGGAAGAAGATAGGATATATCATCGTAGGCACATCTGAATACCCAACCTGTGGTGGCCAAAAAACCAAACAAGTAAGCCTAAAATTGGCACTTACCGTAACGATAAAAAAAATCTGATTACGACACCGTGTTCCCCTTCCCACAAAACCCCCCTAATAAAATTTTCAGCTCTTTTCCTCTTGAACGCAGTGCGTGGCATTAACTTGTGTCAAAACCTTTCAGAAGCCAAAACTACAGAATCCGATTTTTTTTAAAATCTGTGTATCGCGGTTTTAGACCTTCCTAGGGGTGGGGAACAATGCTGGCTCAAAACATTTGAGTGTAAAAAATCCTTGTCCTCGGTCCTGTCTCTTAAATTCGAAATAACTTCTTATTTCATGAACAGAATTTTTTGTTTTTGCTTCCGGGGGTTTTCAAGGACGTAGAACACGATGCAATAATTTATTGTGATATCGGCTAATAATTTCGGGAGTTACAGTAATTTTTATCTCAAATTATAGATTTATTGATAGAATTTTGATTTTTTGATGGCACCATTAAATCTGCCGTAGCCGATTACCCCCAGAACCATTTTTATGTCCGAAATATATCTACTCTGTGTATGTGAAAATAGCAAAAAAAGAGTTTTCGTGTCAAGACCATGGGGGCATAGTAGGAGGCACAAATGATGTTCACGTAGGCGACACCTTTTATATGGCATGATAATTTATCGAACGGTCTTTTTTCCTCATTGTGTAAGATGAGGAAAAAAGAATACTTCCCTAACGGGGAATCGAACCCCGGCCGCCTGGGTGAAAACCAGAAATCCTAACCACTAGACCATTAGGGATGCTTTTTCAATGCCGATCAGAAAATCAGAGAGGGTCTTCAGGGCGCTAAAAACAAGCAAAATCTCAATTAGCAATAAAAATAGTCAACCTTTCAAACGTTATTTGCAAATACGGAAAAATTCGTTGTTGACGTTTGCAAACGAGGAGGAAATAATTTGCACATACAACTTTCTTGCAATATTTTTCACAAAATGACAAAGAAAGAGTTACGCAAACAGCAGTGGTTTCAACCATTAAAAAAAATCTCTGCACTTTCGATTTTTGTCTGGGTACAACAAATCCACATTTATACAGTCGAACAACCGGAGGCATTTTTTGTGCGGCGTGGCGCGTATACTTGGTTTGCTGCGTTTTGATCTTCTTCCGAGCACACGCTTCTACGTCCTAGGATCAGTTCCTAACTGGTAATGATGATTTCAAATTATCTTGATAGGAAATGCCGTCCGATACAGAGATGACGCACGATGGAGTCGTGGTCTCGACTGGAAAACCGTTTTTTGGGGGTTTTTAGGTATTTTCGCGTATTTTCTGTTTTATTATTGTTGATGTTAGTGTGGCACTGGGGGTTATCACCGACGGCAAATTTGATAGTGATATCAAAAAATCAATAATCAATCGATAATTAGGAAATTTTTTTTCTAATTCAAAAACGGTCAAGCAGATCGCTCTCTAATACAGTAGACTGGATTCTACACCCTCGAAAACCTTTGTACCCAAAAAATGAGACAGATCGATGCATGAAAAAAAAAGTTGATACTGAAAAACTGATATATCCGTTATAATCTGGATATCCGTCAACCCTTTTCAACATTTTTGTGTCGTTAAACTACTTCTAGTGCATTGTACATTTACTAGAAGTCGATAAAACACCAAAAAATACTGATATCAATGTTATCAAGGCTGATATCAATTTGCATATTTGTAGTTGGCTACAGTTTCCCGAACATCAATAATGGCTCGTGGATGGAGATATTGAGGGCCTTTTTTCAGCATTTTCGATGTTCAATCAACTTTTAGTAATTGTACAATAAACTAAGAAGTACAAAAATGTTGAAAAACGTTGAGGGATACCTTTTTTGATCCCGGATTATAACGGATATATCAGTTTTTCACTATCAACTTTTTTTTTCATGCATCGATCTGTCTCATTTTTTGGGCACAAAGGTTTTCGAGGGTGTAGAACCCAGTCTACTGTATTAGAGAGCGATCTGCATGACCGTTTTTGAATTAGAAAAAAAATTTCCTAATTATCGATCGATTATTGATTTTTTGATATCACTATCAAATTCGCCGTCGGTGATAACCCCCAGTGCCACACTAACATCAACAATAATAAAACAGAAAATACGCGAAAATACCTAAAAACCACCAAAAAACGGTTTTCCAGTCGAGACCACGACTCCATCGTGTGACGTAGAAACGAGGAATCTGAGCCAATTCGATTTTTATAGGATTCTATGTTACACGAATCGTTGATTGCGGAATGCAAGCGCACCTTTGACTCGCTGCGCTTGGCAAAATGTCCCAAACAATCAACCGCGCATTTCGCTGCAATTCAATCCGCAGCGCGCATTCTTTTTCCTTTCTCGCTTCTTCTCTCTTCCTTCTCCGTCTTATCCGACCTGATTTAGACGTGGTTTTTCACGTTTTATCCGCCCCTGAGGCGCCGAGAAGCATGGCTGAGTGGTCTAGTGGTATGATTCTCGCTTAGGGTGCGAGAGGTCCCGGGATCAATCCCCGGCTCAGCCCGAGTTTTTGGACCTTTATCACTCATACATTTATTTGGACATTCAAAATAACGTTTATTACGTTTGGGACACTATTTCCGTTGTCCTTTGTTTCATTTTCTGGTCATTCGCTTTACTTTTGGTTTCCAATGAGTCCGCATCATTATTATTTTTTTCGCTATTTTTTTTCGTCGATTTTCTGCAGCAACCAGAATGTTTCCATGATGCCTTTTCCTTTGATAATTACATCACCTCGAAGTTCAGTCACAAAACCACCGATCTGTTCAAGGAGTGAATTGGTAGCCGATGTGATCTGAATTTTGCTGGCTAAAAGTATTTCTGTATTTAGGTGAATTTGGACACGAACATACGCTTTCCGTTGCTTTCCATCCTTGAAGCAGTGTTGACAGTGTCACCAAAAAGACAGTAGCGGGGCATACTGAGTCCGACGACCGCAGCCGTGACAGCTCCTGAATGAGCCCCGATACGAATCTCGATTCTCTCGTCAGGCAAGTGCGGAATTCGGAAAGCGCCGATAGTCTGCATAAGAGTAAGGGACATGAGTGCAATTTGCTTCACGTGGTCTATGCCATTGCGATGTGGCAAGCCGGATACGCACAGATATCCGTCACCAATGGTTTCGACTTTGTAAACATCGTGAGCTTCGATCACGGTATCGAAGAGGGTGTACAGATCATTGAGCAGATTGACAACTTGTAGAGGAGAACATTGATTTGAAAGTTGTGTAAACTGGACTACGTCTGAGAAAAATACCGTCACGCTTTCGTAATTTTCGGGTTGTACTGGTACGCCAAGTTTTAGACTTTCTGCTACCTGTCTGAAAATAAACATGCTCACATCAGTAAGATTTACTATATACTACGCGTGAAAAAAAACGCATGCTCACTTTGGAAGCATACGATAAAGCAGCAAGTCTGATTTTTGTTTTTCTTCAGTCAGTTCACTGCAACGTTGAGATACCTCGTTTGCTAAAGTATCGGCATACGATTCCACGGTTACAAAGATATGATCCATCAAGCTTTCGTTTGCATTGTTGTCAGATCGTAGAACGTTTTGTAATATATTAAGCGAAGGCCTCGTTTTCGGGTTGTCTATGTAGCATTCTTTTATGACAGCAATGACGCTTGGTGGAAGATCAGGCACCGATACAGTTGTGAGATCTGGTTTTAAGGCATCAGTTCCACCGCGCTTGATTCGATATATCGCGTCTAAAAAACAATGCATAATGATGATTCTGTGTGGTAATTCTAGCCGAAACTTGGTGAATATTACAAAACGCACCATCAATCGCATTATCGTCTTCTAAACCAAAGGGTCCTTTCTTTGTCAAAACTTCTGAGCAAACGATTCCAAAGCTATAAACATCAGCCGCTTCATTAGGTATCATATCCGAATTACGGATCATTTCAGGTGCTCGCCATAGAAGTTCTCTTCTGTTCACTTTTTCTCCTCTGTGCAACTCGTGCAGCCCGTAGTCTGTCAATTTCACTATCCATCGATCGTCAACCACAATCGTTCGCGATGTTAGTCTGCCGTGTCCTTTGCAGTAATCAACTTTCATCAGACACATCAATCCATTGACAATATCTAAAGATATAGAACGAAAGAAAAAAGCATCCATTGGGTACTTTTCATCCGCTATTAGATCCCTCAAACTGCGACGACTACAAAACCGGAATATGGCATAGGTTTGAGGACCATCAGAACAAAGCCCAATGAACTTGCAGAGGTTATCATGACTTAGCTGTGTCATCTTACGCAGCTCTGAACATAACTTTTCGTCCAGAGCTGGCCGATTTTGGAACTTCCTGGTAGCAACGGGCTCGCCGTGAAGAAAAAAATAAGCGTAATGTTTTGACTCGACAGCGCCGCTGATATTGCTAGTGTTTGAAGATTTTGATTGCAACGAGTATTCACTTGCAGCCCCCATTTTTTTTAAGTGAGTAAGCTCAATGTAGCTGATTTGCCATAATGAGTTAAGCCTCAGCTTTTCGACATGGCGGAAGCTACAAAATAGAGTATATTAATTAAAACAAATACTGAGAAACAAATTGTTTCGCTTTTGAGGACTTGAATTTGTATGAGATCATCCGAACCTCGCGAGCTTCACAAATTATTCTGTCCAGTGCGAGCAGATATTCCGAGCTTTGCAAAAGAAAACTTACTGTAATCCATAAATAAGAATTAACAGGAGGCTTAACATCAGGAGCGCCAAAACTGTGTAAACATAAGGCGCTAGTGCGTACCACACCTGTATAGGACACACCGTACCTGTGAATCCACATGTCGGGACGGAAAGTGGTCGGACACCGCTTCTTGTCGACCAGATTGTTGTTGACTCATCAGCGTAATTTGGAGTAACAGTTGTGACGCTTTCATCAAAGTCAATGATTAAGTACTCGGCAACCTTTCCGTTTCCGTTGATACCGTACATTGAATACCTTGCATCTCTCATGCCGAGTGAATTAATTTTGATATTGCCGTTAAATCCGTCAAAGGATCCTTTGGCATTTTCGACGATGGCTTTGCCGTCGTGGAGACCATTCATCGGATCTTTCTGGAGGCTTCGATTGAGTGCTAATCCATACAGGTAAAAAGTATCATGCAAATCGTAAGCGTAATTTGATATCTAAAATTTTATACGTTAAAGTTTTTAACACAAAGAAACCAAATTCTTACGTTGTAATGAGCAATGTCGCAATCAGAACAAAACCAAGGCCAATCTCGTTCACGGTTTCCGTATGCTTTCACAAATGTATCCTTTATGGTTTTGCTGTTGTTTACAAATCCGTCAACCTAAATTTGATGACGCCTTAGTAATTGAAAACAATATAAAGTTGCAAAAAAACATACCACAAATGTATAGCGAGCACCTTCTTTGGCATACTCGTCCAGTCCGTCTGCAAATTCATCCGTCGCATACCATATTGGCTCGCTCTGCATTCTTTCGTCTAAAGCTTGGAATTTTTATATCCACGATAAACTCGAACTGGATAATAGAAAATATACATACCGACATTTTTTTCATACCGATATCGCGTTCCAAATCCGAGTGAACTGGTTTCCATGATAATAGAAACATATTCGGGGTTATCAAAACCCAAATCTTTGAGGGCAATCAGACTCAGTCTCTTGTAATAGTCTCGTGGCAAACAATTCACGAAAACTAAAAACATGCAATTATTACAACTCAATCAGATTACAAAAACTTACTTCTAGCGTACTTTGACGCTTCCTTGAGCGCCTCACCCATGCTTTCCCTTGTCATTTCCGGAACAATTCTAGAAAAAGAAATAATAATCCTAGATTTTGAATTCTGAACAGCATTTATGATTTCCTTGTTGTAATACGCGCATCGCTGTTCGGTGTCACCTGCGAAAGATGCATAAATGAAGGCAAATCGGTCCCAGCCAAAGTGTTCCATGACTGCTACAATGGCTTTAGCAGCTTGATTAGCTGATATGGCAACGGTGGTCGTCGTAGGAAATCGGTCCTTATCCGCGAGTTCGTAAGTCGACGTTAGACCCCAGCCCATGAGGGGTACGTTGGCAGAAGCCGCTACCGAAGATGCCAATATCGCCGCCGGATTGCAAACTGGTCCGATTAGGATGTTGACTTTCTGTTCGGCAATCAGTTCTGCTGCGTACCCCGTGGCGTAGATTTCTTCGCAGTCGTCAAAGCGAACGAAAAACGTAAAATTATAATTATCAAGCAAATGTTCTTCCCGAATACGATCCAGAGCAATATTGATAGCCGCGATGGAACCTTTGTAACTCATCAGTTTTACTGCAACTTCTTCTTCAATCGTAATAAGAACTCCCACTTTGATTTCCAATAGTCGAGTGTCGTACAGTAAGAGTTCTTCAGCGGAAGGTTTGGTGTAATTCGGAAATTGTGCAAGCACGGGAACGAGGAGCAATAACAGAATACAACATGTCATTTTTGAAACACAATTTGCAATGAAATAGATCCTCATTATTTCAAAAAAGAAAGCACTTATAGATTCTGCATTACTACAATTGCTTCGGCTTAGCGATGTAGTAAGTGTCACAAATGCAATACGTACCTTGGCTGTCGGCATACACCCAAATTGCACTTATGTAGAGTACATGTTAAAGCTTAATTTCTTTTTTTTGTAATGAGCAGAATACAATAATCTAGGATCCTTAAAGACGACATTCTTGTTACAAGAAATTCGTGTCTAATGTAAATGTTGTCTGCTTGCGTCACTGCGTCGTTTCTAAGAAAATGATACTAAATATAATTTTTAATTTTTTTTCGGGTCACGGTGGTATTTGATTCTGTACGACGCACAAAAATCGGTCGATTACGGTTGATAAATCCAACAATGTCGTGAGAAAGATAAAGTCGTAAAAGAGTGGGAGAAATAAATTGCTATGCATCATAAATTTTTAAATCGGTCATGACAATAATACAAAATGTATATATGTATATAGATAAGATGCACCAATCATGTTTTGTACGTAATGCGTTTTTTACATGTTTTTTACTCCCAAGATGTCGGAATTGTCATCTTCGCCGTCAACTGTTTTCAACAACCAGAATGTTTCCATGACGCCTTTTCCTTTGATGATCACGTCACCTCGTAGTTCAGTTACAAAACCGTCGACTTGCATAAGTAACGCGTTAGTCGCTGATGAGATCTGGATCATGCTTGCTAAAACGATGTGTTTTTTTTTTGGTTTCCAAACATTAATTTTGACATACGCTTTCCGTTGCTTTCCATCCTTGAAGCAGTGTTGACAGTGTCACCAAAAAGACAGTAGCGGGGCATACTGAGTCCGACGACCGCAGCCGTGACAGCTCCTGAATGTGCTCCGATGCGAATCTCGATTCTCTCGTCAGGCAAGTGCGGAATTCGGAAAGCGCCGATGGTTTGCATAAGAGTAAGGGACATGAGTGCAATTTGTTTCACGTGATCGATGCCGTTACGGTGCGGCAAACCCGATACACAGAGATATCCGTCTCCAATAGTCTCGACTTTGTAGACGTCGTGATTCTCAATAACGGTATCAAAGAGGGTGTAAAGATCGTTGAGTAGGTTAACCACCTGCAGGGGAGAACACTGACTGGAAAGTTTAGTAAATTGTACGACGTCGGAGAAAAAAACGGTAACGCTATCATAATTTTCAGGTTGAACCGGTACACCAAGTTTTAGACTGTCTGCTACTTGTCTAAAAATAATCATTGATTGTTTTTGTTGAGCGTTTCAAATTAAACTCACTTTGGAAGCATTCGATAAAGTAACAAGTCAGATTTTTGCTTTTCTTCCGTCAGTTCTTCCGAGCGCTCGGCTACCTCGTTGGCCAAAGTGTCGGCATAAGACTCCACTGTTGCGAATATGTGATCCATCAAACTTTCGTTCACATTGTTTTCTGATTTTAGTACGCCTTGTAATAGGTTTAACGAAGGCCTTGCTTTTGGGTTGTCTATATAACATTCTTTTATCACAGCTATGACGCTTGGTGAAAGATCAGGTACTAATACGGTTGAAAGATCGGGTTTCAAGGCATCTGTGCCACCACGCTTTATTCGATATATTGCGTCTGAAGACGAAAATCTGAGATTTTATAGCCCCAGAGGTCCAAAAATTAGGGCCTGACCGGAATTGAACCGGTGACCAATCGGACTGCAGCCGATTGCTCTACGACTGAGCTACAGACCCTGTGGAGTCCCGAGGATTTGGTTTGGATAAATACGTTTGAGAGCTTTCACGTCTGCGCAAATAAGTGCGCAAACCGCTGAGAACGCTTTGGTAAAAAGCGTTTCGTTTGACAGGTACATATACATCTGCACTCGCTCACATCAGACGCAAAAAACCCGTAACAGTTTTTTTACAAAAAAATTGATGATACATATAAGAGTACGATAGGTTTGTTTTTAGACGCGTAAAAAATAATTGTTAACCTACCATCAATTTCGTTAGCATTTTCCACGCCAAAAGGCGTTTTTTTGGTCAGCACTTCAGAACAAATGATGCCAAAGCTATAAACATCAGCAGCTTCATTGGGTGTCAATTCCGGATTGCGAATCATTTCAGGTGCTCGCCACAGAAGTTCTCGTCTGTTTACTTTCTCACCCTTGTGCAACTCGTGCAGCCCGTAGTCTGTCAACTTGACTACCCACCGATCGTCGACAACGATGGTTCGTGAAGTAAGTCCGCCATGACCCTTACAATAATCAATTTTCATGAGACACGTAAGTCCATTGACGATATCTAATGCTATAGAACGTAAAAAGAAAGCGTCCATTGGGTATTTTTCATCGGCTATAATGTCTCTTAGACTGCGTCGACTACAGTACCGAAATATAGCATAAGTTTGAGGTCCATCAGAGCAAAGACCAATAAACTTGCAGAGATTATCGTGACTTAGCTGGGTCATTTTGCGCAGTTCGGCACAGAGTTTTTCATCTAGTAGAGGTCTATTCTGGAATTTTCTAGCGGCAACTGGTTCGCTGCGGAAATAGAAATACCAGAGTTGTTCAATTCGACAATTTTCAGCGCTCGCTCTGCTCACGCTCTTTGAGCAATTCAATTTTCCGTGCTCGCTCTGCTTATGCTCTTTGAGTTTCTAAAATTTTCGCGCTCGCTCCGCTCGCGCTCTTTTATTCTCAGATCCTCTGCTCTTGCTCTGCTCACGCTCGTGAGTTGAGCAAGAGCGAGCAATGAGCGAACAAGGCTCACACAAAAAAAAGTGAATTTTGAGCCAAAATTCAGTTCCTCACTAAAAGAAAGACCGTATACTCCTTCGAGATACCCCCAACATCGTGTTTTTGGTCGAAATTACCAGTATTTTAGTATTTGTAGCACTAAATTTATAGTGAGCAGTGCTCATTTTAAAAATTTCTCTTGCTCGCTCTGCTCACGCTCTTTGAGCAATTCAATTTTTCGTGCTCGCTCTGCTCATGCTCATTGAGCACTCCAATTTTTCGCGCTCGCTCCGCTCGCGCTCGTGAGCTGAGTAGGAGCGAGCAGTGAGCAGGAGCAATTTGGTGAGCATCGAACAACTCTGAGAAATACGCGTAGCATCGTGATTCGACGGCGCCACTGATGTTGCTTGTGCTAGATGACTTTGATTGTAAAGAGTATTGACTTGCAGCTTCAACTTTCTTTACGTGCGACAACTCGAGAAAATTGATACGCCAAAGTGCGTTCAGTCTTAGTTTTTCAACGTGACGAAAACTAAAAAATTATTGTTGATAAACAATATGTAGTAACAATGCTCTAACAGAATTGTTTTCTAAGTTTTTTTGTTTTTTTAAATTTTTCTGCTGCTTTGTTTTTTCGTTCACATAAACAAATTAATTTTTGAATAAAGAAGACTTACTGTAATCCAAAAATAAGAATCAACAAAAGACTTAGCACCAGAAGACCCAGAATGGAATAGACATAGGGCGCCAGTGCGTACCACACCTGTATAGAACACGTCCTGCCTGTAAATCCGCATGTCGGAACGGATGGGGGTCGTACTCCGGCTCTTGTTGCCCAAATACTCGTCGACTCGTCCGCATAATTCGGAATCACAGTTGTAGCGCCTTCGTTGAAGTCGATAACCAGATACTCCGCAACCTTACCATCGGCGTTGATACCGTACATTCCAAACTTGGCATCTCTCATGCCGAGTGAGTTTATTTTGATGTGCCCGTTGTATCCGTCGAATTCTCCTTTGGCATTTTCGACAAGTGCCCTGCCGTCGTGTATACCGTTTATGGGATCTTTCTGAAGCGTACGGTTAAGGGCCAGTCCATACAGGTAAAATGTATCATGCAGATCGTAACAGTAGTGTGATATCTGAAACACAACAATTGATAACATGATGTAAAACATGGATTCGTATACATTATAGTCAGCAATGTTGCAGTCAGAACAGAACCAAGGCCAGTCTCGTTCACGGTTACCGTAGGCTTTTACAAATGCCTCCATTCTGGTTCTACTGTTGTTAACAAACCCGTCAACCTAAAATCGGTTTTTGAAAAAAAACAAATAAATACAAAAAACGTACAAAAAATGAATAACGAGCACCTTCCTTAGCATACTCGTCCAATCCGTCAATGTACTCATCTGTGGCGTACCAAATTGGTTGGCTCTGCATCCTTTCGTCTATAACCTTATGATTTGGTTTCAAAAAATTATGTAATAATTTCTTGCGATGGTAACATAATGGTTCAAACAGACTAACCAACGTCTTTGTCGTAAGTATAACGCTGACCAAATCCAAGCGCGCTAGTATCCATGACTATAGCTACGTACTCAGGATTATCAAATCCCAAATCTTTGAGGACAATTAGACTCATTCTCTTGTAATAGTCCGTATTATAACACTGGACAAAAACTAAAATGTTTAATCGAAAGATAATAAAAAAAAGGTATCTTCAAACAAACAAAATCTTACTTCTAGCATATTTCGAAGCTTCCCGAAGTGCATCTTTTAGGCTTTCTCTCGTCAAATCCGGAACCATTCTTGAAAACGAAATTTGTGATCTTGAATTCTGAACGGCAGTTATGAGTTCTCGGTTGAAGTGCGAACATCTTTGTTCGGTATCGCCAGTAAAAGTTGCATAAACGTATGCAAATCGATCCCATCCAAAGTGTTCCATGACCGCTATCACCGCTCTGGCAACCTGGTTTGCAGATACGGCAACGGTGGTCGTCGTAGGAAATCGGTCCTTATCCGCGAGTTCGTAAGTCGACGTTAGACCCCAGCCCATGAGGGGTACGTTGGCAGAAGCCGCTACCGAAGATGCCAATATCGCCGCCGGATTGCAAACTGGTCCGATTAGGATGTTGACTTTCTGCTCGGCCACAAGTTCTGCAGCGAAACCCGTTGCGTAGATTTCTCGGCAGTCGTCAAAGCGAACAAAAAACGTAAAATTATAGTTATCAAGCAAATGTTCTTCTCGGATACGATCCAAAGCTATATTGATTGCCGCGATAGAGCCCTTATAACTCATTTTTTTCACTTTAAGTTCAGCTTCTATTGTAATCAGAATTCCAACTCTTATTTCAAACGGCCGATTGTCGTAGAGTTGAAGTTCCTCAGCCGTAGGTTTGGTGTAATTTGGAAGTTGAGCGAACACATGAGCAAACACACATAACAAAAGGCACCAGACCATCTTTGAAAAAATAAAACTGTAATAGAAATATTCTTTATTAAGTGAAGCGCCCCAACTACAGATTTTGTAGTAGTACAATTGCTGGCTTAACTGAAGGTGTGCGGGGTTTTTGTATTTGTCATAACAAAAAAGCAGTTATATGGCTTCTGATATATGAGATACACCTGTTTCGCCCTCTGATGCACTTATGGTTTCTAATTTATTTTGGAGTTGTCCAAAAACAATGATCAGTAAGCATTGAATACGAAATAAAAGTGTCAAAGAGCACGTGCCAGTTGCATGAAAATGAAATTTTAGCATTGAAAACTTTGTTACAGAATTTTGTTTTGCTCCTTGCATGAGAGCTTGGTAGCACTCGTTGGGCGATTTGTTCAACAAAATCGATGCCTGTAAACAATACTACTTTTTTATATTCGCGACAATACTACAATCATCTGTTATTATTATATTCACAATTTGAGGAGAAAAAGTCGAAGAAACCGGGATCTAGTATATAAGATGAGTATGTTTTTTTTAAATAATATTTCCCTGCCGACTTTATTTTCCGCAGCGCGGATTCTTTTTCCTTTCTCTCTTCTTCTCTCTTCCTTCTCCGTCTTATCCGACCTGATTTAGACGTGGTTTTTCACGTTTTATCCGCCCCTGAGGCGCCGAGAAGCATGGCTGAGTGGTCTAGTGGTATGATTCTCGCTTAGGGTGCGAGAGGTCCCGGGATCAATCCCCGGCTCAGCCCGAGTTTTTGGACCTTTATCCCCAAAAATGGATGACATTGATAAAAACACATTGTTTTTACGTTTGGGACAATGTTGTTGCGGTCGATATCCTGCTTTCTGGGCGATTGTCATTGATTTTTCTCTGCAGCCAGTATGTTTCCATTATGCCTTTTCCCTTAATGATTACTTCACCTCGAAGTTCAGTGATGAAACCGCCAATCTGCATGAGTAACGTGTTATTCGCTGATGAGATATGGATCATGCTTGCTAAAAGGAAGTGTTTTTTTGGCCACTCAACTTTTGTTCGAACATACGCTTTCCGTTGCTTTCCATCCTGGAAGCCGTATTGACTGTGTCACCAAAAAGACAGTAGCGGGGCATACTCAGTCCAACAACCGCTGCCGTGACTGCACCTGAATGTGCCCCTATGCGAATCTGGATTCTTTCGTTAGGCAGGTGCGGTATTCGAAACTTGCGGATGGTTTGCATCAGAGCCAGAGACATCAATGCGATTCTTTTTACGTGTTCGATGCCGTTACGATGTGGTAGGCCGGACACGCAAAGATATCCGTCACCAATGGTTTCAACTTTATAGACGTCGTGGTTCTCGATGACGGTGTCGAAGAGAGTATAAAGATCGTTGAGCAGGGTGACGACTTGTAGAGGAGTACACTGACTTGAAAGCTGCGTGAATTGGACGACGTCTGAGAAAAATACAGTAACGCTGTCGTAGTTTTCTGGTTGAACTGCTCACAAAAAAATGATATTCACCGGTAATTGAAATGTCAATCCCAAGTAATGGACATGTCAATCGTTTCATGCAATAATAGACAAGTCCATTCCCTCGGGTTGAATAGATAAAGTCCATTATCCTTGAAAGACAATGTCCATTCCCCAAAGCTTGGCAAAGTGTCATGAATATTCTTTCGCCGCGATTTCGTTCTGCTCTGATCCCATTCCACCCACGCGTTTTGCTACAGTAGGTCATTTCTATTTACCAACGATATCATACATATAAACAATAAATTACATTCAAACAGACAACAAATTACGTTGTCGAGTTAACGGTCACTTGATCTGATTGATTCGATGAGAGAGAAGCTTGAGGACGATTCCGAAGATGTCGATTTCGGCGGCGGCAATAACATTGGCATCCTAAAAAATGAAAATACTTCATGAAAAAAATGGTCTTGAGGTGCATGACATGTGTTTTTCTAACAAGTTGTATAGTAGTGCTTTGGCAAGGCATGCAGTTTTGAAACGCCGTAATCAACAAATCTCCATCCAATCGTCATCAACCTATTTTTCCCCAAACTCAAACGCCAACCTCAAAATACTAACAACACGCAGAATCAAAACCACAACATTGCCAACTGACGACTATACGGTTTTGTTAGAAAAACACATGTCATGCAAACCCCAAACAGTAAATATTACCCGAGCAAAATTCTTACCATGGTTGGAGTCAATCAACAATTGGTCTAAGTAGCACACTGTGCTAAGCACAGCCGTTGACGGCGAGCAGAAAATATACGACGGAGGGAAACAACATAGCAACAAAGCACTTATAAAAAAACACAAATGAAAAAATGAATAAAAACGATACGACAACAAATTATTATAATTTTAAGATCATAATGCGAGAATGCGCAAAAAATCGCGCCGAGAACAACGATAAGAAGAAAAAATGACAAAAGCTCGTTTTCGACTTTTGTCATTTTTTCAAATCCATCGCCACAAACACTTGCAAATTATTTTGCATTTGTTTTTGTTTTTGATTATCAATAAGTCTTTTCAATTTAATGGACATTTTTCATTTAAAACACACATGCAAATTAGTTTGCATCTGTTTTTGTTTTTTCGAGGGTCAAAATCTTTTCAATATAAAAGACATTTTCCATTTCTCAAATTTTGAATTTTTGTCTTTTACAGGTAAAAGTTTTTTTCGAGAATTAATGGATTTTGTCCATTGCGGGTAATGAATATCGATACAAATTTTTTAATGGAACATGTCCATTCGAGTCATTTTTTGTGAGTGCTTTTCCAATTTTTAGACTTTCAGCCACTTGTCTACAATTTTTTACAATTGTTATTTTTGCAGGATGATTTCAAACATACTTGGGAAGCATCCGGTAAAGTAACATATCGGATTTTTCTTTTTCTGTTGTCAAATCCTCAGCACGTTGCGCTACTTCATTGACAAGCGTGTCGGCATATGATTCGACTATCGTAAAAATGTGATCCATTAAACTTTCATTATTATTCGTATTAGATCTCAAAACGTTTTGTAATTCGAGAAGCGCTGGTCTCGATTTTGGATTCCATGCGAAACATTCTTTTATCGTAGCAATAACACCTGGCAGCAAGTCAGGCACAAGTACTGTTGTAAGATCTGGCTTTGGAGCGTCGGTGCCACCGCGTTTGATCTTGTATATCGCTTCTGCATAACAAAATGATTAATTCATAGCCCCAGGGGTGCAAAAATTAGGGCCTGACCGGAATTGAACCGGTGACCGATCGGACTGCAGCCGATTGCTCTACGACTGAGCTACAGACCCTGTGGACTCCCGAGGATTTGGTTTGGATAAATACGTTTGAGAGCTTTCACGTCTGCGCAAATAAGTGCGCAAAAAAAATAAAAAGCGTTTATATTGACAGGTTAGCAAACAAAGGAGTTCGAAACACAATACGCGTGTCTAATATCAGATTACATTCACTATTCTAGCGTTTTTATCAGCAGCTAATCTCTGTGCGTTTATAAAAGTATGTAATTTAAAAAAACCTTCTTAAAATGCTTTTCAAAATTCCTTTAAACATACCATCGATGCTTTCTGCATTCCCTAAACCAAACGGTTCCTTTTTAGTCAGCATTTCGGAGCACACAATCCCAAAACTGTAGACATCTGCAGGTTTATTGGTTGCCAAATCCGGATTGCGGATCATTTCAGGTGCTCGCCACAGAAGTTCTCGTCTGTTTACTTTCTCACTCTTGTGCAATTCATGCAGTCCGTAGTCTGTCAACTTGACTACCCATCGATCGTCGACAACGATGGTTCTTGAAGTAAGTCTGCCGTGTCCTTTACAGTAATCAACTTGTGTAAGACACATGAGTCCATGAACAATATCCATAGCAATAGATCGAAAAAAGAACGCGTCCATTGGATACTTTTCATCACCTATTAGATCCCTCAAACTGCGGCGACTACAAAACCGGAATATCGCAAACGTTTGGGGACCATCGGAGCAGAAACCAACAAATTTGCAAAGATTTTCGTGGCTGAGTTGAGTCATCTTACGCAACTCCGAACATAATTTTTTGTCTAAAATTGGTCGAATTTGAAACTTCCTAGCAGCTACGGGTTGTTTTTTAAAGTAGAAATATGTATAGTGCTTGCTTTCAACGGCATTACTAATTGTGCTGTTACCTGAACTTTTGGATTGCAATGAATGTTGACTTGAGGCATTTAGTTTCTTCTTTTTAATGTGAGTGAGCTCCGTAAAACTGATTTGCCAGAGGGCATTAAGTCTAGCTTTTTCTACTCGACGGGAACTAAATATGATGGTATTATTTAAGATTTTTTTCATATTTTTTTAAAGAAGACCTACTGTAATCCATAAATAAGAATCAGCAATAGACTTAAAACCAGGAGGCCAATAATAGTGTATACATAAGGTGCCAATGCGTACCACACCTTCATGGGACACATTGAACCCGTGAATCCACAAACCGGAATTGAAGGTGGTCGAATACCACTTCTTGTTGCCCAAATACTTGTCGATTCATCGGCGTAATTCGGAATCACGGTTATGATGCTTTCATCGAAGTCAATAACTAAATACTCGGTTACCTTGCCGTCAGCATTAATTCCGTACATTCCAAACTCGGCATCTCTCATGCCGACTGAGTTAATCTGAATGTGTCCACTGTATCCGTGAAAAGATCCTTTAGAATTTTCGACAATTGCTTTGCCATTGTGAAGAGCATTTTCAGGGTCTTTTTGTAACGAACGGTTTAGGGCCAATCCGTAAAGGTAAAAAGTATCATGCAGATCGTAACAGTAATGTGATATCTGAAACAACAATGTACAACTTAATGTAAAACAATGATTAGTATACATTATAGTCAGTGATGTTGCAGTCGACACAAAACCAAGGCCAGTCTCGTTCACGGTTACCGTAGGCTTTTACAAATTCTTCCATTCTGGTTCTACTGTTGTTGACAAACCCATCGATCTAAAATTCAGATGACCAAAAACAAAAAAAATAAAGTCAAACTTACAAAAAAAGAATAGCGAGCACCTTCTTTGGCGTACTCATCCAGTCCGTCTGCAAAATCTGGCTCGGCGTACCAAAGGGGTTCGCTTTGCATTCCTTCATCTAAAACTGGGCATTTCACGATTTTTTACATAATATTTATTTAAAAATATCAAAATATACTAACCAACATTTTTTTCATATCGATAACGCGTTCCGAATCCCAGCGCGCTGGTTTCCATAATTATGGCAACATATTCGAGATTATCGAAACCCAAATCTTTGAGAACAATTAAACTCATTCGTTTGTAATAGTCTCCCGTATAGCATTGCACAAAAACTTAAAATTTCATTTTTATATTTTATTAACAATATTATGTAAAACAAATTCTCACTTCTAGCATATTTGGAAGCTTCTCTCAGCGCTTCTTGGAGGCTTTCTCTCGTCAAATCTAGCACCATTCTTGAAAACGAAATTTGGGCATTTGAATTTTGAACAGCAGCTATGAGTTCTTGGTTAAAGTGCGAACACCTTTGTTCTGTATCCCCGGTAAAAGTTGAATAAACGTATGCAAAACGATCCCAGCCAAAATGTTCCATGACTGCTATCACAGACTTGGCTATCTGGTTAGCAGATATTGCAATGGTGGTCGTTGTAGGAAATCGGTCCTTATCCGCGAGTTCGTAAGTTGACGTTAATCCCCATCCCATAAGAGGTACGTTGGCAGATGCCGCTACCGAAGACGCCAATATCGCCGCCGGATTGCAAACTGGCCCGAGTAGAATGTTGACATTCTGTTCGGAAATAAGTTCAGCAGCGTATCCAGCGGCATAGATTTCCCTGCAATCATCAAAGCGGACGAAAAAAGTAAAATTATAGTTGTCAAGCAAGTGTTCGTCCCGGATACGGTCGAGTGCAATATTTATTGCGGCTATGGAGCCTTTGTAGCTCATAGCTTTCACTGTAGCTTCTGCTTCTATCCTAATGAGAACTCCGACTTTTATTTCAAAGGGACGGTTGTCGTATAATTGAAGTTCTGGTGTAAATGTCGGCAGTTGAGCAATTACTGGAACTAGCAGCAATAACAGAATACAACACACCATGGCCATAAATTAATTAGCAAATGAATTTTTTAAAAGATCTCAAATATGAAACACTATACTGCAGACTAGATTCGGTAGAAATACAAATGCCGACTAAGCTAAAGGTGAGCATAGTTTGTACGTGCCAAAAAAACTATGCATTACTATGGCTGCCGGGATGCATCTTATTTTGCTCCTGGTGTGCGTTTGATCCCACTGATACCATGATTCATAGACATTATTGACTACATACCGCTAAGACTTGTAGGATACTTTTTTTGTCTCTCAAACTGACAAACAATTTGTTCATGGCAGCTGTTTACAGGTGCATAGATTAATTTTAGTGACAACAGACCAACAGTCGAACAACCGGAGGCAATTTTTAGTGCGGCGTGGCGCGTATACTTGGTTTGCTGCGTTTTGATCTTCTTCCGAGCACACGCTTCTACGTCCTAGGATCAGTTCCTAACTGGTAATGATGATTTCAAATTATCTTGATAGGAAATGCCGTCCGATACAGAGATGACGGAGAAACGAGGAATCTGAGCCAATTCGATTTTTATAGGATTCTATGTTACACGAATCGTTGATTGCGGAATGCAAGCGCACCTTTGACTCGCTGCGCTTGGCAAAATGTCCCAAACAATGAAACGCGTTTTTCGCTGTGATTCAATCTGCAGCGCGGATTCTTTTCGTTTTCTCTTTTCTTCTCTCTTCCTTTTCCGTCTTATCCGACCTGATTTAGACGTGGTTTTTCACGTTTTATCCGCCCCTGAGGCGCCGAGAAGCATGGCTGAGTGGTCTAGTGGTATGATTCTCGCTTAGGGTGCGAGAGGTCCCGGGATCAATCCCCGGCTCAGCCCGAGTTTTTGGACCTTTATCACTCATACATTTATCTGGACATTCAAAATAATGTTTATTACGTTTGAGACACTGTTGTCGCAGTTGATGTCCTACTTCCTTTTCGATTAGTTTCTTTTTTTACCCCCAAAATGTCCGCATTATCGTATTTGTCATCTACTTTTTTCAACAACCAGAACGTCTCCATGACACCTTTTCCTTTGATGATCACGTCACCTCGTAGTTCAGTTACAAAACCGCCGACTTGCATAAGTAACGCGTTAGTCGCTGATGAGATCTGGATCATGCTTGCTAAAACGATGTGATTTTTTTTGGTTTCCAAACATTAATTTTGACATACGCTTTCCGTTGCTTTCCATCCTTGAAGCAGTGTTGACAGTGTCACCAAAAAGACAGTAGCGGGGCATACTCAGTCCAACAACCGCCGCCGTGACTGCACCTGAATGAGCCCCGATACGAATCTTGATTCTCTCGTCAGGCAAGTGCGGAATTCGGAAAGCGCCGATGGTTTGCATAAGAGTAAGGGACATGAGTGCAATTTGTTTCACGTGATCGATACCATTACGGTGCGGCAAACCCGATACACAGAGATATCCGTCTCCAATAGTCTCTACTTTGTAGACGTCGTGATTCTCAATAACGGTGTCAAAGAGAGTGTAGAGGTCGTTGAGAAGATTGACGACTTGTAGAGGAGTACACTGACTTGACAGCTGCGTAAATTGAACAACATCTGAGAAAAAAACGGTAACAGTATCGTAATTTTCTGGTTGCACTGGCATGCCACGTTTTAGGCTTTCTGCCACCTGTCTAAAAATTAACTTCTCTATTTTTTACTGTAATTGATTAGTATGCATAATTTAACCGACTTTGGAAGCATTCGATAAAGCAACAAGTCGGATTTCTTCTTTTCTTCTGTCAATTCTCCCGAGCGTTGAGCGACTTCATTGGTTAATGTGTCGGCATACGACTCAACGGTTGCGAAAATGTGGTCCATTAAACTTTCGTTCGTGCTTCCCCCAGATCTCAAAACATTTTGCAGCAATGTAAGCGATGGTCTTGCTTTTGGGTTATCCATGTAACATTCTTTGATCACTGCAATCACACTTGGTGGAAGATCAGGAACCGATACGGTTGAGAGATCGGGTTTCAAGGCATCCGTGCCACCACGCTTTATTCGATATATTGCGTCTGAAGACGAAAATCTGAGATTTTATAGCCCTAGGGGTCCAAAAATTAGGGCCTGACCGGAATTGAACCGGTGACCGATCGGACTGCAGCCGATTGCTCTACGACTGAGCTACAGACCCTGTGGAGTCCCGAGGATTTGGTTTGGATAAATACGTTTGAGAGCTTTCACGTCTGCGCAAATAAGTGCGCAAACCGCTGAGAACGCTTTGGTAAAAAGCGTTTCGTTTGACAGGTACATATACATCTGCACTCGCTCACATCAGACGCAAAAAACCCGTAACAGTTTTTTTACAAAAAAATTGATGATACATATAAGAGTACGATAGGTTTGTTTTTAGACGCGTAAAAAAAATAATTGTTAACCTACCATCAATTTCGTTAGCATTTTCCACGCCAAAAGGCGTTTTTTTGGTCAGCACTTCAGAGCAAATAATGCCAAAGCTGTAAACATCAGCAGCTTCATTGGGTGTCAATTCCGGATTGCGAATCATTTCAGGTGCTCGCCACAGAAGTTCTCGTCTGTTGACTTTCTCACCCTTGTGCAACTCGTGCAACCCGTAGTCTGTCAACTTGACTACCCACCGATCGTCGACAACGATGGTTCTTGAAGTAAGTCTGCCGTGTCCTTTACAGTAATCAACTTTCATCAGACACATTAATCCGTGAACAATATCCAATGAAATCGAACGTAAGAAAAAAGCATCCATTGGATATTTTTCGTCTGCTATAAGATCTCTCAGACTGCGTCGACTGCAATATCGGAAAATGGCAAACGTCTGGGGACCATCGGAGCAGAGGCCGATGAATTTGCAGAGATTATCATGGCTGAGTTGCGTCATCTTACGTAATTCTGCACATAACTTTTCGTCTAAAACTTGGCGATTTTGGAATTTTCTAGCGGCAACTGGTTCGCTGCGGAAATAGAAATACGCATAGCTTCGTGATTCAACGGCGCCACTGATGTTGCTTGTGCTAGATGATTTTGATTGCAACGAGTATTGACTCGCAGCTTCGACTTTTTTTACGTGGGAGAGTTCGAGAAAGCTAATACGCCAAAGCGCGTTTAGCCGTATTTTTTCGGCGTGACGAAAGCTGAAAAACAAATGTCAATAAAACTAGTCGGTTTTTTTGACAGAAATCCAGAAGTTTCTTAAAGCGATCATCCTGAATTTTTTAGAGGAAAACTTACTGTAATCCGTAAATGAGAATCAACAAAAGGCTTAGCACGAGGACACCAATGATAGAGTAAACATATGGCGCTAGTGCGTTCCACACTTGTTTAGGGCACACTGAGCCGGTGAATCCACATACCGGAACTGAAGGTGGTCTAATTCCACTTCTTGTCGCCCAGATGCTCGTCGATTCATCAACATAATTTGTTATTACTTGAGGGACACTTTCTTCAAAGTCAATAACCAAGAACTCGGCTACTTTGCCGTCAGCATTAATACCGTACATTCCAAACTTGGCATCTCTCATGCCAAGTGAATTGATTTTTACATGTCCGTTATAGCCATCAAAAGATCCTTTGGCATTTTCAACGAGCGCTCTGCCATCGTGTAAACCGTTAATTGGATCTTTCTCAAGCGTACGGTTGAGTGCTAATCCATACATGTAAAATGTGTCATGCAGATCATAGCAGTAATTTGAAATCTAAATAACACTCTACGATTGACAACAAAATGCAAAAAGTACATAAAATGAGTTACATTGTAATTATTGGTATCACAATCCGGACAAAACCAAGGCCAGTCTCGTTCACGGTTA
The DNA here is from genome assembly GCA_963969345.1 of Turbatrix aceti. NCBI lineage: Eukaryota > Metazoa > Nematoda > Chromadorea > Rhabditida > Panagrolaimidae > Turbatrix > Turbatrix aceti. The sequence continues at coordinate 2,402,576 of OZ017768.1, forward strand.
CCGTATGCTTTTACAAATGCTTCCATTCTTGTTCTGCTGTTGTTTACAAATCCATCGACAAAAAACGAATAACGAGCACCTTCTTTGGCATACTCATCCAATCCGTCTGCAAAACTGGGCTCTGCGTACCAAAGTGGTTGACTTTGCATTCTTTCATCTGAAACTGGACATTTTACAGAAACAATATTTTTAACAAACAATCAACAAAATCTTACCAACATCCGTTTCATAACGATAACGCGTTCCAAATCCCAGAGCACTTGTTTCCATGATTATGGCCACATATTCGGGATTATCAAAACCTAAATCTTTAAGGACAATCAGACTCAATCGTTTGTAGTAATCATTGTTGTAGCATTGGACAAAAACTAAAAAAATACATGATTCAATGTGATGGCATCTGGGTTGAATAAATTCTCACTTCTCGCATACTTTGACGCCTCTTTGAGAGCATCACCCAGGCTTTCCCTTGTCGCATCTATAACCATGCGTGTAAAAGAAATAAGAATGTTTGATGTCGAACTCTGAACTGCAGCTATGAGCTCCTTGTTGAAATGTTGACACCTTAACTCGGTGTCCCCGGTATACATTATGTAAATGAATGCAAATCTGTCCCATCCAAAGTGTTCCATGACTGCTATGATGGACTTTGCAGCTTGATTCGCGGATATGGCCACGGTTGTCGTTGTAGGAAACCGAGCTTTATCCGCGAGTTCGTAAGTCGACGTTAGACCCCAGCCCATGAGGGGTACGTTGGCAGAAGCCGCTACCGAAGATGCCAATATCGCTGCTGGATTGCATACTGGCCCGATTAGGATGTTTACTTTCTGCTCGGCAACTAGTTGTGCAGCGTAACCCGCGGCGTACATTTCTTTACAATCATCAAAGCGAACGAAAAACGTAAAATTATAATTGTCAAGCAAGTGTTCTTCACGGATACGGTCGAGTGCGATATTGATAGCGGCGATAGAACCTTTGTAGCTCATTCGCTTGACCGGTCTTTCTGCTTCTATGGTAATCAGAACCCCGACTCTTATTTCCAGAGGTCGGTTATCGTATAGCCGAAGTTCTTCTGGAGTAGGTCTGGTGTAGTTCGGAAGTTGCGCAACAACAGGAGCAAGCAACCATAACAAAATATAACAGACCATTCTTAAATAATAAATTTGCGATGATAACATAATCTCGTGATAATGCATCTTACTGCAGACAAGATTCTGTAACAGTACAATTGTCGGATGAGCTGAAGGTGCGCCGCGGGGGCTTGTACGCGCCATAACAAACGCACTTCTATGGCTGCCAATGTAATTATTCGCACTCGGGGTGCATGTAGCTTCTTTTGTAGCACAACTACAAAATTTATTTATCCTTCATAGATTGGCCAAACTACATTTACTGCCAACACATTGTACATGACAATTATAAATATTGCATTGACAATCTTTGTCAGCGGTATTCGAAGATGCATGTTAAAAAAATCTGTTAGCTTTCATACTGTTTACATATAAGAGATGTACTGTCGTTTGTTTTTGTTTTGCCAAACATACATGTTGTATACGATGGACCTATGGTCTCAACGCGAAAACTCGTTCTTTGCCGTTTTCATATGCATAGAGTAGGTATTTTTTAGGTGTAAAGACGGATCCGGGGGTTATCAGCTACGGCAAATTTAATGGCACTATCAAAAAATCAATATTAGATTGATAAATCGATAATTTGAGAAAAAAATTACTGTAGCTCAAAAAATAACTATACGATATCAGAATAAAATAGCAGACCGTATTCTACGCTATCAAAAACCCCTAATGGCAAAAAACAGGAAAATTCTCCCCATGAAATAAGAAGTTATTTCAAATCTTAAAAAAAATATTAATAAATTATTTCCACAGGTTACAATTAATATTTTTTTACCGGGCAAAGTTCATTGCAAAGATCAAGATGAACTTAATCACAATGCCAAAGTTCGTATATAAGAATGGGAAACCGGCTTGGCAGTAAGCTTCCAAAGGCAACACGCTACGCTACGCGCATTTGCATGCGCGCGCTGTGTTCTCTTTCGACTGAAATGCTTCAGCGCGCGTTTTTTGTATAAAAAAACTTTAGAATTGAAATAACTTCTTATTTCATGGGGAGAATCTTCCAGTTTTTGGCAACCGGGGGTTTTCGAGGGCGTAGAATACGGTCTACTATTTTATTCTGATATCGTATAGTTATTTTTCGAAATAAATTTTTTAAATCGAGTTTATCGATCGATTATTGAATTTCTGATATCCCCGATAGATTCGCCATCGCAAAAAACTCCCAATCCACTCTTGAAATCTAAAAACACTCACTTTTGCGATAAAAAACGTCAAAAAGGCCAATTTCTAACAATGTTTTTTAGCAGAAATATTTAAATCAAAATTTGCAACATTTGCAATGAAATAAATCAAAAACTAGGCCAGCGATTAGATTTTGGCAAAATTAAAAAAAATGACGGCCTATGCTGCATAGGCTATGCAACGCGTCATCGATGGATATAAAACGATAATTTTACTGATGCAAGCCAAAACAGTATTAAAACCATTTTAAAATTGATGCTCTTTGGAAGCTAAATAATTGAAACGCCGAAAATTAAATAAAAGAAAACTGTGAGTCCCTGTTGAGTAAAAAACTCGTAACCAAACTGTTTTACTATAAACGAATTTATCAAAACAATTTTTTTTGCCAGATTTTCAAATCATTTCACACATTCAATGAAACAACTTTTTTTGATTACCGAATTATTGAAAACTGAAAAAATAACAAAAAAACAGTGCGGTATTGTAAGAAATAAATAAAAAGAAAAGAATTGATTTCAGATGAATCATAAGTTTCGTGAGTAATGCTTTCTTTTTGTAAATAATTATAAATAACTGTATGTACTGTACCTCAAAACATGAAAAGTTTGATAACGTAGCTCATTCTTCAATGATAAAGCTGCTTAGTCACTGTGGAGTTTGCAATCGAACAAAATGACTGTTCCAATAACATTTATGGATTTGAAAAATGTTTAGCAATATTGATGTGATTGCGTTACAAATCATAATATAACACCCATTATTGATGTGTATATAAAAATGTAAAAAGTTTTTAAACACTGACATGGGAAGAATCTATGCCACTTGCGTTAAATATAAATTGAAAATGATATTATCGTGGAACGTGTTTCTTGCCGTTTTTGGCACTTTGACTGCATGTGTGGTGCTTCTCCCTAACGAATACCAAAGCGGCAAGTCGTATTCCAAGGAAGAGAAAACGCTCATGCATAAAGGATATTCTAACTGGCTGCAGTATAAATCAAAATTTGGCGAGTAACTAAATAACTGAAATTGACATTCTAAAGTTTATAATAATTTTTAGTTAAAAAATATTCAAATATTTATCAATAATATTTTTGCAGATAAAAAATTCGAAAACCACACAATAGAGTCCGAGCACATGCTGACTTATCTCAAAGCTCGACTGCAAATTGCCGAACACAACAAGCGGTACTCGCAGGGCAAGGTATCCTGGTACCAGACAGAAAACGCTTTCACTGACAATCCACCCCGCTTTCGGGCATTACGCAATGTTTTCCGATCCGCTAACAAAACCTTTGACGCTACCGTTTTTCATGCACCCGTCAACGTCAATGTTCCGTCTTCCATCGACTGGCGGCAACATGGATATGTGACCAAAGTCAAGAATCAAGGTAAATGCGCAGCTTGTTGGGCGTTCTCGACGACTGGATCCATCGAAGGCCAACACAAGCGGGCCACAGGTAAACTGATCAGTTTGAGTGAACAGAATCTGATTGACTGCGACAAGGAAAACGACGGTTGCAAAGGGGGAGGTATGATCCAAGCTTATATGTATGTTTGGAAAAACCATGGAATTGACACTGAAAAATCATATAGCTATGAAGGCTCAAAAGGCAAATGCCGGTTTGATAGCCAGAATGTCGGCGCAAAAATCACTGGATACGCCATTATTCCCACGGGTGACGAATATGCTCTCAAAGTGGCCGTAGCTACGCAGGGCCCTGTTTCAGTGGGCATCGACGATCGGAGCTTTGCAAATTACGGAGGCGGCATTTTCTACGATACCAACTGTTCTACTATCTATTTGAACCACTCCATGCTTGTTGTGGGCTACGGTCGCGAATCAGATCAGGATTATTGGATACTCAAAAACAGCTGGGGTACCGGGTGGGGCGAAAATGGATACATTCGCATAGCACGTAATCGAGGCAACCTCTGCGGCATTGCAACTATTGCCACTTATCCCTTAATTTTGAACACACAAAATCAAGGGTTGGGCTTTTGTTTAATCTGTTCAGTGTTCTCGGTTGTATGCGTATTACTTTACATAATATCCAAATACTTTCAATAAAAAAACTGATTAAATAGATTTCAAAGTTTTCAAAATGTGGTGATCAGTATTAATTTAATTTATGTTTTATGTAAGAATACATAAATAAAACATTACATCTAAAAACTAACAATTATTGTGCAAAATTATTACATTTAACAAAAAATATATAGCTGACATGATTTGTCCACGTTTTGAAATTTGAACGTAACTTTTATAAAAGCTTTCAGTAAATCAAAAAAATAACTGCACATATTTCGTATACTTTCAGCAAACTTTATTTTGAAAAGTTAATAAATCTAACAACAACAATATAAATTTCAAAAACACGTTGGTTTCATGTAATCAAGCAATTATGAGTAAAATATTCGTAAGTGAATGTATGGAACAATTTTTGTTAAGTGATTTAGAAAATTATCGTAAGACAGCCGCAGTAAGTGTTTACGTGATATTAAAGCCTGTGAGAGGCGCAGTGAATGTTCAAAATTTCTAGTCGGGACCCTGTGTCGGATTACGTAGACTCAGGAGACTCAGTAACAGCGCGTGAATCTTGTTTTCCATTTTGCTGTTTTTCAGCGTATTTTCGGAAGAGAGCAGAAATAATTTCTCCCACAAGAAGATCGCCGCCGTTTGTCTGGACCAAGCGGAGTAGAAAAACTCCATCGGGACGAAGGAAATCCCGGACAAAGCCTTCGATCAAGCCCTGTTCGCGGGCCGATGGGGGCTCTTCGATGGCGTTCTGGCAGCGTAAGTACTTGGCAACGAAGCCCCGCCTATTTCCGGCCATTGTCGTCGCAAACAGCCAATAGACCAGGGACAGGACGGAAAGCACACCAACTGCGACAAACCAAAACCAGAAAAAGATGAAGACTTTCTCGTTGAACATGTTGATCATCAGCACACACTGCACTGTCCAGCGGTGGATGTTGGACAGAACGCGGACGTTAAAGTCGCAGAGAGTGACACGGGGAAAATGACCGGATTCAGTCCATTCGCGACCGTTGATGAGGTCTTGGAGGATGCCAAAGCCCCAGAAGGTGTACTGGGGTCCGAGGAATGCATTCAGGATGACAAATTGCAGGAGAACGTTGCACACGTAGAGAAGCTTGGTGAAAAGATACAGAGTGACTAGGTAGATGCCACGACGCTTGCCGACTTGCTGGAAGCCCCATGATGCTAAAAGATTTTTTTGATAAATTTTTATCAAAAATTATTTTTATAAAAAACTGAACACCGGGGTAAGTATAGGAAAAACTAAAAAAGTATATTTGTTAAAATCGGTTTGTTTTCCTGTACTTAGTTTAGGCAAAACGGTGTGAAGATTTATACACTGTCTCAATTTAAGCGATTTTTTATGTATGTATCTTTAGCAAATAATTATTTTACATTGAAAAATACTGTTCATTGTTTCTCTAAACTTTTTTTAAATTTCCTGTTATATAAAAAATAACAGTTTAAAAATACTAAAATTGTAAAAAATCATGTTTTAAAATTTAAAGGATAGTTCCATAAATCAAAGACTAATTTTAAAGCCAATGAAGACAACCAAAAATTAATGAATCAAAAAACGCGCACTGCTAAAAATTATAACAGCATAAAAAATAACTGTTCCTTTCAGTTTGTAGCGTAAAATTTGAATTAAAAAAACACGTACAAGTTTTGAGTTCCCGTTGCATTTCGAGTGCTTCGATGAGATGTTCCGCGGTCTTGTGAACCTGTGCATGCCGAGTATTCTTGTCAAACTTCTTCTTGATCGTAGCAGCACTGTTGAGGATGCTTTTTACGTTTATTCCTAAAACATTTCCTATATTTAAAGAAATCATAAAAAATGATTCTAAAACTGGAGCGTCAGTTTCGTAATCAAATTGTGTCTGTCACATTTTTTATTTAGTTTTTTTTTTTTAAATTAAGAAAAAAATTACCAGAACCCCCAATCCAAGACTGCCAACAGAGACAAGGTACGACAAACAACAAGCCCTGGCAAATGGTCAAAACCGGCACCCACTGATAGTACGCCAGGTGCCTGGCCGGATCCTGAGTAAAAACATGATCACACGCGTCGTCGTCGTACATCTTTTTGCACTCATCCTTCGGACTGGTGTACTGAGCGGATCCAAAAAAGCAGTAGCTCTCGACGTAAGCCTCCCATGCAGAAGTAAATTCTGCCGGCACCCAACACTCAATGGGATGGGCAACAAAAAGGTATACTGTTTCGAGCAATCCTATGATAATCAAAGGCGCGGCAGTATATTCATAGTTGAGAGCATCAATCGAATCGCCATGGTGAAGAGTTAGCAATTTTTTGGTTAAATCTACCAAATCGTAGGCAAAAAATGACATAGTGTTAACACTGTGGGTAGATTGTTGTTTGCAATTTCACAGGTGGCGAAGAAGGGAAAGGAAGATCAAACAAGGGTACACCTGGCAGCAAAATTGAATAAACAAGATGCACAACAACTATTTGCCAAGTTTTGTAAATTTTCACGGACCACAAGTTTCTGTACGTCGACAACAGCGGGGGATTTTTTTGGTGTTTGATTTTTTTCACTGCACTTTGGATTTCAAAATAAATTTTGTGTAAAATATAAACTTATTTTTATTTATGTTGTTCAAATAACTGCAGAACGATTTCAACGCATATGAACTTTCCGAACGCTAACACAAAAAATAGTGATCATACAGTGGATAAATTTCAATATGATAGCGCATAAAAAACACATTTTTGCAAATTAAAAAAATTAACTGTCCGGTATGACATTTCAAAAATACACTGGGAAGAGGAACACATTGTAGAGAACAAGAACAACACTGTTCTTCAATACCGTTGGAAATTTAGACGTCATTTTAGGAATGCGTGTTTTTTCCACAAATTCAATGGAAAATTTTCGTTGTTTGTTAGAAATGCAGATCAAAGTGTTCAGAATAAATGAATGCCTAACAAAAAAGTTCAGGCAAACATAAATATTATATAACATAAAATTCTATTTTGGATACAAACTGGCATATCGTAATTTTTTGCAATAAAACTGAGAATATGTAGAAAACTCATTTTTTCTATGTAAATACTACAAATTTGATACAAAATTGTACATTTGTTTCATTTAACAAATATTTTTTGCTAATGCATAAAAAATGTTCGTGTTCACATGCAGTGTTCGGCCTTATTCGTGAATTCCGAATTTCCTTTTGAAATAAATATAAACAGTACTTTTTTAAATCAATTAATTTTAAAAAACTGTGACACCCATAGATATCTTTTTAAAATTTAAAATTGTCTTAAAAGACATATAAAAACTGTTCATTACTTTTTTTCCGGAATTTTTGGCTTACAAAACTGTGTAAAATAATATTGTTCGTTTTTGCAAAAAAAAATAATTTTAAACTCTTGCGAATTTTATTAGATCAAAAAAATCAACAAACCAGTGCTAAAGTTTAGTGCCTTCCAGACAAAAGATGGCATGTAGAAGAATAGCGCCTGAAAGGCAAGAACGAGTGGCACCCATTGGTAGTAGCCTATCTGGGTTTTCTCGCGCAGAGAATAGCTGTTGTCAATCTCCTCGTCAATGGGCAGGAAATAAGACCCCTTCGCAAAGCAGTACGTCTCGGCATACTTTTCCCAGGCACCGGTAAACTCAGGTGGCACCCAGCACTGGATGGGCTTGCCGACGTACTGCGTGGCAGCCATCGTGAAAGCCGCGAGACCGATCATCGTCGCGGTATACTGATAGTTGAGGCGATCGATGATGTCATTTGACTGGTACGATCTCCGGATCTTGGAGATGTACGGAGACAGGGCCCCGATCATTTTGGTTGAATCGGGGAAAGTTGGGGTCTAGTCGCTGGAAAAATAAAAATTTTTGAAATGGTTTCTCGAAAAATCAAAAATCGGGAAACAAAACTAAAAAAGCGCGTAAAACAGAAAAAAAACTGTCAAACAGTTCCAGCAGGTTTTTCCAAAAAACAGAATATTTTTGAAAACTGCCTAATAAAATTAAATAAATATAAAATAAAATAGAATATTTATTTAATTCTATTTTTCTTTAATGCACTGATATCAGTGCTTCTGTCTCAACTATCTATAACTGTTCCGAATTGACGTAGCATTTTTGAAAAAAAAGACAACTGCATAAAGCCGAGAAAAAAAAACGCAAATGTTAATTCAAATTCGCAAATGTTTATTTTAATAAAAAACTTCCAATAATAAAAATTTCTATAAAGAGTTCAGTATTCCTAAATAAAAATTTTTACCCTCAAAAAAACTGTAGACAAAACATACAAGAAAAATATTACAACTGACACGCATCTCAAATGAAAACATGTTGCACCATTTCTCATAAAACAATTTGAAAAAGTACTTCTTTTACATTTTAAAAGACACTCTGTGAGCCGATTTAGTATCGACGACCCCGTGTTTTTACAACCCCCAAATATTTTGTGCCAAAGTTGTAGGTGGCAGGGGGGGAGGTACAGAAAACAATATAAAAAAAATTCCAGAAGCCGGATTCTGAAGATACGGCTTCTGGAAGTTTTCGACGTCAAATTTTCAACATGTTTCAAAAAATCTGATTTTTGGTTTACAGGGGTATCTTGGCACGAGAAATCGATTGGGGTACTCAGATTTTTTTAAAAACTTCAGATTTTTTTGGAATTTTTGATTTTTGCATTTTTCTGGGTTTTTACCGTCACTTTTTGCCTATAGCTTCCGTATTTCTACTAGGAGCTCAGCGAGAGTGGTTACATCTTGAAGCCCATTCATTTCTGAATCAGAGATAAAAAAATGCAGAAAAATGTGGTGACTATTCGGTGACCATCCCCGGGCATTTATCGCGCGCACTTGACCAAAAAACGGTGTAAACAGCCTCAACTGACAAAAGAAGCGCGCGCGCGCGCGTAAAAGGAGTCATGTTTAAAAAAATGCCCTGAAGCCAATTTTTGTGTTTTTTGTCAGCGGTCACCTGGAGAGGTTTGGGCATGTCCCAAAGATTGCTTTCAGCCACTTATGCCTTGGCTTGTATTAATCCTGACTATGAGTTACGGCATTGCCATAGTTTCATGTTTTTTAACATGAAACTTTGGCAATGCCGTAACTCATAGTCAGGATTAATACAGCCTAAGGCATAAGTGGCTGGAAGCAATCTTTGGGACATGCCCAAACCTACCCAGGTGACCGCTGACAAAAAAAACAAAAATTGGCTTCAGGGCATTTTTTTAAACATGACTCCTTTTACGCGCGCGCGCACTACTTTTTGTCAGTTGAGGCTGTTTACACCGTTTTTTGGTCAAGTGCGCGCGATAAATGCCCGGGGATGGTCACCGAATAGTCACCACATTTTTCTGCATTTTTTATCACTGATTCAGAAATGAATGGGCTTCAAGATGTAACCACCCTCGCTGAGCTCCTAGTAGAAATACGGAAGCTACAGGCAAAATGTGACGGTAAAAACCCAGAAAAATGCAAAAATCGAAAATTCCAATAAAATCTGAAATTTTTAAAAAAATTTGAGTACCCCAATCGATTTCTCGTGCCAAGATACCCCTGTAAACCAAAAATCAGATTTTTTGAAGCATGTTGAAAATTTGACGTCGAAAACTTCCAGAAGCCGTATCTTCAGAATCCGGCTTCTGGAATTTTTTTTATATTGTTTTCTGTACCTCCCCCCCGGTGGCCTACAACTTTGGCACAAAATATTTGGGGGTTGTAAAAACACGGGGTCGCGCCTTTCACCTTGTTCCTAAATCGGCTCACAGAGTGCGTCTTAAAAATTATATAATTGTCCATACAACTTTTCTTATTTTACAAAAAAACAGAGCATTTATAACGTGTACTAGACTAGACGCATGTTCAATAAGCGACAAGGAAAAATCATTCCAGAGACCAACGACAAAAACGAGTTTCTGGCCCTCGTTTTTGATCGTGCACCTGCCTGCCTATGTGAAAAATGAAATCAACCAAAAAAACGTTAATGCAATTTACGCAGTCAGAAGTACAGAGGCACAATTTTGCAGGCCAAATGGATTTCAGGGAGGGGGCGACAGCATGCACTATTTCCAATTTGTCTAATTGGGTTTTTTGTTTGCACGCCGTACATAACTGTACAGGTAGTGAGGGTTCACATGCTGTAGAATATTAACTGTATGAACAATATGTCCATCCGTTCGTTAACATGTAGCAAAAAATTAAATGAAGAAACATATAATATTTATATAAATTTACCTTAAAAAAATAATTTTAACGGCTCCGTTGCAGATACATATTTTAGGTTCGCCACAGTGTCTTAAACTAAAATATGTATCTGCAATGAGTTCAGTTCACTGATACCTGATGATGCGCACATAAAAATTTCCCATCCCATGAAATCGATCACCACTGTACTCTCTTTGAAGGAAATCAATTATCAATACATAATTATCGATTAACTGACACCACCACAAAATGAAAATGTTAGAATAATGAAAATATACATCAATACGGTACAAACCGTAGTTTTGATACTGTGTAAGAAAAATGAATAAAAAACATAAAAAAGTTTATGAGCGGTTTAACGGCAGATCATTTACTAACGCCACATACAAAATTAAGGTTAACTGATCTTTAACATGATGCATACAGATACATTTATTTATTTAAAAAAAATGACTGCCGTGAAACTTGTACTGTTAATTCAAAATTCAAATCCATCAAAATAAAAATTTTAGCTCATTTATGAATTTTTAATAAATATATTTATGTTTAAAAAACTGGATGTTTAAATTTCATGCATCGAAAAATATTTTTATTTCAACTTTTCTTCGAATTGCAAAAAAATTTATAATTTTATATAAATAGCAACAATACAAATAATAAAAAATATGGTCGGAAAAACAAAAACCTTATTTATTTGGAATTTTGCGCATCAAACACTGGACCCACTATAAATTATATGTTTAATTCAGAACAAAACAATGTGTAAAATATGTAACTGTTCGAATAACGTGAATTCACATACTCCCGTCAACGCACCTTAAAAAGTACACAGAATATTGATCTACTCGACAGACTATGTACGTACATGAATTCAATTTTACATTTACGAAACACGAAAACTAGGGGGCGTTACAATGCATCGCGTCTGGTCCGATAAAAATGCAAACACACTCTCTTTGGCTCTCTTTTGTGACAAAACTGAAGAATAGTGGAAGGAATATTTGCATTTATTTGATATAACCATCCGTATTCATGGATCTACGCAGAGCAGTGGAACACGGATGGGGTGGCCTTCGCAAAATTGATCAATCAATTGCTCACTCATGTTGACGCCTACCAGAGAAGGGGGGGGGGGATAACCTGTCAGTCAGGGGGACAGGTAGAAAGGTGGACATGGATACAAATCCAGGAAGTAGTACAACATTTTTTCTAAATATTTTAACTGATCTGGTGTACTAAAATAGAGCAGCAAACAAACAACAATCGACTTCAACTCGCCTTCTTTCACCTCCAGCCTGTGAAAATCGCGCAACGCAAATCGCGTCCTTGAACGCACGCGCATGCGCGCCAACACGCATGCAACCTCCAGTGGCCCTTACTGCCAGTTTCGTTCAATAATGGTAGATACAAAAGATCCGATCGGACGCAACTGTCAGCGAAGAGGGGAGTCAAACCACCCGCTCCGTCGGTCTGTCGGTTTGACGATAAAAATAATGTGAGGGAATGAAATGGCCTTGTCATGCCGGTTGTCTTACGGAGGTCGTTATCGGCCCTTTTCACTGTTTCTTAGTAATTGCCTCCTCTTTGTTTTTCATTTTGTATTATGTAGAAACTGAACGGGATTTTTTGTAACTTCGATTTTCACAAGTTCGAATTTTTCAACTTTTCCATTGCTTCGATTGCTGCAACTTTTAATTTTTAAACTGTTGTCGGTAATCAAGACAAACTAGTTTTCACTGTACAGAGACGTTGTAAATAAACACAATTGCTGCAATAATAATCCAAAAGTATGTACATAAAAAAATTTATTTATGCAAAACATTTCACTTACGAAACATTGGCAGAGTAAATTATATTCAACATCATTGAAGGTTTTTTTTGTCAAAATTTAAAAAAAATGAGTGCTTCTGAAAAAAATGAGGAAATGAAAAGAACAAAAAGGAAAGGCAGTCAATCGTCAGATGGCAAATCAGACGGGTGTACGGCAGGTGACGCCTAGCATGGAGCTGGAGCGCCGAGTGCTGGCAGCGGGGTGCAGGGGGTGTCGCCGTGGCAGGGCTGAGATTCCTCTTTCAGGCCGCGGCACTGGCAGCCGGCTTCACCGACGCACTGGCGGGAGCGCTGGCTGATGCCTGTCTCGCAGGTTGTAAGCGCCGTGCACTGGCTCCAGGGACACCATTCGGTCCACTGGCACTGGGGAGCGCAGGGATGCTGGTTGCACTGGTTGGTCTCGCGATCAGGACCCGGACACTGGGAATTGTCACCGTATGCTGAAAATATATTTTTGTTAGGAAAAATAAATAAATAACTGATTTGTTGCCGACCTGCACCGGGCGCTTCACAGACACGGCTTCGAATGCTGACACCTCCACCGCAGTCTCGGTCGCAGGGAGACCACTCGCACCATTCAGACCAGCTGGCACAGGTTCGTTCGTAGCAGGTATTCAGTTCCGAGGGTTCACCGATGCAGTTTTCGGTCGGTAGTCCATCAGGCGTCAGACAAGATCGGGTACGAGTCCGCTGTCCGGGACCGCAGGTAACCGTGCACGGAGACCAAAGCTGCCACTGAGACCAGTCTGCGCAGGGAGGTCCTCCGCAGAAGATATCCTCAACTGATTCACCGATACAGTCAACTCCACCCTGGCAGACGCGTTCGCGTCGACGAACTCCGTCACCACAGGTTGCGGAACAGGGAGACCATTCGCACCAGTCAGACCACACAGAGCAGGGACCCTGTTCGCAGGGGCGTTGTTCAGCTGCGTCACCGTTGCAGCGATCGTTGCCGGAAGGACTGCCGAGACAGGTGCGTTCGCGGCTCTGGATTCCGTGACCACAGGTGACGGAGCATTGGCCCCAGTCGGCCCATTGCGACCATTCTGGGCAGGGTCCGCTGTCGCAGGGCTGGGCTTCGTAGTCGGGGCCTTCGCAGCGTTGGGTTCCTAAAAAATATTGGATTTTGATTAACTGCACATTTTTAATTCGTTGTAAAAGTATTGAAATTGCATGTCGACTATTTTTGGTGGTTTGGTTGCGGGAAGGTTTCATAAATAATTTAAAATAATATTACACTAATTTAGCTGATCTGCAATTTTGTGTCAAAATCGTCAATATTTTGCGTTACTCTATTTTTTAATTAAAAACTGAAAAACAGTGCTCTCAGTGAAAAAAGTATTTAAAGCATTTTTTTGCGCGGTACAAAATACTTTTTTCACTGATATTGGCGGTGAATAATTTTGTATTTATTTTATTTTTTGCAAAAAAATCTTAACTGATCTTGATTGTGCTTATTTTTTGTGCGCAAGCTCTACAGCACATAATATTTATTATCACCGCACTCTAGTCATCTGTTGTTATAAAAATTTTAAAATAGTAGAACGTACCTAGAAGACAGTAACGAGTGCGCGTCTTCTGCCCGCCTCCGCAAGTCGACGAGCACGGCGTCCATTCACACCAGTCAGACCAAGTCTGACAGGGTCCCATATTGCAGGGAGCAGTCTCAAAGGTTTCTCCAGGACCGCAGTTTCCAGTTGAGCATTCACGAACGCGTTGCTTGATTCCGTCGTCACACGTGCAGCTGCAGAGCGACCACTCGGACCACTCAAGCCATTCCCCGAGCAAGGGTTGGGCCGGGATACAAGCCTGAGACTTGCATGCTGGGGCAGGCGGGGGTGGGGGTCGACGTCTCTGGGGGGTAGCCGTCGGAGCGCAAATGTTATTCTCACACGGCGCAGCCGACGGAACAGCGGGGTGAAGTTGTTCTTCTCCGATGGCATAGGTTGGGGCACCGTGGTTCACGGGTGCTAGAGGTGCTGCAGGGGGACCTTGCTGGCGAGCACGATCGGCTTCAAGCTGCTGGCGTTCGGCGAGCAGACGCTGGTATTCCTGCTGGCGTCGTTCGTACTCCTTCTGGTGCTCGAGTCGCTGGCGTTCAAGTTCTGCGCGTTGAGCGTCGTGGTTCTCAGCGTACTGCTGAGGAGGATACGCAACCTGGAGCTGAACCTGTGATTCGGCAGTCTGTTGACGGCGTTGTTCGTCCTGACGCCGACGCTCTTCCTCGGCCCGTCGGTACTGTTCTTCCGATCTCTTGCGATCTTCTTCGGCGCGTCGGGCAGCTTCCTCTTCACCGCGTTGACGGTGTTCTTCCTCAGCTCGGCGGTGTTCTTCGTCGACGCGACGACGCTCTTCTTCCTGGCGTCTGCGTTCTTCGTCTTGGCGTCTCCGTTCGGCTTCCTGGCGGTAGTAGTCGTCGGCTGTTGGCACTCGCTGGGGCTGGGGTTGCTGTTGTTGTTGCTGGTGCTGTTGAGCTTGTTGTTGGTATTGTTGCTGCAACTGCTGGGCTTGATAAGCACGAGCGGGACATCCACGACGCTGAATTTTGCGTCCGTACTCGCAAGCTTGGGATCTGGCCTGAACGCCGGAGGGTGTGCACGAGCCCCAGTTTGTCCAGGGTCCGGAGGTTTCGACTTCGATGAAGGATCCGGATTCTGAAACGTTCACACTTTTTATTTGTTCTTATTTGAGAATTTTTTTCTATTTTTTTTAACTGGATCTGTATCTTCAAAATAAATATGAAAAAAATGTTCATTTTTTGTGTTTTTTGTCAAACAATTTTAGTAACTGATCTCGCTTAGTAGGATAAAAAAATGTTTGGGTATTTTTTTGAATGCTGTTTTTTTAACTGCATTGAATTACATACCTCGTTTTGACCTCGGAACCTTATCAGTAGAAGCCACAACTCCATCGTCACCAAGAGGAGGGAAAGGATCGAACTGGTGACAATCCAGCACAATTTCCAGTGCTCGAATGACATCTCTCTTGTGTCGGGGCTTTTCAGAAATCAGTTGAATATCAGGATCAATGCTGTTATGCTCGAACAGGTAACACAGATGGTCTTCCTTCTGTCCATGAACGAAATAAAACATGACGGCGACGCATCGCGGGAAAGAAGCCACACACAACTTCTGGCATTCGTGGGCGTTTTTAACTGTTACGGTGTCGAAAGGTTCTGCACCTGCGAAAGCAGTGTTATTGTGGATTCGCACGCAGAGGTCTTCAGTTCCAGCTGGGATGGAAGACTCTTCAGAGAGAGTCTCATTATCACTGGAGTAATTCAGATGCTCAAGTTCCGAGAGAGTTTCATTTGCGTGATCACTCAGGCTTTCGAGAATCTCGAGAATATCCTCGTCAGGTGTCGGCGAAGGCTTGACGGTTTTCTTAGCAGATTTTTTGGAAACCGTGTATTTATTGCCTTCACGGACAATTTCAACAGCCTGGATGCGGCTTTCCTTGGTCGGGACTACCTCGGTGGGCTCAGGTGTTGTTTTCTGCTTGGATATGTAAATTTTGGCTAAAAATAAAAAAAATAACTGAATTACGCATAACTTACAAATAGTAATAAAAAACAAACCAGAATCCGATCTGGAACACGCCGCCGCCAAAAGAATGGCGAAGATAGCAATGCTCCGCATGCTTATCCACTTCCTGACTGAACTGCCACAAAGTCTGAACCGGCGATCACCTGAAGTAATAACAAAATGTAACGTAAACACGTTTAAGATAACATCCAAAGAGATCCCGCGTCATAAATCACGACTACACCCCAAACAGCCATTAAAATGATTTTTTTATGAGATAAAGATCACGAAGAAGATTTGCTAGCTGCAAGTCCGACCGGCAGGCTATAACCTGCCAAATGACGTCTGAGCGCTTCTTTTCTTATTCTTTTTGCCCAGCAGCCCTCTTTTTTATCCCTCACCCCCCCTCTATTCGCTATGATACATGATACATGGGTATAAATCATTTCTGTCAGGTTGCATTGAATAATACGTGTCTATGATATACATACATTTTGGCGGTGTATCAAGTGAATGCTTTTTTTTAAAGTCCGATCATTTTACACGCGTCTTAGGAGACATCGTCTGGCTATAATATCATGCCGCCTGTTTCAGACAGGTGTTTACATGGATGTGGACATTGGTCACTCACTCGCTAGTTTCTTGGTCAATCACGGCGCATTCAAAACACAACGTTGACAAAAACGCGTCAACGTTGTGTTTTTGGAATTATAAATCACTGAAAATTGCACAAAATGTAAATACAAGTTGGACTGTTGGGTTTTAAGAATTAATTATTAAATAAATAAAAAAAATACTAACTGCGTAGATTTTTTTTGCAAAAAAATGTTATTTAACGTACTACATAGTAGGTTAACGTCCGAAAATGTTAAAATGATATTAGACAACATAAATTAAACAACTGTTAAACAAACGATTTAATATTTTGACATCAGTAAAAACATTTTTTGGTAACGTTTTTTTTGTTTAACAACTGAATAAACGATGTTTATTAGAAATATATTTTTTCACTGTTGGCGATTTGGACAAAATAATCAACATGAAGATCATTTTGGTTCCTATTTCTTTAGTTCTAATTTTTAAGCTCACTTAAAAAAACTGGAAATTCTGTTATATGTGGTTTTTTTTAATTTGGAACAAAAAAAAACTAGATTTGGTGAAATAATCCAACTTTTGACCTTTCAAGTCAACCAAAGAACTTTTCTGACGCACGATATCCGTCCATCTGAGATGTCCTTTTATCCTCTTTCCAATGTCTGCCATCTACAGTGTGGCACGAAGGGGTGACACAGTTGTTAGCACTCTCCTCCCCTGTGGTTATGATCTGGCCGGTCGACAACTCATCCCTCCTCCTGCTTTTTTTCTTGCTTCCGTCTTCCGTCTTCTGTCTTTTGATGAAATCCAATCCATGACATGACAGCCCATCGTCGCGTAGGCCTACTCATCGCATCGTAGTACGAAAACTGAAAAATTGTAAAAAAGAAAAAAAGTTGGAAAAATGAAAAATGAAAAAAAATCAGTTGTTGCAGCCGATCTGCGATAAGTCATCTTTCGGTCGTTGAAACATGCACCTCCTCTACCTGTCACCGTCTCGTCCCTTGGCATGTCAAAAATTTGACATAAGATTGACAAAAATGTCTTTTGGCAAAGTATAGAAGGAGTTGGATTAAAAAAAACTGACGATGTTGTGTCTGGTGGCCAGGGGACAACAAAACTTCCGTAAATAACGCACCTTGCCTCAGGGATGATTCATTGCTTCACTGGGGTAATCACATGGCAAGTCTGCAGGGTATAATAATAATAACATTGTCAGTTAGTCGATCACAAGAGTGACGCCTGAGTCATTACGCGTCTGACAGAATGCGATTTGATGAATCAGCGTTGGCATACCTGTTGAAGCTGAGCAGGGGAACTTTTAATGAATTTATAAACTGAAAATTGATTCAACTTTTGACTGTGCTTTACAAAGAAAAAAAACTGGAGACTCCGTCTCCAACGACAGCGGTCGACGTCCGATGAAATCTAATTGTGATACTGTATGTATTTGTACATATGTAATGTGGTATGAAAAATTGAGTATAACGGTAAATAAATAAATATAATTAAATAAAAGTAACTGAGCGGAAGGTGTTTTTGAATGACAATTTTCTTACGAAGACACCGGCCGTCGGTCTACGGTCATCGACCTAAAATGGCGAATGACCAACAGGGGGGACAAAAAGAAATTCGTATAAATATGTAATTTTTATTATAATTACAGAATTGAAAACACTGTTATTGGGATCCAATCTTTAAAAAACACTGAATTTTATTCCACGGTGACGGAATTTTGTTGAAAGCTTTGTTGAAGTGCTAAAAAATCTGAGAACTAGAAAATTGTGGCACATCAGGCAAAAATAAATCCAAAGATGTCATATTTATAAATTTGAAACACAGTAGCGGATGTACGGATACAACAAAAATGTAAAACAGTTATGAAAGTTTTTGACTCATAATTAGATTTGAGAACTCAAACATTCGTAAATTTCAAAAACTGTTGATATCTGAAGGTGTTCAATATGCATGTCTTACTGGATTTAGAAGAAACTCAAATTCAAATTTTTTTGTTTTTTTTCATTTTTTTTAACTCTAAAATACAAAAACGCAACTTTAAAAAACATTGTTATTGTTTTTGCTGTTATCGTTTTTGAACAATAAAATTTTGCAAAACCCGTGTTAGTGCTACCAAAATTTGAATATTTCAGATTTTTGTACACTAAATCTTGATTTTCTAAACTGATAGAAAAAAAGGAAAAATGATGTTTCGGCGTGTAAGCACAATATTCAACACGAAATGTTTAGTTAGTAAACATGTAAATTTCTAAACATAATATTTAGAAAAACTGTGTGCTTGTTCGACAATTTTTATGACTGTAGTGTTATACATAAGTGTAATGCTTTTAGCATTTCTTCATCAAGACCTTATATTGAGCATAAAAGTGAGGGAAATCTTTTTTTGCACGTACATAAAAAGAATCAAAATATTTTTTTTTCTAGCAAATTTCGGAGACAAATAATAACTTTTCAAAAAATAAATAAATATTTATGTATCAATTATGAATATACAGAACAAGTTAAAAATTTTTTTGTCCATATCAAATATCCGTTTTTTTCAATTAGGCAAACACTTGGAGCTTTTTGGATTATGATTACATTTTTCGGAGCTTGCTTAACAATTTCTCAGAAGTAACATTCTGAAAGAAACACTGGCCGTTTTCGCAATTTTACTTGACCTTTATGATACTCAAAAAGACTATTGTTCTTCTGGTATAAGTCACATGTAACGAAGAAAGTATGAGTCTTGTACACAGGAAACATCGAAAAGGTCAATATTGAATTTTCACAAAAAATTAAATTCACCAAAATGCCATTAGCGCAAGACGCAACCTGGATAGCAGCTCGATAAGACATTTACTCAACATTTTCGATAAACTGGAAGTCACGGGGTAAAATAAAAGTAAAGTAACGTGGATACAGGCTAACCTTTATTAAAGTTACCGGTAAAATAATAACAAACAAATCACTGATTAAGAGCAATATTTGAGAACGATTTATCAAAAATGATCAAAGATGTGAAATCTAGTAAACGAGCAAAAAAAATCTTGCTTGTGATCAACTCGCTTTTGCACATCAGTTGTGTAAGTCAAATTTTTCAATACCAACAAACTACATTCGATGACATTTTATTAGTTTCGTCACCTTTTCGTTTGTTTTCTTCATAAAATTCACAAACAAAAGAAAGGTTTTTTACTTTTTTTCAGTAAAACTTTGATGGCCAAAATAACATCGCTCCATTTTTTGGAGATATTGATGATGATGACAAAAAGTTTAAATTTTGAACTGTAAAAAAACGAATTGGAAATGTGTTTTTTTGGTTTCATCGCTACCGGCTTCACTGCATTCGTATTTACCTTGTTTAAACACCGTTGTGCATTATTGCTTAAAACATTTTTAATATTTTTTCTGTGAAATGTTCGGAGCAAGAAGTATTACTTGATGTACATAGCAGTAGTCTACGTGATCATTTACAAAAACTGAGCACTCTACATTCGTGTGAGTTTTGATAACGCGCCGCCCCATTTTTAAAAATAACGAAAACAACACAAAATAAACGGTCTGTCCCAAAACTCAAAGTTTTTAGCCGTTATTTCCGGCGTTTTGGAATCTTGAAATTCGTTGTCTGATTTGACATACTGATTTGTCAGATTGTGCTGATGCGGCCGTGCCCGCCCGAATAATCCGCTGACTTGATTATTCCTTCGATAGATGGATGTATTGAGGAAACTGCAGGAACGCTAATTGCCGTTTACCAATTGCCGATTTTATTGTCTTTTTTTGGGGGGAATGAGATGCGATAGAATTCTAATAAAGGATAAAGTATGTCAATGTGCGTGTATATGAACCTGTATCAATTCTTACCATTTCCTATACCGTATACCTTTTGTTGCCGCCACGCAGCATCTATGATAAAACACTGGGGTTCAACGGTATCATGGTTTTTTTCAACAATTTTTGAAACTTTTTTAATTATTTTTGTGATCTGATTTTTTTGGTTGCAATTAACACATTTCTTTTAAACAAAATAATATATTTCAAAAAAAACTGTTTTATACTGTCACATTTTGTTAAACTTGCTTTTCGTTAAAAAAAACGCAGGTGTCTCACAATCCAGCCGACGAGCAAAAGTTTGTCCAAGTTTGTCTCGTCCCTGACTTTTGCCCTCTTACAATTTGAAACACTGTTAGGGCGTCAATCGATCAACAAAGTTTGTTAGGGTCAAAATGAACGACTGAAAACGCACGATAAATCGAGGTGGAAAGACCCGAATCAATCACAATGTGGTTCCTTTTGTCTATCAGTCGTCGTTGCTTTGCCCCGTGTTCTGTTAGGCTGTTGTAGCTTTGGAAACAGGCAGCACAAGCGGTTACTTTTGCCTACAACAACAGACACACACGCATGGTTCAAAAATAAATTTGACTGCTGCCTCGTTGCCTCAGCCTGCGTCTCTGCCTGCAGGTCCATCGAGCAAACGACGGACGCGCTGTGATTTGCGATCTTTCTTGAACTTGGTTGAACTTTCGGTTATCTTTTTCTATTTTTGCTGGATTTTTTAAACTGAGCTTCCAAACTTTTGAACGGCGAAGTGGTTTGATCTGGCATTTAATCACTGCGTCCCGTATTTGATTAGTTTTTTGTTGTGTTAACATTTGTTCCAAATAATATTTTTTACGTTTTTTTTCGATTTCTCCCTGAATTGGTTTGAAAACTGCAAATTTGAATCACTAGATCCAAAAATCAAGCAACTGCTAATTTTAGTTTTTTACAATTTTATTTTCAGAATATCTTGTGGGGGAACAGGGTATGATGGACCTTTGTGATACTTCACCGTTGTGATAAATCATATAAAAAAGTGTAAACCCCTGAACACTTCTTACATGAAAGATTCATTAGTGTCTTTTTTTGAGTGAACCTTTTTACTGGACTTTTGAACTTTATTTCTTGGCCTTTTGTGATTTTTCTTTTTTTTTGATTGATTGTTTTTTTATACTGAAAGAAAGCGTATTATTGACTTAAAAAAATGTTTCACTGTTGGTTGTTTCCAATGTTTTTTTTCTGAAAACTATAACTGCAATGCATTTTACGTTATGTATTCTTCTTTTATTTGTAGATTTTTTTTGCAAAAAAATAAACTGGTATTTTGTGTTTTTATAAATATTTACAAAAAAAACGGTTTGTTCCAATTTAAAAACTACAACTACAACCAGATGAAATTAAAAAAGTAAATAAACTAGATACAAAAGTTTAGTTTTACCTCGCCTATTTCTTTTTCAAGAAAAATGTTCCATACATCATCCTTTTTTCACCAATCAAAAAACAACAACCACCAGACACGATCTTACATGTTTGATTTGTGATCTTTATTGCACGCTGGCAAAAAAAGCAACAGCAGCCCAACCCGACCCTTCAAGGCGGGAGATACCCCTACAGCCCTTGGAGGCCCCGGTCGATCGGGTAGGCAGTAAGTGCTCGGTGATTTCTGGCGCTGATGACTTACCAGTCTTGCTCCTCCAAAACAACGAGGACAAAAAGCATCAAACTTCGCGTGCTCGTTACTACAACGTTTTTTGTGGAAAAGAGAGAATATAAATACCTGGGTTGCTTTGTTGCACGATGATCATTTTTGTTTGTGCAAAAGTTGTAGTCTACTTGAAATCAAACTGTTTTTGATTGGGTCATATTATTTTTTATTTATTTATTTTATTTTTAGGTGGTTAGGTTATTTTTTACATTACGGGTACGCCAAGTTTTTTGAAACTGCGGTTTGCTATTTTGAAGTGTTCGAGTTCACTGTATTTTATTTTAATGCTAATGTAAAAAAATGTTATAATTTTAAACCCCGTTTTTTTCACTGCGACGTTGACTGCGAAAATGAGAATGTTGATTTTTATAAAAAAATATATTTTCAAATCCTGTTTTTTCAGCCACTAAAGATGCTGTCTCGCTTGCCGACAATCTCAGCACTTCCCCGTTCGTTCTCGACTTCCCCTGCCGCTTTGGCCCCCGAAATTGTCAAAAACTACATCAACGGCCAGTTCGTCGAGTCTAAGTCGAAGGACTTCATCGAGGTCAAGAATCCCGCGACTCAGGAAGTACTCGGCCTTGTCCCAAAATCCACTCCTGAAGAACTGAATGCCGCGCTTGCAGCCGCAAAAACTGCATTCCCAAAATGGAGAGACACCCCCGTGCTCGCCCGTGAGGAGACCATGTTCCGGTACCAGGAACTCATCAAGCAGAACACTGACCGGCTTCGTGATGTAATCACTTTGGAGCACGGCAAGACGCACTCTGACGCGCTCGGTGACATCAGCCGTGGCCTCCAGGTCGTGCAACACGCGTGCTCGGCTGCCAGCCTTCTCCTCGGCGAACAGATGCCGAATGTCACCCGTGACATGGACACTTACTCCTACCGTGTGCCTCTCGGCGTCGTTGGAGGCATTGCTCCTTTCAACTTCCCTGCCATGGTCCCCCTCTGGATGATCCCGATGGCCATTGTCGCCGGAAACTCTCTCCTCCTCAAGCCTTCTGAACTTGTTCCTGGAGCGACAACTATTCTTGCCGAGCTGGCAAAGGAAGCCGGTATCCCCGACGGTGTGCTTAACATTGTCCATGGTCAGCACGATACCGTCAACTTTATCTGCGACCACCCGGATATCAAGGCTGTCAGCTTTGTCGGTGGCGATCGGGCGGGCAAGCACATCTACACCCGGGCTTCTGCGTCTGGAAAGCGTGCACAGTGCAACTTGGGTGCAAAGAACCACGCTGTTGTTCTGCCTGATGCCAGCAAGGATGCTGTTATCAATGCGGTGAGTTTTTGATGCAAAAAAATTACCAAAACAAAACTGTAGGCTCAGCAAATTGGGTCACATTTTAATTTTTTGTAACAAATTGATGTAATATATTTTTGGGATTTCAGAAAATTTTTTTTTATCTATTTTGAAATTTTTAATTTTATTTAAAAACTGCACTCATGTACTTAGTAATTTTAATTCAGATCATCGGTGGCACATTCGGCTCAACCGGCCAACGTTGCATGGCCCTATCCGTCGTCATCTTCGTCGGCAAAACCCGCAACTGGATCCCAGAAATCATCGAAAAGAGCAAGAAGCTCAAGGTCGACGCTGGATGGAAGCCCAACACCGATATTTCCCCGGTCATCACCCAGGCTGCGAAAGAACGTATCCTTGGACTCATCGCCTCTGCCAAAAAGGAAGGCGCCCAAGTCCCGCTCGACGGCTCTGACATCACAGTTCCCGGCTTTGAAAACGGCAACTTTGTCGGCCCCACTGTGATCACTAACGCGACGACCACGATGCAGTGCTACACTCAGGAAATCTTCGGTCCCGTTCTCGTAACCCTCGAAGCCGACACTCTCGACGAAGCCATCGATCTCATCAACCGCAACCCCTACGGCAACGGCACCGCCATCTTCACGACCAACGGCTGCTCCGCGCACCGCTTCGTCAACCTCATTGAAGCAGGCCAGGTCGGAGTCAACGTGCCAGTTCCCGTGCCACTGCCCCAAGTCTCGTTCACCGGCAACAAGGCATCTTTCCTCGGTGACGCCAACTTCTACGGCAAGGCTGGCCTTAACTTCTACACCCAAGTGAAGACTGTCACCCAGCAATGGCGCGCGGAAGATGCGTCGCCCGAGTCCAAGCCCCAACTTGCCTTCCAGCAGATTCGTTAACTTGGGTCCAATTTACCTTCTTAGACGTCAACAAAATCGACGGCTGTACTATTTTTATTATTTTTTTTAGATTGTTGTTGAATGAATTTTAATAAACTGTGAAATCCCGTGTGAAATGTAATCAAGGGGGTTTATGTTTAAACTGTGTGTTGTCACAAAGTAGACATAAACGTTGGAAAAACTGGCTGGTGTTGTCAACGAACAAATCGTAAAATATAAAAATATTGTTCAAAAATTTTACCGCGTGCATACAAAAATAACTTCACTGAAAAACGATACATTGTTTGTTACCAAATTTTACATTTTGTTCACCGTTATTGTCAAAATTACCTCATTCCAAAATTTGTTTAAGGTAGCAGTTCTTTTTATCATTCAAAAATTTGTTTACGTCACTGTGTCTTCACAAAGCGTCTTTTCCTACAGTACTCACTAAACATGTTGTCTCGACAGCCGACAATTTCAGCCCTTCCCCGCTCGTTCTCGACTTCTCTTGCCGCTTTGGCCCCCGAAATTGTCAAAAACTACATCAACGGCCAGTTCGTAGAATCCAAGTCGAAGGACTTCATCGAGGTCAAGAATCCCGCGACTCAGGAGGTACTCGGCCTGGTCCCGAAATCCACCCCTGAAGAACTGAATGCCGCGCTCGAAGCCGCAAAAACTGCATTCCCAAAATGGAGAGACACTCCTGTGCTCACACGCGAAACCACCATGTTCAGGTACCAGGAACTTATCCAGAAGAACACAAATCGGCTCCGTGACGTCATGACCCTTGAGCACGGAAAAACGCATTCTGACGCGCTTGGCGACATCAGCCGAGGTCTCCAGGTCGTGCAATACGCGTGCTCAGCTGCAAGTCTCCTTCTAGGCGAGCACATGCCGAACGTAACCCGCGACATGGACACCTATTCGTATCGCGTGCCTCTCGGCGTCGTGGGTGCCATTGCTCCGTTCAACTTTCCAGCGATGGTCCCACTTTGGATAATTCCATTGGCAGTTGTTACAGGTAACACTCTTCTCCTGAAACCCTCTGAACTGGTTCCTGGCGCCACAACTATCCTGGCAGAACTGGCCAAAGAAGCCGGTATCCCCGACGGTGTGCTTAACATTGTCCACGGTCAGCACGATACCGTCAACTTTATCTGCGACCACCCGGATATCAAGGCTGTCAGCTTTGTCGGTGGCGATCGGGCGGGCCAGCACATCTACACTCGGGCATCCGCTGCCGGAAAGCGTGTGCAATGCAATCTTGGGGCAAAGAACCATGGCGTAGTTTTGCCGGACGCTAACAAGGATGCTGTCATTAATGCCGTAGGTTTTTATAACTATTTTTAAATCAAATTTTTTTGAGATGAATAAATGGTAAAAAAATAAGTAATTCATTTAAAAAAATCGAAATTACGATTTTCCCCAATAATTAAAAAAAAAAGTTTTTTATTGCATTTGAAATACACATAATTTATAATTTAATAAAAAATAAATTTACCTTTTTATTTCGAAAATAAAAAAATAACTATACATTTTACTTTTTTTAATTATAATACAAACTGTATGTTATAAAATTAACTCTTTTTTTGCAGATCATCGGCGGCACGTTCGGTTCAACCGGTCAACGATGCATGGCTCTCACAACTGTCATATTTGTCGGCAAAGCGCGCGAATGGATCCCCGAAATTATTGCCAAGACCAAAAAATTGAAGGTAGATGCTGGCTGGAAGCCCAACACTGACATTTCCCCAGTCATCACCCAGGCTGCGAAAGAACGTATCCTCGGACTCATCGCCTCTGCCAAGAAGGAAGGCGCCCAAGTCCCGCTCGACGGCTCTGACATCACAGTTCCCGGCTTCGAGAACGGCAACTTTGTCGGTCCAACGATCATAACAAACGCGACGACCAAAATGCAGTGCTACAAAGAAGAAATCTTCGGCCCCGTTCTCGTGACCCTCAAAGCCGATACCCTCGACGAAGCCATCGATCTCATTAATCGTAATCCCTACGGCAACGGCACTGCCATATTCACGACCAACGGTTGTTCCGCGCGTCGTTTTGTTCACAACGTCGAGGCCGGACAGATCGGCGTCAACGTGCCAGTGCCCGTCCCTCTGCCGCAGCTCTCGTTTACCGGAAACAAGGCTTCTTTCCTCGGCGATGCTAATTTCTACGGCAAGGCTGGCCTCCACTTTTTTACTCAATTCAAAACTGTTACCCAACAGTGGCGAAGCGAGGACGCTTCTCCCGAATCTAAGCCTGACCTCGCTTTCCAAAGGATCCGCTAGTACGGTGATCTTGCGTGTACTGATAAATAAAATTATGCAAAAAAAATAACTGACACAAATCCTATTATTCTGATCAAATGAAACAAAAAAACTGATCTGATTTGATCAATGAAACAAAAAAAGTCTGGGGAGAACGCGTCAGAATGACAAATGAATGAAAACACATAAAAAAAAAAAAAAAAAGACAAAAAAAAGGGATGCGTTCGGGACGAAACGCCAAGCGTTCGCAAATCAACTGAAATTTTCAATTTCAATTTCAATTTATATCTCTTACTCGTACACACGGGATAACAAAGTATCACTGGGATATCGTACGAAGAGGGGCACATCAAAGGAAAATCACTCGTCTATAGTCAAAGTCTTTTGCCGGGGCCTTGTAATACTCGTTGGCGAGGGCGTCGGTCCAGCGCATACGAGGTCGTCCAGGCGGTCGCTTGGCTTTGTCGTAGTCGTCGGTAGGGCGCCAGTCTGACAGTCGAACTGCCCAGTTGTCGTCGTCGGTCGTCGCGAGCGATTTGGCGAACTTCAGCTTCCGGAGTCGAGCGCTTTCGAACCAGTCCTTGAGCTTGGTGCGCTTTCGGATGGCCACGGAGGGGATCTCGTCGCTCAAACGCACCTCGAGGATGGCACGTTCAAGACGACGTTGACCCCTTTGAAGGGTTTCGGCGGCGGCGTCGGTGAGTGCCCAGGTTTCGCAGCCGTAGAGGACTGCTGGCTTGATGCACTGCTCGATGAGTCGCCGTTTCAGCCCCATTTTGACTTGGCGTGAGCGCAGGAAGTCGCGGTACTTGAAATACGCTTTTCGTCCTGCCGAAATTCGTTTGACGATTTCCTTCTTGTGGTCTCTTGGCCATGAGAAAAGCTGTCCAAGGTAGACAAACTCCGTAACTCTCTCGACCGGTATACCGTTCAGGATAATCGCTGCGTCGTCCTTAAATCAACTGAAAAATACTCCCCATATTTTGTTCGTTTGCTAACGAAAAAGGCAATTCACTCATCCCTGAAATTATTCTTTTTTTTTGCATTCAGCTTCCGAATTTGCATCCACTAAAAATAATAATGCTATCCATTTTTTCTCCGTAAACATCAAGTCATTTGTTGTTTTTTCACTCCCAATCATCATCAAAATGTTCGGATACCGGAATGCCTGGGCGATAACTGTTGTCGACGACGTCACTGCGGAAGCTGCCATCAAGCTAGCGGCATCCATTTGGAAGACGAATACTCGACACCTGACTTACATATTTTGCAAGGAGGACTTGAAAGAACGTTATGGGTCTGAGTTAAAAAAAGTTATCAGGCATGGCGCGTTGTTCTTTGCAAACATCAATCAGTCAAGTGTTAAGGACTACATTGTTTATAAAATGAGCGCCTGGGATCGTTCTTACTTTTTTTCTAAAATGGTCCTTCTAGAACCCGATGTCATGTTTCTGAAGAACGCGGACGAGCTTTTCGACTATCCAGAATTTTCCGCGGTTCCTGATGCAAACCAGATCGGTGGATTTGATCCAGGCGTTTTTGTTGCTGTTCCAGACGCTCACAATTACGAAAGTACTATGGAATTTTTGATGTTGCCCCGTTCAGATGCCGATTTCGACATTGGA
The DNA here is from genome assembly GCA_963969345.1 of Turbatrix aceti. NCBI lineage: Eukaryota > Metazoa > Nematoda > Chromadorea > Rhabditida > Panagrolaimidae > Turbatrix > Turbatrix aceti. The sequence goes on from OZ017768.1 coordinate 2,430,646, forward strand.
CTTCTCAATGAGTGCTTTGACAAATGGCATGAGCTAGATGAATCTTATCGTCTTCCGCGCATCTACAACATGCCGACCAACGCTCCAGAAGCCACCGACAAGGATGTCAAGATCGTTCGCTTTGCCAACAAGCCGTGGATTCAGATGGAAAGAACCGGAGCCGAGAAGAAATTCTGGGATCAGTGGAATCAGTTGTCGGCAGATGATGATATTTCTGGTGTTAGTTTGACTCATGTCTTTAAATTTAATATATTTTATCAATGATTTTTTCAGCCCAGCAGCAACCCGGTGTCTCCACAGAATACTCTGCAAATTCTTTTCAAAAACAATGTTACGGAAGACGTTGATCTACTTGACAGTCCTTCTGTTGAACTGCCCCCTGACCCGTACTACAACGATAAAGATGAGGTATTATTTTTTGTAAAACTTAAAAAAAAATTTTTAAACTACACAATTGCACTTTTAGGATCTCCTGCGAGCTTACAAGTCCTGGGACAAAGGAACGACGATTTTTGGCGATCCCATTAATCACACCTCGAGAGAAGCAGCCATGCACCAAGCCGACATTTGTGATGCCAATTTTACCAACGCACAAAATACGAATACTCCTTGTCCGGTGATGTAAAAAATTGTTCTTGTTGTTTTCCTGAATGCTGTGTTGGATAAATGTTGTAAAAAATATTGATTTATAATTTTCTTCTGTTTATCCGACACTGTCCGACTTCTCCTCCCCCTTTTCTGTTTTCAAATTGTATGAGCGCTGCTAAAGGTGCCCAGCCGATGTCGTTTGTTACCTAATGTCAGTGTCATAATAAACGATTATGTTTTATTGCCTACAAAAAAAGGGCACGCAGAGGTGTATTAAAACGCAAGATACATATAAATATATCCTCGATAATTTCAGTAGAGGTGAAAGTAGTCAACAAAGAAGTACTCACACACAGGCGTTATGCAGCGTGTGTAAAAAGAAGCGCGCGGGCGCTCTACTTGATAGATATAACATGAGAGGCTGCGGTTCGAATCCTGCAGCGCGTTTCATATTTGGCGGTGATGAGAAACACAGACCTGTACTGATTACAGTTGAGGAAACAACCTGACACGGTAACTGAGCCTACTTTTTACCCGTCATCGTTATACCCAGGCTTGTAACTCACCCAGTTTGTTACCATTGGACTCATCTGTTTTCAAATTTTGTCATCGCAATCAGAATTTATTCAAAAACACAAAACAACCATAATTTACGAGAAAACGTGGTTGAAGACCTCTCCATGATTGCTGAAATCGGGGTTAATCTGTTCAAGAATATTTATCATACGATCTATTTGTTCCTGATCCGTTTCTTCTGAAGTAATTAACGTAACGTTCTTTTTCTCACTCTTGTTGAATTTCTGTAAAATAAAAACGAAACCTAACATAAGCAAAAAAACTAAATCTGAACTAACCTGAGGGATGAGTTCTGTCATCATCGGCATCTCATTCCATTGGTCCCAAAATTTTTTCTCGGCTCCGGTTCTTTCCATTTCAATCCACGGCTTGTTGACGAAGCGGACGATCTTGACATTCTTGTCAGTGGCTTTTTTGGCATCGGTCGGCATGCAGTAGATGCGACGAAGGCGATGGGAAGCGTCCAACTTGTCCCACTCATCGAAGCACTCATTGAGAATCTGAATGTCGAAAGGCTTTCGCTGCGAGGTGAGAAAGCCTGTGATATCTATCAAGTGTTCTTTTTTTGGAATAGCGACGAGGACACCGGGATCAAAACCGCCTGCCGGGTCCGGAACAGCAGCAAATTCAGGGAAGTCAAAAAGCTCGTCCGCGTTTTTTAGAAACATGACATCGGGTTCAAGGAGAACTATTTTGGAAAAATACTGGTAGACGTTCCAGGAGAAAAACTTGCAAAGGGCGTGTTCCTGTTCTGACGACCACTCAAATAAATGGAATTTGTATTCGTTAATCGAAAGAGGCAGAGTCACACAGCATTCGGCCACCTTCTCGAACTCATTTTCGTACCGAGGTTTTACCTTCTCCGTGGCTATGATGAGGATGTTGTGCCGAGTGTTTGTCAGCCGAATTGAAGCCGCTAGCTTGATGGCTGATTCCGCGGTTGCATCGTCGTAAGCGCAGATCGTCCAGGCTGTAGACATTCTGAAGAGCAGCAGAGCGGCGAAAAAAGACGGACTGGCAATGAACTAAAAGTTTGAAAAAAAATATACGAGTGCATAAATTGAAGTGCAAATTCACGATTTCAACACGTGTACACGTGAAATCGTCTTCACTGCATGAAAATAAAATGAGTCAAAATGCGTGAAAAACATAAACAATTTTTTATATCAAATTTACACGTTTTTTGTAAATTAAAATTTCCAAATTTATCAAAGAAATCAAAATCAAGTTGATTAATCTATTTCTTTTCTCTTCGATTTTGTCTATTTTTTTGAAGGAGGTTCGCGTTGTGTGAAAAAGAAATGAAAAAAAAATAATTCAAAGACTTCACTCCGCCTTCTGAGAAAACAGACAAAGATCCAATTTCTCCAATTCGTAGATGTGCCACCGCCAGGTGGAATGCATTTGACAAAGCTACCAACAAAGAACGCGCGCGAGAACTGTTTGCGGTAATTTTTTTTAACATTTGTGGTTTTTAATGAAAACAAACTGTAAAAATGGTTATGTCGAAGCATGCTTATGTTTTGCATAATGCGTCGACTGTAGGTATAAAAAAAGTAAAAAGAAAATACAGAAATTTTAAATTACGTAAAAAGAGCAAAAAAATGACAGTTGGGGAAAAAGAATTACTTCCGCTGCCGGGAATCGAACCCGGGCCTTACGGGTGAGAGCCGTAAATCCTAGCCACTAGACCACAGCGGATGAAAAACGCAAAAGTACGCTTGTTGTTCGGAAGAAAGTAAAGTGGTAAAAAAAGTAATGTTGTTAAAAAAGAATTTCAAATTATAAATATTACTGCATGCTATCGGTAAAAACAGTGATTATTTTCAATGAATTGTACAAATGCAGGAACTTTCAAAATTTTCGTTGCGTCAGTTGAATAACATTTAATTTTTTTAAATGGCAGTAAATATATAATTTTTTAAAAATGAGAAAAAAAATTACGTATTTATCCCCCCTATTATAGACGGAATCCATAAAAAGTTCTGGGCTCAGCCGTGAATTGAACACGGGACCTCTCGCAAATCCGGTGCAACCGGGGGGATCTCCCGAAGCGAGAATCATACCACTAGACCACTGAGCCGCTGTTTTCCGACGACTCCTTCCCTTTATAAACCAAGACTACAAAATAAATAAAAGCGCTTGCATGGATAACTACAAATTATTGTATATTTTTGCAAATTAAATTTCTTTCATGTTGTATGACTGTGAGATATTCTGAATCAGAATATATGATAGTTTACAGCTCGTTCTCTAATAGTCGCACAGAGGGTCAGTTGCTCTCTAATCTTCCTTTTGATGCTTCTTTTAATTAAAAAGAAACTTTTTCTGCCAAAATGAATACATTTTTATCGTTCTGAAAGTTTTAAATGAACGGGATTCAAAAAGTTCTGGGCTCAGCCGTGGATCGAACACGGGGCCTCTCGCAATTCTGGTGTACATTGCTCCCAAAGCGAGAATCATACCACTAGACCACTGAGCCGGTGTTTTTCAGCATCGCCTCGCTGTAATGCGGCTGAAATTTAAAATACAAGTCACACCGTTTTTTGACAGCCTTGCACAACTCCTTAGGCTCAATTTTTCGAATTTTGTGAATTACATACATATCTGAATATCGCTTCGAATTCATGTTTTTAACAGTTTATCCTGATTATGTTCTGCATTGATGTGTGTAAAAATACTGTTGTTTGCAGCACAGGGAAAAAGTGATACTGACATTGGTATTAAAACACCTGGCTAGTGGAAAAAAGAGCAGCTATGGCCGAGTGGTTAAGGCGACAGACTAGAAATCTGTTGGGCATTGCCCGCGCAGGTTCAAATCCTGCTGGCTGCGAATTCTTTTTCCTCGGCACCTGAATAAGTAATAAAAAAATGTTTGTGAATAAATATTGTTTTTTGTAAGAATTGATTTTTACAGTGACAATAGTATTCTTGATATATGTAACATTTTACTGACGCATGATCGTTCAAGCTCCGTGGCAAACCGTTGGATTATTATTTCTGTCAGATCTCTCACAACAAAACCAAACAATTTAACTTAATTTAATAGTTTTTGGATTAAAGGAATGCATAATAATCGAAAAATCTCGTTTCTTGTCGAACCGCGTTTGTGATAATGCTTTTTTTTTAAATTTTCTTATTCGATATCATTTTGAGGAACAAACAAAAATTGTGTTAGTTTCCTTGAAAAATTATGGGTTTTTGGGGAAAACAGGCGAGATGGCCGAGCGGTCTAAGGCGCTGGTTTAAGGCACCAGTCTCTTCGGAGGCGTGGGTTCGAATCCCACTCTCGTCAGTACTTTTTACATTTCGCTGTAATTTATATTTTTTAACACATGTACATACTGAAGCTGAAATTTGGTACGTTTTATTTGTTCAGATATTTATTTTTGTATTGGGGTTATAAAAACCACGCTACAGACACAATTTAAGATTTAAGGTCAATTTCTGGTCAAGAATCCACCCCGACAGCTTCTTTCCTCGTCAAAGAAAAAAATCCCCTTCCTCGACAATAAACAAAATTTGGCGTCAGACGCGTGAAATCGTATAAAACGGAATTTATTATAAATAAATATTCAAATAAAAACAAAACAACAATAATTATCAAACATATAACAAATATAATAAACTCAACTTCTCAACTCTTCCGTTATCAATGTTACATGCTTTCTCGACATTGGAACGGGCACTTCTTCATATTGTACGTGCACCGTCGCTGCAAATTTTTTGTTCTCCAATTTGTATTCGTGCCGCAGAAATATTGAGCTTCCCGTTGCACAATTTAACTGAAAAACAAGATTCATTAAATTTGATCAAATAAATGTTTACTCAACCTACCGGAAGCAAGTTTATGAAACTGATTTCGTCGATCTTGGCGGTCACGTCATAGATTTCGAGAAACCTTGGAGTGTCAGAAATCGCATCCGTGGCATCAATTGCTTGAAACAATGATGAAAGCCCAGCAGTGGTCAAGTTCAACAATAGAGAATTTCTTATTCTGAAATTTATATTTTGGAAATAAAAAAAATTATTTCTTCATTTTTATTTTAAAATTTATTTTTGCAAAAAAACTCACGTCAACTGCAGAATGTTGGCAAAGACTTTTGCTACATCTGCCATCTCAAACTTCACACCTTCAGTCGCTGAACAATCAGTTAAGCTTAACATATTGACGCCTGGAGGAATGGCATAAGCCAGCTGCTTGGAAGTGAAATGGATTTTTTTGATATACAATTCTTCCGGTAACCAATGTCTCAAAAATTTTTCAGCGTCACCAAAATCGTGTCCTGCTCCCCAGACATCCACGGATCGGGGAAAGCATTTGTTATAATGCATTTCAAGAAATTCAGGCGAAACGTCGTGATACGTGCTTGTCTTCATAATGCGGTACTCGCTTTCTTCAAGATTTTTTAGATCTTTTGGCAAAAGAATTGTTTCGTTAGCGACGAAGCCTCGTTGAACGCCGATCATCAAGTTGACGTCGTGGATTTTGGTTAACTTGTCGAGCACAATCCAAGGGCAAATTCGTAGAACGCTGCGGCGAAGCGGGAATCCAAGGTCCAAAAAGCTGACGTCAAAAGATGTATCGGGGGTACCCAAAGCAAAATCGACGACAGAAGGCATTTCTTGGGTGGTTGACATACTGTGATAGATTCAAAATTTTAGCAGCAAGTGGAATGAAGGACAAGCAAGTATTCGCTACTACAAAAGCAGAAGACACTGCTTGCTTATTAGCAAAATTGGTATATGCAATCGATGCAGGTGAACGCCGTACACAACTGCGCACTGGGCCCACTTTGTATGTTAGCATGCTTACGCGGCAAGTTATGCCATTGTGAAGTTTTCCTGTTTGAACATGTTTGTCCGTAAAGTGAACAATCGGTTTAGGGGCGTGTGAGAATGGTACATTATACAAAATCGATTTCATGTTTTGGTTTTCGGTTTTAATTTTGTTGTACGATTAAAATAAAACTGTTTATTTCAATCGTACATTTAACATGGCGATCAGATGGCCACATGCGTTTCACATGCGACTCACTCAGCCTACTCTGGAAGCTTTCGCGAAATGGAATTATCAATTCGTCAAGGTCGAGTTCTTCTGCTGTCTTGCCCCCGTCGAGATCCAGCAATTGGCACAAGACATCAGAGCTGCCGCCTACGTGGACGTCATTTGTGCCTCCTAACATCTGGTCTAATGATAACTAACCACTGAGTAATGGTGAAATAAATAAATAAATAAATAAATAAATCAGAGCTGCCAAATGACAAATTTGTGCTTCTTTTCAAAAGCATGTTTCGACGATTTTGCCATTGCACGTGCCAGTTCGTTAGGATTTCCTTCCAGAGCTTCAAAGTGCCGCTTCAGACGATAAAAGATTAATTGCAGCGTCGGAGAATTTTTGGCTTCTAGTTGTCGGAAGAAGATTGTGGAGGGCATGAATGATTGTTAGTAAAAAAAAAACAGAAAAACATTTTATATTTTATTTTTTGGAACACAGTTAGTACTAGGGCACCTTTTTTTTAAAAGTTGTTAAAATAGGACTCGGTTGACAAAATAGGAAAGACTGTAAAAAGTTGTTAAAATAGGAGTAGTGTCACTAAACCGTTGTGAGTTGCCTTTTTTCATATCAGTGTTAAAGCAGAAAAAGATGAAAAATAAGAAGAAGTAGAAGGAGAAGAAGACGTAGAAGAAAAATACATAGGCCCCACTGACAAGATGTGAAGAGAGCAAAAAAACAAAACGACGTTGACTGCAGACTGACGTCGTTGAAGAAAAGGGCATACAGAGAGGGTGTGGGAGCACGCCAGGCTCCCAGCTGGGTTGGGGTGGTGGCGCGGGTGTCGCGTTGCCTGTAACGAGGCGGCAAGCGACAGAGAACCGAAACGGGAAGGAACTCACCGAGGACGTGAGCTCCGGGACGCAAGTAGTCGGAGGCGGGGCCGGGTCGCGTTGCCTAGAACGAGGCGGCAAGCGACAGAGAAACCAAGGAGAAAGAGGAACTCACCCAGGAGGTTCCTGCACGCGCCCGTGGGTGCAGGTGCTGAGCGAGGACCGGGCACCGAGTTGCCGGTCGGAGGAAACGGGTGGGACCAGGCGATAAGGTTAGCTGGTCGCGAAGGGCACACAGGAGTAAAGCACAGATGTTTATTGGAACACCCAATAAACACAGAATAACACAGACAATAACCAACAACAACAATATCCACAATACATCAGCAATCAGGGGCAGAATGAGAGCATTATATACATATAGCTTTGGAAGATTGGAACATCCGACCGGTGGGGGAGAATTATTTCGATTTGGACAGCCGATCGGTGGTGACAGATTTGATTCCTCCAGGCGTCAATATGTTAAGCTTAACTGATTGTTCAGCGACTGAAGGTGTGAAGTTTGAGATGGCAGATGTAGCAAAAGTCATTGCCAACATTCTGCAGTTGACGTGAGTTTTTTTGCAAAAATAAATTTTAAAATAAAAATGAAGAAATAATTTTTTTTATTTCAAAAATATAAATTTCAGAATAAGAAATTCTCTATTGTTGAACTTGACCACTGCTGGGCTTTACATCTTTTGACGTCAGCTTTTTGGACCTTGGATTCCCGCTTCGCCGCAGCGTTCTACGAATTTGCCCTTGGATTGTGCTCGACAAGTTAACCAAAATCCACGACGTCAACTTGATGATCGGCGTTCAACGAGGCTTCGTCGCTAACGAAACAATTCTTTTGCCAAAAGATCTAAAAAATCTTGAAGAAAGCGAGTACCGCATTATGAAGACAAGCACGTATCACGACGTTTCGCCTGAATTTCTTGAAATGCATTATAACAAATGCTTTCCCCGATCCGTGGATGTCTGGGGAGCAGGACACGATTTTGGTGACGCTGAAAAATTTTTGAGACATTGGTTACCGGAAGAATTGTATATCAAAAAAATCCATTTCACTTCCAAGCAGCTGGCTTATGCCATTCCTCCAGGCGTCAATATGTTAAGCTTAACTGATTGTTCAGCGACTGAAGGTGTGAAGTTTGAGATGGCAGATGTAGCAAAAGTCTTTGCCAACATTCTGCAGTTGACGTGAGTTTTTTTGCAAAAATAAATTTTAAAATAAAAATGAAGAAATAATTTTTTTTATTTCCAAAATATAAATTTCAGAATAAGAAATTCTCTATTGTTGAACTTGACCACTGCTGGGCTTTCATCATTGTTTCAAGCAATTGATGCCACGGATGCGATTTCTGACACTCCAAGGTTTCTCGAAATCTATGACGTGACCGCCAAGATCGACGAAATCAGTTTCATAAACTTGCTTCCGGTAGGTTGAGTAAACATTTATTTGATCAAATTTAATGAATCTTGTTTTTCAGTTAAATTGTGCAACGGGAAGCTCAATATTTCTGCGGCACGAATACAAATTGGAGAACAAAAAATTTGCAGCGACGGTGCACGTACAATATGAAGAAGTGCCCGTTCCAATGTCGAGAAAGCATGTAACATTGATAACGGAAGAGTTGAGAAGTTGAGTTTATTATATTTGTTATATGTTTGATAATTATTGTTGTTTTGTTTTTATTTGAATATTTATTTATAATAAATTCCGTTTTATACGATTTCACGCGTCTGACGCCAAATTTTGTTTATTGTCGAGGAAGGGGATTTTTTTCTTTGACGAGGAAAGAAGCTGTCGGGGTGGATTCTTGACCAGAAATTGACCTTAAATCTTAAATTGTGTCTGTAGCGTGGTTTTTATAACCCCAATACAAAAATAAATATCTGAACAAATAAAACGTACCAAATTTCAGCTTCAGTATGTACATGTGTTAAAAAATATAAATTACAGCGAAATGTAAAAAGTACTGACGAGAGTGGGATTCGAACCCACGCCTCCGAAGAGACTGGTGCCTTAAACCAGCGCCTTAGACCGCTCGGCCATCTCGCCTGTTTTCCCCAAAAACCCATAATTTTTCAAGGAAACTAACACAATTTTTGTTTGTTCCTCAAAATGATATCGAATAAGAAAATTTAAAAAAAAAGCATTATCACAAACGCGGTTCGACAAGAAACGAGATTTTTCGATTATTATGCATTCCTTTAATCCAAAAACTATTAAATTAAGTTAAATTGTTTGGTTTTGTTGTGAGAGATCTGACAGAAATAATAATCCAACGGTTTGCCACGGAGCTTGAACGATCATGCGTCAGTAAAATGTTACATATATCAAGAATACTATTGTCACTGTAAAAATCAATTCTTACAAAAAACAATATTTATTCACAAACATTTTTTTATTACTTATTCAGGTGCCGAGGAAAAAGAATTCGCAGCCAGCAGGATTTGAACCTGCGCGGGCAATGCCCAACAGATTTCTAGTCTGTCGCCTTAACCACTCGGCCATAGCTGCTCTTTTTTCCACTAGCCAGGTGTTTTAATACCAATGTCAGTATCACTTTTTCCCTGTGCTGCAAACAACAGTATTTTTACACACATCAATGCAGAACATAATCAGGATAAACTGTTAAAAACATGAATTCGAAGCGATATTCAGATATGTATGTAATTCACAAAATTCGAAAAATTGAGCCTAAGGAGTTGTGCAAGGCTGTCAAAAAACGGTGTGACTTGTATTTTAAATTTCAGCCGCATTACAGCGAGGCGATGCTGAAAAACACCGGCTCAGTGGTCTAGTGGTATGATTCTCGCTTTGGGAGCAATGTACACCAGAATTGCGAGAGGCCCCGTGTTCGATCCACGGCTGAGCCCAGAACTTTTTGAATCCCGTTCATTTAAAACTTTCAGAACGATAAAAATGTATTCATTTTGGCAGAAAAAGTTTCTTTTTAATTAAAAGAAGCATCAAAAGGAAGATTAGAGAGCAACTGACCCTCTGTGCGACTATTAGAGAACGAGCTGTAAACTATCATATATTCTGATTCAGAATATCTCACAGTCATACAACATGAAAGAAATTTAATTTGCAAAAATATACAATAATTTGTAGTTATCCATGCAAGCGCTTTTATTTATTTTGTAGTCTTGGTTTATAAAGGGAAGGAGTCGTCGGAAAACAGCGGCTCAGTGGTCTAGTGGTATGATTCTCGCTTCGGGAGATCCCCCCGGTTGCACCGGATTTGCGAGAGGTCCCGTGTTCAATTCACGGCTGAGCCCAGAACTTTTTATGGATTCCGTCTATAATAGGGGGGATAAATACGTAATTTTTTTTCTCATTTTTAAAAAATTATATATTTACTGCCATTTAAAAAAATTAAATGTTATTCAACTGACGCAACGAAAATTTTGAAAGTTCCTGCATTTGTACAATTCATTGAAAATAATCACTGTTTTTACCGATAGCATGCAGTAATATTTATAATTTGAAATTCTTTTTTAACAACATTACTTTTTTTACCACTTTACTTTCTTCCGAACAACAAGCGTACTTTTGCGTTTTTCATCCGCTGTGGTCTAGTGGCTAGGATTTACGGCTCTCACCCGTAAGGCCCGGGTTCGATTCCCGGCAGCGGAAGTAATTCTTTTTCCCCAACTGTCATTTTTTTGCTCTTTTTACGTAATTTAAAAGACACTCTGTGAGCCGATTTAGGACCAAGGGGAGATCGACGACCCCGCATATTTACAACCCCCAAATGTTTTGTGCCAAAGTTGCAGGTGGCCGGGGGGAGGAACAGAAATAAATATAAAAAAAATTCTAGAAGCCGGATTCTGAAGATACGGCTTCTGGAAGTTTTCGACGTCAAATTTTCAACTTGCTACAAAAAATATGATTTTTGGAATACAGAGGTATCTTGGCACGAGAAATCGACTGGTGTACTCAGATTTTTTTTTAAACTTTAGATTTTTTTGGAATTATTGATTTCTGCAATTTTTCGTCATTTTGCCTTACATTTTGGGCTACAGCATTTGTATTCCTTCTGGGGGAGGAGTGAGGTTCAGATATTCTTGTAGAGCATGTTTTTCTGAGTCTGGGATAAAAAACACAAAAAAAAGTGGTAACACTTTTGTGACCATCCTCGGGCATTTATCGCGCGCACTCGACAAAAAAAGAGTGTAAACAGCTTCTTTTTTGCTTCAACTGACAAAAAGAGACGCGCGCGCGCGTAAAAGGAGTCATGTTTAAAAAAATGCCCCGTAGCCAATTTTTGTTTTTTATGCTAGCGGTCACCTGGGTAGGCTTGGGCATGTCCCAAACATTGCTTTAAGTTACTTGTGTTTTATATCGTATTATTTTGCCACGAGTTACGGCATTCCAACTTTTCAGTTTTTTCAAATGCCTGTAGCAATGCCCAAAATTGTCGGATTAAACGCGCAAGTGACTTATTACAATCTTCAGGACATGATCAAACCTATTCAGGTAACCGCTAGCAGAAAAAACAAAAATGAGCTTCAGGGCCTTTTTTTAAACATGACTCCGTTTACGCGCGCGCACGCCTTTTTTTGTCAGTTGAGGCTGTTTACACCCTTTTTTTGTCAAGTGCGCGCGATATATGCCCGAGGATGGTCACAAAAGTGTTACCACTTTTTTTTGTGTTTTTTATCCCAGACTCAGAAAAACATGCTCTACAAGAATATCTGAACCTCACTCCTCCCCCAGAAAGAATACAAATGCTGTAGCCCAAAATGTAAGGCAAAATGACGAAAAATTGCAGAAATCAATAATTCCAAAAAAATCAAAAGTTTAAAAAAAAATCTGAGTACACCAGTCGATTTCTCGTGCCAAGATACCTATGTATTCCAAAAATCAGATTTTTTGTAGCAAGTTGAAAATTTGACGTCGAAAACTTTCAGAAGCCGTAACTCCAGAATCCGGCTTCTAGAATTTTTTTTATATTTATTTCTGTTAATCCTCCCCGGCCACCTGCAACTTTGGCACAAAACATTTGGGGGTTGTAAATATGCGGGGTCGTCGATCCTAAATCCGCTCACAGAGTGCGTCTTAAAATTTCTGTATTTTCTTTTTACTTTTTTTATACCTACAGTCGACGCATTATGCAAAACATAAGCATGCTTCGACATAACCATTTTTACAGTTTGTTTTCATTAAAAACCACAAATGTTAAAAAAAATTACCGCAAACAGTTCTCGCGCGCGTTCTTTGTTGGTAGCTTTGTCAAATGCATTCCACCTGGCGGTGGCACATCTACGAATTGGAGAAATTGGATCTTTGTCTGTTTTCTCAGAAGGCGGAGTGAAGTCTTTGAATTATTTTTTTTTCATTTCTTTTTCACACAACGCGAACCTCCTGCACGGCACGATATTTGCATGTCCACAGTACGCCAGATCATGCCAATGAGCATTCCTGCGCGTGTCTCTTCGCTGCCGCGACACTGCCATGACTTCGCCAGACACCGAACAGCTAGTGCCGAGAGAAAGTGTCGCGTCTCTCGCCGTACGATCTGTCCTTCAAAATGAAACCATCCAACTACGCGACCTGGTTGTAGGCACCGGATCGTATTCCAAGGTTCGAATCGGTTACAGCGTCCGTCTCAACCAAGTTGTGGCAATCAAACAAATTGACCTCAGGCAACGAAACGAATATATACGGCATTTCTTGCCACGAGAACTCGATATCGTTGAAAAACTCAGACATGCAAATATTGTTCGTGTCTATCAGGTTTGTCTGCAGTTTGGGTACCTAATTAGGGAGACCAAATCGTTTGTAGATAATTTAGAAATTTTTTTGAATGAATATAAATTTTTTTTTGAAATCTCAAATATTTAAAAAATTGTAGATAGTCAGAACCCCCTCTTACGTCTGCCAAGTTGAAGAGTACGCCAAAAACGGTGATCTGCTACAATTCATCAAAGTTCACCGCCGGATCGACGACCTCGAATCCAAGTTTCTTTTCCGTCAACTTGTCGAAGGCCTGCGAGTTTGTTTCTGTCCACTTTTTTTTCAAATTTCAAATTAGTTTTCCATTTTAGTACCTGAATTCCCTGAACATTGTCCACCGTGATCTCAAGTGTGAAAACCTGCTCCTCGACGAGTACAACAATCTCAAAATCGCTGATTTCGGTTTTGCACGCTACCTCCAGGAAGCCGAGGAATCGACGTCATTCTGCGGCTCTCGAGCCTACGTAGCCCACGAAATCATGATGTCTCGACCGTACACCGGCAACGGCTGTGACATCTGGTCGGCAGGCGTCATCCTGTACATCATGCTCAACGGCGTCATGCCGTACGACGACCGCGATCAGAAAGGCATGGTAGCAGCCCAGCTAAAGCAAAAGCTCAGCTTTTCACGAAAATGCTCACGTCCAGCGAGGGATCTGATCATGTCAATGCTCCATCCCAAGCCCCATCATCGGGCTGGGCTCCGGGATATTCTTGCGTCACCCTGGATGCAAGGTGTCAGGTACTTCATGCGCGGAAAGGTCGAGGAAGAGAATACCTGTTCGACGGCTTCGCAGATCACGGATACGACTATCCAGAAACTTGGTATTGGCAGAGGTGGTCCTAATGGCAAGTAACCAGAATGCGCAAAAAATGTGTAACGTTTGTTTGAAAAATGTGTATCGTTTTTCATCATTTTGTTTACCGTATGCGATACACTTTTGTTTCAAACAAAAAAGTGTTTCGCATACGGTACACAAAATAATTGTTTTCAGCAAAACCGATACACTATATTCAAAAAACGTTACACTCTTTTTTCAGCTGAGTAATGGACACGAACAAAAATAGTATACTGACACAAGTTGAGGATGAGGATTCTTCATGATTCGATAACAAACAAATAAATGGACTGTACAAACTTTTTGGTTGTTGACTGGCAGGCGAGTGCATAAATACAAAAATACAGAGATACATATTTGCTGTGATTTTAGAACTAAAGCATTGCAAATACCTGAGTGATCATAGATTTTATGCTGTTGTTGTAACTGCGTTCCCATAGCTCGAATTTTTTACGGGATCTAGGACCATCAATGATGCCATCGAAGTAGAACGCGGCACTACTGCGGAGACTTTCGGGGGCTTCGTAGAGGCGTAAATCCTAAATAAAAATGTATTACATATATATTTTATTTCGTTTTTGGTTGAATTGTAAACAATTTCTGTCGAAAAATCAACAGTTTTGAAAATCAAAGTTTTTTTAACGATGTTTGCTTCATTTTCGGCAAACATTTTTTTTGCTATTTTGCTCTCTTACGCAAAAAAAGTTATGTACATTGATGTATCGCATAAAAAAAGTGTAAACAATCTGTGCATCACCTAAACATTTTTCTTGTTCAATTTAAAAAAAAATTACAAACCTTAGAGACAGCCCTGAGTAATAAAACAAATTCTCTCGGATAAGTGCCATCTTCGATCTGCGATCTGATATCTGGATTCCGGTAAAGCGCTTCCATTTGTTCAACGTACTGCTCGTAAAGCGGCTTTTTTGATGCACTGATAACAACTGGCAATGGTTTTATATATTTTTCTCTAGCATTTTCCAAACTTTGAACCTGAAAAGTTTGTATAACATTTAGTATCGTATTTCGAATTCCAAATTAAATTATTACTTGATACTGCGTAAAATACCCATGAACACGGGACTTTTTAGCACCCGGCGCCATATCGATTGCTATTAGACATGTGAGTAAAAATATGTAAAATTAACCAAGCACCAAGTGCGCACAATGTTTATAAGCAAACTAGTCGTGATCGATCTCCGACTGGAAAAGAGACAAGGGCTGCTTGGCCTGCCTAACCCTTCTCCATCCTTCGTTCATCGTAGTTTGTGTTGGTCGTCGTAAATAGTTGGTCTACGCTTGCAAGCGCGCCTGTGCACCACCGTGCATCACCGCGGGCAACAAAAAAAACACGTTTTTTTATTTAAACAAAAAAATCACATGAACTGAAAAAGTACGGACAACCTTGTTTTTTTCAGTAAGAAAGGGCGTTCGTTCGCAAACATGTTCAAAAATATTTGCCACCTGAAATTTCGTTTGACAATTTTTTTTTACCAAATTTTATTTTCTTTCAAAAATTATTTTGTAGTGCTTGAATGAAAATCAACATCGTTATCAAACAAAAATCCCTCACATTTATGTATGTATTTCATGATCAATATTTTTTACCCACAACAATCACACAAATTGCTCTCTTCTTTTGTCCCATAATACACGCCGAAGAAGAAATAACCCAACGCGTGACCAAGAACGAGCGCTAAAACGATTGGAACGTTGTACGTCATCGCAACAAGCATCAGGCTGTAGGACAGAAACATGAGGACAAAGTAGAGTACCGTCTGAATTCCGTGACTCGGGGAAAGCAGAACTTTTGTAGAAAATCTATAAAAAGTAGAAAAAATTAAAAAAAAAAATTAGAAAACGAACGGTAAAATAGGAACATAAACAGGTTGTCGAGGTGCCGATCCCTGTTCTTCGTCTCCGCAGCAATTTTGTATTGGTGACGCCTCCGTACAACAACCTGCATTTCTTTTTCTCTCGATGACTCGGATGGCAAGAACCTGGATGCATCGTAGGCCTTCGTATAGCAGGGCTATGAGAATTATGCCGATGCAACTTATGACGTATGCTAAAAATATTTGAAAAAAAATTGTATTTTGGGGCACAAAATTTGTAGCTTCAAAAAAACTGGGTTTCCGTGGCAAAATTCACCGATTTTTTAAAAATTATTTTTTTCTGTCAAATAAATCAATTTTAAATCTGACGTTTTTGTACAAGTTTCACAATAATTGTTTATAACAGTTATTTGGATAACCTACCGAAATTATTCGTAGGAAACCATTCCTTAAAAAGAATATACTCCTGTATTCGAAAGTGAAAACGCATGATCATCATCTGCATCTTGAATATTTTTTCAGTCTTGGCTTTAATTCGAATTATTTTCTAAACAAAAAACATAAACAACAAAAAATTTACTGTATAAATTGTTTGTAACAAAATATGAACACGGACAAAGTATCCGATTTGTTTATGATTTCAGGTTTTTGACCGTACTTCGTACTTTTATTTCACTCAAAACATAAATTATTGATGAGGATCACCGCCGCCATCCGCCTGCTGGGTTTCGTACTCCCGTGCTCCGAAGAAGTAGTACCCGATAGAGACGCCAAGGACGACAGCGAGGCACAACCAGATGGAAAATGTCATGAAAATCAACATGACTGAGTAACTCAGGGCAACTTGGATTCCGAAGAGAATGGTCTGTGCCAGGTGATACGGTGTGAAAAGTTGCTTGGCGTAACTTCTAAAATTTTTTTTAAAGCACATAAAATTTATCTTTTTGACGTTTTTTGCTAAAACTTCGCAGAAGTTTACTTCATTAAAAAATCAAAAAAAATCTTTAAAATAACTCGTCTGAAGTAAACTCTTTCAAGCTCACTTGTCCAGAGCAAACGTGGCATACATGGTGTGCGGAGGACGGATGGTCTGTCGGCGGTGTCGTTGTTCGATCACAAATCGAAGGTATTTGAAGGCTTCGAGGAGAGAACCGAGAACGATCACGATTACGCAACTGAGAATCATTTCTGAAAATAATATTCAAAATTGCCGTAAAAAATCTAGTATATTTTTTTTTAATCTTTCAACTGATAAAAATTAGTTTTAACATTTTTTTCATTTTTGAAATTTGTGAGAACGTTTTTTGGAATATTTTTTTAAAGCAAGAAAATTTACACAATTTTTTTAATTCACTGCTGATAATTTTGATAAAATTTTTAAAAAAATTTTTTAATTTAAAAAAAACCATAAAACAATACCTCCGACAGTGGTGATTTTCCAAAAATCAAATAATACTTGATCCGCCAACGTTGTGTGAAAATACATCCACATGTGAACGGCATTTGAAGCCGTGTGATTCATGGGCATGTCCATCATTACAATGTTATTCGTGGACATTGTAAATAAAATAAAAAAACCTATGTTAAGTAGAAAATAAAATTTATGTAGCTACCAAATTTCAGAAAACGAATGAATAAGATCAGGAAGGAAAGCTCGCTTCGCTTGGTCTTATCTATTATTTTATAAGATAACGTTAGCCTTTATTGTACACAAACACACATGCATTCACTTTTACAGGTTTCAGACTGGTATTGATTGCGTATTATGCAGGTGACCGTCTGACAGTTTTTACTCAAATGACTAGACGAATAATAAAAACGATACGGTCATGCTTGATGCAATACAGGGTAAAAATTTCGTTTTTTTAAATAGTTTTTTTATTCGATGACAAAATCAGTTATAATTGAACACTCAATTATTGCTTAGTAATTCCAGTGTATGAGCAAAGTAACTACTACGGATCAAATCAAACGTATGAGCAAAGTAACTACTATGCAAAAATCAAGTGCATTGATGACATTTTATTTACGATACACACCATGCATTTCCTGAACTTAACAACATGTGACACATACATTTAATGAATTCTCAAATCTTGGATCTAAAGCATTGCCTAGTGGTGCGTGACATGCATGATTTTTTGAATGAACATGCAAGATATCGCGCCACTATGCAACGGCTTTGTATCCAACAACAACCATTTTGGAACGACTTGACATCGTCGGGGTTCGTTGACGAAAATGCGGTCGTTGTATCGCCAATCCCGGTAAAGAATTATCCAATTAGATTTTTCTTAATGTCTGCCAAATTAAATCCATTCATTGTCGGGGCCCCAAAGAACGTGGTCGACAAAGGCAGACAAGTCCATAATTTTTTAAAAGCATTTTCATATTTTCTATTTAATTTGTACAAATTTCTGCAAATAATTTTTCGGTTTGTCAAAAAAATGTTTTTTGAATTATTGATCCTAAAAACCGTATTCTAGTCCCAGCCTCAGGCGTCAACAGCA
The DNA here is from genome assembly GCA_963969345.1 of Turbatrix aceti. Classification (NCBI taxonomy): domain Eukaryota; kingdom Metazoa; phylum Nematoda; class Chromadorea; order Rhabditida; family Panagrolaimidae; genus Turbatrix; species Turbatrix aceti. The sequence continues at coordinate 2,448,615 of OZ017768.1, forward strand.
CAACAAAAATCTTGTACTTCCGATTGCAAAAAAACAACACGTAACAATTGTCAAAAAAAAATCAAATAGGAGGACGTCCGACGACGTCGATCCGATGAGTGACGACTCCGAGCGCGCAGACGACAGGTGCGAGAATCAGAGTGCCAAGAGCCATCCAGTACGCCGTCCTGTTGTCTACTTTTGCCTTTTCGGCTTTCTGAGCAGCGACGACGACGGCATCGAGACGGGCGAGGGTTGCGCGAAGATCTTCGTGCATGCTCTCGATTTGAACAGAATCCCGCGGAAAATTCCTCGTAAAAGTGGCAATTCGCTTTTCCAGACGCCGGACAGCGGTCAGAACATCCGTGGTATCCAGGCTGTCATCTGACTGGGTGGCGACGTTCACCGTTGCCGGACGCGGGAGCGGCAGTGAATCTGAGAAATTGCACTGGATCGAGCGATTGAAAGCCGTCGAGGGCATTTCGAACGACGCATCTGCCAGTGCTGCGGAGATTTGATCGGCCAGGGACGTGCAGAAAGGATCGGGATCGGATTGGACTTCTTGATCGATCAAGGTGGTGATGGGAGATTGGGTTGAAACGTTGCACAGGATAGGGCAGGGGACGGAGCACTGGGTGGTCGACGAGGTCGTCGGGATGAGGTCGGACCGGACGAGCTGGGTGGTCTGGGCACAGGTAGGAAGAACGATGGTTTGGGTGTCTTGGTCGGTGAATTCGGGCCTTTGGGGAGCAGGACTGGGAGCCTGAAATAAAAAAATTAATTTAGAGAAAAAAACATAACAAAAAAATAAATAATGTTTTTTAAATAAAAAAAACAAAAAAAGTTCAAAATACATTTTTTCTCTAATATTTTTTGTATTTGAAAAAAAAGTATTTTAATTTTTTTTTTTCATTTATACAAAAAACTTGTTTCTAATAAAAAAATTATTTTTTAATTGAAAAACTTTTTTTATACAAAAAAATTTTTTTAATTATAATTTCTTTCTTAAAAAAATGTTACTTACCGAAACTTCCTCCTTTATACGTTCTTCTTCTTTTTCCGCTTCAACCACAGTCTGTGTAACCACATCCACCGCATCTTTCTGATACGCAAATTGGCAGCTCTTGGAATAAGTAACAGCCTTGACATCCACCTGAACCGCCTGATCGACAGGAAATCGGTGTTCGATCAATTCGACAACCGACGAATCCAGATCCTCTTCTTCCTCCGCTTCATCTTCAAAGTCAAATTGAGTGTATTCCGAGTAAGTCGCCGACTGTGTTGTGTCTTCGATAATCGTTTGAACCGCTTGATCGACAAACTCTGGATAAATTGTATCCAGGGTATTCAAATTTGAGCCATTGTGCTGAAATTTTTATATATCCTTATTATAAATTTGTTTCAAAGATTTCTGCATTGTGATTCCCAATAAAAATGTATGTCATCCAAAACACCGTCAATCAGACAATCATAAGCCAACCAGAAATAACGATCGTCAATGGGCAATTTTTATAGTCATAAAAAAATAATTGGCAGTTTTCAACGTGTTATTTCACAATTAAATGCATCGTTGATAGTGTGATTAATGTGAAAAAAATAAATATTTTCATCACATTTCGTGTTTTAAACGTATTTAAAAAATACGAAAGAAACATGAAAACTGAAAATTACGATATTCCCCGACGAAAAACAAAAATACCGTATCTCACGTAAAAAGTATCGTTTAGTCAACGTATCAAAAGCACTAATATCATACCGTCAAAAGAATGTTACTTCAACCAAAAATAATAAAATAACAAAACAATTCCTCTTTTTTTTTACTTTTTTTGAATTTTTAACGTCAATCATAAAAAACCAACCTCCTGATCCCCAACCATATCCGATCCCGACGAATCCGTAGCACTGATGGGTCGTCCAGGCGACGTTATTTCCGATGACGTCGGAGATGGCCGTATTTCTGACACCGGGGATTCTTGACCTGGGTCTTCCCACTGAATTCCTTGATCGCACAAAATTGGGATTGGCATTTCGGGCTTGATTGGTACCGTTTCCGTCTCCGTGGACGCATCGATCATGAGTGGGATCCTCGGGGCTTCTACTTGGGGTACGGTCATGTTGACGACAAAGTCTGCGTTGAGAAGTTTGTGGATACGATCGTATTCCTCAGAAGTCCCTTTGTTGGACGGTTTTTCAAAGTAAACACCTCTGAAATGTTTTTTTATGAATAACAAAAAAAATTTTTCACAAACCTCATTTCAAAGTCCAAATTCAAATTTTCCGACTCAAATTCCGGAGGAAGTGTTTTGAGTTCAGGGACATCAAGCGTATTACGAATGACGAGTGCGTACTGAACGAAGAGAAGCGTAAAGTGATAAAGGTGATCAATTTCGTAGGATTTCAGCAGACGCAACAAAATTCCTGGAAAAGGAAAAATTCAACCAGTTTGTTTTTTTCCAACAAACAAACCTGGAGGAATAGTGTTGAGGACATTCATGTCTTCGATAAACCTCGGCACCACGAGTTTCGTTGATACGTTCATTTCGTGTTCAGATGCGACACCGACTTCGCGGAGGAGAAGTTCAAAGTTTGGACTGCCATCTTCGGATTCAAGAAATTTTTTGTCGAATTTTGAAAGTCTAAAAATGATTTTGCACCAAAATACATTTTTTTCGCATTGCGTTTTAAAAAAATTTGAACGTACACCCGTTCTTGGATCCGTCCTGTCAGGGTCATCCAGTCAATCGTAATTAACGACACGGACTTGCAGGATGAAAAACGAAGAAAAAAATGAAACTACTTTCCCGCCAATTTTGAACCAAAAAAGCAGTTCAAACAATTTACGATAGAAAAAAAACGCAACAAAGCGCAAGCAATTCTACAGTACAAAAAAGTAACGTAAAACTAAAAAAAATCGAGGTAACAAAAAAAACAATTTCATAAGTAACTTTATATTTCGACAAAAAATCAAAAAGTAACATTCAAAAAATTCAAAAAGCAAACCTCTGAAGTCTCTGACAAATTTTGTGGGCAACATTGAGGTAATCTCCGACTGTTGTGTCGCTCGGAAGTCCAAAGGCCCATCCGTTGTCGATTTCAAGCCATTTTGAAAGCTGAAAGAACACAAATATCACAACCGAACCGAACAGACAAAAAAACCCACGACTTCGACGTGACCGATGACTTCTTTGAAATTACGTGACCGTGACCGTTGCATTGTTACAAAAAAACGTAAACAAAGGAATGAATATCGTCGGTGCAATCGATCGGATCGGCAGCCCGGTCCAGGCGGCGATGAATCACTTTTTTCCTTGGCGCAGGCAAAAGAGAGGCAACAAAGTCAGTCGTGTGTTTAGGAGTGGTAAAAGATGGAAAAGAAGGAAAGGAAAGCGCGAGTCAAACTGAAACTGGTCGTGAAAACAGCAGGAGGGCGAGCGAACTAAACGCCAGGACGCAACATTTTTGAACACATTTCCGCGCGCTTGCATGCGCATGAGTCGGCGTTTCGTGTGGAAATTTTATTGTTTCGGATTTTCGTTGTGGAACATAAATTTTTTTTGTTTTTTTTTTAACAAATCATTTGAAATCATTGATACACGAAGGTGTTGTGAATCAGCCACGATTTTTCCGCAGCACTTGAAAAAAAATATTTTTTTGGAAAAATGCAATTAATTTGCTTATGTGCCTATGACTCAATCATTCAAAAAAATTATTCATAAGCACAGCATATTGCGTGCTCCTTAACCAAATGCTTATCTAATTTTTTTTAAGAAAACCACAACTTATTATAAAAAATTGATGAACAAACCAGAAAAAATTATGCAAACGATGACCGTCGATATTTATAAATGAATAATTTTTGCAACGGTGCATTTCAGGCTTCGTTGCTTGATCACTAAAATCAAAAATGAAAATTGTCAAAACCACAAAAAAAGAGAACCGAAATCGAAAAAAAGATATTTACGTCGCGAAACGTACAAAATGGTTGATTAGCGAGATAACAAAACAATGTGTAAAAACGTATGCTTCCGCTGCCGGGAATCGAACCCGGGCCTTACGGGTGAGAGCCGTAAATCCTAGCCACTAGACCACAGCGGATAAAATTTGGAAAAACACATCAGTTGCTCAGGTGATGAAATTTAAAAAAAAATTGATACCTTTTGATTTAAAATTATTTTGATAATTATTTTTGCTTTTTAGTAACGGCACAAATTGAATGAATTGAAATCGAAAGACGCTGCTGGTTATCGGTTGCGCATTCCCTCAAGTTCAGTTAATTTCACAAACGTGCACATTTCAAATTTTTACGAACGTTTCCTAAAACAATGATGACTAATAATGTAAAGCGGACATTATGGTTTGTTTATAAATAAAAAAAAACTGATTTATATTTTAACGAAACTGTATGAAACAGAACCGTTGTGTTTAAAGCAGAAATCAAAACATGATTCAATGCGTAAGTGCCGTATTTCCGTCGTCGGAAATTGCTTCCCCGTATCCGCATAAAAAAACATCCATAACCGGTCTTTTTCGTCTTTTTTTAAAGTTTATTTATCTCGAAAACACAGATTTGTAATTTTTTACTTTCTCCGCAAATATTTATAACGCCACCTTTATTTATTGTCACAAATATATTTCCTGACGGAACTTGATTTAATAAATGCAAAACTGTTGAAACCCGACTGACTAAAAACTAAAAGCCTCTGAACTATCCCAGCTAATTTTCCCGATATTTTTTAATATACCGATATTTTTTGCTTAAAGACAATTTTCAAAATAATTTTTAACCAAAAAGTATATCAATTTTAAAAAAAAATTTATCACCGGTGCAACTGATGTGTTTTTCTGTCTTTTATCCCCTGTGGTCTAGGTCTAGTGGCTAGGATTTACGGCTCTCACCCGTAAGGCCCGGGTTCGATTCCCGGCAGCGGAAGCTTCCTTTTTTACATAATTTGTTATTATATCGCTAATGAACCTTTTTTTGGACATTTCGCAGAGTTAAAATCAGCATTTCTCTGGCGATAATTTTTCGATCGATGTGTACAATTGAGTAGCGTCAAATCCTGGACTGGTACAACAACAGAAGCAACGAGCAACGTAGCCAGATGCTTTGACTTTACCAAATTTTCATTAAACGTTTTTGCAAAATTATGGCTGATTCGCAAAACCATTGTAATCAATTGTTTTTATTCTTAAAAGTCAAATTATTTGAAGCTACAGATCTCTGGTGCAGCATCAGAAACTGTTGAAAACGCGTGGCTTTTTCATGGTGCATCGGCCGGGAATCGTGATCAAGCATAAAAACATGAAACACGGCAGATGCATCACAACAAAACCACTGATTCCTGTTTTTCTGATTTTCAGATGGTAGTAACTAGAGCGTGAGCTTGCACATACCAATACAAATGTAATGAACGACCGGGTAGCAAGCAACGCTACCAAAAAATGATTGTTGCTTGCATTTGTTCCGTCGAATGTGATGGGCGTTTTCCGCATAAAATACTAAATAACAAGGCAGGAGCGATGCTTTAGCGTTGCTTGATCTTTTGTTATGGAGATCGTCATTTTTATGTTCTTGCTGGGAAAAAACCTTTGATTGCTTCATTGATGTATACGTTTTTTCGTTGAGAACTGTAATATTTATCTGCAACGAGATAGAAAGTGAGCGTTTAGTCGACGCGATTGCGGACTTTTTGATATATACGAGAAGAAAACGCCAAATTCAAAAAAATAAAAATATAAGCCTTAAAAAAAACAGTTCTGTGTAACAATGTGTATTCTTTACAATGTGTCGTATAAAAATTACTGTATAGTAGCCTGTCATAAACGACGGGTTTATTTTTTTGGCCGCTGTTTGAAAAAAACATAAACGACATTGACAGCAAAAAATAAAGCATCGCTAATGCTCCTGTTTTGGTATTCGTATTTTTTAGTATGTGAAAAACAATCTTCACCTTTGATGGAACAAATGCACACAAGAAAACGGTGAAGCACTTGTTAGTATTTTTGTGCTGCTTCCTGCTTGGTTATTCGTTGCAGCATTTGAAGATATTTGACATTGTTTAGTGTTTAGTCATCATTCAAAACACCCGGAAATCGGGTAAACGTGAATAAGTGCTCTTCCTGTGGTACATCTGCTGTGTTTCATGTTTACATGCTTTTAATCACGATTCCCGGCCAATCCACCATATTATAATAATATTTCAATAATATTTCAACGTAATATTTCAACACCAATATTTGAATTGTTTTTGCCACCGGTAGTCCCCGTCTCGCCAACAAAATTTTATTCTCTACAATCAATTAGAGAAAAAAATTATAAGATTGGAAAAGAAAATTGAATAATTAAATCAGACAACAGAATTAAATTCATATTCACAAAAAATCGGGCCCTAATGTGAAAGGTTGTTGATTTAAAAAATCGTCAGACATGTCAACAAAAAAACCCTCACAACAAAATTATAAGGTATGATTGTTTTCTGGAAAAGTTACTGTACATATATTGTTTTTTAGATGTTAAACAAAACGAGCAGCAACAGCGCTTCTGAATCCGATTTCAATTCGGGCTGCGACAAAAACGATGAACCATCAAATTTGATTTCAAAAGCTTCAAAAAAGTTTTCAAAACACAAACGGGGTAAAAAAGTACCGTTTCTTGCCACAACGATTGGTCTGCCTTGGATGCAGAGCAGGGAACATCCAAAGCCCCAATCATCGCAAGTAACGGCAGCAGATGATAAAACACAAAAAAAAACTCTACAAAGCCAGAATGTTAACAGCAAGCATGAAGTTTCAGTTAACTCGCTATCATCACAAGCACTGACCTACAACCCAGAAACAACCGGGAAAAAAAAGAAAAAAACAAGGACTGAAAAAAGTTTTTGCACAGTTGCGTCTGATTAAAATTGAAATTTATGTTGATTAAAAAACATTTTTTGTTATTTTGAATTCACGTCGCTTTATTTATGTATGTTTTTGTATACCGTTTGATTCTTTATATAATGCCAAATAAATTTATGCTTGCAGAAGAGAGTGGTTTTAAACTAAAATGAGGATAAAACACTAGTTTATCATTGTTTTCAGTATTTCTCTAATTTTTGGGATGAGTAATTAAGCACGGGTAAAAGTAATAAATGTGAATGTAAATGTAAATGTAAATATATTATAAGTTTTTTCTGATTATTGTTTTTGATGAAGTTTTTTCTCCTTCGCCCACCTTTTCCGCCTACATACTATGTAATTGGTATCAATTTCACATTTTAATGAGACGTCTACTTATTGGCGTGCAAAAACGATTCACATTGAGGAAGCAGATTTTTTAAGTAACACAAGGTATACTGTATGTTTCGTTTTTTTTGCATTTTAGGATCCCGAGAAACTCCTTCTGCAGTGTATGACAGAATTAAAGTCAAATTAAGACGCAACACACGTGTAGAAAAAAATTACAAGAAAGAGGAAATCTGTTTACATCTAAAAAAAAAGATAGTCGTGCGACTGTCATGTCAGTTGAATTTGTTTTCAGGTGTTGGCCGGTAGCCCGGAGCAAATGTTATAGACAATCACTTTTTTTCAGAACTATGTTTGTTACTCATTTTTTGAATTAAATGTACGTTTAGGAAAAAATGCATCCGTCAAGAAATTTAGATTTTTCGATCCCCCGTTGTCATACAAATGGCAATTCTGAAGCTCCCGTGAACGCATCCACATCCATTATAAACAATAATGGATGTGATTTTTGTGCTTATAACGTAGGTTGCTTCTCAAAATGTGGTATGCTTGTCAGAGGTGGCATCCGACGGATATCCCAGGTTTCGGATTATCCAAATCTTTGGATTTCGGATTGGATGGCGGATCGAATCATCCGACCGAAATTGCCACCTCTGATGCTGGTGAATTAAAAAAACAAAATTATTCTGAAAAAACAATTGTTTAGATTTTCGGATCGTTTCCTCTGTGTTTTCAGTATTTCACCAATCTCTACCTAAAACAATACGCTGTCAACCTGATTTACCAATATTTGTCCAGTAATTATGTTCAAAATACTCTTTGTACGAAAACAGTCTACGACATTCACATTCAGCAGCATACAAATACAAAAATCATCGGATGTCAATGGTTTGCATACCCGTAGTTTATGATAATACGGTAGAATTACGGTAGAAACATTTTAGGTGTATCAAAAATTCTCAGGACATTGTGTCTGCTCCAGCGGAAAACAGAAGTCACGTTTGTTTTCACTGTGGAAAGAGTTACGACAAAAGTTATGATTTGAAAAATCATCTAAAAGTAGAGCACCCTGGAAATTTAAATGAACCATTGAATTTTCACAATGCGGGGATTCCAAGTAATAATACGGTAGAAGCTACAATAGTTACCAGTAATCGTTATCAACAACAATTCAATATGTCACAGCGATTTTTATCCATGTCTGGTACAAAAAACGGTTTTTTTTAGGATTTTTCAGTGACAGACAATTTTTTAGGCATGCAAGACACTAAAAGCGCAGTTCAGGAGTCTTGTCCATCTAATTTACGCCAACAAACACTCAACAATCCCAATAGTAAATTCGTGCCACTATCAAACTTTAACACCGCTAATAAAAATCAAAACTCAACACCTGCCAATCAAATAGTTACCGAGATAAGTGACAATCTGCTTATTGTATTTTTTCTAACGTAAGCAGTCACTTTTTTTTAGACAACGTCAAAAATAGTGTGGCACCTTCGAGTTCGGATAAATATCAGATGTCGGATAGTACAGTACATCCTCTTTGGCACCGTCAAAAAACTTTTTCAAACACAAATTCGTGGTTCAAAGGCGCCAATGTTGGTACAGTACCTCAACACGCTGTAAATTCGAAAGTTCATCAAAAAACATTGGAAGCAGGTGAAAAACACCACTTTTTTTTGTAAACATTTTAATGTAATATTTTACAGATAAGTCAACTGGAAATTTGAAACACAGCATACAAAATTTATTATTCAGGTAACAAACTTAAATTCAAATTTTTTTGAAATTTTGATGATTATTTGTCGATATTTTAGTACAACAAGTACTGAGCGCCATTATTTGTCAAAAAATACTGTAATTTCATCATCAAAATTGAGTTTTGAATCATCCTTGCCACAATTTGTTGCTTCCGACAATGCACCACCATCTGGTAGTTCAGTCGAGCCACCGAGTTCAACTCAAATGTGAGTTCTGCATACTGGCAGGATATCCAACAAAATTAGAGTATTTTTAGATTTCCAGTAACCGAGTTTCCCCAACCAAGCATTACTTCAGAAGCGTCGACAACTCAAAATTCATCATCAAACACAAATCCGTCGTCATTGTTACCGTCGCCGTCCATATCTACATCACCAACAACACATTTCAGTCCAAGTTCCATCAATTCCACAGATAAACAAAGTCAGAATCCGATAACGCAAAAGCCCACACCAACAAATAATGAATCAAAATCAGAAACTGTGATCCAGAACATCCCCGGACGATTTCTTCTCACTGAAAAACAACAAAAACGACAAAACGAAAAGCCTTTTGACATGCTCTCAAATTTTGAAGACATTCAAAGTTTCAATAAGCAAAACACTGCAAATCCTACCCCTGTTCTCTCATCTGCCTCAGGTCAAAACAAATCTGACGATTTTGTATTTAAAGTTCCAATTGGATCTGCTATACGGCTGGGAAAGGCTCCGATCAAGCTGAATACAGCAAAAGTCACGAAAACAGTCCCGCAACAATTATCCGACGGTGAAATCAATATTTCGCCCAAAACTGATTCAAATCACCTTTCAAGTAATTCAGAATCCCGTAATTCATGTACCAGAAGCCCAGAATACTGTGATAATGATCCGCCAAGTTCCGTTTCTACAATCTCAAATTCAAACTCTGTTGATTCCAATTTTTCATCAAAAAGTCTTATTTCCCAAAAAAGTCAAACATTGTCTCCAAGTCTTCTAGAATCCCCTCGCGATCCGAGAAAAAGTCCAATCAATGACTCTAACTTACCTTCAAGTCCATTTCCTAACAAATCAGCGCACTTTTTGTTACGGCCAGAATCCTCCAATACCCCCGGCCAGTGCACTGCCCCTCTCCCAAGTTCCACTAGTTCCAAAACAAATTTTTCCCCTTTTCCTACCGACCCCCAAAAAATGCCACTATCGCTTGAAAGAAAATCCTGGAAACTATTGAGGTTTACAAGTACCAATGACCATCCTGGTCCTTCTAATACCCAGCTTCCAAAAAATAAACCTCCAAAATCAAGGATGCAATGTCTCTTAGAAGCCTGGTCAAAACCAACGCCACTCCTACCCCCACCCAACATCCCAGAACCCCCTTTCATTCTTCCTCGGCACCGTATCACCACAAAATTGAGTTCAAACGTTCCTCGACCGAATAAAAGAAAGTCGTCGTCAAAAACGCCATCTCAAAATGGCGTTTGGTCTCCGGTGATAAATCACAGTTTGCTTCCAGTCGACATAATTCCTGAACTCGTCAGAGATATCAGGAAAAGAAGAATGCAACGCGAAGAAGAAAAAGGCTTGTCTCAGGTTTTTAAAAAACCGAAAGCATTTTTTGATAAAAAGAAATTTTGATTCATATTATTTCATTTCATTTCATAGTATTTATGTTATTTTAATAAAAAAAAATATGTTTTTTGGAACAAAAAACTGCCCAAAGGAGTTCGATTATCCGTATGGAATAGCACCCCGGTTATCTCATATTTTTTTTGCAAAATCTAGTAACTTGTCCCAGAAATCAAAAAAAAGATTACGGTAGCATTTTTTCGTAAAAATTTAGAAAATTGCACACGTTCGGTAGCTATGGCGTTTGGGAATTCTGTCAGGTGTTCCAGGCATGCCAGAATTGACACATACTTCATCCCATGCCAAACCAATTTTTTGTAGTTAGCAGCGCGTTCTTACACCACTCACCTGTCAATCGCATGCTTTGATCGCCCGCACGCGCTTGCGCACATGATTCATTTTGCCAGACAAAAAAATGACAAGTGTGAACGATTCGGCGGCACTAGACTTACTCGCGCGCTCGCGGATGTCTACTCCCATGCCTTGTGCACCTGGAAAAGCAGGTATCCCAAATGTGGAGTCACCATCGTTGTCGCCGGTAATCATGGCTACCTACATATAAGCAGAAAGAAATCAGTTAGTCATTCGTTGGCTTTTCATTCCTTACTGAACTCTTCTTACTGAACGCTGCTTTTTTTAGACGACTGCTATGGCTCCCCTCAACCGAAAACAGCTTGAATCCGCCAACTCAAACCTCTCCAAGCCGAACGGTGTGTTCAAGGCCCCCCGACCGCCGCGTTCGCCATCGTCGTTGAAGGCCTCCTCGTCGGCATCTGCGTGGAAGGCACATTCTTCTTCATCATCGTTGAAGACTCACTCGTCGTCCTCATCGTTTAAGCCTCCTTCGTCGGCATCTTCTTTCAAGGCCCCCTCATCGTCATCTGCATGGAAGGCGCCATCTTCGTCATCAACGTTCAAAGCTCCATCTTCGTCTTCTGCGTTCAAGGCCCCCCATCCGCCGCGTCAACAGTTTGAATCCGCCACCTCGAACCTCTCCAAGCCGAACGATGCGTTCAAGGCCCCCCGACCGCCGCGTTCGCCATCATCGTTAAAGACTCACTCGTCGTCATCTGCTTTCAAGGCCCCCGCTTCGTCATCCACGTGCAAGGCGCCATCTTCGTCGGCAGTGCCGCCTGCTCCATTGCCGCCGACCATGAATCCAGAATGGAAGTGGGCGAGGCGTCTCGCCAAAGCCACTACGGATGAGGAACGCTACCGAGTCATCGTCAGAGAGTCCAACAAGCTGCTTCGCAAGCTCATGCAAAACGCAAACTCCGAACCCACTGCCTGATTTTTTTACCGGCATTTTTTATTTTGGCGTATTTATATTTATGTTTTGAAATATTAATAAACGTTATTATTTCACCAAAAATTCGACAAACTTTATTAGATCTTCAAAAAAAGAATCTCAGTCCACCCTCACGGCGCTTTGAGTGCTACCTTTTGCCATAAGTCAGGCCAAACGTAGCACGACTTTTGGGCACACTTGCGAATCAAATAACGCATATGATTGAAGAAAAATTTTGGGGCTATTATTTAACAGCCCCCCATCAATCGCGACAGCACCGCCCTGGGTTTTTTTAAAGCACAGCCCCCCATATGAGTTTGGCATTTGATTATGCATGCAGAACAGACCTCCAGGTTTTTTTAGGGGTGCGGGCGTTTGAAAATCCTATTAGAACAGCCCCCCCTGTTTGATGGTGTTGTTGTGGGAGGCTATTGTAGTGCAATAACAGCACAAAAAAAATCATAAATAATTTATTTGAATATTCGAATGTTTACAGAATAAAACCCGTAATCCTACAGTTCATCATCGTGATCATGCGAGTCGGTTTCTGGCGTTTCAGGGAACGGCGTGACGTCGACAGAGGTACAGAGCCCCAGCTGTTCGTAGCAGAACGATCGGACGGGATTTTTGTCGCTATCGTCGGTGAGTTGATGGAATTTGACGATATCGGCTTCGTGGTCGTCGATGAGATCGTTGCAGCCAGAAATAAGTCTGTTGATCCACGTGCTTTTCTTGTTTAGATCTACCACGGCAACAAAGTCTTCGTGGACATAGGTCATTTTGCCGGTAACAGGATGAATTGCCTGGACGTACTGCTTAGCGTTGTCACAGACGGTGTCAATGAGCTCGGACAGGTGAACTTCCGATCGCGCGTACGGGATTTCCTGCAGACCCTTCTGATTGCCTTTGGGATCGATTCTGAAGCTGCCAATGGTCGTCGTTTTCTTGGGATCGACGCCCCGGATGCCGTTTTCGATTTCCGTAACAATCATCATGCAAGCTCCGCATTTGACCGACGTTTCCTCGGAGACAGCTGCAGCTGAGATTGCGCAGGACAGGATGGCAACAAGCAGATAGACAGAAGACATGATTAGTCCTGCAAAAATTCAGAACATTTTGGAACTCGCACAAAAACATGCCACGAAATTCGAAAATCTAATTAACCCAACTTGAATAACCAAAATTTCGAAAAACCGTTTCAAAAACCCATAATTTTTGGATCTGGATTAAATAATATTCCAAATTAGTAAATATACTTAAAAATAGTACACTGAACATAATTTTGTACTTTGTATGTTTTTTTTGCAAAAATTTAGGAAAAAAAATATTTTTTTAAATTTGTCGGAAAACCGAATTGTTTTTTCGGAAAAGCATAAAAAACGGTCAAAAAAACAGAAAAAAAATCGAAGGTTATTTTTCCTAATAAAAGTTTGATTTTTCAGAAGTTTTATGTTGCATCCAGAAAATTTGAGCAAAAGTGAATAATTATTTCGCATTTTTCTTTTTGAACAAAAAATTTTTCAAAATACGGTAAAAATCAACCATTTTAAAAAAAATTTTACGGTTTTTTATCCGCGTACAAAAATCTCTCCAAAACGCACAAAAAAGGTTTATTCCTTCACAAGATAAAACAAACACACAACATCGATCACCAAAAAAACACAAAGCCCAAACGTAAAATCCCCAAAACAGGGCTCAGGCGACCTCCATTTCCTGCTGCCGACGATGAATGCCTTCGTCAGCCATTTCGGCATCGACAGCTGTCTCGGTGGGATTTCTGATTTCCTCAAAAGTTGTATCAACAAAGTTGCCAAAGATATCGCTGGCGAGTCGATTGTTTTTCAGCGGAAAGGCAGCTTTGATGAATTCGGTCGACGCCGGCACGAGAACCGATTTTACGTCCTGCGGAATGTTCACCTGGTTGAGTTCGTCGAGCGTGGTCGCAAAGATGCTGTCTTGAATCGCGCTTGCCAGGATGGAATTCATTTGCTCGTCGCTACGGCCCAGACACCTGGCCGCAATCTGGGTCCACGGATCTGCCTGAACGAGTTCCGCGTAGATGAGGGTGCGAAGGCGTTCGACGGTCTCCGATCCAACGGCAGAAAATCCGCTGCCGGTTTCGAGGACAGCGGTCAGGGCGATAAGGGCGCGAAGAAATCCTTTGAAGGAGCTTTCTTGGAGATTAGCCATCACGATTTCTTCGACGGACATCGGAGCATTCGTCGGGTTAACTTTGGCTAGGATTTCGGGGTCGATTCTCGCCTAAAAAACAGATTTTTTTTGCGATCGTAAAAAAATAAAAATCATAATTTTCGGAATTAAAAAAAAATAAATCAAAAATTTTTTTTCCTCGAAAAAAATTATAATAAAAATTTTCCCCTTTAAAGCAAATATTTTGTAAAACTAATTTTTAAACTAAAATAACAATTTTTGTATCGTCAAAAAATAAAAAATCAGTTAAACGTAAAAGATTTTTTAGCAAAAAAATTGTTTCAAAAAACTATTTTTTCATAAACAAAAAAAATAAAAGCACTGCCCAAATGTTTTCCCCCAGCCAACTCACCTGATGCTGCAACAAAGTCATAGAAGACGAAATCTGGGCAACGACAACGTCATCAACATCATCGGCGCAGAGCGCAGCGAGCTTAGCGAGGGCCAGAGCCGTATTTTGTTCGGGTGCCGTCGTGGCCGTAAACGCGATGGCCCGCAGCGTCTCCGAAGCATCGCGGTAGTCGCCCTTCTCGATGCTTTTCATCCATCTGATTTCCTCGTGCCTGGCGATGAAGTTTTCAGCGACGCTGCCTTCTTCGGAGAGGAGTTTGGCGTAGTCTCCGTGCTGGTGGTAGTATTCAAAGAGGAACGTTTCAAAGTTATCGTCGCGGTACTTGTTTTTGTACACCTCGAGCGTGTCTGCGCCAGTACGCTTGTCGGGAAGCGAGTGACAGTACGTGATGAGGGTTGAAAAGTCGTGGTACGTTTCTGCGAGTTGGATTGCGATGTGGCGTAAGTTGTCTGAAAAAATGAAAAGTCAGAAAAAAAATTTACATGTTTTTTCATTTTCTTTTCAGGATGATTTTTTTGTTAGCAACTAACGTTTTTTGTCAGACAAAATTTTCGAGAAAAAAAATTATGTTACCGTAAAAAATTTGAAAAATATTTTTATTTTTTATGCATTTATAAAGTTTTGCACAAAATTGTTCACCAAAAACTTTATTTTTTCTGTAAAACAAAATTTTTTTATCAAAAAAAAACCTTTTTTAGTTAAAAAAAAAATAAATAAAAAATAAATATCGTAAAATATTATTTTTTTCGCAATAAATTTTTTTGTTAAAAAAAACCAACCTCGCTGATAAAACCTCTGAATAACCTCCGAGTTGTTCCTCTGATGCCTCGACTGATGTCCCAGGATAAAGTGTGCCAACTGAAGCAGCACTTTTTCCGGTGGTTTGGGAAACGCGTCAATCGCGTCAAAAACGAGATCAAACTGCCGATTGAACTGCGACAGCACCGGAGCCGCCGACGTCCACGGCACATCATCATCGCTGAGGGCCACGACCCACTGCTTGGCACGCCAGCGCCCGAGGGCTACAATCACGCTATTCACCATGATAGCCGAGATTTCGTTGAGAATCTCGGTTTTTGGCCGATGACGATCGTCGAGTTCCTTCTGCTGCATGCGCATGAGTTCGGGAAAGAGGGCGTCGAGGGACGTGACTTCTTTCGCGAAGAAGTCCCAGTGGCCGAGGTAGGGATTGTCGAGAAATCCGAGTTGAGCACGGATTGTTCCGCCAATGTTCTTCACTGCAGCGCGAACGATGGGGATGGCAGCCGTCGTGCGGACCTCGTTGATCGACGTCATGATGGTGAGCTTTTCGCCGTATTCAGCGACGATTGATAGAGCCGTTCGGCCGCTGGGCGTTTTTACGTTCAGCTGAAAGGGAAAATGGGTTTTTTTGTAAAAAAAAGTAAAAAATACGTTCAAAGTTTTTTTGGCTAAAACTATTATAATAAAAAATTGGTTACGATACATGTTATCGAAACTCTTGGAGGGAATATTTTACCAAAATTTATACCAAAAAGAATAAAAATACAGTCAAAAAAGCATTTTCTATGCCAAAAAATTACTGAAAACAACATATTTTCGATAAATGACATCACGACTTTTGAAGGGAATATTTTACCTAAATTTATGCCAAAAATCGAAAAAAATACGTTCAGAAAACTGTTTTAGGCCAAAAACCCTTAAAAAAATGAACATCAAAAAACGGTAAGCAAAAACAAATCCCGAAGCGAAAGTTTATTTTTTCGTGCTAAAACCACCAACCTTGTCCAGCAACCCGAAGTACCGTAAAAAGATGATCGTCATGTTGTACAGCGCAATCTTGTCTTCCAACTGACTCTTGACAAGAAGATGATCAGGAATTTCGGCTAAAAACCGAACCATCAATTTAAAAATTCCACAAAATTTTCAAAAAAAGCAAACAACTTACATTTGAGCCTCTTCTCCGGATCCTTGTTCCATCGACTGTCCTTCACCGGAACGGCATCGACAAATTCCTTGCAAATGCGAACAACCGTATTCGCAAAATCGGCCGAGTCGTCGAAGGCCGCGAGCATGGCCGTGTACCTGGCCCTCGCTTCGGGGAGATTCTTCGACGCAAAGAGCGCAAAAACCGTTCGAATGTGATCCTCGAGTCGAATCGGTCGCTGGGAAATTGGCTCAAACGCCGCGTGAAACTGGCCCCAAAAGTTGACATCAAATCCGGAGGGGAGCCATCGAATGTTGCAGATAGCCTTTTGACGCGTGATGACTTGGCAGAAATTATTCGTGCACGCGGAGCCGAGGATGTCTTCCTCGAAGGGATACACGTCGGTGAGGATGTCGAGATTGGTCCGAATGTTTTGGAGTGAGATGACAGAGCGGGGGAGTACGACGACAATGCTGCCCTTGATCGGGGCGTGAAGGGTCATCTTGGGGAGCTGGATCGTGTGATCTGGGTTCTGAAGGGGATTTTGACGGTCAAAATGCAAAAAAAAACAGGAAAAATATACTGTTTCGTTAAAAAAAACCGAATTAGTCAAAAAGTAACATAAAAATTACGGTATTTTTGACCCATGTACAAATGTTACTTTTTTGAATACAAAAGTAAAATAACAAAATACAGTACCAAACGTTATTTCTGCGGTCAAAAAATAATTTATCGAAATAAAAACTGTCAGAAAACAATTTTAGGCTAAATTTTACGTTCAAATTACATTATCTTTCATTCAGTGTAAAAATTTTACTTTTTTTGAAGTTCTAAAGTAACTTTTACCTAAATTCCCCCTTTTTGCATCAAAACCGACCAAAAACATATTTTTCTCCATTTTTTCCCAATAAATCCCCCAAATCCCGAAAAAACCAACCTGGCACCCAATCAAATCCGCCGGATTGACTACTTCAAACCACTCAAATGATCCCTGGGCAAGGGACTGCTCAGAAATCAATCCAAAACCCAGTTCAACAAGCCCTTTTTCTGCTTTTGGAACAATGGGAATCAGAAGGAGCACGCCACGCTCGTAGACCACGGCATCCGTAACAACGACCGCAGACGTCGCCGACTTGTCTCCTCTGAATTCCCGAAACACCGCTGATGCGACATCGAAGCGTCGAGTGATGGTACCAGAATTCGCAGAAAGCAGAGCAACTTCCCGCTGGTAGACGAACATGAGATCGTTCTGTACATCACCTCCGGGAAAGATTTCCTTGACAAAAAGTGATTTGACAAGGGAACTGAAAAATGAACAAAAAAAAAACAGCTAGGCTTATAAAATCACAGAATCACTCACTGTGAAGTCCTCGCAGAGCCCAGCATTCCAAAAAGTGATCCCCAGGGGCGGGCAGTCGACGTGGATCCGATGTTACGGCAGATTATGGTACCGGTCGTAGCTGCGGTTGTGACATCCTTGAAGACGTCGACCATGAGGAGGGAACGGGTGGTCGTTGTGATGAGAAAACGTCGAACATGAACTAAAAACAATTTTTTATGTAAAAAATAACTTTTTTTAATAAAAAAAACAAATTTGGGATAAAAAATAACAAAACCTTCAATTTTCACCGTAATAATGTTACAAAAACCGTTTCAAAAAGTAACGTCATGCTTTTCTTTTCTTCGCCTAAACGCATTTTTGGTCTCAAAAAATCAGTTTTCATTTTAATTTGAGCATAAATATATAAATACATTTCCCCGGCCACGACATCATTTTTCAGTTTACTTTCACCCAAATTACAAAAAAAACTCACGTTCAGACGAAAACAACTGCACAGAAAGCACAACTTCGTTTTTGAGATCGGTTTCGACGTCTCTTGGCACGGATCCAACAGTGTCCCAGTACCGAACGTGTCCTTCAGGTGATACAACCAGCACGCTGGGATGGGTTTCGCCAAAAACGACGACGTTAGACGTCGAATATGTCAGACCGGTCCGGGGAAGGTTGAGCGTGTAGGCATGAGGCCGAGGCTTGCCGACCACGACCCCACCGCAAGCCGAAGCCCTGTAGTTCCAGACGTACAGATTCTTGTTGAAGATGAGATAGGCAAAGCCATCGCCCGTGACAGAGCATGCCACGGTGGGGGGACGATCTGCCGTTCCAGTCGCTAAAAAATCCAATTTCAGTCAAAAATTTAGCACTCCATAAAAAACATACGATGTGATAGCAGTTCTACCACCAAACCCGGGAAATCTGTTTCAAAGGGATCGATGAAGAGATCCAAGGACATGATTGACACCTGTTAGAGGCCAAAAGCAGGAGAAGTAAAATGATGGCAACCAAGGAACAAGAAAAACGAATGAAAGTATAAAATGCGCGCCTATTTGACAGAGCCTGCGCGCACGGGGAGTTGGGTCTTACATGTTGCGCGCATAATTTGTACGACGATTTTCTTTAGAAATTTGAAAAAAATAGAGAAAAAAAAGTTTTTGCCGGAGTGGAATATATATAAATATTTATGTAGTATTTGACATTTATTCTTTTCATACCGTACAACGAATAATACCGTGAACAATAAAAAGTAAAAGCTAATGTTACTGAAGCAAAGGACAAAAACGAAGATGCAAGGTGCTGTTACGGTGAATCAGGTGCAAGAACGTATGATAGCATTCAAACTTTCACAGCCGCCTCAATGAGACTTCCACCGTCCACAACCCATACAGAACCGGTAGTGTACGTATTTGTCGGATCAGCAAGCAGCAAGATAACTGGCGTGAGTTCGTCGACGTTGCCAAATCGTCCCAGCGGAATCGCATCGACCTAAAAAAATTTTTATTTGTTGTTAGCTAAATTATTTTTTCTAAGAAACATACCACTTTGTCCCAACGAGGCTTTTGCTCCGCAGGAACCGCCAGAGAAATTATATTAGAAACAAATGGCCCGGGATTGATGCTGTTCACCCGGATTCCGTCCTTGGCCAGTCGCTGGGCTTTGGTCTTCGTGATGGCGTCTAGCGCTGCCTTTGAAGCACCGTAAATCGGCCCACCATCAGAGCTAATGTGAGAATGAATCGCGGCAATGCTGGATACGTTCACGATGTTGCCTTTGGTTTTGGCGAGATGGGGAACTGCCAAGTTGATCAGGTTTAGGGGACTAAAAAGTATTCCTACCAAAGAAAAAATATCGTAAAACAACTTACGCCCGAACATTGATCGAAAAAACGTAATCGTAATTTTCCAAACTATTGTGTTCGACATTTGGTTTGCTCAGGACTCCAGCATTGTTGACGAGAACATCCAGGTGTCCAAATTTAGCAACGGTGTCATCGATTAACTTGGCTTGAAGATTTTCGTCTTCAATTGGTCCCTGGATGACCAAAATTCGTGATTCAGGAACTCCAGCTTCGGTCAAGAGTTTTTTGGTTTCAGCCAGCCGTTCGGTGTTTGCTCCATGCAGGGTCACAGATGCGCCTTCCTTGGCAAAACCCAGGATGGCACCGCGACCGATGCCCGAAGAAGAGCCGGTTACGATGACTACACGTCCTTCAAAGCGACCTACCATGATGATAAATAAATTGAGCGTTATGATTGCATGTAGTGCTTGCAGGTGCTGTTTTTGTACTCAACCGAGGGAGGTCGCTGTGTCTTGTGCGCTTGTTTACACTCCATGTTTTGCTGACATTGCACAAAATACACTCCATCACTGTTAAGCTTACATAGCGTGAATTTATGTATGTATTTGTTTTTTGCTGATAGACTTGTATCATTTCTGTTTAGCAAGTAAAGCAACTATGTCAGTAAAGTGTCATGAAATTGTGCCATTTTTGTGTCTGTTTTGTTGTTTAGCCTTTTTTTGCATTTGTCAACCTCGCTTGCAATTCTTGCGTTTAGTGTCATCATATTTTTTTGTTCAATAATCGGCGAAGCAGTGTGAAAGGTGTGTTTTGCACTCTAATTGAACGGATGGTATAAATATCAAGCGAAGGAAAACTGTTTGTATTTGCAATAAATTGAAGAAAATGAAAGACAAACAAGTCGGTTCTAATAAGCACACAAAAAATAACACAAGACAACAACAAAACAAAAAAATGGACCGCTGAATGTAAAATTAAAAATTTTTTTTAGCTGTGTGTACTGTAAAAAGTTTTCATAAAACAAAAATATAAACATTTCACAAAAAAAATTGAAAAAAACAACAACTTTACATCGATTTAAAAAAAACGTATGGCAACCAACTTTGTACAATGCAACCAACTTTGGGACATTTTTTCCAGCCTTTGTCGTCACCAAGATACGCCATTGCCGGCCCCTAAACAAGCATGTTCCAGACAACATCAGCTGAATCTCTATGGTGATTTCAACCGTTCCGGCATTTGAAGCCGGACTTTACAAACCCCGCTGTTGTGCCACTTTTACGAAACTTTACTGCGAGCATCATGACAGTAGACAATTTTTTACTCATCATTTTTATTTTTTTACCCTCAATCGTCAGTGCAAGAAGTGAGTTACAATTTTTGATATTTTTGGAGCGCAACTGTTTTTTTTTTCAGATTGCACGGCTGATCCGGATTCATTTTTGTGCAGCACGGGGAAGTGCATTCCCAAAGCCTGGACTTGTGGTAAATTTTTTTTCAATTCTTTTCTAAAAAAATTAAAAAAAATTACAGATAACACGAAAGACTGCGAAGACGGCGGAGACGAGAGCGAATCAATTTGTGGAGGTGAAATAAAAAAAGGCTGTGCTCCTGGATACTTTCAGTGTGGACATCCTCACACCAAGGGACCTCGTTGTGCACGTGTTGAGTGGAAGTGTGATGGTTTTATCGGTTGGAACAAACTTTTTTTTCAACATTAAATTGTTTTATATTACAGATTGCGCGGGAGGCGTGGATGAAGCAAACTGCACTAAATCGTCTGCTGATAATTTTGGGCACCGTATGTTTGGTTAAAAAAATAATCTGACATCATAGAACATTTTTAGGACCTGAATCGGCTCCAACAAAAAATGTTCAAAAGCAGAAAGTAACAATCAGTATTTTTTCTACAGGAAGCACTGTTTCTGTGACACCGACCACAAAAATCACAGATCCAGCGATTCCTACCACGAAAATTACGGATCCAGTGACTGTTTCTACAAAAATAACAGAATCCGTGGCTCCTACAGCGAAAATCACAGATCCGGTAACTTCCACAACGAAAATCATGGTATCCAATGCTCCATCAATTTCCGAAAAGCCAATAATGTCCACCGAAGATTTACCTTCAGTGCCAACCGTTGTTCAAAAAGTAGTCCGCAGATCACCGCAAGACCCCTTTCTTGGACCTTTTACGACACCTTTTTTTGACAAAGTTCAATCAAACTTAGATCCTCATGGAAGCGGCTCGGATTCTGATTATTTAAACGAATCGCCATTTTTTGATGAACAGGTCAAATCCGACGAAAACGAAGAAGAAAACGAAAACGAACCAGAAACTCTGGTTTCCCTGTCAGATGGCCAATCTCTACGATTACCAATTGTCGGCGTGAAAGTCAGTCCCATAATTCCGGTAAACAATAATCATCACAGCCATCCTGCCATTGTTGGGGGCGATAATTGATAACTGATTGAAAAATATACTGATGACATGTTTTGTATTGTTTTGACCACCCATGGTGGTAGTAAATTTTTTTTTGATACGTAAATCTATTTTTCCTTTTCCCCGCAGGCCAGACCCCAACGTTAAAAAAAATTATGCATTTCAAATATTTTTTGGTAATCACAGATATTTTTTGCACTGCACGTTATTCAACCCGGTACCTTCCAGAACATTTTCTCAACATTTGCAGTCTCGATGAACACAATTTATTTTTTTTCAATTGTGGGAAAATAAAATCTCCCCTGACTGAGATTGAAGAGAAGCCGATTCAAGTGGATCTGACTTCCTTCCTTTTTTCCGCCGACCGACAACGTTGAACGCACCAACCCGCATGCATGTGTGTGCTCGATCGTGAGGCAAAAAAAGTGCAAAAAAAGATGGGGGTGTGGATGTCATCTTTGAAACAAAGCTACACAGCATCACGTTTTCAAGCAAGCGAGGCCCTTTCGGTAACACCTTTTTCTCCGTCCGCGCACCAAACACCCCTTTGCTTGACTTGACGGATAAAAGTTTGTTTATCCAAGTCTAGCAGGCAGTAAAGTATGCGACATTGAGATCCATCTATCTCGCTGAGATTTGATCCAACCTCATCATGAGAGGCAAATTAAAAAAAAAATTCCAAGACAGCTTGAGTTGTCGTCTCTCTTCTTTGCTTCCTTCTCCTTCATCAAGTTTTGTGAAGATAGTTGCTTTCACCTGTCAAGGTGAATAAATCCCCTGCTTTTTACTGTTACATTTTTTTTATTTTCAAGTAAAGAAAAAATTCCACAGAAAATATTTTCGTGTCAAGACAATTTTCTTCGTGGTGAGACCTTCTTCCATAAAAAAGTTTTAGAACCATCAGTTATCAATAATTAGCAATGTCCGATCTGGATCCCCGCTACGGAGGCCCCCAAACTGTCGACACCGAGAGCGAAGATGACAGCGATCAGGAAGAAGCTGTGAGTCGATAAAAATACTGTATTTTTCAAATTTTTACACCATAAAAAAAATTTCAGGCCCGCCGAGAAGCCGAGCGCGAACGCAAGAAGGCCGAAGTCCGTAAGCGTCTCGAAGAAGCCGGTCGCATGAAGAATGCCAAGCGCGGCTTTTTGACACCCGAACGCAAGAAGAAGCTCCGCAAACTACTCATGCTGAAAGCCGCCGAGGATCTCAAGCAACAGCAGATGCTTCGCGAGCAGGAGCGGTCGCGTACGCTTCACGAAAGGATTTTGCCAATGCCTGAACTTGGCGATCTTGATGAGTGTCAGTTTTTTTTTGCTTGACAAAAAAAATTTGAAAAAAAGTTTTAAAAAATTTAACTGACGAAAATTTTGTTTCTCGGTTAAACAATTTTGTAAAATTTAAAAAAAAAATACAAATTTTTTTTTTAATGTTTCGTAAAATTCTGTAAATAATTTTTCGAAAAAAAAAAATTTTCAGCCGAACTCCAAGAAATAGCCGAAGAATTCGCAAACCGCGTTGTCGAATTAGAAGACAACATTTACGACCTCAGCTACAACGTTCGCCAGAAGGACTTTGAAATCAACGAACTGACGATCGCAGTCAACGATCTTCGTGGCAAATTTGTCAAGCCAACCCTCAAGAAGGTCTCTAAGACCGAAGGCAGGTACGTGATTCGCCCAAAGTTTTTTTATCTGACAAAAAAATGCTAAAAAAATTTTCTCAGGTTCAAGAAACTCGGTAAACAACAGGGTGTCAAGGTTGACCTGCGCCAACACCTCAAAACCATCGACAAGAACCAATACAAGCTTGATGAGGTAATGATGCACTTTTTTGACCGAATTGCACACACATTACTAACAAGGTCTCTTGCAGCTTCATTTATAATACATAACCTCTGCCTCTCTTTTTTTTCTGTACGACAACATGGTTTTCTTCCAAAAAACCAGTCCAGAAGAATTTTTTTTTAATTATCCAAAGTACTGTAAATTTTTACTTTTTTTTTGCAAATAACACACTAAAAATATTTATTTTTATTTTGTGCTACAAAAAAAAATAAATATTTACCCAGTTCCAAAAAATGCATTTTTAAAGACAAAAAAAGTCCCGGATCACATTACGGTGATTTTTTTGTTCAAGGCTATTGTTTTGAGTCTTTTGTACTCTAAGGTTTTTTTACCAATTTGTTGTTTGTCAATGAGTTACGGTAAACAAACAGCAAAACAAAAAGTGCTCAATTTCGTTTTTTTTTCTTTTTTCAATCCTCAAAGATCTGACTAAGTGCGTGCAGTACCAAAACCTACGCACTTTATGAATACTTACTTCCCTTTTCAAGTGCCCAAAAACAAAAACATTGTTTTGCACAAAAGTGCACCAATTTTTTTCAAAAATTTTAAATTTTGGAAAAGTGCTTGAAATTAGTCATTAAAAATAGAAAAAAGCTAAACAAAAAGCAAAATAAGTATCAAAGCGATCAAGAACAGGAAGGGAAGGACAAATATGTAGTTATTTTTTTATGAAAAAAATTTTTATAAAGTGCGTTGAAAATTTCGATGTTATTGTTGTTGAAAGTAAGACTGCTTTTTAACGTTAAAATATTACTTTTGATCGGAGTAATGTTGGCGATTAGTCGTAGTTATGTTACTTTTCATTTTGCCGGCTAAAGTGGAACAACATTTTTTTTTCACTATTGTGTTACTTTTGCTAGAAGTAAAACATCCAACTTTGGCTTTTCTTTTGTTACTTTTTGCCGCAGTAACATTTACTCTTTGTCCCTGTTATGTTAACTTTTGAAACATTTTTTAAAAACAAATGCATCGTATCAAAATAATATTTTTTTTAAATTTTGTCAATAAAATTAAAAAATTTCAGGTTGAAACAAAAAGTAAGCTTGCATGGGCCAAATAAAGAATGGATCTATCCAGCCTCAGTCGACTCACCTACTACGTACCACGCAGCGACAGAAAAAAAATTACCACAGTTATCAACCTGTTTACAATTTATCGTTTCATTATAAAACATTCATAGTTTTTTTTTGTTAAAAATTTTTCTGAATAAATAACACTTTTTCTATTGCATCAACATTTTTTCCGACATTTTCAATTAAGTTTTTATTATCTAACAACTACAAAGAAGAACACTACTACAATTTTTCCATTCAAGACAAACAAAAAAAATTTCGCAAAAAGAATACTCGGCAGAAAATGAAAATTGTGCAAACAAAATTTGAAAACGAGTTAAAAAAAATAACTATGCCACTACCGTAAGATAAGTACAGTACCACTAGGTCGCTACCAGATTAAGTCTTGTAGTCTAGGGTTTCGGAGTTGGCCTCGGCGATTGATTCATCCAGAAAGATTTGGTTTCCTAAAACTAAAAAAAAATTTCAGAAACTATTTTTTTCAAAATTTAAAAAACAAACCTCAAATCCCGGTGATCATCACAAAATCATGGTCTGGGGTTGTTCAAGGAAGTTTTTGAACACCTCCAGCCACTGCGCGGCTTTGGCAGGATCGACGACCCGGTTGTCAGCGGAAAGCGTGACTTTGGCGGTCGTGATTGTACGATAGCCGTTGACGCTTTCGTCATCGATGACGATCTTTGGGTTGGATGCTCCGATAGCCAGGATGGCAGCCTGGGGCGGGTTGATGATGGCTGTAAAGTGGTCCACGCTGCCGAACATGCCAAGGTTGCTGACGGTGAATGTGCCACCCTGGAACTCCTGGGGTTGGAGTTTTCCGGCGCGTGCTTTGGCGGCAAGCTCGACGACTTCACTGCTGATCTGGCCAAGACCCTAAAAAAATCAAAAATTACTTTTGACCGAAATGATTTTCAAATTAAAAAATTTAGTTTTTTTTACAAAAAAATATGTTATTTTTAAACCAAAATTTTTTTGAAATATAAATTTTTTTTCAAAAAACCATCAATTTTTTTAAATTTTTTTTAACCGAATTTTTTTTTGCAAAAGAACTTTGAAGTCCAAAGTTAATTAAAAAATTGTTCTTGCTAATTTTGGTAAAATTTTCAAATAAAAAAATTTTGAAATGGCCAAATTTTTGTTCAAAAAAACTTTGATATAAAAATTTTTTCTAAGCTGAAGACATTTTTTTAACAAAAAAAACTAAAAAAAGTCGAATTTTTTATAAAAAATTTCGATTTGACCATTTTTTTCAAAAAAACCCACCTTCTGATTAGCATTGAAAACAATGGGCGTAATTAGTCCCGCATCGGTGCTAACAGCCACGCTGACGTCAACATTGTTGTTACGCCTGATGCCTTCGCCCACGAACGACGAATTAGCCTCCGGAACAGCCGCACACGCGAGTGCAGAAGCCTTGATGATGAAATCGTTGATGGAGACCTTCTTCGGCTTCGTGCCTTCCGCCTTGGCCTGCGCGGAGAGAAGAGCATTGAGTTTCGCGCGAACAGAGATCACGTTGTCGACGTTGATTTCAGCGGTGGCGTAGTAATGCGGGATCGTAGCCTTTGATTCGGTCAGACGCTTGGCAATGGTCTTTCGAATGTTCGACAGCTCGATGTCGGTAGAGTTGCCTGTGGGCTTGGGGATGGGGATCGTGTACTGCGCGGCTGCTGCAGGTTGTTGTGGTGATGGGGCGCCACCGGAGGCTGCGGCTGGGGCAGTCGGAGCAGAGGTTGCCTGGGGCCGGGGTTGGGCTTGTGCTTTGGCGAGATCTGAAGCGAGGATCCGGCCTCCTGGGCCTGAGCCAGCAACGGTCTGAAATTTCAGGAATAAATTTTTTTAAATTAATCAAATTATAATTTTTTTTGCAAAAATAAAAAAATTATTTTCAATTAACAAATTTAAAAATAAATTTTTTAAATTAGTTAATGGATAAATATATAAACACAATTCACAAAAAAATACGTCTCAAATTTTTAAATTCGCTAGTTAATAAATTTAAAAACTATATTTTTTTTAATTACTAAAAAATTTAATTAGCTAATAAATATTTTTTTTTGTAATAAAAAAATATTTTGATAAAAAAAATTTAATGTCTCAAAAAAACTTACAGAAAGATCGACGCCACGCTCCTTAGCCAGCTTCTTGGCAAACGGTGTCGCAACCACCCTTCCACCTCGTGGAGCAGCTGCCGGAGCCGCACCACCTTTCGCCGCTCCGGTAAGATCCTCGGCAATAATCCGACCTCCTGGACCAGATCCGCGAATCGTCTAAAAATCATCTCCGTTTTTTTAACAACCCAAAAAAATTTACTCACCTTCAAATCAATTCCCTGTTCCGCAGCCAACTTCTTGACGTAGGGCGTCGCAATTACGCGTCCTCCAGTCGGTGGAGCAGCTCCTGCTGCTGCTGGAGCGGGTTTAGCGGCAGCCGCAGCCGCAGCCGGGGCAGGAGCAGAAGAAGAGGCCGGAGGCGGAGCAGCCGCTGAAGCGCCGCCTTCGGTGAAGTCAGCAAAAGCAGCGACATCGTCCTTGCTCTCAACGATGATGGCAATGAGTTCGCCGATTTTAACATCCTTATGGCCCTCAGGAATCAAAATCCTAGCAACAAAACCCTCTTCTGGGGTTTCGAATCCCATCGTTGATTTGTCGGTTTCAATTTCACAGAGAAGATCGCCCTCGAAGACCTCGTCACCGACACGCTTCAGCCACTGAACGATCGTGCCCTTGTCCATCGTCGGAGAGAGAGCAGGCAGCTTCACTTTTGTGTGTTTTGGCAAAGCGGCTGAAAAAAATGTAAAATTTCCAAAAACGTAAAAAAAATACATATTTGATTAAAAAAAAGAATAATTTTTTACGATAAAAAAGGAACGGTACGCTGAGAAAAAGTTACAAACAGCAATAAATTGACAATTATTATTTTAACAAAAGTAACAACAAATGCAAATTTGATTGTTACTTTGAAAAAAATGTCAAAAGTAGGCTGAAAAAAAGTAAGACTAAAATTAGAAAATTTTACTGATTAGAAATGTAACAAAATAACAATGAAATAAAACGTTACTAACAAAAGTAACATAACTACGATCAATCGCCAATGTTACTCTTTGCAAAAGTAATAAAACGACTATGAACGTAAAACGTTATGCACAAAAAGTAATACTGTCATGCTAAAAAAATTGTTACTTCTGCTTTTTTTGAAAAAATGTTTACTTCTGCCAAACGTAAAAAATAATGTAAAGCTTCAATTTCAATTGTTCATTTTTATAAAAACTCACAAGAAAGCATCCGAACAGATTGTTGAGCAACAGGCTGCATGATCATTTGGTGGCAAAGATTGCTGTTGTGATTGCCACCTTGCTGGAATCTTGCAACCGCGGCACCACCATGGAATGTGGAGAACCTATCAGTCGTCGTCGAGTACGTCAGGCGAGGCTTTACGATACTACAAATTTATGAAAATTGTACGGATCAAAAAAACATATTAGTAACGGCTTACCAGACATTTGGAGCCGTCGAAAGAGCCCGGAGGGAAGTTGACTTGAAAAAAGCCCCTGAAGCAACTCGTGCCGGCGACGACGTGGTTCGTAGCATTTCTACACCAGCTAAAAAAGTAATTTTTTTAATTAAATGAAAAAAAATTATCAGTGCAGAGAGAGAAAATGTCACGTAAAAGCAATCCACTGGGGGTAATAAACGGCGGAAGACGACAAAACAAAGGCAATCCAAGTTGTCGCAGACTGCAGCCAAGGAACGAGCGGCTGCCAGACGTGTAACTGACTAGTCGCATCACATTAGGTAGGTTGCACGCACATATCAACACAGACATCACATCACATCACGGCTCCGGCCCAGTCGTCTTCACGTGAAACAAACGCATGACAAGAACCAAGAAATTTTTTTTTTAATGTTGGTATTTCTTGCAAAAAGTCAGTAGATCGAATAATTGCAAGAATGTCCCCAGGTAATTGTTGAGAAAAAATTAATCGATTGAAAAATCGGGAATAAAACATGAACAAGGAACGGCAATCAGGTGAATGTTGTCGCGAACGCGCGAATGATCTCCACGTGAGTCATGCTAATGCGTAGGAAAGCATGCTTACTTCGCCCCGGTCGGCCTTCTCATTGTCATTCCTCCCCTTTTCCTTCCCCAGATCTCCCCGCTTTCATTATCTGTCCCATATATATGTATTGTACGCGTGTTCTCGTTTGCGCGTACCAGCCGTTTGGCAGGTTTAATTACCCAAGTTTGAGGCGTCAATAAAGAGCATCTCCAGCTCGCGGCGACTCAGACAGGGAGACCTAAGTGGCAAGGGGACTACGGGACAACCTCATCCTCCCGTACGTTTCCCACAAATGTAAACTCGAAGATTGAAGGTAAACAAAAATAAGGATGCATTTAAAAACATGCACGGACTTTTTATTTTCACACATCCGTCACACAAAGTTCACATATCTCGCTGACGGAAACACATATGAATTATCTGTGATGGATGTATGAACTATCTGTGTATTTGATGTGAAGTATATGTGATTCATGCTTACTTTGAAAAAGTTTGCACTCTCCTTAGCCGGTAGGTATATGTGAATCACATCTACCCGACGGGCCGTGGTAATGTGAATCACATGTGAAAATATAAAATTCGTGTACTTGGCACAGATGAGCATCAGCTACCATTCTGCAGTATATAACTGTGGATGCCGAGCTCAGTGTGCCAAAAACAACCTGATGATGCAAATTTCTTTTTTTGAGGGCAAAAACGCTCCGTGCCATTTAAAGTGGTGGAAAAACAAAGTTTTGCATCGGCTACCGTTTTTTACAGTTTTTGGCTGTGGATGCACTGCAAAACTTTGTCTTCCATCCACTACGAATTTACGGCGATGAGTAGAATGAACAGGGCGCTGGATTTGTGAATTGCTTGATTCCTGTAAAAGATTTCTGAAGTCAACAACACGTAATTTTTTTTGCCAAAACTCACGAAATATTTCTGGTACTTTTTCTGGATTTTCCCGCGGTAGCTGTTGTGACCAATATGGATATAGAGAAAGTCTGTAATTAGGAAAACACGTTATTTTTTGTAATTTAAAATAGGAATGTGAAAAAAAAATATTTCAGGCCCAGTTTTAAAAAAAAAACTTACAGAATGCTAAAAAAAAATAAATATTTATAAAACGTTTATAATAATTTCAATTGCCCATATTTTTGTATAACATAAATATACTTACGTAAAAAATGCCTGAAAAAAGCAGAATCACAATAAAGTTTGTTTCCAATTTTTTTTTGTAAAAAACTCACGGTTTTTCTAAAACAAAAATTGAGAATTAAAGTTTTTTTGTTTCCCCAAAATTAGTATGTACGTAAAATCAGTAAAATTTACAAACCTCGCAAAAATTACCTGTTTGATGAAACTTCGCTGCGTGCCATGGAAAAGGAGGGATGAAAAACAGAAACACTTGATATCTGTCGGGAATTTTTCCCGACGGGTGTTTCAGCCAAAAAATAGATATAAAAGAGTATAAAAAATATATAAGGGCTTTTGCAACCCGTTTCTCCTTCTCAAATTAACATTTATTTACAAATAATAGCAATAAACAACAAAAAAATTTATAACCTACAGAACCCCAACTTTTTTGTTTTTTTTAAATATTAATTTTACAGAAAAAAATTATTCGTTTGTTTTTTTCTTGTACGTTTTTCTTGCTTTGATTCTTGTACCCTTTTATTGTTTTCATAAATTCACTTTTTTCTTGTCGTGTTTTTTGTACATTTTTCTTGTTTTTGTATTGTTTTTCTATTTCAAATCAACATTTTTATGACAAAATTTAAAAAAAAATTCACACAATTTTTGAAGCCACTTTTAACTCTGAAGTCACTTCAGACGCCCGTAACTAGGCCAATGCATCAGCATTCCAACGAAATCGGCATCCCTCCAAATTGGAGCCCCCAATGGCATCAAAATACGTTTATATACGAACATTTTTGCAAATTTTGTTTTCAAATAGCAATCCCATAAAAATTTTACTCGAAAAGAAACAATCGCAACACTTTAACACAAGAAACAACATCCCCTGGCAGAAAACAACAAGAGATATGACAATACTGAAGTTCCGAGTCTTCCAACTGAATCTTGATTTCCAAGCACGTTTTGCCAAGCATACTGTGAATAACATATGCCATATATGTGAAGTATATGTGAATATCACAATTTATCAGCGTTTTTGTATAAGTTACCGAATAATGTCACTAATCACATATGATTCATATATGATTCACATATGATACTTCAAAATTAATCGAAATTTGGTAATTCATATGTGAATCACATGTGATTCACACTCATCTGTGAAGGATATGTGAACTTTGTGTGACGGATGTATGAAAATAAAAAGTCCGTGTGATTTTCGCATGTTGCGCGCAAGAATTGGTTGTTTTGTAGTTCAAAAAATTCTGAATCTAAAAATTGATCGAATTTTTAGATTCTTTTCAGATTTTCTTTTTACCGTAAAAATCTTCAAAAATACGGTTTTAGTATTTTTCGGATGCAATTTTTTTTTAACTTTTATCAGTCGTGAGACAAGTGTTTTTAAATGTCTGACAACGAATTAAAAAAAAATTAATTTCTGTATTGAGACGAAATTTGTTTTAGAAAAAAAATAAAATTAACAGATCATAAAAAATTACACTAAAAATTCCGGGTTCCTCGCCCCGTTCACATAAAACCACGACAAATGACCCGTGTCTTGTTCGCCTGGAAAAAAAGCAAAAAAACAAAACAAATCAAAACAACACATCTGGAAAAGCGATTGATTGATAACAGTGATTTCTGAACATTTTCTTCCATCAGGCAAAATACATAACAAACAACGGAAAACAGACGGACAAGAAAATTGTGTATTGCACGACAACAAGGTCCCCAGGCGAATAACTACCCTGCAGGCTGCGGGCATTTTATAGCTTTTTTAGTGTTCCACTCTCATTTTTTACCAGGAATCTTCGTTGTCGCTGGTAAACCAATCTTTACCAATTTCATTCTTACCTGTTTTGGTCACTTCCGTGCAGCATGTCCCTGAATGAAGGCCAGAATGCCGGAAAGTCACCGATACACAAGGTTTGCATGGAAAAGAAAATAGCTTTTGTGAATGCGTTTTTTTGTGTTGCAGATAATCGAACTTACGAGGGAGAAGTTTTTTGAGCCCATTCGTGACCCCTACGCACAGGCACTCCACAAGATGGGCATGGCTGAGCTCGACGATGGATACAATCCAGGTGAGAATGAATTTTTTTATTTTCGGATAATTGTGGGTTGGAATTGTTGAAAATTAAGGGTTTTATGCGGAAAAAAATTTTTTTTTGGCGCAAAATTTGAATTTTTAGGGGTTCGTTTGTAAAAAAAAAGGGGAGGACTATTTTTTCTCTGATTTCTCTGTTATCGCTGCGGACGCTTATGAAAATGTTACTGCGGAAAGTATTTTTGAACGATTGAGGGTTACTTTCGGGTTCGGGGGTTTGTTATGTTTTCGAGATGAAGAATAACGATTTTTTATTTTAGTGTTTGTTTCGTTCAAATTTACAACAATTTTTTTAATTTTTTGCCATTTTTGTGCGTTTTAGATTTTTTTTGGATTTGTATCATTTTTGGTCCTATTTTCAACTATTTATCGTTGTCTTGTTCTAAAATCCACGACAAATGCCCCTAATTTTTGATGACGAATAACATTTTTTTTTCTTTTTTTGGACAATTACGTGCAGATTTGCAATTTTTTAATTTGTTACCATTTTTTTGCTTTTCGAACATTTTCTGGGTTAAAATTCTAATATTTTTTACATTTTTCCATTATTTCGTTCCAAAACCCCCCATTCTAGGCCCCACAAACCCGGATGGCTCGGTGAACTTTACGTGCCACTGCGTGGCACACCTTGTCGCAAGTCCTTGTGGATACGAGTTCAAAAAAGCCGCTGTCTGCCAAAAATCTCACAAGGAAGAAGAATTTGAAGCCGGTGCTTGTGGCAACGAGTTTATGGATTTTATGAAATGCGTTATTCGCACGGAATGCTTCAAGGCTCGGGGCAAGGACGACGATGACTCATTGAGTGGTTCTGCTGGTTCATAGGTTTTTTGACTGTTTGATTTACGGTTTTTACGATAAATATTTTTTTTGGTTGGATGCGATGTTTTTTTACGTGTCCGTTTTTATACGGTTTACGATATTTTATTTAGATAATATTTGCATGTTTGGTTGGATAGACATTTTTATTTTGCATTTAGGATAAATTTGCTTCCATGAACGTAAGATAAGTTACTGTTTGTGTTTCTGAAATGGCTACTCGTTCGACTCAGGCTCAAAAACGTGAGTTTTGCATTTTCAGATTTTTTTTTTAAATTCATAATAAAATTTTTTTAGGCCACAACAAACGACTTCGATGTGGCAAAAATTCGTACTACGTTATCGGCAATCGACACGATCCCCTCAACCTCGAAGATGATCGGGAACCTGCGCCTGCTGATTCGCCTGCTCGTCCCTACATCGATTGTACTGATCCCCTAGGACTTGGCTCTTCCTGTCCTCCTCAACCACAGCCATTGGCTCAAAACAAACGGTTTGTATAAACAAAATTTAGGAATCTGTGTTGAACGTTAAAAATAATGCGAAATGACGAACAAAAAAAATAATTCTGAACGAATTTTGGTACTTTATTTGTAACAAAATTCCGTAAAAAAAGGTTATTCCAAAAAATTTGGTTGTCAGAATTTTTGGAGTTTTTTCTTGTTATTTTTGCAGTTAAACTTAACAGTTGCGATCTGCAGTTCCGATATTACTGTTTTTACGGTACATTCGTTTATCTTGTGTTACGTTTTGAATTATGACTCATGTCAGATTTTTCTGAGTAACGTTTTTT
Source organism: Turbatrix aceti (assembly GCA_963969345.1). Classification (NCBI taxonomy): domain Eukaryota; kingdom Metazoa; phylum Nematoda; class Chromadorea; order Rhabditida; family Panagrolaimidae; genus Turbatrix; species Turbatrix aceti. The sequence continues at coordinate 2,482,332 of OZ017768.1, forward strand.
TTACTATTTTGGTATTACTTTTTGTCCTAAACGGTTACGATGACATTTTTTGTAATAAAATTTGTTATCATTTACCATACTTTTTTTGCCTTGTTTTTTCGACGTTTTTTTTTATTTTGAATGCATTTTTTTGGCGTGTATTTTTTGCAATGATTACGATCTTTTTTGAAAAAAAAATACTTTAGCCGTAAAACCGCGGATGACGATGTCTCGGTTCCACTCTTCATTACTCAACGTCGATATTCGATCGTTCGAAAGCAGCATTATCAGCACCACAACACTCCCCTGCCTTCCGTCAACCCGCAGCCGATATCCTTCGATCCAGCTCCGAGTTCGGTTCTCGCAACGCAAATCTCGACTTCGACAACAACGACCACATCCGTTGCCGACGAAGATGACGCTGTCTCAGAGCGAAAACAAAAATCTCTCCAAAACATACATCGCTATCGATACGGTAACTTTAATCGGTATTACGGTAATCAACCCCAACTCGGTGTCATCGATCAACGACTCTCTTTTCTGTGCCCAGATATGTTTGAGGGCAAGACGGTCCTCGACGTTGGATGCAACGTGGGTCTGCTGACGATTTCGATTGCAAAGGAATTCAATCCGAGTCTCATCGTGGGCATGGACATCGACGGACACCTCATCCGCGCGGCTCAGCAGAATATTCGACGATTTCTGGATCGTGATAAGAGAATTCCGCAGAAATTCCCGTCATCTTTTCCGAACTGTTTTGGTCCCGTTTCCAAGTGTGCTGATTCGGAGACAAAGTCGTCTGAAGACTCGGAGATGGATCAGGAAAATTTATTTCCTAGAAATATCAAATTTTTGGTGGACAATTATGTTTTGGAGAAGGATGCTGATTTGGAGAAGGTTTGTTGCTTTTTTTTCATTTTTTATAGAAAAAAAATCAGATTTTACAAAAAAAATCGAAAACAATTTTTTTTCTCAAATTGATTTTTTTAAATGCTCAAATTGATTTTTTTTACCAAATTTTTTATACAATTAAATTTTTCTACAAAATTTTTAGACGAATGCCAGGGTTTATGTATTCTTTTCACTTTTTTACCAAAAAAAAATGTTTTCCAAAAATTAAAATAACAATTTAAAAAAAAACTTGTTTTATCCTTTATTTTTTGCTTTCAGGTAACTCCAGAATACGACGTCATCCTGCTCTTTGCCACAACCAAATGGATTCACCTGAACAACGGAGACGCGGGTCTGAAGCGCGTATTTCAGCGTTGCTTCCGTCAACTCAAGCCGGATGGTCGCCTGGTGCTGGAAGCCACGGACTACAAGACTTACCGCGATGCCGTTCGTCACTGCCCTCTCCTACGGGATGTCTACAACCAAATTGAGTTTCTCCCAACCCAGTTTGCAACCTACCTGACCGATGTCGTGGGTTTTGGTCACTCCCAGGATCTCGGAATCAATTTTCCCGATCTTACGGGTCCACTCTACATTTTGTACAAAGAAAACGTCTGTCTTGCTGCTGCCGCTTCCGCTGCCAATATCAGTGATGACGATGTTGGATGTGGTGATACGTCCACCAATACAACTTCGACAACAACTACTACGGCTACAACGTCTTCGCCAGTGTCCGTTCCACCGTAGCAGCTATGCTGTACCTTCTGTGTTATTATTATTCTTTTTGAAAATTATTCTAATGATATTCCCATGCCTTGAAAATTTTTTTGCTGCTAAAAAACCCCAAAACTTGCCTTTGCCTTTTTTTAGAATGAAAAATCACTTTTTTTGTTGATTTCAATTTTTTTTACTCGATGACATTGTGTTCAGTTGATGTTATATCGTAAAATTATTGTTTAAAAAAAATTCATTCAAAGCACACAAAAGTATGAAAGTTGTGACTGACTGCACATCAAATGGGAAAAAAAAGTGGAGTTGATTGGAGAAATTTTTAATACAAAAAAATGGGGGTGGAGAGAACAATAATTAGTGGGGGTAGGTGATGTGACGTAGGACAAAAAATAAGAGGGACACCGACTCGACAGAACTGATGACATTGTTGTTTTTTTTTCTTTTTTTTACGATAGCTTGTGTCGGGAATTCTTCCCGAGTTTGGGAACACTTGGCGTTACGTCCCGAACGCGTCTCTCTTTTCATCGTCGTACCTACGTTTTTCCCTATTCATTGTTGTTTTCCCAAGATGTAGCGTGTGGTTGTTTTCTCCGGAGTTCTCAATAAACGCTACTATTCATCTTGTGAGTCTTCCTAACAACAATATCGTGTTCTGTTCTCGCGTGGTCCAACTCCGTTGTGGAATTGGAAGGACAGAACTCCGATACATGGTGCATCGGCCGGGAAGCGGGTGTACTTTCGGGTGCATCTGCTGTTCTACGAACCCGGCCTCTTCTCTACTGGACGCATGGACGCAGGGTATTTCGGTCAATCAACATGGTATTTCGAGGCATCAGTGGTATTTTCAAGGCTCGTGAGTCAATGGCTGAACCAAATCGGTGGTCGTGGAGAAAAGGCAGCGAGTGATGCGTCATTCTGCTCCCAGTGATTAACGATAAGGTCACACTGGCGCGACAGGGGGGAGCCTACTCAGGGTAGTAAGTCCGGAGCCGGAAACACGTCCACATCTCGGTGGAGTGTGAAGGGAGGCAACCTGAGGACTCGACGAAGCAAGAAGTCGTCATACGAGAAGGCAGCGACTACAGTAAGCAGGACGCGGTTGCAGACACCTGCGGAGCACAAAGGGCGGACACCTGCGGAGCACAGAAGGCAAACTGTAGTCGGCGCGCGGACAATGGCCTACAGAAACCAGCGACCATTCCTACAGAAGACAGCGACTTGGTCTACAGAAGACGGTAACCCCTTGATTGACTGATCTCTTTCTACCCCTTCCTTTCATTGTGACCTCCCGCGGCCCCAAGATTGGCTGTGCCAGTTGCCGGTGGCGGCTCGATGGCGCGCAGTGTCGGGAATTCTTCCCGAGTTTGGGAACACTTGGCGTTACGTCCCGAACGCGTCTCTCTTTTCATCGTCGTACCTACGTTTTTCCCTATTCATTGTTGTTTTCCCAAGATGTAGCGTGTGGTTGTTTTCTCCGGAGTTCTCAATAAACGCTACTATTCATCTTGTGAGTCTTCCTAACAACAATATCGTGTTCTGTTCTCGCGTGGTCCAACTCCGTTGTGGAATTGGAAGGACAGAACTCCGATAGCTTGGATAGAAAAAAATAATAGCTAGCCCCGCTTAGGCGCAGTGTACGTTGTATCATAGATTTGTACATTTTAAAAAGGTGTGTGGTCTAGACCACACACGTTGAACCAAAACAAGATTTAGAAAAAGTATCGTAACCCTGCCCCATGAAAGTTTTACAATAAAATAAAATGAGAATGTAATAATCATAATAACTGATATTTAGTATCGTAACACATAAAAAAAATTTTTTGAAGACAAAAAAAGTCGGGATATTGCTGATAAAATGATTATTTTTTTAAATGACAGGGATTGCCTACGTGCTAAACTTGGCATCCTTCAACGAAGCAGTTGGCATCGAATTATACTGTTGTGTTGCAGTGTAGAAATCTGTATAGGGATTTTGTGTGACAGTGCTGGCTGCAGCTGCTACGCTCGACGTCGTTGGATGGTAGTAGGCTGCGGTAGCGGCTGCAGCTGCTGTTGGCGTTGGAAAGTATGAAAAGCCGTAGGGATTGTACGATGTCATCCAGTCTGAAACCAACAACAAGTTATAGACATTTGTAGGGGTTTATAATTTTTGATAATTGAAAAATAACAGTGTTTGGGGGTTCGTTGGGGAGGAGGACTTTATTAGTAGAACCTGATTTAGTACTATAAAACAAATGAACAACATACAACGTACATAATAAGGGGTACGGTAGCTTAAATACTTTGTTCCTACTAAACACTAATTTTTTCTAATGGCCAATTTATTCACTTTGCGCCCATCAGGTACAAGGGAGTACTGTACATTTTTGGACGGCGCAATTTTTTGTTACGATACATTATTTTATGTAAAAATGTATCTTTATCATTGATGCGCTGATCAAAAATTGTAAAATTTCAATCAAAGCAATTAGCAAATTACATACGACACACTTTTTGTAACAAATGTGGATCGCATTCAACAAACAAAAAACGTTACACTTTTCTAAACAAAATATATTAATTTTCGTTTTTGTTTGCAAACAAGTTTACAAACAATACCGTGACAAAAAAAATTATAAGTACAGTAACCAAACCCTAAACCCAACTCACTCGCATTAGAAGCCGCAAAGGAAGCCGAAGTATCAGTCGGTATCCCAAAATTGTACGCATTCTCAAACTTGAACGGCTTCTGATCCTCCCAATCGCACATTCCGGGGAAAGAGGTAGTCTGTCCCGGCAGACAGGTAGACCCCAGTATCGCGCCTGACCCGTTGGATGTCGTCGATGAGTAATCCGTCGTTGTGGGTGAGTCTGACATGCTGCTGCTACCGGGTGGTGATGGCTCAAGTTTGATGGCCTTTGCAAAGGATGGCTCAGGTGGGGGTGTGTTGCCGGGAGTGCGTTTACACTTTTTATTGCTACCGCCCATGCCTACCATGGCAGAATCGCTGGTACGTTTGTTGTTGGATCCACCCGGGTGGCATTGGGGTGACGAGGATGTCGAGTCTCGTTTTGTGTTTGACGTTATGAGCAGCTCAATGTGCCTTTGATTACGGTCTTTTGCTCTCCGATTTTTGAACCAAATTTGCACTTTGACATCCGTCAGCCCGAGGGTCTTGGCAATTGTTTCCCGCTCGTTTCCATCGGGGTACTGTTTTGTAGCAAAAAATTGTTCCATGAAAGCGAGTTGTTTTTCGTCGAATTTCGTTCGTTCGCGTTTGGACGTTCTGCCGATGTCGCGGAAATTTGTCGCAGCCCGGAGGTTACTGAAAGGTGTTGATTTAGGTTGGGGACTGAAATTTGTTTCTTCAGAATGCATATTAGGGGATACTTGGGGATGTGAGGTAAGAACTCATGGTATACGGTATCTCGACCAACCTGTGGATAAGAGCCGATCCAGCGGCAGCTTCGAGCTGATAGGCAGCTGCGGCAGCCATTGTATTGTGCGCAGCCGCGGCTGCAGCCGTTGCAATCGCCGACGACGTGCCTGGCTGATGCATGAAGCCATACGGTGCAATGTTGAAATCGGCAGAATTAAGCATAGCCTGGCGTTGGCGACGGCGAAGAGGTTTCTGTAATTTTTTTTCTTCATTTTTTCTTTTTCTTCAATATTTCAACAATACATATACACGTCAGCAAACTGTACAATAAATTAGGCGAGTTTCAGATCATCCGACGCGTCAAAAATGAGGACATGGAAATAAATTGTTAGACAGACGCGATCAAAAAAACGATGGGCGTGGGATTATGGTTATCAATCACCATACAGGATAGAATGGTACATACAAGGTAATCCGCTCGTTAAAAAAATTAACAATTAGGGTGGGGTGAGAGAAGTGTGATCTAACAACACAACACAACACCTCTCTCGATTGTTTTGGTTTTTGATACGTAAACCCGATTAATGAAGGCGCAAGAGTGCATTGAGGTATCAAAAATTAAAGAAGTGCACTTTTAGCACCTAACAAAAAACGGAAAAAAATGTGCCTGTTCCCGGATTCGAACCCGCGACCTCCGGTGGCACAAAAATTTTAAAAAAACCATTACACTATCCCTGAAGTTTAGGTCATCGTAATCCAAAAAAAAAAATTCTAGCATTTTTCCAATTTCAACGCAGTCCCATCGAAATTAAAATTCCCGTCTTGGTTGTATTGTTGCTGTTGATACTGTTGCTGGTGCTGCCAGTATTGATGAAATGCCGCCGCATACGTCTGACTGGTTGGAACACCTGTTGCTCCTGGAAATACCGTTGGATTGTAGTACCCCGGAGGCCCGGGAACAGGAATCGTAGGCTGAGGGTAGTTTGCGTAGTACGGATTCTGCCAAGACTGCCATGACTGGATGCCGGCTGCTCCGGGCCACGCAGTTGGGGGAGGCAGATTTGCTGTTAGCATTGGCATGAGACTTCCATTCGGACTACTCGACGACGTCGTCCCAGACGAACACGGAGATCCCGAAATTGAATCCGACGTCGAATCTTCCTTTTTTGGGATTTTGGGGGTCGGTTCGATAGCCGGTGGATCGTCGGGTTCGGTGGAGACGTGGCCAAGAACACTTTCGAGCTTTTTGTTGGCACGGTACTTCGCTCGATGATTTTTGAACCAAATCTGAAGTAAAAATTTTGTGTTAGGGTCCTAGAACGAAAATCGAAATAATTGATTTACCTGAATCCTGGCTTCTGGAATGTTGAGTTTTCGGCTGATTTCTTCGCGGAGGTAAACATCTGGATAATGACTTTTTCGGAAATAAGTTTCGAGAATATCAAGTTGAGATTTGGTATAGGTAATACGTTCGCGTCGGGAACCACGACTGCGACCGTAATCCGAGGGACCTGGATTGAAGTAGTTGAGCATGGGAAACCCGAATTGACCCGCTGTTGGCATCATTTTTGATTGAGCACCTGAAATGAGAGAATATGAAGGGTTTGAAAAACTTTTCTAAGCGAAGATACACGAACGCGAGTTACAAAAAATTTATACACAAACACGTGTCGTTGACTGCCCGGTACCTGAATAGAACAGGTGATTTTGGTAAAACTCAAACTGCTATTCTCATTGATGTTTTTTCCCAACTTTTTCTTGAGACTAAAAAGGGATGGTCAATGATGAATGGTGAATACAAAAAAGGCGCGCGATAACCAAAAAATTTTTTTGTTGGTCGATCGAAGCTTGCTTCTTTACCTGTAATGTACTTACAAGAAGCCCCTAGGTCAGTAGCGTGACCAACACGAAACAAAAATGATTGAAAAATTCTTTCCCCCCCCCCTTTACTCCTGTGCGCCTTCTTTTCTGGGACATGCGCAACGAAGACGAAGACGACGAAGATGAACGACAACGGTGGACTACACTAAACCGGAACGCAAATATGGTACGGTTTAGGGGGTACTGCTCCTCTCTCTCCCTCTCTGTGGCTCCATCTTTTCTTTTTTCTTTTCTTTTTCAGATGAGGGGAGGGGGCTCTATCGAATATAAGCAATTGTCGACACCATCGATGATGTTAGACAACACCCCTCCGAACAAACCAAAAACGATAATCCCAAAAGTGACAACGACAACCAACCATCCACTATACCGATTTTGTAAATCTGCCTGCCCGACTTGACTCCCTTTTTCGGCTAAGGTTCTTTTTTACCCCTCCTACTACTACTCTTTTTTTGGACTGGGAAAGGCGGTAGGAAGAAGGAAAAGAAGTGAAATTTGATAGGAGGGAGAACAGGACCGGCGATCGCCGTCCATCGACTTTGGCAACCAACCCGAGTCGACGTAGACAGACTAGGCAGATTTATACCAGTTTGGTCTGTTTTTTTTGTGCGCGGGGGATATGGTAGGTTTTTTTTGCTGGATATCAACTTTGAGCAAAATTCCGGATTTTCGAAAATCTAACTTTTTTTGGAATTGTAAAAGTGTAACTTTTGTTGGCGAAAAAAAATTGTTTCGAGATCTTTGAAATCCAAAATACCAAATTGTGTTTTCTGTTTTCTATTTTGCAAATCCAGAAATCCAGGAAACCCTTGTTAGACCTACAAAACTTGCTCCGAGTGCATTCTACTTGTACCCGATTAATAAGATGTTAGATGTACAAATTAGAGATCTTAGAATACAAATTTTTGAATTCTGCGGATTTCAAAGTAGCGGATAATATACATTCATGCCTTAAAGGTACAAAAAAGTGAAAATTTACTTTCTCAACTTTAGGAAATCATAAGATCGTGTAAAAGAAGGGGTAGTATGATTGTGAGTGCAAAAGAAGCCATCGATGCCGACATTATTGTTTTGGAGGAAACCTTAGATATCCAAGCTACCGCGAGATGCCTACATGGCTTTTTTTGTGGTTTGATCCATGACAACTTTGCTTAAGCAGAGAACATCTCGAATGGATGAGATTAAAAAACAGAAAACTAACTACCATCAACAAACTTTTTTTTAATCCATGATAAAAATTATCGATCTTTGTAAAATACAAAACTATTAGCAAAATTCTCTATAATACAATTTTACGTTGAAAAAACACGTACCGTAACCCCACATAGAAAAAAGTGCGCGTCCAAAAAAACAGACGTATCCACTAGCACAACACGATTGTTATGAGTAGACAGATAATAAACCTCACCTCACTCGACACCATAATAAATAAATATTCACAGTTTTTCAAAAAAAAGGCAGGGAGGGGAGGAGAGGGGCTCGATTAATCCGCAATCCGCGTGCGCGAGAGCAATTCGACAGGACGCGAGACCAGACTCGGTTCTTTTCCACACTTTTTTTTCTAATAAATGACAGGATTGATAACCACCATCCGAGCGTGTATGTAGCACTGATATTTATTTTTTTGTTTATTGCGAGTAGTCATCGGCTTCTGGGAAGGAGAGCTTGTAGCTTGTTAACTGATAAAAGAGGGGCTTAGGAGGTAGGGCCTAGGAGAGAGGGAGGGCGGGGGATTAAGCGGTGCTTGCAGGCAGGCATAACATGTATGTATCTTTTAGATAGATACGATATTTAAGCCGGAAGACACCATGATTTTTTTTCTTCTCTTTTCTTTTCTTTTCTTATTTTTTTCGCACTTTTCTCTTTTCATGGCATATGTATTACAAATCACGAGGCAAAGAGTTTCTGACTGACTACCAACCAGTAAGCCGCAAGTTGATTAGCGGCTTTTAATCATAACCATATAAGGGATAGATAATATATGAGGTTAAGCCGGTGAGTGAAAAAAAGAAGAATAAAACTGCCTTCAATGCACTTGAACATTGTCAATTATATAGTTTGATGACAAAATTGTGAAACAGTTACCAAGATAGATATAAAAGGACAATTTGAAAAATTTTTGCAAAAAAAATTGATGACAGAAGGCTCTGCAAAACGATAAATATCAGCTTATAGGATAATAAAATACGGTCAAAAACGGTCAAATCGTTACACAGGGTAAAAAATGTTGTTCATGTTTCACCGTTACTGTAAAACTTTTTTTACGATTCTGAGCATTGAAAATCTGATACCGAAAAAATAACGTTCAACAACAGAATAATCGAACAGTTGACAGTTTATTACAATTTTGATCTAAATAGAATAAAAAACTGACAAATGTTTATAAATATTACGATAAAAAATATATTTTTTTTAAAAGCCTACCGAAAACGCTTAAAAATTTGTGCCAAGGTGAACAAAAAGTTGATTGCATAAAAAATGAATGCTTGAACAACACAAAAGGCAAAAAGAGCAAAAGCGGACAAGAAAGAGAAAAGATAAAAGAAGGTGAAAAATCTCAAGTGCTTCTTTACCCTCCTTTCCTGCTGACATGAGTATGAGTCGTCGTGTGAAGCGCGCGACGAGTTATAGCACAGGACGCGACCACACGCACGGCTCGCGGATGATGATTGGTGCTCAAAAAAGGCGGGGTCACAAACAAGCTTGCAACGAATGCTTATGGCCAAATTTGAATTTTTTTGAACCACCTAAAGCTACGAGCGGGTGCCAAAAAAGGTAACAGTTAGGAAGTTGATCCCATTATCGACCGATATGTAGTCGGCCGGGATTATCAGGGGATAGACGTAAGGTATTTTGCCGCTGATCTCAGCCCGAGACGACAAGCTGGATCATCCATCTATCCACTCTTGTTTCTTCCTCCTCCTCCCATCTTTGGACGACCACCAATAGCAAGCTCCGCCTACTTTTTTTCCAGGAAAGGTAACCACCGAAAAAAAAGCATATTATTATAATGACAAAAATGAAACTTTGGAATAATGACCACGATCACGACCATCCTTTTGGGGCAGGCAAAAGCATCTGGACTTCCCGATTTCACACCTTCACTGAAGGTGACAACTTTTTTTGACTTCTTTCGCGCACACCTCTACGAAAGGCGTTACGGCAGGCGATGGCAAAACAAAAGACCTTCTCACTACCTGTCAGACGCGCATGTTACACATGGTGGAATTAAGCTCGACAAATCTCCTTTGATTCGCCTTCGAGGCTGGATTTCTCATCCCCGTCATTGGCCAGGTATGGGAGGGTGGCCAGGTAACCCAGGATGAAACAATGTAAAAATTTATAGTTTTTATTTTTCTTTTCGGCAACTGGAAAAGAGAATTCATCCTGTCGGGTGGTTATCCCTGGACCTGGGATAAACAAAAAATCGTAAAATTGAATTTTGAAGGGAAACATAAACGTAAATAAAAAAAGTACAGTAATCGATAGGATTTTTTTGGGTTGGAAGGGAGGGTTATAAAAAAAGTTTGAGGCAATCAAATGAGGATCAACAATTTTTTTTACTGCGGAGGGGGATTTTTTGGGGAGATAGAAAAAACCGGTTAAGGCATGTTCTTCATCAACGCTATTTTCATAGCTTCAGGATAAAAACTACTATCATCATACAACAGACGAACGATGAACGATGTCGTAGTTAGAAGTTACGAGATCACAAACACACTGTATTTTTGTACCAATGAGAGCTACCGTGATGCATTTATTCACTGATGTGAGGGTACATCACATCTAAAAACAAGGGGGTGAGGAAGGAAAGGCAGGCGAGGCAGCGGACATCTGTCGGCGCGAAATTTGAACCTAATCCGCAAATGCGTGTGTCGAAGGAGGGAGAATCGCTGATTGCAGGCAGAGGGCGACGACGACGACGACGACAACGATGACCGGGACGACCACGACCACGACCATCGTTGTGGGATGGATGCAGGGTCAGCCAACAAACCCCAAAAACAATCTCACATCTGATGATCAGGGGAGGGAAAAAGCTGAGGTGTGAAATCGGGTTTTTTGTTGTTTTAGTAGTTTTTTAAAAATCAAAGCGCAAAAAAATAAATTTTTTGGGGAAAATTAAAACTTTTTAAAATTTTTTGAAATATCTGAAAAATAAGGTTCTTTTAGCATAAAAAACACTGTAAAGAACGCAAAAAAATGCTGCATTTACCAAAAAATTATTTTTATTTTTTTGTCATTTTTATTGTTCATGCAAATTTATTTGTTCACATTTTTTCTGTAAATTTATTTTGTGCACATTTTTCCATCTTGAAACCCACCAGGATCTCAACCACATCAAAGCACCGGATCAAAAACCACCTTAAAAGCCCCAGAATAAAGGAATTCATGTATGTATGTATCATTCACCTAATGATTGAGTCTTTTGTCTTCCTTCTATTAACTGTCTCTCAACCAACCAACTCCATTTGTCTCCGGTCGGTGGCCCTCGCTCCGGTCCATCAAAGGCATTACGCCGATCACCACTCCGACTGACGACCATTTACCGGATAATCCGACAGGCGTCTCCTATTCGTGTATTTTTTTTTGATTCGGCAATTAATTGACGCTGCAGAATACTATAAATCGGAGGAGGTAGGAGGACCTAATTTTTTGTTCCCCTTTTTCTGGCAGAAGTAGGTGGAGGAGGTGTAATTTGTCCGATTTCTAAATACTTTATCCCTCCTTTACATAACCGAACGATTGACAGGTGGACGACAACAAATAGCCTGGACATAACACGCGCGCGCCGCCGCAATCGTTCGTCTTGATCTTCCTATTTTTTTCTCGAGACGTTTGCCAATCGGATAAAAATTTGTCCGCCTCTTTTTTGGTAAAGTGCCGTTACAAAGGAAGAAATAAAGAAAGAACGGATCGCATGAAGAAAAAAAGGAAAGCGTGTGTTGCTTTTTCATTTGCATAGGTCAATCAGGGTTAGTTGGGATACGGTACGGCTACGGTGTGATCTGGTCACAGCTTACACAAGAGCTTTTGACAAATTTTATTTAGTATGAAAGGCAACGGTCGAGACAAGAGAAAAAGTGGTCAAAGTGTGAAAATGAATTAAGTTGATTGTCTTTGGGTTGGGTGAGTGACTGTAAACAATACCGGTCAACCAGCACTGTGATGAATGCTTGAGGTGAAAACAATTGAAAGCTTGAACTGGTCGAACAATGTGAAAATTTCTATCGTATTTAATTCAAGGCTAGGGGTCAAACTAATTTTTTTCAGCGACTGATCGTAAAAAAAGTGCAAAAGTGTGAAATTTGGACAAAAAATATTTTTGCCGCTTACATTCAATTTTTTAAATAAATTTTAATTAAAATCCAATTCTTGTCGAGACAATTTGGTCATCACACAAAAATTTTTTTCTTACCGCAAAAAAAATTTGTTACCGTAAAAACCGTAAATCTGTTCGTCTTCTGTTTTTTGCGACAGTCTATGGTACACTCACTTATCCTCACAAAATACAACCCTTCATTCACCTGACATTTTCAAATATCAACCAGTTCACAGAATAAAATCCCTGCCACAAAACAAAAAAAAATACTTACAGATTGTTGTACTTACAGATTTCTTCTTTATTATGCGCAAATCTTATTTTTTTCATTGTAAGGGATTTTTAAATGCATTTTAACACACCCAGAAAAAAAAGGGTGGGGGAGATTAGAATTAGTCAGGTAAGTAAGGGGAAAGCATCCATCACGTGCCGCATCGTGTCCCATCGTGTTATTGCCTTCTTCAGAGAATCCCTATTCACCTGCACTTTGTTGAAACAAAAAAAAATATTTAATGTTGAGAGATTAAGTCGGGAGTCTCCTCTTCCTGCCTCCCTCCCTCTGAGTGTAATGATTATTAATCATTATTTTATTTATTTGTCTTATCATCTGCTTTTTCTTCTTTTTCTACTTTTTTTTGATAATCACTTGACCGGATAATTTCATAGCTTACAGACGATTAGTCAGTTAGTCGGTGTGTCACGGGGACACACCAATTGGATGTTGAATGTTTTATTCATTCTCGATAGTGAGAATTATTACCTGGCTGTACCCGAGCTCAGGTATACGGTGGATGAAAAAGTTAGGTGCTTACGAGTGCAGGAGGAAGATGGGGATTGTTTTTTTCACGGGATGTTCATGTATAAAAAATGTAGGGCAGAAAACATTTTTTTGTGTTTTACATGTCAAAATTTGCATAATGTGTTTTAAAATTTTTTTTGATGTTTTAGGACTAATAAAATCCAAGAATTTGAGGATTTTGATTTTTATTCGCGAACTAAATCAAAAATTTTTGAGTTAGTTTGTTTTCTTGACAAAACTGGAAAAATGTGTGTTTAAACAAAAAACTGTCTTGTATAATCCATTTTTCCTGGAGGAAAACCAAGGAAAACCTTCTTGTTTTGGGATTTAAAAGATAAAAATTGTTTTCTGGACTTTTGAAAATTAAAGAAAAATTAATGCAATAATGAACGTTTTTTTGCAGAGTTGAGTACTTTTTTTTCAAAAAAAAAAACTGTTTGCAACCCCAAATTGCCCCGTGTCAGCCCCGGCCACCCCAGACCCCAGATGTCCATCAACCTGTCGCCAGACAGACCCCATCCATGACCACCCAAAGCGATTTCGGATTAGGTGACTTTAATCTCGGCAGGGGGTTGAATATCGGCGAATACCTTTGCGGTAACCAACTTTTGTCTGATGCTGGGGTGAGGGGTAATCGCTTGCCAGGCCCGCTATATTTCTTTGCTCCATGCACCACCTCTTATGTCAAGTTGATTGGCTTCGCTCAATGCTTTACCGCCTGGCAGGGAGTCTATAAAGTCAGTCGATTGACACCAACAGTCAGTCAACAGGCAACTATGCATGCATGCGACTCCTTGAAAAAAGCCGCCGCTCCGCATTGTTTGCAAAACTCATCAAACTCAGGTGTGAAGTAGAAAAAAATATAGAAAACGGTCCGGTCTCTCTTTTGGAGACTGGACTGTCTGACACGCGCCGTCACACCCGATGGGGTGGTTACGGTAAATCTACCGACTGACTGACGGTCATGTTTCAATTAACGCCGTCGAGGGTAGCACTTGTTGACTATCTGCAAAACGCGGTCATTGGCGGCCGCGCATCCCGACGCAAAGACAGGACGGCGACTTGAGTGCCAAAAAAAACAACGTTGAGTGGCGTTCGAGCGACGTGTTATGCAATGGGAAAAGCAAACGAAAAATCTGAAAAAAAAATTTTTGTAGCAGAAGTGCAGAAGTCGATGGTGAAGCAAATAAAGCATGGGGAAATTTTTCTGCATTAGAAAATACGATGAGAAAAAAAAATGTTTTCAAAAAAATTATAACTTTTCGGAACGGAAACTACATATGTAATAAAAAAAATTTTGCACATAACTTTGTTAAAAATGATTCTAATTTAAACTTATTTGTATGAAATATTAATTTTATAGTTTAAAAACAAAAAAAAATAACTGAAAATTAAAAAAAAAAAAATTTTGTTTGGAAAAAATGTTTTTTTTTAGAATTTCAGTTTTTTTGCACATTTTTTTACGTTTCAGTAATTTTTGACCGTATCCGCTTTTTCGGTATAAAATCAAAACCTCGTACTTTAAATCATAATTACGCATCTTTTTTACAATTTTTCAGCTAGACAACCAGCTTATTCGTGTCTGCGCTTCCGTAATTGTATGTTTAATCACCGCTTTTTCTCAAGGTCGTGTTTTTGTAAACAATTTCTGCCTTTGGTGACCATAATTTTATCCATGCAATAACTAATATTGAGCAGTGAGAAGCAAAAAAATTACGCTTTGCCATCGACCTCGAAGCGCGGCACCTGAAAAGCCGTTTTCGCTGAGGGCCTACTCAAGAGCACCCTCTCAACCCCAGCCAGACATCTCGCCGGGCCGCTAAGGCTGGATCAAGCGAGCTAAGGATCGGGCGACGAAGCAGCGTTGAAAGCTGCATTCCGGCACTTGAGTATGGTTCAAACGCTGGACGTGCCTGGTCGGCATGGCTCATCGCAGCACGCGGCATTTATCCTGAGAGGTGATTCTGGATTCGGTAACCTTTCTTTGTGGTTGTCATGGATGAATATTTTTTGAGCCCAAAAATTCTGGGGTTGGAAATAAAAAAAACTACCCTCGAAAAAATTATATTTTTTTGATCCGGATAATCCTCACAGTTTAGCCTGGATCAAGAACAACGGTGGACAGAAAATCAACTTGTTGTTACAACTTGTTGCGCTCAATTTTCTACCCAAATACGAACGACAACATCTGTCGAGGGCGACAAAAACAATGCAATCGTGAGTCAAAATTTTAATAACATTCGATTGTGATTGACAGCCAACTCCACGATTTCCAATTCGCTGTTCATCCAAAAATTAATCCGTCGCTTGTAACACCTCATTTTCGATAAATCGAAGAATTTTTTTTGCGATAATGAACAAATTTTCAGGTCATACTCTGCAGGAAGCCGGACGGATGTCGATCACGGCACATTCACACCTTTCTTACAGTTATTATTTATTATGTAGGAAAATATAGGAAGGATGTCATTGCGGGAGCGGAAGAGGGGTGAAGGTGTGAATATTCGATAGGTGGGAAATTGCAGATTTTTTGGAAACAGATAAAATCATGATCGGGGCAAACTGGATGAAACAATTTGTCGTTTATGAAAAATTTATTTTAGACGCTAACAAATTCTCCGTTTTACAAGTAATTTTTAAAACCGATAAAATTGTCCCTTAAACTATAACCGTAAAACAAAAATTTAGCTATGACAAGTTTGGAAAACGGAAGAATGTTTTTTTTTTGATAAGTGCCTTCGCCTTTTGTATGCGTATTTTGTATGCTATGTATGTGTATTTTTGTATTTTCGATTGCCATTTTTTTAAGTTTCGTCGGTAAACTGAAAGCAAAATAAATTCTTTTTTTTTCAATTTTTTTGCAGTATTTCAAAAAATATGTCTGTTCAAAAAATAAAAAAACGTTTGAGTTTGACAAATTTAATTTTGCTACATTTAACCATATTTTATTCCAAATCTCGTAACTCCTGCTTGTTTGCTTAGTTATGCCAAACCAAACCTCAAAAACAACATATCCACAGCCGGTGTACCTACATATTTATGCACTGTCACATCCTGTATGGCATTCCCATACACGAGGACACATCCAACTTTTGCCACATACTTACACTCAATCCGGTTCTTATCGCGTAATATGTATTTACACATCCATCGTCGGGTCATGCCGTTACGCGATCACGATCAAGTCACACATGCTTTCTCCCGGTCGACGGACCACACATGTTGACCCTGTTTCTTTGCAACTCAACTTCCGTCTTCCGTCCTGGCCCAAAAAACAACAACAACAACAAGTTGCATGATTTTTGACTTTTTGGATTACCGTATTTGTCTAGTTTCGCTCCTGTCTTGCAAGTCGGATTTGTCTAAAGTCGGGAGTCGAGGGAATGAACAAAATAAATATATAAGGTTACAGAATTTATTGAATGTGCTTGTGGTCAAAGATTATGAAACATTGTATTTAAATGTGAAGATGATGGATAAAAAAAAGGAAGGCTTGCAAGAACGTATCGTATAAAAGTCATCAGATGTTGTGCATTTGAGCAATGGCGCAAAAGGACAAGGTATTATGATACAAACTACAGAGACAATCAGACAGGACTGAAAAGTACATAATTTACAAAAATAAACAATGGTTTTACTTTTAGGGGTTATTGAAAACAAACATCGTTAAAATTTTTTTCCAAAATCAGGAATGAGTTCGTTTTTTTGTGATTTGTCAAAAACATTGTAAATTTTATTAGTGTTTATTTTTGAACGCATTTTTCTTTTTTATTGATTCACACGTGAGAAATTTTTCAAGCTTTGATAATTTTATAAAAAAATTCATGTATTTTACATTTAACAAATTTTTTGTGTAACTGTTTTTGGATTCATCTTACATTTGTTGAAATTAGTAACCTAAATAAATTTTATTTTCAAAAAAATTGCGTAGTTATCCATACAAATTTTTCGACAAGAAATAAATGCAAAAACAAAGTATTAAAAAAATTTTTATCGGAAAAATTTAATTTTTGTAAATATTTAATTTAAATTTTAATGAAGTACAATTCCGGTGAAATAAAATTAATCAGTTTATTTTTTTACAAATAAAAACATTACATCATCATCCTCATAATTTACAACACAGAAAAAAATAAAAAATCTCAATACAAAAAAATCTTGTCATTTTCTAACAATAAATCAATCAGCAGTGAAAATGTTCACAACAAAGGTCTATAAAAAGTAGGAATAATCTCGATGTGTTTATGTACGTGGGAGTCTATGTACAGTGGTAAGTAAGCTCATACAAACTACCGTAAATAATTCAAAAAAAAATATGGCTGCCAGTAAAAAATAGTAAATTTCCACAGTGAAACCCTTCAAAAATAAAGAGCGCAGAAAGAAAGATCAAGGACCGGGAAAAAAGTAAGGATGAGTTGCGTAGGTCGTTGGTCCCTGCAGATTGGCGTACGTAGGGCCCCCATTGGCGTCTGTAATGGTCGATCCGATCGTCTGATACGCAGAAGCTGAATTCGTGTTGCTCAGGGGCGCCGTGCCATTCCTCGTTGCGTCAAAGTAATAAGTCGAGGGCGTGTAAAAGTAATTCAAATTGGTGGCAGCAGCGGCATTCAGGTTGGTGGATGCGGGGTTGGCCGTGGGCGCTGCGTAACCGTTGGCAGGGGTTCCGAAGGTGGCGAAGGCATTGGAGACTGCGCCAAGGCTCTGAAATTAAAATTGATAAAATTTTTCAAAAAGCTTTTTTTTGCAAAAAATATAATTGCTTCCATTTGAAAAAAAATTGGATACTGTAAAATGAACATTAAAGAAAAAAATTTTTAAAAAGTTGAAAAAAATTTTATGTGTTAACAAAAATCTTTCACTCACCGAATAAGGCATAAAAGACGTCATATAACCAGAAGAATCTCCTGTACTAGTCCACGAAAGATCTCCTAGACCACTCGTCGCCGAGCTTGACGTCGAAGACGGTCCATTGAGATCAATGGTCGTCGCTGACGTCGGCATCAAAGACCCTGCACTTGCTCCCGATCCATTTGTCGTACCAAGAAGATTTCCACTTCCACCCGAAACATTGAGCAACGAATTCGTTCTTGGGATATCAGTCAATCCACTGGATACGTTATCTCCGGTTTGAGGTTGGTTGTCTTCGAGTTTGATTGGCATCAGTCCACCGGATGACGTAGAAGCCGGGCCATGGACGATGCCCGGGAGCGAAGCCACTCTCTGCAGACTGTTGTTGCCATTTTTGAGGTCAGCATCGGGATCAAGGCTATTTTTGAGTCCAGCGGGTTCAATGAGGTCGATGCCGTCGACTGAACGAGATTCAGAAGGAGAAAGAGAACCGTGTTTTTCATGGAGTTTGTCGACATTCAGTCCAGGTGTGTCCGGTTTGGGTTTTTGCTTTTCTTGTTGTCGGTACTTTGCTCGGCGATTTTTGAACCATACCTGGAGTTTTGTCATAGTTAGAATTTTTGCAATAGAATTTTTTAGAATTAAAATTTTTTTCAAACCCCCAAAAAAAGTGTCGGAAAACAACAAAACCGCCCAAAATGAACCCTCAGGGCAGGATCACAGCGCGCAGCTGTTTTGGTTGCAATTTCATCGGCACCGCAGATGCCGACATCACCTGCAGTGCATACGCGTGCGCGAAAGTCTTCCACAAAAGCCGGTGAACCGCGATATGGAGTTACAAAAACTCGTGCCGCCACCACCAACACTGCAGCTCTGCATTCCCGCTGTGCATCCCGCATATTTTCTTTCAGGATGAATAAAATAACGGGCCGGAGTTGTGACAAGTGGGTTTTGGTTTTGTTTTTGTGTCAAGTGTGCTATTGTCCTGGGCCAGAAAGCCAGAACACCGGCATGCACGATTGAAAAAAAAATGAAAAAGTTCGTGACAAAAAAAGTTTCAAAAAGATGAAAAATTACGGATCTGTTTTGTATAATTCGCTTAATATTTACTATATTTTTTTAGAAAAATTTAAAATTCTTTAAATTTTTGTTTGTGCATTTGTTAAAGACATTGACTACAAAAACAGTAGCCTGTTGTCTATTGACAAGCATTCTACTTACGTGCAGCAATTTCCACTGTCATCACTATGACGCACGTATACTGTGTGTTTGACAAGAGAAAATAAAATATGTATTATTAGGTCTTCAAAAACGTTCATCGATAATTAATTTATCAAAAATTACAAAAACCTTATTCTTAAACATTTTAACTGTTTACAAAAACAGTGCACATTAAAAATCATTTTTTTCTTAATTAAAATTTTGTTAAACTTTTTATAACCAGTATATCCATTAGGGGTAAACAAAAGTTTTATCCCAAAAAACCAACCTGTATTCTTGATTCCTGTAAATTCGTTTCCTGAGCAATTTTTTCCCTCGTAAAAACATCGGGATACTTTGTCTGTTCAAACAGACTCTCAAGTAGCTCCAATTGTTGCCGACTGAATGTCGTGCGTTCTCGTCGATTCTTTCTCGCCGGCAGTCCTGAAACACCATCCTGTCGTCTAGAAGCTCCGTCACCATTCGTTGCACGTTTATCAACCAGAGTTGTAATTTTCAAAGCAGAAGGCAGAAAGATTTGGTCCCCAGAAAGATTTGGCTGATTACTATGATTGGCCATGGGTGGTGGCTGGCCTAGCTGGGTGTAGGACGGAAGATAGGTGCCACCACCGACATCCGTGGTCGACGAAGAATACAGTCCAGTTGCACTACTGGCGGGTGTAGAAGTTGGCGAATCATAGCACGTGCCAAAGTGACGTGCATCAAACATCTCGAAAGTTATGTAGTAGACAAAATCCAGACAGTTAAAAAAATAAATCTCCAGACACTATACGTCGTCGTCTTTCGTGCCGATAGAGTGTAGATTTTGTCGGCGTGGCACTTTTTGCACATGAATGTCCTACGGTAAGGGGAGGGGAACAGGAAGCAAGTGAGAGTGAGTGTGCGCAAACAAGTCAGCAGCAGCAGGGGTTGCCGCCGGCAATTGGACGATGGCATGGCAACCGTTGAAATGCGCATGCGAAGCCTATTGGCTGCCGGGCCGAAGAGTGATGAGGAATGTAGGAAAAAGGAATTTGTGGGCATGAAGATTCTCGTAAACAGATAAATTGCAGAGCTAGTAATTTCAAAAACAGGGGAAATAATAGAAAATATATTTCATTTCATTTTTTGTTTTAATAAAGGTTACTAACTGCAACAAAAGATTCTAAATGTTGATTTCTGGAAAAAAAACATTTTTATATTTTTAAAAATTCACACAATCCAAAATTTGAAAAAAAACGTTCGACAATTTCTTTTGTTTCATAAATTTTTTCACTGGGCTCTCGCCACGAAATTGACATTCAAAAAACGTAAATAAAAGAAAACGCTAAATTAAATGTTAAAACAAAAAACTGTAATAAAAAAATATGATATGCCTGGATCCCCCAATTTTTGCGCGGTGTTGGATTGAATTTTTTTAGAACTTCAAAAATAATTAAAAATGTTTGCATAACTTCAAAAAATGTCATATCTTGAGCACTAGATTTCCAAACCGCCGTGTTTGTCGATTTTCTTCCTAACATTTTTTTGTGTTAGACAAAAAAAAATTTCTAACGCAAAAATAACGAATAAAAACTATTTCTATTAACTTTCCTAAAAAAACAAAGCACGAAAAAAGCAACCACTAACAACGACATCTCACGACAAGATTGGGAACAAGACTGACAAGAAAAGGATAATACAGAGAGAATAAATACACTAACACACCTCAGCATGTGCCAGTCAGTCAGCTGAGGCCGCAAAGCCGTTCCAAATCGGATCAAACAAATCCGACTAGTAAGAGGTGCGATAAAGCCCTAAAACCTGGGAATGTCGTAACCAAGCCTGGCATAAGCAGCAGGAAAGCGTGCAGACGTGTTTTGAAATACATACTATTTAAACGTTGACAGAGTTGGGGGAAATCCGGAGGCTAACATGTCTGTGATTATCACCCTGTTTTGTGTGCTTTGCTGCGTGTTTTTTTGTGCGGACGACAAGCATCTTTGACTAACTAAGCGGATCAACGGCTCGAAGCAGAGAAAAAGAGAAAGAGCCCGTGATGATGGCATACTTATCTTCTGCTTAGCAACAGCGAGATCCTTCTTACAGGGATTGTAGAAGGTCACATGTAAATACTGTGTACCTTCATAAGCGGTCGTTGATGTAAATTGCTATTTTTGTATGAAAAGTGGGCTGTTTATATCTATGATACATGCTTTTGCTTTTGGGATGAAAACAAAGAAAAAAGCGTTTGAAAACGTCAAAAACGTAAACTTTCGTGGTGAGAAATAGTTATGCGCACGCGTTGATCAATTTTCGTGGCGGGTCTTCGTTGTAAGAATCTTCGTTATAAGAAAGAATCTTAAACGCGCCAAATATTTTTTTGTGCCGGTAGCCTATTTTATAATCATTCGTTTGTTTCGTTTTGGGACAAAATGAATTTTCGCGTTCAGAACCAAAAATGCGCACGCATTCAACATTTTTATCATTTTCGTGTCAAGACCTTAGTTTTTGCGCGATTTTGTGTTCCGAATATGATTTTTTGCTTTTTCAGACGTCAACAAAATTACTGATTAATAGACAGTCTGCGAGCCGATTTACATTCGACGACCCCTCAATTTTTACACTTTCAAATGTTTTGAGTCTAAGTTGTAGAGGACCCTATGGGCAGTCTATAACCGCAATATTAGATTTTTAAAAAATCGGATTCTGGAGATTTGGCTTCAGATGTGTTTTCAAAGTTCTCCACAAAAAAGAATGGCGCGCGCTTCGTTTTTAAGCAAAAAATCTGAAAATTTGTTTACAGGGGTTTCAGAGGACAGGTAATACGACATCATACTCAAATTTTTAAAAAAAGAACTGCAAGTATTTTTTTTTGCAAATATTTGAATTTTGGCGTCACAAAATTCGGCCTTACCACGCCCAAAAAAAATAATCACCCATTTTCATATATCCTATCTGAAAGAGCGATTTTTTTGGCTCAACATGTAGTTTCCGTTAGAAAAATTTAGGGTCTGGAATCACCTTTTAGGTGCCGATTTGTCGTCAAAACGACCAAAAAACCCCCTTTTTTGCGCGTGCGCGCGCGCGTGCGCAGTTCCCGCCATTTTTTTTGAGGGGGTTTTTGGTCGTTTTGACGACAAATCGGGACCCTAAAAGGTGATTCCAGACCCTAAATTTTTCTAACGGAAACTACATGTTGAGCCAAAAAAATCGCTCTTTCAGATAGGATATATGAAAATGGGTGATTATTTTTTTTGGGCGTGGTAAGGCCGAATTTTGTGACGCCAAAATTCAAATATTTGCAAAAAAAAATACTTGCAGTTGTTTTTTTAAAAATTTGAGTATGATGTCGTATTCCCTGTCCTCTGAAACCCCTGTAAACAAATTTTCAGATTTTTTGCTTAAAAACGAAGCGCGCGCCATTCTTTTTTGTGGAGAACTTTGAAAACACATCTGAAGCCAAATCTCCAGAATCCGATTTTTTAAAAATCTAATATTGCGGTTATAGACTGCCCATAGGGTCCTCTACAACTTAGACTCAAAACATTTGAAAGTGTAAAAATTGAGGGGTCGGGCTTTTCCCCTTATAGGAAAATCGGCTCGCAGACTGTCTATTAAAAGACAGAAGATTTCCCCCTAGCCAGACAACAACCAGACGCCTTCCGCCCCCCAAAAAAATATTTTTGTTTTAAATCACAAATCTCACCCCTCGACCAACCTGTAGCAGCGGCAGCGGCTGCAGCAGCGGTATACGTCGTTGGAAACATGCCCATCGGAACCATGGGATACGAAGCAGCAGCAGCCGCAGCAGCAACGGCCAGTTGGCGTTGATGATGAGCGGCAACGCTTGACGCAGCAGCAGCGGCAGCACTTACGGATGACGGCGTTACCGATCCCGTAGATGTCCCCGTTCCCGTACCCGTGCCAAAGAGGGGTGTTGTCGTCGAAGACCCAGACGTCGTACTTCCGCCTAGATGGTGTTGAGCAGCAGCCGCAGCGTAGAACGACGCGGCGCTATAAACCATCGATGGAGTTGCCGTCGATGACGATGGCAGGTAGGGATGGTAGTGGGGGTGGTGGAAGCCGGGGTGAGGGTAGCCAAGGAATGAGGGGTACGAAGGCGGGGTGGGATTTGTCGTCGTGGGAGTCGTCGAAGCGAGGCTGCTACTGGTCTGGAGTTGACCTTTTGTCAATTCCGGCCAATATGAGCTAAAAAAAATAAATAATTTATTAAATAAAATTTTCGCGTTGAGACCAACATTTAAAAAAAAATTGTTTTCGCGTTAAAAAGACCAAAAAATTTTAAAGTCAGACTAAATTTTTTTGTCTATTTTTTTGATCCCAGCCAAAAGCAACAATTCGTCACTACCGTATCCTTCAAGTCCATAAATATAATTTTTTTTTCATAAAATTCGGATTTAGCAAAGCCGACGACGACTAAAGACAAAAACAAAGGAACGTAGCACCTCAAAGCTTCTTCCCCCGACTGTGAGGTAAGCATGCAGTTACTATCGTAAGACAGACCCGACCCGAGTCCCGAGCACCGAGTCCCGAAGCCTTGAGAGGTAAATACATAGTAGCAAGGTGTGCCACTAAACTCCCCCCCCCCCTCTTCCTCATTTTGCTCAAACGCTGAGGAATAGACAGAAAAAGCAGAGGAGAGGATTAAAAGTGCTTCCTTTGCTTCCTTCCAGACGCGTAGTTAGGCTTCCTGCTTGGGATCTACCTTGGCGGTCAGTCGGGGCTGTGGGTGAGGTAAATGCCTTTCATGGCCTACTTTCATCATTGGTCTATCCTATCCTATTCGTCGACGGATGCTCAGCGTAATCCCGGTGTTTATATGGCTTTGCCAGGGGCTTTATTAATTTTTTTTGCTATCTTGCCGACTATTGCCATCGTAAGAGCGTATGCAATTAAAGGGGACCGACCGGATTGCAAGGTGAGAAAAAAATGTAAAAATCAACAAATAAGCAAAGTTTCGTTTTTTCAAATGCGAAAAAACGGATGTGATTATTTTCAAGTAACTTGCCTTGAAAATAATCCGCATGATTACAGTAAGACCCCAACAAAGCTCAAAATCCCAGGTAATCCAAAAAAACATCCCCTTGCAATTGAATTTTGAAATTTTTTACCTGTTCATCGACAAAAAAGTAATAAGGATTAGCCCGATAACTTTGTGTACACTTAAAGGGTCAACGTATTACATTATATAATACGATACTAGGCCAATATAATCTTATTGAAGGGTAGAGGGGGTATTGAAAACAGTTCCTGGAGAGATTATCGTATCATCCTATCAGGGTTACGTTACACATCATTTTCATTATCTGATAGGATTATATGATAAGTCAGATCACACGTAGCCAAATAAATAAAATACATGCAAAATTTTTTTGGATTAGGATTTAGGATTTGTGAAGTGTCAAAAAAAGTTCAAACAAGATACAAAAAATGATTACTAACATTTTTAACATAAAATAACATGCAAAATGTCAAAAATCAATTTTTTTGTCATCCGATCACAGAAAATTACAAAGCTTGCGTCATCAAAAAAATATGTATATCAAATCCTGCTACAGTACGCAACCCCGCGCCACGACCCCATAGATCAAGTGCGTAATCGTTGTTGGCTGACTGAGGTGACCGAATGAATGCACAGTGAAATATGGTGATAACACAGAAGGTCTGCGAGGACAAACAAAACTGAATAACTGATTGAGTATTCAGTCATGGAAAATTTTGGTTGTGTCTGATGGTATGAAAAACAGTCGTGACAATCAAGAGGGGATTAGTACGCGCTGAGTGTTGCATGATAATGAAAAAAGTGTGTGTTGTGTTACTAACTTCTCAATAGTAAATGAATTTATCTTCAAAGTGTACTAAAATACATTTTAAAGACTAAAAAGTCACCATGGAGATTTATTTGATACGCTGACAGAGACCGGGAACAGAAAGGATCAGAGAAATGACACGGAAGTGGGCACTTAGTTAGCTGGATGGCTTCCTTTTTTCTTCCTCGTTTCACATCATCTTACTTAGTTAGGTCGCGCATTTCACATCAGTCAGGCGCAACCATAACAGACCAGACCCTCTACCTTTTCATCACTCCTGCCAGCCAGGCTACATTTTGTCCATGCAGGCATGCTATCCCCTTTTTCCCGTCATCGAAATATCTGGTCGGTCATCATCCCTATCCTCATCCTCATCATCATCGTCACCCCCAACACCATGGTCGAAGCCGACACCGACGCCAACACTGGAAGATAAGCGGCTTAGAGCCCTCCCGACCGTTTTCCGCCGCTACCACACATCCGATAAAGTTTGTCATCGTTCAGAGCACCGCTAAAACTTGATGACGAGAAAAAAAGTGATGAGATTTTGCTCTACGGTTTTGCAATGCAGTTTCACGTGAAATAAGTTTTCAGAATAATAAATTCAGTTTTTGTCAATTGACGAAAAAAAAGGACAGATCATGAGATGATTTTATTTTTTTATTTACAAAACTGTTTTTTAAAAAATAATTTTTTTTTAAATAATAAAAATAATAAAAAATAATTTAAAAATAATTTTTTCAATTGTTATTGTCTAAACATTTTTTAGCAAAAAACTTTGGCATGAAAAAAAGGTCTCTTAAAAAAATCATTCTTTTTTACCTTTCTTTTTAGCTGTCCAAAACCAAAGACCACAAAAAAAAATATTATATTTAAATTATCAAAAATACCCACTGTGCGTTTTTATCCGGCGATAATACACGACTTTGAACAGTTAAAGCGACGTAATCCGGATTAGCTCCTTCTTTTGGCATATTTTATGTTCAATAGCCGCTTACCCGCTGTCCGGTATCAAAAAAATGAGTAAATAGTAAATACCTAAGCATTTGATATCGTCAACCCTTGTTTCGCCGCCTACGGCCAGTTGTCTGTCGGTCAACCATCAGCCGACCAACCAACCCCAGCAGGCGCAAAAAAATACACAGGTGACACCTGGCGTATGTATCGTTTCCTCTTTCCTTGCAATTTGATGCTCACCGGAAAAATACTATTTTTTTCTTCTTTGTGCGCGCTAGCCTGATGACATTACAGTAACCCGGGGAGTAAGGTAGCGTAAAACGTATATGTAAGATAAGAGGGCGGGGAACATGTTTTTTCAAAAGATCACGTGAAGAACCCCAAAGAACCCCATCAGAGACTAATTCGTGTTGAACGGACCGTCAACCAATCCCCTGTAAAGATTAACCTGTACTAATTCTCCTATGTGGGTGGTCCCGCCAATCCCCAACCGACCCTTAAAGAAAATTAAATCGCTAACACGCACCCATAAAAAAAGATACATTCTAAAAAAAGTTAATAGCGAGAAAAGTCCCCGCTTAACTGGTCGTAAATCAGCACGTCGAGTGTTAATACACTTGATTTATGCGATTTTAGAGAGGGGAAAAAAAGCGTGACGCCTCCGGGCTTTGTCAACTGATAACTTTTCACTTTCTCGTCGACGATGCATGCATTCTTTATCGACAGACGCAGACTGTTATCAGGCCTAACGCAACCCTCAGGACAGGTACGCGCTCATTTTGCTCCTCAAGTTGTCCGGAAAGTGTGCGTTTATCGATGTTTTAGACCGGACAAGGCAGAGAGGAACTGGATGGTTAAAAATAATGGAAGCAACATTGAACGCAGATTGGTGATTTATGACAAAATAAAAAAATATAAAACGAAATAAAATTTTGCGAATCATTAAAAAATCTCTCACCTGTTTTTCAACACTGAAGTTTTCGGCATGGCTAACAACATTCGTTTTTCCTAAAAATAAATATTATAAATTACGCATCCGCAAACGAGCTAAAACAAAAAAAAACAACTTCCAACACGACAGGTGACCATAACAAACAACCCACAACTCCACCAAATTTGTCCAACCTTCTTCTAATTTTTCACATGACAGGTCAAGCATTTCACCATCCACAATCTTGCCCTGAAGGATCTTCGATGGCACAAGGTCGTATGCCTCCTGCCTCCGACCCTGTGCCATGGCCAGGTGATAGTCTGACCTCGACCACATCGTGGCACTCGACCGTCGATCGCGTAATGACTTCCGATAATTTGCACTTCTCCGGCTTCCGCCTCTCTGAACCCAGCGAGTATGCGATAAAGCGCAAGCCAGCTTGCAGAGGGCATACGGGAGATGAGGTGTGAAAGTGCGCCAGTGCAGTGTTCATCGACGGACGCGGAGTCGGGTCGAGGGGGCAAAGCGATGCAATCTGTCAGTCGTCAAGCTATTATTTCTATTGTGCCATAGTAGCCCTTATTGGAATTCAGGGTATATTATTTGAGATACAAAATTTTTAGCAATTTGTAAAATGCGTAGACAAAAGAAAAATAAATGTTGTTGTTTTTTTGCGTTTGTACAAAATTTTAAACTCAGATAACAGACTCCAGGAGGATTGAATGGTGTCTTCAAACATTTTTTTTCAGTTTACACTTGTTGTTTCGGTGTTGTAGCTTCTATATTGAATCTCAAAACATGGTTTAAAAAAGCATTTGCCCGAATTTTTTTTCACTTTTTTCAAAAACGTTAAAATCGTTTATTTTCACACATATTTGTTTGTTTTTTTCTTATGCGAACACAGCCATGCAAATAAAAAAATCCTTATCACCTACTGCACTCTTTTCCAACCAAAACCTACAAAAAATTACAATTATCCAAATTTTTTTCCTCCATACTTAATTTATTCCGATAGTATAACATCAGTCGAGAAAACTGGTGTTGAGTCGTACGCATATATGGGCCACGCTGCGTTGGGATACACGCCTACCGCGTTCATCACAATCATCTTACTGGGATTCTGTGGAAGCTTCCAGTTTGGCTTCCAGAATGTCTTCTACGATTCCGTTGTTGCAGCAGATACGCTCAAGAGTACAACGACGTTTCCCGAGTTTGACAGTGGCGTACACTACCCCGGCATGCTATTTTGCCTCGGGGCAAGCGTCGGCGGTCTTGGCAGTGCGATGGCTGCTCGCTACTTTTCGATTCGGATCATCATTGTTGGCGGCTCTGTGGCAAGCATTGTCAGTGAGTTTTTGATTCTATTTGCTGCGCACTACAATTGGCACAGCGTCTTTGGCGCGTTCAAAGTCATCGATGGCATCTGTACCGGATATATGACCTGTCTGCAGATCAATGTCATCAATGACATGAGTCTGGAAATGCACAGAACCGCTTTGAACCTTCTTACCTGTGAGTTTACCTGGTTTATCTTATTTTTGTCAAAAAAAAATTTTAGCACTTTTTGTTATTTTCGGTCAAATAATCGCAGTAATTCTCTACTCCCTCTCCGTTCACGCGAATTTTGGAGGAGCGGTGAACATTGTTCCCCACATCTTTGCCGTCTACTTTTTTCTGACCCAATTCATCGATCCTCCCATGATCAAAGCCATCGACGACGACGAAGAAGGCATGCTGATCGCTGTCAACGTTTTTTACACCAACGCGACTAAGGAAATGGCAGTCAAAGAAATCCATGAACGCATCCGTGTTTACGATTGCTCTTCGTTGAAGACTACGATCTGGAACGAAGGCGTGCTTCGGCAAGCACTTGTGATATCGATCATCGCCAACGCCGCCGCCGGTCTGGCATCTGATCGTTTCACGTGGATGGTCATGGTCCAACTCAACGACAAAACTTTCCGGAGCGTGGCTACCGCGTTGTTTGCTGCTGTGTTTGGATACCTTATTGCAACTTTTGTTGTCAGCAGATTTGAGCGGAGAGCCGCTTTTTTCTACAGTACTTTTATCATACTCGTTGCCGATGTCTCTTTTGGTAGCATCGCGTTTTTCGCACCTACAGAAAACATAACTTTTGGACCACTGCTATTTGGCATTTTTTGGTCGAGAGCCGCGCTGATGGGTGCCTTCTACGCAGGTTTAGGATCTTTTGCTTACTTTGTCATCCTCGACCTGTCATTTTCACCGAATAGCATTCTCATGGTTTCTTTGCCTTTTGGCGCGCGTATGTTGTCTTCTGCCGTTAGCCCGCTTTTGTACCTGTTTGCCTTGGTGAGATTTTTTTTCAGTATACGGTTATACTAAGGTTACGGTAACTTTTCCAGAGACTGAACCCGATTGTCTACTCTGTGCTGGCGTCGACTCCATTGGTCCTGTTCATGGGTTTCGTCTATTTCAAATTCCCCCCCATCAAGCACGCATCGCCTTTCCAAATCATGACAAAGCTGGGGTACAACATGAACATCGATGCCACACCCGAAGAAATTGAAGCCGTAAAAATGAAGCTTCATTTGTTGTGGACGATGAAAGTTTCTAAGAGTTCAGATTCGCATTCAGAGTGATTTTTTGTGTGCCTAAATAAAATGTATAATTCATGTATAATTTTTGTCGTTCATTGAAAAACAACGAACATTTTGTAAAAAAAATGCTCTGCACATTTCATGCGCGAATTTCCGTTCTTCATTCCCAAAAAAACACAAATATGGAAAAATTATAATATTCAAAAAAAAATCCAATGATTCGCCCTGCTTTTTTCTCCACAAATTATTCCCGCTTCCAGAAATTCTGTGTTGTACGTAAATGGACTACACCGCGTTTGGATACACGCCTACGGCCCTCATCACAGTCATCTTACTCGGTTTTTGTGGGAGCTTTCAACTCGGCTTCCAAGATGTTTATTACGACTCGCTGACCGCGGTTCAGACCATAAAGCGTGGAGCCACGTTTCCCCAGTTTGATTCAGGCATGTTTTTCTGCTTTGGGGCAAGCGTCGGTGGCATCGGAAGCGTGATTGCGCGTCGCTACTCGTCAACCAGGATAAGTATTGTCGGTGGATGTGCGGCAAGTATTGTCAGCGAGTGTCTTATCCTAATTGCTGCCTTCTACAAATGGTACAAAATCTTTTGCGTGTTCAAAGTCATTGATGGCATCTGCACCGGTTACGTGACTTGTCTTCAGATCAACGTTATCAACGATATGAGTCTCGAACAACACCGAACAATGATGCACTTAACTACCTGTGAGTTTACCTGACGTACCTGATTTTCCGGATTTTATATCAAAACCAGTTTTTAGCTTTTTTTGTAATCCTTGGCCAGGGCACGTCAATCGTTCTTTACTCCCTCTCCCTCCACGCTTACCTGGAAGGACCCGTGAACATCATCCCTCACCTGTGTGCTGTCATATTTTTTCTCCTTTATTTCACCGATCCTCCGATAATCAACGCTTTGGAAGACGCCGAGGAAGATATGACTAAAGCTGTCAAGATATTTTATGACTCCAAAACCAAGGATATGGCGATCAAGGAAATCCACGAAAGAATCCGTGTTTTGACAATTACGGGTAGAACTGCTTTGTGGAAGAAAGGCGCAGTCAGGAAAGCGCTGTTGTTGTCTATCTTCGTCAACGCTGTCGCAGGCATGGCCTCAGATCGCTTTTCGTGGATGTTTCTCACACAACTCGCGTACAATTTCAATTATTTCTGCCTGGAATACGCATTTCTCGGAGCAGCGTTGGGCCTTACGATGGCGTCGACTGTCTTCAGCTACTTCGAGCACAGAAGTGCCTTCCTCATCAGTGCCGGGATCATGCTGGCTTCAGAAGCTGTTTTTGGCCCGCTCATGTTCATTCTCGTCAACTACGAAAACAAGTCTGAAGAACTCAAAATTCTGATTACCCTATCCCGGGCAGCTTTGATCTGCGCGTGCAACATGAGTCTCGGATCCTTTGCTTACTTCATAATCCTTGACCTGTCATTTTCGCAGAACAGCATTCTCCTGGTCGCGCTTTCCTTTGGAGTTCGAATGTTTTTCGCCGCAACGAGTCCAAATCTGTACCTGACAGCTCTGGTTGGTTTTTGTAAAGCTATTATAAATATTTTACTTCCAAGAGTTGCATACCGTAATTTTTCTAGAAAACAAACTCGCTGCTCTACACGGCGGCAGCGGGAGCTCCGTTGGTGCTGTTCATGGCTTTTGTGTATTTCAAGTTTCCGTATATCAGGTACGCATCGGCAATCCAGATTATGACAAAGCTATGCTACAACTTGAATATTGATGCTTCAACCGAAGAAGTCGAGGATCTCAGGAAAAAACTTCATTTGTTGTGGACCCAATCGACTGAGGATTCTGTGTCAAATTTTGAATAATCTGTATATAAATATAAGGGATTCGAATTAGGGATAGGCGAACGAACGCCCGTTCATTTTGTTCTTGAACAAACACGAACATTTTGTTAATTTTGTTCGAGAAATCGAACAAACGCGAACAATTTGTCAATGTTCGCGAACGAGCAACGAACAGATTTTTACACATTTGTATTTCACACAAAAGTTTGTCCAAACTGGACAGAAAAGCGTAAACTTTTTGGTACTATATATGTTTTCACGTTTTCAATGATAATTTTACTACACTTTTTAATTCTGAAGGCAATTGACTCTATTTACCATTTTTGGAAAAAAACCCATCAATTTCGGCACCCTGGCACTGTATTGTCGGTGGATTATTTTTGTTCGTATGTAAACAAACTTGAACAAAGCAAATCAGTTCTCGAACGAGCACGAGCGCAAAAATTTGAATTTGTTTGCGAACGAATTCGAACAAACACGAACGTTCGCTCAT
This sequence comes from Turbatrix aceti, assembly GCA_963969345.1. NCBI lineage: Eukaryota > Metazoa > Nematoda > Chromadorea > Rhabditida > Panagrolaimidae > Turbatrix > Turbatrix aceti. The sequence continues at coordinate 2,513,943 of OZ017768.1, forward strand.
CCCTGGTTCGGATGACGGAGCGTATTTTTTGGAAATACAAATTTTTTTAAATACAGAAAATGTGGTCAATTGGTGTGAAAACAAAAAAAAAGCTACAATATTGGACAATTTTTATGTATTTCGCGTTGTTTTTTGCCTATTTTTGTTTCGAGATCACGGACATTCTCCGTGAAATTCCCCAACGAACAGAGGGCATAATTGGTGAGTCACGACTAAAGCACCCCGGCATGGCACGACGGACAAATGATTACTGCATCAAGCAGTCTTTCAAAAATCCGATGTTAGTAGTTTATTATTTTTCAAGCAATATCGTCAGTAAAAATTACTATGAGGAAAATTAGTTGTAGAACACATAGGCAATAATCAGAGAGAAGAACGACACCATCCATGCGTAATGATGTGCATTCGCATTGCTCGAGTCATCACCGCCATCATCACCACCACTGCCACCGCCACCGTCACCGTCACCGTCACCGCCATCGCCACCGTCACCGCCCGAAGCAGGATCGACCGAAGCATCAGGTGATATATTGAGTTGGCCTTTCTGCAGCGCAGTGTAGACAACGTCGAGATCTAGGGCTAAAAAATAAATAAGTTATGGTTTTTCTTCTTTTTTTTATTTGTTTTCAAAACTTACTGAACGACAATTGTTCTCCAAAGTACCAAGGGGAATCTCCTGGCTCGGACGTGTAGTGCTCGATTGTCTTGATGTACCCATTACGCTTGACGCCGACGTATTGAACGCTATTGCCGTGTGCCAAATAGACAGCAGAATCATATTTGTCAAAGTTAGACGGATTGATGTCACAATACATAAGCGTTGAGGCATTACAGCTTTTGCAAGGGAAAATCGGGCTGGAAGAATCGTCGTCGAGACTGACAAGTTCGGCTTCCTCATTTTCCGTGTAGGCCAAGAGCCAACGAACGGTGCGATTGCCATAGTCACAGTTGACTGCGGATGTCGAACGGGTTTTCACATGGACGTATCCATTGATATCGGAGGTTCTGTTCACTTTATACGTGTTTTCCTGAGTAGTGTAATCAAAGCTGACATCTAAGACGCAGTATTTGAACTGGTTGTCGTTCAGAAGGAAGTAGACTAAAAAGGGCATTCGGTAAAGGTACAATCAAAAAAATAACGAACAAGAACTTACCTTGAAAATTAATGATTTTATCGTTCTGACTAGTAACTTTCGGCGCAGCGGCTACAGATATGTTGTTGTCTTTAAAGTTGCATTCATCCATGTACTTGATAGGCTTCTTGAAAACGTAATAGTATTTCTGTTTGTAGATAAAGCGGACTGTAAAATCCCGATCACTGTCTTCGAACTTGTAGTAGAGAAAGAGAGCCGAATACGAACTATCGTTGTTCATGAGAAAGAACGGCACTTCGGCATCTACAAAACAAAAATCAAAATCAAAATTAGTTTCATTATGTCAACATTACTTACAGTGTTTCTCTAACGGAGCACGTGTAACTGTTGTGCCCTCGGTACTCGTGAGGGTGTTACCAGCAATAGAAATTCCTGCGTAGTTGTCAGAAAGGGGTGCAATTTCTTTGCAATACGGAACAGAAACTAAAAAAAAACATTGTTTTTTTAACAGTGAGTTTTAAAACTTACAAGACGCTGAGAAGTTTGCAAACATGGAGTATCCCAAGACGGCAGTTTGAATAGACATGCTGATAGAACGCAACTCATACTTAAGGTCGGAAACAGAACATAGTTTGACGTCGGGCCGCTTTTGATCTACTTCGACTCGAACCAAGACACCATATGTTACTCGGTTTTGAAGAAATTTCGGCAAACATTTCTCATCATCACCAACATCACCTATTCTGGCTTCGTCTTTATCTGCATTGTAAGAGACAAATCTATTGAGCTTGATACGTGAAGTTTGATTATACCTTGGCGAACAATACAGAATAGTAAAATTCAAAAGCTTATTTTCATCGTTATAGAAATTACCCACAACGTATTTTCCTCCAGTTGTTGCAGTGTGGCCGACTTTCGTAGTTTTTTTGACATGAGTAAAATTTTCCTTCTGTAGGGTTTTGTCGTTCATTTCAAAATAGTCCTGCGATATTAAAGGGACTGAAACCAAATACAAATTCATGTGTTATACATTTATCATAGTTCAACTCACAGTCATATTTTTCAGTTGAATCCGATGTAGAAACTCCCAAATGAACGATGTTGTTCTTGTCGATATATGTCGAATAAACCGCAGCAATGATCTTTCCATTGTGTATAAAAGCGCTAGGATTCATGTAGGCTTTTGGACTCTTGCACCAACCAGGAGGACCGCTCGTTTCCATGACGCGATCGTATACATAGACGGTACAGTCACCGAGAAGCTCAACTTGGAAGACCTCTGAAAAAAATTCGTAACAAACTCATGTCAGACGGTCTCGAAAATATAAGGAACGTTTGTAAGGGATTTTCATCATAAGAACTCACTTCCATACATATCCATGAAGAGTGCATGGCTGACGGAAAAGGTGCCAAGGAGAACGGCTAGTACCGCAACGAACGTCGTAAAAGTCAGCACGACACGCATGATCGTGAGTTCAGCAGCGAGTTCAGCCAGTGACTGGCGATTGATGGCATGCAAGGCATTATATTCATGCGAGCATGCAAATATCCTGGAAAAACTTGCCAATTATTATTGTCTAGAGTATTTTTCTTATTCTATGACAAGAATAACTGGTGCCGCTCGGCTTATAGTCAACGAATCTACTTTTTGCGGTCGGGGGGCCACCCCCGAGTTCACCCTCGCAGGGATGCCCGCGAGGGCGGGGGGGGGGCTTCGAACCCTACCAGGTAGACACTCACCCAACAACCGTCGAACTTCGTCTGACAAACCCCGAGTTTGCCGCAAAAAAATGTCAACCAAAGCTGATGAACTTGCCTGTGGTCAACTTGAGGTAAATCTCAGTGTTGCGTCGCTTTTCATATCTCGCTGACGAATTACGGCATGGCTTCGCGACACCGTTCCTGGAGACCAGGGGAGGTGCTTATATGTTAACTACAGTCACGATTTTTTGAATCGATTGTGCAAATCTTAAAGGGCGATTGATAAAAAGAATATCGCACAGATTTTTCAATTGTGCAAAATTTTGCTCTCTAGAGCAGGGTTCTCAACGGGCCGGTTTTTTTTCGGGCTTGCAAAATTGAGGCCCGGCCCGTTGAGAACCCTGCTCTAGAGTAGAAAAACGAAAAACTGGTAGTTTTGGACAGTGTTCTGCTTGAGTAGTGTGCCAATAGTGCGTGTATGCATCGCACTGTTATTGTCCAATTTCGCATGGGAAAACAACATCGAATCGTGAATATTTTTGACCATGTCAGTGGGAAAGATGACAGATTTGTTTATTTTCTGACGCAGATATTCATTATTTGATCTAATCTGAACGTGAATTTGGCTGATGAAAATTAGTTGTAGAACACATAGACAATAATCAGAGAGAAGAACGACACCATCCATGCGTAATGATGTGCATTCGCATTGCTCGAGTCACCGCCATCGCCCGAAACCGTATCGACTGAAGCATGGAGTTCATCTTTGTGCAGCGCTGCGTAGACATCATCGAGATCTAGGGCTAAAAAATAAATAAGTTATGATTTTTCTTCTTTTTTTTATTTGTTTTCAAAACTTACTGAACGCCAATTGTTCTCCAAAGTACCAGGGGGAATCTCCTGGCTCGGACGTGTAGTGCTCGATTGTCTTGATGTACCCATTACGCTTGACGCCGACGTATTGAACGCTATCGCCGTGTGCCAAATAGACAGCAGAATCATATTTGTCAAAGTTAGACGGATTGATGTCACAATACATAAGCGTTGAGGCATTACAGCTTTTGCAGGGGAAAACCGGGCTGGAAGAATCGTCGTCGAGACTGACAAGTTCGGCTTCCTTATTTTCCGTGTAGGCCAAGAGCCAACGAACGGTGCGATTGCCATAGTCACAGTTGACTGCGGATGTCGAACGGGTTTTCACATGGACGTATCCATTGATATCGGAGGTCCTGTTCACTTTATACGTGTTTTCCTGAGTAGTGTAATCAAAGTTGACTTCAAAGACGCAGTATTGAAACTGGGTGTCGTTCAGAAGGAAGTAGACTTAAAAAGGCATTCGGTATAGGTACAATCAAAAAAATAAAGAAAAAGAACTTTTTACGATCTCTATGAATCGTTGACGCGTCCAGTGGCCATCCGCTACTGTTCGCACAACGACAGGGCGGCCGGTCAACCTACTGTACCCGCTGGAGCTGTTTACGTCTTGCCTTCTGCAAGACGGACCGACTCTAATCCCTGCTGACGCACCTTTTGTTACTCCTACCGTGCAGGACGTTGCCGCCTCGTATTCTGAGTCAAATTATTTCTGACTATGCCCTACGCATCGTATTTGCAATCGATACCGCAACCACAATGATCGTTCATTGTCCTGCTGTGGACCACTGCGCCACCATCCGCTGCAGTTGGAGCTTTGCTGAGCTCCTGAATCCCCACTACAGATCGTGGAAATTGGTGATCATCTACGCAACGATGCTGTCAGTCATAACGTTGAGACTTCACGTACTCCTCTTTTCCAGCGGCGGCAGGGGCGAAAGCAAAGTACATAAACCTTGCCTCGTAATCGTAAGACAACCGATGAAGCGAAAACAATCAGAAATGTGGTTCACTTCATCTGCCACGTCATGCCTACTGCAAGATTCCCCCGATCGTATCATCGACACACTGACTCTAAAACCTAAGATCGTAGCCACCTGCCAACCGCATCGAGTTTTCTACACTCGAAAAATCGACATGAACACTACGTGCGCCGAAGTCGATCACGAGACACCCCTCCAGGGCAGAGATGGCAGATCAGATCACTTTTCGGATCAGATCAGCTCATAGATCAGATCAGATCAGGTCAGATCACAGATAATCCAGATCAGACAACTCGGAATTCAGATCAGATCACAGATAATCTAGATCAGATCTCGTGGAATTCAGATCAGATCACAGATAATCCAGATCAGATCACAGATAATTCAGATCAGATCACTAGAAATTTAAATTGAAGAATACGATAGTTCTCAACAAAAAAAAATTATTTCACTTTTCGCGTCGAAACCAGTGTTTTCGGAAACCTGAACCCTAAATTCCGAAATTTTGGGCTGGGTCAAGTCAGATCAGATCAGATCAGATCGCAGATAATCTAGATCAGATCACTGGTATATCAGATCAGATTGCAGATAATCCAAATCAGATCACTGGTATATCAGATCAGATCGCAGATAATCCAGATCAGATCATGAGCAAATGATCTGATCTGCCATCTCTGCTCCAGGGTTTTAACAAGGCAAACAAGATGCCCGGATTCAACCAGTATGCCGCCGCCGGAGCTACGGTTGCTTCAGCTGTGCCACCGCTTGCACCTTTTTCGCACGTACGCAGTTCCCAAAGACAACAACATCTACCGTGTTATCAAGCTACAGGACTGCTACAATTATGACAGCGGGGCCACCCTGGCCTACGCTTGTTCAGCTACAGCTAACAATATTGAAAGCAATCTACACCAGGAAAGCGAACAACCCTGTAGCCGAACGATGCACAGTGTCTCTACCATGTCGTTGCCCATCGTTCAGCTGATTGCGGCGACGGCCTTATCGTTCGTCACCTCGACGTACCAGACTCTTGCCATTGTATGTTGCGCAGAAGCCATATTCGCGCTGGTTGCACTTGCCGTCGTCAAAAAACTCGGCTTCTGAGTTTTGCCATCATGATATGATAGTGATAGTTGCAAATAATAATGATAGTTTCGATAATTAACACCAAAAACATTTTTTTGAAACAATATTATCATTTTGTCATTCAAAAAAGCTAATTTTTGTTTCTTTACGTTCATGCACTGTAAAAAAGCACTAAGCACATTCTTCTATATGTATGTTTTTCTTTTGTTTGAATTATAAGCCTTTGCTTTTTTGTCATATCGTAATATATACTAACAATCATAGCTTTTTTATATCGTTGAATATCGCGTACCCTAACCTATCCCAAGTTTCATTATAAAAGTTTGAGGAGCTCAATAAAAGTGTATCCGAAAACTTGACAAACTTACCTTGAAAATTAATTATTTTATCGTTCTGACTAGTAACTTTCGGCGCAGCGGTTACAGATATGTTGTTGTCTTTAAAGTTGCATTCATCCATGTACTTGATAGGCTCCTTGAAAACGTAATAGTATTTCTGTTTGTAGATAAAGCGGACTGTAAAATCCCGATCACTGTCTTCGAACTTGTAGTAGAGAAAGAGAGCCGAATACGAACTATCGTTGTTCATGAGAAAGAACGGCACTTCGGCATCTACAAAACAAAAATCAAAATCAAAATTACTTTCATTATGTCAACATTACTTACAGTGTTTCTCTAACGGAGCACGCGTAACTGTTGTGCCCTCGGTACTCGTGAGGGTGTTACCAACAATAGAAATTCCTGCGTAGTTGTCAGAAAGGGGTGCAATTTCTTTGCAATACGGAACAGAAACTAAAAAAAACATTGTTTTTTTAACAGTGAGTTTTAAAACTTACAAGACGCTGAGAAGTTTGCAAACATGGAGTATGCCAAAACGGCAGTTTGAATAGAAATGCTGATAGAACGCAACTCAAACTGAGGTTCGGTGGAAATAGAACACAGCTTGACGTCGGGACGCTTTTCATCTACTTTGGTTTTAACGAAAACTTTATATGTTTCTTGATGTTGAAGATATATCGGATCACATACCTCAGAATCAGAACCATCAGTTATGATGGCAGTGTCAGTTGTCGTATCGTAAAAGACCCGTCTTTTGATCTCGATACGTGAAGTTTGATTATACCTTGGCGAACAATACATAATAGTAAAATTCAAAAGCTTATTTTCATCGTTATAGAAATTACTCAGGGCGTATTTTCCTCCAGTTGTTGCAATGTGGCCGATTTTCGTAGTTTTTTTGACGTTAGTAACATTTTCCTTGTCTACGTCCTTCATTTCAAAATAGTCCTGCGATATTAAAGGGACTGAAACCAAATACAAATTCATGTGTTATACATTTATCATAGTTCAACTCACCGTCATATTTTTCAGTTGAATCCGATGTAACAACTCCAGAATGAACGATGTTGTTGTCGTCGATATATATCGAATAAACCGCAGCAATGATGTTTAGATTGTGTGGAAAGGCGTTCGTAATCATGTAGGATTTTGGACTCTTGCACCAACCAGGAGGACCCTTCGTTTCAATGACGCGATCGTATATATAGACGGTACAGTCACCGAGAAGCTCAACTTGGAAGACCCCTGAAAAAAATTCGTAACAAACTCATGTCAGACGGTGTCGAAAATATAAGGAACGTTCGTAAGGGCATAGGAACGTTCCCAATACGGATCGTTCATCATACATGCGTTTCACCATAAGGGGATTCACTAACTAAGTAATTTTAGTGGTGCAAATTGAAGGTTTAGTGGCATATCTCAAATTTTGTAAATTATTGAAAAATAGTACTGATTCCGCGTTTTCATGCGCGCTGAAGCAGACTATGACGTTGCCAAAGGTCACAAAATGCTGTATCACAAAATATTTTAATTTTGAGTAATAATGTTTTTTTTACAAGCTGATCCTTGTAACTTATTGTATGTTCGAGGGGGTAAATAAAGGGAAAACGAAAAAAAAATGTTTTTTTTCATTTGCATCCACCATATAACCAAGAATTTTATAATAAGTGTGAGTAATGGTGAAATAAAAAAAATAATATTTTAACATTTTTTCGGATAATTTCATTTTTGAATTAGGGCTAGCATAGTTTGTGCACGGACAATGTTTTCAGTAGTACATACTAAATATAAGACATAGTTGATGAGAAGCAAATAATTTCAGTCGCTTGATCGAAAACCGTCCTTTCTTTTCTGGTGATGGGTGCGAGGATGGGTGCTGCGCCGAATCGCATTGGCATTTTCCCAGTGAGTATCGCGCTTTCTATAAGAACAGTAAAGGCAGCGCATCCCTCAAGTATGATGACACTACAGCGTGAACGATATATTCAAAATTTGTGAAATAAAGGTAACTAGCTAATCCAGAATTCTTCGTGTTCTCACAAAGAGACTCAAAACACTGAAGTTGTAAAAAAGCCTTGTTCTCGTCTCCCCCTTGTTCCTAAATCCTGTCCCAGACTGCCTCTTAATCACAAAAACGAGAATGCTACCTTGCCTATGCTAATGCGTTTTTTTAACTTTTTTTTAAGTTAACAAAATTTGAGATGTGTCACTTTCAATTTGCTCTACAAAAATTAGAGCGATATGGTATATCGCCCTATGGTGAAACGCGTGTATGGTATACGTTCCTATGTTAAAGTCTTATTGTGAGACGCCTTATGTGGTGAACATTCTAACAATCGAAGTAAGAAACTCACTTTTATACATATCCATGAAGAGTGCATGGCTGACGGAAAAGGTGCCAAGGAGAACGGTTAGTACCGCAACGAACGTCGTAAAAGTCAGCACGACACGCATGATCGTGAGTTCAGCAGCGAGTTTAGCCAGTATTTGGCGATTGATGACAAGCAAGGCATCATATTCATGCGAGCATGCTAATATCCTGGAAAAACTTGCTAATTATTTTTGTCTAGAATATTTTTCTTTTAAAAGGGGCTGGTGCAAGGTGTTGCAAATCGTGTATTTTACACGCACGCACGACACGAAGCTATTAGACGGCGTCGTGTCGTGTAGTTTTGAATTTACCTGCATGACACGATCGTCGCCTCGTGTGATCGTGTAGCTGTTATCGATCGAACAGATATTCTCGACTCGAGAGTCGATTTTTACAAAGTGATTCTGACTCTTCGGAGTCGACTCTTTGATGAAATGTTTTAAAAAAATACATTTTTGGCGCCAAATTTTGACGCTGTAATATTCGCCACCCTTATAATTAACAAGTGCATACTTTCCGGCATCTGTTTGTGTGAATTCAATATTTGTGTTCTCCCTTACGTCAGAATAACCGCCGTAACTTTTTGCTTCAAAATAATTTTGTGAAATCAGTTCATCTAAAATATTGTATTTACAAAAGTTCGAAACCCATGTTGAATATTAAACAAAACCTTACAGACGCCATCTGGTTTGCCATCCAAGGAAATGCTCCTTATTTGAACAATGTTTTGTTTATTTGTTCACGCCGGTATAAGGACCGTTCACCATAAGGCCTTTCACCATAAGGCTTTTCACCATAGGAACGTTCCCCATATGGGGCTTTCGCCATATGGAATACACGGATGCCATAAGACGTGAATACGATGCGCGTGGTTGTCAATTCAGAAAGCCAGTGAAACCGGTAGAATGCCGAAATCAGTTGAATAGTAGAATAGTTCAAATTTACAACGTCAGAAAAACACTAAAAAAAGTTCACGAAACATGCATAAAACAAATACAAAAAAAAAACAAAAAAAAATAGTTAATTTGGCAAGTGCACTTGCCGTTGGCAACTTGCGAGTAGTGTGCCAATAGTGTGTGTATGCATCGCACCGTTATTGTCCAATTTCGCATAAAAAACATATTCAAATCGTGAATATTTTTGACCATGTCAGTGGGAAAGATGACAGATTTGTTTATTTTCTGACGCAGATATTCATTATTTGATCTAATCTGAACATGGATTTGAGCTGATCTGCACTTTCAATACAAAAATTTTAGATAACCCGCTCAAACCCTACTTTTGATAAAATCGCCGTAAAAATTGGTTCCCCAACAAACCCGACCAACAGCGCGTGCGTGCGCACCTCGGGTTTTCGACGCGAGTTTTTTTTATCTCATTCAACCCAAACATTTATACTTCTTTTTTTACCACTTTCAGCCTTCTGATACGTCTCTTTTATCCTTCTTACCTTGATAACCGTCTCATCTGATGTCATTCCGAGGACGTGGCGGTGGAGGCGGTCGCGGCGGCGGCCGTGGTGGACGAGGAGGCGGCGGGCGAAGCTTTGACCAGGGACCGCCTTCCAGTGTTGTCGGTGAGTTTTTATTACCATTTACTCTTCTTTTTCAGGCCCTTTTGGACATTTTCAATTTGTTTACTTGTATTTCAGAAGCCGGAGCTTTTGCCCATGCTGTCGAAGATGATCTCGTCGTTTGGAATTCATCTGGCAAGATTCCATACTTCAGTGCGCCAATTTACTTTGAAAACATTGAACAGCTCGGAAAAGTCGATGAAATTTTTGGAAATCCCAAGGAAAATGTATGTTTTTGGGATTATTCAAGGGTTTGGCCGGGGTTGGAAAAAACTGGTTTGCAATTTTAGTTTTTGGGAGTTTATACCTATTTTTTTATGGTTTTTTGCCTTTTTTACGGTTATTTGTGTTTTCTGAAGGTTTTGCGTCTCCAATATTGCTTTTAAACCATTGAATATCCGTTACCCATGATCTCCCACCTTCCAGGGATTCACAGTCAAGCTAAGCGAAGGCATCAAGGCGAGCTCCTTCAAAAAGGGCCAAAAGCTCTTTATCGATCCCGGTAAATTGTTGCCTGTCGAGCGGTTCACCAATCCCAGCGCTCCGCGTGGCGGCGGTCGTGGACGTGGTGGTGACCGAGGTTTGTCCATCTTTTTTGGCCCTCAAATCCTCCTTGTTTTTCTTTTCAGGAGGCCGAGGTGGTCGCGGCGGCGGTTTCGGAGATCGAGGTGGATTCCGTGGCGGTCGTGGAGGCGGCGGTGGCGGTTTTCGTGGTGGCAACGATCGGGGAGGCTTTCGCGGAGGCTTCCGTGGCGGAAACGATCGAGGAGGCGGATTCCGTGGCGGCAACCGAGGAGGCGGCGATTATCGGGGTGGCGGCGGATTCCGTGGAGGAAATCGCGGAGGCAACTTCAGCGATCGTGGCGGCAGCGGCGGTGGTGGCTACAAGCGCTTCAACGACAGCGGAAGCGGCAGTCAGAATGGCAGCTTCCAGAACAAACGCATCAAGTTTGACGACTGATCTGTCTTGCTTTCCTTTTTTTTCTCTATCGTTTGTTGTTGATTTTTTTCATCAAGTTTGACTCTTTTTTTATGTATGATTATTAAAAAAAGTTGAAAAAGAATTGATTGTAAAAAGGGAATCTTTTGCGCTCTTAAAAATAATTTTTTAACTTCAAAAAATTATATATGTAAAAAGAAATTTTTTTAAACCCGAAAATTTATTAAAAATTAGCCTTTTTAATTGTAATTTCAATCTGTAAAATAAAAAAATTTAACTCTGCATAAAATAAGTGACACAGTAAGCACAGAACATAAGAGAAAATAATTGATTAATTAATAAAATTTTGGTACAACAGAAACAAAAAATTCCTTTTTTTTAATCCTTCTTCATGCGGGTCGTGGTCATGCGGTAGATGATGGAATCCTTGCCTGGATCCATGGTGAGGAGGCCGACGACAATGAAGACAATTCCGAATGTCAGGGCTATGACGACGCCGGCGACGAGAAAGAATTCTGCCGGATAGTTCGGTGACACGGGCTGAAAAAAATATTTTTTTCAATCAAAAGAATTTCAATTTTTTCAAAAATCCCACCGAGTAAACATTCAGAAGCGGGCGTAGCTTCTGAACGTCGCTATCAAACTGAGAATCTGGGTTGTCCTGGGCTTGGACAACAACGAGCACTGAAAATTGACACAGAAAAAATTTATTGATATACATACAAAAATATCTATCAAAGACCCACCGAGACCAATGAGGCCGAGAAGAAAGCAATCAGCTAGCCGAGACATTGAAAAGTTTGATCTCAATATCGGCAGGACAGGTGGAAACCGCGTGAGAAAGAATCGGAATTGTTGGATACCGGCAAAAAAGCGAAGACCAACGAAAAAATTCAATAACACAAATCAAAGATTGAGTTGTTGTTTGGGACGTTACGCCAAGGATTATTTCTGGTGTCGGTAAAATTTCTGAAAACGATGTTACTCCACCGTTTTAGAATCCTTCCTGGCTTCTGCACAGTTTTTTTTGTTTAAAAATCATTATCGAACACTCAAATTTGTAATTCCCCACAAAGTACTGTAATTACAGATTCACAGAAAAATTATTGGCTTTAGCAGCGCTCGTTTTTATATTCCGCAATAATTTTTCATCCTTCTGGTTTTCCGCGTTCAAGTTTCCGCGGGATCACCCATGTCACTCATCATCAAAACTCAACAAAACGGTAAACACCTCATTTTCCAGGTAACATGCTATTCTCGTCGCTTCAATTTCTTCAATGACAGCCAGCCTCAAAAAAAGCTGATTCATACAAATCCTGATTAGTTGACTTCTATTCTGGTTGACTAATCCCACGGATTTACAAGTATTACACCGCTGGTTTTTTTCTCGTCCACGATTTGTAAGCAGTGTTCCGCTGACTCCGACTCAGAGTCGACTCTTTGACTCTGACTCTGACTCTGAGAGTCGAGAGTCAGAGTCAGAGTCGAGAGTCGATTTTTACAAAATGACCTTTTGACTCTTTGGAGTCGACTCTTTGATGAAATTTTTTTGAAAAAAATACACTTTTATAGCCATTTTTGATGCCAAATGTTTGATTTTGTAAAATAAAAACTCGTTAAAGATGAAAGCACGCAGTTTTAGGCGTTTATTGATGCATTTTTTGTGAACCTATTTTAACTCGGAGTCAAAGAGTCGATTCTGGGAGTCGGAGTCGAAAGAGTCGACTCTTTCGACTCTCGACTCTCGACTCTGAGTCAGAGTCGAGAGTCGAGAGTCGATTTTGGCCAGAGCGGAACACTGTTTGTAAGTGTTCACACTGGCTGGCACGCAGGGGAAAGAGAAGAAGGAAGGAAAATGTTGCGTTCTACATTTTTTTTTCTTTTTAATTTTTTTACCTAAAAAAATAGCAAAAAAAAATATCCAGTTTTTTTTTTCATGTTGAGTGACCTTTTTTGTTTTTGTTTTGTTCTTATTTTGCACTCCTGACAGTTTTTGATTTGCTTGTGTCAATCAAGAAAATTCACAAGGCATTTCTGTCTGGTGGCAAATTTTTTTCCTTTTTTGGACTCAAAAACGCTTCTTCAATGCAGTTTTTGATTAAACGCCCGATAATTCCAAAAAATGGTTTTACCACCGCGAATTGCCTTTCAAAAAATGTCAAAAGGACAATTTTTGTTTTGACTTTGTTTGACGGAAAACTTATATGAAAGCCTTCATAAAAAAAATTTTTGGTTCCTGAACCAAAATTCAAAAAAAAAACAATTTTTACGCAAAAAACTTGTGAAAATGCAATGATAGTTTTTAAATGTATGCCATGTGTAAATTTCTACGTGCGTTAAGATATTTCTTATTTGTGATTACATTTTCGATGTCGTTTCCATCTTTCAAATTATGTGTTCTAAATTTTGCTTTGCAATTTCAATATTATACCTCTGCCTAAAAAAAATTCCTATGTAGCATAAATTTTTTTTCCGAGAGTTCAATGAGTGTAAAAATTTTCTGTCATATTTCGTAACCACAAAACAAACCGCCGCGGTGAACATTATTGATAGCAATAAATTGTCTAGCATGATTTATTACTCATCAAATTATTCACCCTCCATTGTATTGTGTTCGCCCCCCACCTAGTCTATAAATTGTTCCACTCCTCTTCGACAAGACTCGGTCTTTCATTGAAAAATGTTCTCGTTCTGCGTGCAAAAAAAGTCCATTACATACATAATCTGATGTTCCTTCCTTCTATTCGATCAGGCAAAAAAAACATTGTATTTATTCCGCGCATTGTTTGTTGTCCGATGTTTTGATTGTCCATCTCGTCCTGACTACAACGCCTCTTTTTTTTCATAAATATACGTTGGAAAAAAAAGGAAGGTGATTCACCTCCCCCCCTTCCGAGGATTGACGCAACGCAAACTTCCGGTCTGGTTTTCTTACAGCGTTCCGTCTTGCATTTATTTATATTCATAATATCAACCAGTCGTTATTTTTTCTGCGGTTTCAATAAAAAATTATAGATTTCAAAATTTTCCTTCTCGCTTGAAAAAAAATGACAATTTTAAAATCCATGAGGTTTTGATTAAATTTTTTGATTGCTTATTTATTATTTTTTTCAGCATGTACGAAAATGAAGAACTTCCGCCATGTTTATCCTGGTACGAGAATCAAATTGCCGGTCATCATCCATCGGTTATAAAAAATGGGGTCCGGCAAATTGGTTCGTTTTTTTCCACAAAGTAAAAACAAAACGACGTGCATTATTTATAAAACACTGTTTTTTTGAAAGCTGAGTAGACCAGGTGTATGGTGTGGGTTACAGATGTTTTATCAAAAATTCGGACGTTTTTTAATAAGCAAAAAACTCGGTATTTTTAAAACAAACTGTTATCAGAAAAATATGTAAATTTAAGAAAAAAAATGGTTCGAATTTACTGCATTTTTTAATTTGGAATAACGCAAATTTACCAATTTTGGCACCTTACAAATCACGACAAGTTTTAGAAATTTATTTTAATAATGTTAGCAAAAAAATTGTGCACTTCGATTTTTCCAATGTGCAACTTTTTTTTCAAAATTTCGATTTTTTGAAGTAATTGGCGGTTTTTTTAAATCATAACTATTGATTCGGTCATTTATACCTGTAAAAAAGTTGCAAAAAATCAAAAATTCATGATTTTTTAGTTTTCTTTGAAAAATTGAAAAAAAAATTCCACATCAAGTTTTTGTTTAAAAAATTTGTTTTTCACCCGAACCCAATTTTTTAGGCATTCTGAAAGAACAAGGCCACGAAGACCGAATCCTCAAGTTGGTTCAGTCCGGTGTAAGAGGTGAAAAAGAAGTCAACTTCTACAATTCTGTATTCCAAAATCCCCATCCAAAATCACCGCTTGGAGATGTCGCACAATTTATGCCACAGTTTTATGGCAAACGAAATGTTCAAATTGCAAATAGGGGTTTGTAATATTTTTTTTAAAACTTTCGTCAACACCCAAAAAAATTTTTTGATTTAAGATTACGAATTCATCGAACTCGAAGACATTACTCACTATTTTGCCAAGCCCTGCATCATGGACATCAAGATGGGCAAGGTGTCCTACGATCCGTCGGCTTCGGATGCCAAGAAGGCATCTGAAGCTGCCAAATGCGTACATCAGCAGGAATTTGGATTTCGGATTCTTGGCTATCGGGTAGGATTTTTTTTAATTTTAAAAATATTTTACAAAAAACATTTTTATTCAAAAAAATGTTTTTTAATTACAAACAAAAATTTTACTTAAAAAAAATTACTAATCAAAATTTAAATTTAAAATAAGTTCAGCTTCCCCCCGACGCATCCGGTGAAATTCGGGTAAAAGACCGTAACTGGGGACGTCTCCTGACCCCGGACACGCTCGAAGGCGGCTTCGAAGAATACCTAAGCCATGCCCAGGCTCTTGGCCATCGAAAAACGATTCTCGCTGATTTTCTGACCGATTTGGACCCCATTTTGACTTGGTTCAAGTCCCAGCGCGAGGTTCAGCTCTACGCTTCTTCCCTGCTTTTCGTCTACGAAGGCGACGCTACACGGTCTCCAAAATCAGTGGTAAAGATGATCGACTTTTCACACGTGTTCTACGAGGATTGCATTGATGAAAATTATCTACACGGTGTTCACACTATTATCAACATGTTTTCTGCCATGCTTAATAAAAGTTGATTTTTTTGTTACAGAAAAAATTGGGACTGTGGTGGCATTTGGAATTTTTGGTTCTCGATACTCATCACTGTCTCTTTAATTTTGTAATGAGTAATTATGCACGAGTAAGAGTAATAAAGTAAAGTAAAAGTAAAAAAGTAACAAATAAATAGTGCAAAAAAAATATTTTCCTTTCGAAAAAAAATTTGTTCCCGAGGTTGAAAAAAAAACTGACGTTAAACACAAAATTCTTCAAATAATAGGCGTAAGCTAAAAAAACAGGCAAAAACACTAAAAAAAAGTATTGTTTTTAGATAAGTTATTGACTAAATTTTTTCCGTTTCCGGTTACAGACAAAGTACGTTCAAATATTTGAATGAATGCAAAATAAAATTCGAATTCAAGTCCCCAAAATTTAAATGACGCAAAAAAAATGACTCGTTACCAAAAAATTACTCGCTTTTCTTCGTTAGTTTTAATGCATCGCTAGAAACACCTGGTCGACCAGATGAACTCTATCCGGATTAGATACCCAATTGCTTTCACAAGGCCTCAAACCTCGAGATCCTTCCGCTGTGTCGTCATCACGTCAGCAACTTTTCTATTGTGCTTCTTCTTCTTTAGTTCTGGCACCCCTAAAAATTATTGTACTTCATACGTCTGTTTCATATGCAACTCTACAGTCGAGCCAGATGAACCACTCATAATCATTATTACCCCAACTTATTTTCGACACGAAAGATACGCGGATTTTGTTCGACTGTCTCAGACTCTGATGCACGTCGAGAATATACTGTGGATCGTTGTCCACGAAGGTCCTAAGAAATCTGAAGTCTTGGGGGTGCTGCTTTCACGCTCTGGTATTCCGCACGTTTACATCCACGTTCCAAAGACGAAAAATATCAAATTGAGATTACGTAAGTTGCGCGCAACATGCAAAGCCGCAGCGTGCGAAAACCTCGCATGTTGCGCGCATTTTTCATTTTGAAAAAAAAACTTCTAAAAAATTTTTTTTCAGTAAAAGGAGCTTCCGGTCGAAACGCGGGTCTAGCGTACATTCGTAACAATCTCACCGACGTACGCAATGCCGTGGTGTACTTTGCCGACGATGACAACGCCTATGACATTTGTCTCTTCTCCAATTACCTTCGTCGTGTCAAAAAAATCGGCGTCTGGGCTGTCGGTAGGTTGCCTCGTATATTTTTTTTCTCTCAAAAACTATCATAATTCCCCTTCCCCCTTCCAGGCCTCTCCGGTGGGGCTCAAGCCGAATCGCCAAAAGTAGAAAACAACAGCGTCGTCGGATGGAACGTAGCCTACAAATCCAAAAGAAAGTACGCAATCGATATGGCAGGATTTGGCATACACGTCAGCCTGATACATGAAAAGCACAATGCGACATTCAATACTCGATGCACTATCTGGCAACAGGAAACGTGCATCCTCGAGCAACTCATCAATAGCATAAAAGAATTCGAACCATTTGGACACGACAAAATCCCCATGCAAATACTCGTCTGGCATACGAAAACTGCATTACGTTCTTATAAAGCCTCCCCTGGTTTTTTCTTAGATTCGCCATAATAAAAGTGTTTGTGAAAGCCAAAAAACAAAAAACCACGTTCGCAAACAATCTTGATTCCATCAAAAAATCCCGAAGAAAAAATTTCGTGGTAAAACCTCTTGAAACCAGAAATCCATAAAAATACTTGTTTTTCATGTTTTGTCACCTGATTTCGCAAAGGCAACTCTCGATACTCGCTTATCTGCCGTGTTTTATGCCTTTTTGTCTTTCAAATCCCGTTCCTGACCAGATATGCTTGCTTTCAGACAGCCAAGAACGCCAATCCGGGTGCATCAACGACGTGGTGTCCGCAGGTTGTAAAAAAGCATGGGAAACATCCAGTCGGCACCCATCTCCCGGGTTATCCCGACGATGGATTCCGTCTTTGATGACGTCCCTGGCATGACCTACGTCCAAGAGTAAGTTTTGATTCATCGCATTGAGATGCAGTTTACTGGATTACGATTTGTAGTCTGTCAAAGACGAGATTCATGAAAGTCTCTCGTGTCACCGATCACGATCATCCGGCTGTCGCGAAGGTTTTTTTCTTTCCCGACACATTTTCCCTGACTCTGTTTGACGTCAAGGAATTCACAGCGGAGATTGAGAAGATACAGAGACAACTTGCGCAGTCAAATGCTTCAAATTGCATCGGGTACACCTACTGCATCGTGAGTTTTTATAGAATTTCGTAATGGAACGTTTTAACGTTAAAACTGGTGTAAAAATATGTTTTCGAGACAAAAAAAAGGTTATTTGCAATGCTGGGCTTTAAAACTGAAGATTTGTGAACAAAATGAACAAATTTAGGCCAAAAACTGAAATAAATCATAAACCAAAGAGTAATATTGAAAAAGCGGAAAAGTGTTACGTTTGACAACGTAAGTAGTACCGTAGTTACTTCGGATTACGTTTGTTATTCCCGACGAGAGTAACTTACTTGCCGATCGTAATTTACGGTACCTTTTACGATCTGTCGTTACTTTTTTGAGTTCTAACGTTTCATTTTTTTGCCTTTTTTTGAAGACAAAAATTCTTTCTGTTACATGTTTGTTCTTTTTTTAGCCAAAACACGAAAAATTTATCATCCTGACCCGACCCTTCCACAAAGACACCCTCTACGATCGCCTGTACGCCCGTCCCTTCCTGGCCGACGTCGAAAAGCGCTGGCTGGCTTTCCAACTGCTGAAAGCCCTCGCGCAATGCCGCAGAGCCAAGATCTACCACGGCGACATCAAGCCGCACAACATCCTCGTTTCCTCGTCCAACTGGCTCAATCTCACCGATTTTGCCTCTTTCAAACCGACTCGGATCCCTTGTGTGGGTATTTCCCATTTCTACATCCGAAACATAAAAAAAACGCAATTTTAGGACACTCCCTCGGCGTTCACGTTTTTCTTCAACGCCTCCCGCCATAGCTGTTGTCTGGCTCCCGAACGCCTGAGGCCATCCAGCGAGTACACCGATTTCAACTCGGTCGACGCAAAGAATACCCATGACCTCACCCGCGGCAGAACCGATGCCATGGATATTTTTTCGACAGGATGCGTTTTAGTCGAGTTATTCACCGACGGTCGAAAAGCTGCGTTCGAGAGATTTGGACAACTCGTCGATTACATGTACATGGATAGCGAAGACGCCGAGAATTACATTGAGGGCGTCGTGAAGCATGTGCCTGAAGATTTTAGGCCACTTATTCGGATCATGTTTCATCAAAATCCGGATACGAGGAGGCAGCTTTACGATGAGGTAAGTGAAAAAAAAACTGAAATTGTTGAAAAAAATTTGATTCCTGGATACCGTACGGTCTTGAGGGGAAAATATTTTCCGCGATTTTTTTAAATTTAAAAATTTTGATCGTTATTTTTTTCCTAAAATAAATATGTTTTTTTTTTCTTCTCTTTTTTTTCACAAAATCTTATTTTTTTTCAGTACGAACCGTTCCGCCCCGATGGACCCTTTCCTCCCATCTTCGAATCTTTTCTCTACCATTACATGGCGGAATTTCGAACGCAAATGTCTGCACGAAAACACGGAGAAGCCCGGGTTCTTCCCAAATCACCGGATGACGTCATAACCAAGTGGGTTTATATTGAAAAAAAATTGTAAATAGATTGCGCTATTTTTTAGGCTTTATGTCGAAAAGAGCAATTTTCTGCCCAAACTCGCGGAAGACAAATCCAATAGCACGCTTCTTCTCATCGCACTCGTGACTTCGAACATCCGATCATGTCGATCGATCAGTGCAAAGATGGATGCCATCTGTCTGCTTCAGGAACTCAGCAAGTACACGACAGAAGCCGTGATTGCCGAACGGGTTGTTCCTTATTTGGTATGTAAATTTTTGACTATTTTTTCAAAAAATACTGCAATTTTTGACTTTTTCCTTTTTGCTATTTTTTATCTGTATTTATCAAAACAAAAAAATATGTACTCTTGATACGAAAAAATGCACTGTAATTAATTTTTTTGTGTTTAAAATTTTCGTTTTGTCCGCACAAAAAAATCAATTTTTTGTGTTTTTAGGTCAAAATGATAACAGACCTCTTTGTCATCGTTCAAACCGAAGCGATTCACGTCCTCACCGATGTCCTGTACGACTTCAAAACCATCCCATCCCACGATACGCGACTTCTCGTCGACTTTGTCCTCGTCAAGCTCCGCGAACTTCTCAACCACAGTCGGGCGTCGCCGATTACGATCATGGCAATCGCGTCCAACCTTGGGAGACTGGCGCTGACGGCATACCGGTTTTTTGAAGCGTCCCGGGACTATACCGGCGACGAGGAAGATACGTCATCGCCCCAGACGAGGGAAGAGCGCCAGAAGCAGGCGGCCAACGAACGAGACGCGCTCTGCGGCATCATCCGCGAAATGTACGCTGCCTGCTTTCACAATCCGGCCGTCAGTCCGGCGATCATGGATGCAGACAACATTCAAAATCTTTGCTTGTTTTTTTATCGGGTTACGAGTGAGTTTCATTTTTTGGTAATTGCCTTTTTTTTAAACTTATTTTTCCAGAAAAGGCCGACGACATCCTCGATCACATGATTTCTGTGCATAACAAAAATGACTGGAGACTGATTGTTATGTTTTTCAAGAATTCTCCTATCATCGCTCAGTATCTGTCGCCTACGGAGAATAGTCTCAACTTTTACCCCCTCATAACGCCGGGTCTTCAGCACCGAGAAAATACGGTTGTGCTTGCGGCGCTCCAATGTATCTTAGAACTGTGCCGCGAAAATAGAAATTGGCTTGAATTGTCGGCCATTTGGAATCTATGCAAGTTTATTGTGCCTTTTGTTGTGCATCCGGTGAGTTTTTTTTTCAAATTTGGGGTTTCGTTGTGAAAAATGTGTGCTCCTGGCACGAAAAACAAATCGTAATCAAAACTTGTTTTTTTTACCTGAAATTGGGGTGTGTCTTGACACGAAAAGGTCGATGCTCTTGACGCGAAAAAGTGAAAGAAATTTTGGATTTTTTTGAGACGCAAAAAAATCTTGACACGAAAAAGCACTGTAATCAGAACTTGTATTTTTTTCCAAAAATGTTTTTAAGTTTTTTTGCAGAACATTTGGCTCCGACTTACGACAGTTCAAATACTCAAAGTGCTCGATGGAATCTTTCCGTTTGCCGACGTCTTCTGTCGCTTGATCCCGATGCTGCAGCCTTTTCTCAAAATTCCTCTCCTCCGACTCAACGACATTATTTCGATTCACGAGAGTCTCGTTGAGCCTATCAGTCCGGCAGCGTGGAAACTTGTTACGACATTTTGCTACGAACAAAATCCTTCCGCGGTTAAGGAATTCTTTGGCGAACTCCGGCGTCGCGATACAGTCTTCGTCCTCAACTGCGGTGATGCCTTTATGCCCGCGTCACAGACGTCGTCCGTCGTCATCGATGCCGTATATGGGCTGCTCACAAAACTGGCCAGTCAGACGAAATCGTCGGGAGAGTTGCATGAACTGGAAGTCAAGTTGTTGGCTTTTGAGGTTGGTTTTTTCCCATTTATGAATGTAAAATTATATTTTTTATTTGTTTTTTAGTGTATTTTATCACCGGACAAGAAACACAGTCAATCAAAGGGTGGACACAGTCTCGAAAATATCCTTTGTCTTAGCGATCTGCCAATTCTTCGAACGTGTAATCTCTCAGGTGAGGTGCTCTCGTCCAGTATCATGCTTGAATCCCGAACATCGGGTGCCGTACTCGAAGCACTCCTATCGTATCGACGCGATCTCTTCGAAAAACAACGTCGAACGTCGGCTTTTGCGTCGAAAATGAAGAATGGCGTCGCAGCGTTTTCGACTCCGACTGACAAATCCAAACTCGGCAAACCCGAAATCAGGGTCGTCGCCAATCTTCATGAACACTCGAAAAAAGTCACGAGGATTACGGTACACGCTGACCGGAAGACTTTTGCCTCGTCGAGTGTCGATGGCACGGTCAAGATCTGGTCGCTCAATCAGGTGCCTGGATTTTCGCTGCCGTCAGCGCTGGCTTCGGTGCAGACTATTTCGAGAGGTCAGTTTTTTGAGCGTACATTTGCTAAAAAAAACTAAAAAATTATATAAAACACGAGTTATAGTGATCGTTTTTTATCGTTTCAAGAATAGTTTCTAAACGTAACATAATTTCGGTGTTTTACGCTCCTGCGAGTAACGAAATTACGTACGAAATTATGCTTTGCAGCGAATAACGTTTTTTTTACCTAAATTTTGTTACTTTTCGTCGAATCGTATTTTTTTTTGTATTTTTTTGCTTTCCTTGTTTTTTTGTATTTGCGCCTAAAAGTGGATTTTCGGCGAACTTGTAAATACAAAAAATCGTTTTAAAATCAAAAAAATATTGAAAAATGTAATTTTTTAGATTCCCCCGTGAACGCGGTCGAATTTATGTCAGACAACGAAAACCACCTTGTCTGTGGCTTCGAAGACGGCGTCGTGTCCCTCTTCGACGTCGAGGGTGGCTCCTTCCTGAACCGTAGCATCGACAGCATCTCCCAGCACGGTGCCGTAACCTCCCTCTCGACCGCCGGCCACCTCATCTACGTCCTCTCCGAGCAGAGCGTCGTCCACTGCTTCGACAAGCGGATGCCCGTTCCTCCGCGTCAGCCGACGCTCGTCTTTGAGCCTCTGTTTTCCCGTCGCGCTCGGAACAGCCTGGGCTTCATCACTTCTATGGCCATCGATCCTGTCAACCAGCATTGGCTCGCACTCACTTCTACGAGTTCTCGCGGACAGAATATTGTGCTGTATGATCTGAGATTTTTGGCGCTGGAGGTGGATTCTTGGTGCCATCCCACGCATAAGCTAATCCGACGCGCGTGGCCGTTGGTCTCGTCGCCGTCGACGTGCAAACACCTGGCTACAGCCGTCACCAGGGAAGGCGAGGTCTGCATCTGGGACCTCGAAGGCGGAGAATCTCAGAACTCATGCGTGCTCTGGCCCGGTGGAGACCCTGTTCTGACCTATGCCAACGACCTCCAGACAACAGCTCTCGCCCAAAGTCGAGATCTCGGTGGAATCTTCACCGGTGATTCTTTTGGCAGCCTGAGATTCTGGTCATTCGATTCAACGTCCAGGTGCAATTACCTGTCTGGCAAGTATCGACCCAACCTCCTCGCATCCCTCGGACGAGTGCCGGATCCACCGAACGGCATCCCCCAGAGTGGACTGGATATCACGTACGAAAGGCTACAGACCAATCAGCCACCGACTATTATCAGGGAACGCAGGCCTCCGGTGATGTCTCACTCACCAAGTAAGGGAACGCCGCCTACCAATCCCCTTGGCAGGGCCAGCCTCGTTGGCGACCACCATAGGGATGCCATCACGGATCTTGGACTCGTGGGCAAGGAGTACCTCGTATCATCCGGCAGGGACGGGATCGTCAAGGTGTGGAACATTTTGTGAAACATTGTTGTATTATATTTTGTATTAAATTTTAAATAATTATAAATAAATATTTACAGCAAAGCTTGTTATTATAAAAGCGAAATGTTCTGGAATGATCCCGGGATTCCCATCTCAAAAATACTCCTCACTGATAAGGATGATGTAAAATTTAAAAATTAAAAAAAACATTTTATTGAAAATTTTTTTTTAAATTGAAAATTAAAAAATTTTTTGCATTATTATTATTTTTAATTGTTTTAAATTAAAATTTTTTTAATTAAAAATTTTAAAATTTTCTGATTATAATTTTTTACTTAATTTTTTTTTGTAATAAACAATTTTTTATGAATTTTCATTTTCACAAACAAATTTAAAAAAACCAACACAAATTCACAAAAAAACACGTTTATTAATATGCATTAGTTTCGTTATAGTAAAACAAATGCTCGGTGTCCAACTCATAGCTCGTCGCACCAGAAAGAATCAACATACCAACCCAAACAGCTGTATGAGTTACGATATAACTCGTTAGACGATAGTGTTGCTTTATCAATCTCCAGGCGGTCTGTAAACAATTTCATAATAGTAAATATAATAATAATAATTTTCTAAAAAAAATATTACCTCTCGAAATGTTTGGCTCATTTTAAGGTTAACAAAAAATAACGCCGACAGATGAAAAAGTGCCAAAAATCTTATGAAAAAAAACCACTCCATTAATGTAAATTTTTCTTCCGAAGTTGACGCCATTGTAGAGGTATAAAGTTCGATTGCAAATTGTGGACACATGTAGACTACGTGAATCACAATGGCTGTTAGTATTATTTTCGTCGTCACCCGTTCCTTAACAGCCTCGGGATCTTGCGTACCTTCATTGTAACTGGTTCTGGAAGCTTTGAAGATCGCGAAGACCAAAAATATCAGGTACACGAATGGAATGCCATCGAATAAAATAAGGTCGATAAATTCATAAAACTTTATTATGGCAAGATCTAAATGGTATATGTCTGCTAAATCGACAAAAATGAAGGGCGTCCTTAGAGCCAGTGCGCATAGAAAAACGATAACCGAACCGACCAAAATTATTTTTAGATTCGGACGATAAGTTTCCTTCTCAGATGCCATTCTAAATCGAATGTAGGCTGCAAAGACGTAAAACATAGTAATCATTTCAGTAGAAATAAAAATACTTTCCCATGCCAAATAATTTATTATTGATTTTTCAACTCTGAATAGAGTCACCGTGATTACAATCGAAACCGACGTCACGAAGCATGGATACGCGATTATGACAAAAAATGTGTTGTAAACAGATTTTAGCTCATTTTGACGATAGACACAAATGATCAGAAAATTTAGCAGTGCGCTGATGGCAGCGACGATTACGGATGTTGTATGGTAATGGCGTGTGTAATACATGTTGAAGAGCCTTAACGGACCAAAATTGGTGCCACGAACAGTCATTGTAATCTTAGTCTGTGAATTGAGGGATTCTGGCTTCGAGCAATGATTCAAGTATTTTTTAAATCAGTAAACTTTATATAAACATCCGAGAAGGCGTGTTCAAATCAGGCATTGATCAGACTTTTTTTTTATATTATTTATACATAAATATCAATTAACTTTAAATAAACATCCGAGGAACAGACTCGTTCGTGCTCAAGTCCGTGACTACCAACGTTAAAGCAGGCTGGCGTGGGTGAAGTCGGAAACCAAATCCGCTGAAATAAAAAATTTAAAAAAATAAAAAGGAACGTTAACGTAAAACAGCTGCAATTGTTTGTCGTGAACTTTTCACGACAGACAGCATAACACAAAGTTTACAGCACATTTGATTTTTTTTATCTATGCATTTACTTTGCTCATATTTTTCCAAAATATTAATTTTTTGGAAAACAATCTTTGAAAAAAGTGTTCGAATGTTATTTGAGCAAATTTTTGAAATGCATTTTTTTCCGTTCAAGACAGTTATAAAAATGCTGTTTATGTATCACTGGCAGCGATTTTTGTTAAACCGAACAAAATTACATTCAATCGAAAACCAAAAAAAAATTTTTTTTATAAAATGTTCACCGTATTTTCCATGCAGTTTATTCGAGAAAATATGATACAACGCAATTAATTAATCGGGTGATAAGAACAAAACCATTACTGAAAGATCGCCGGTCGAAAGTTGTAAAATTCGGTGTAAAATGTAAAATTCGTGCAAAAGGGTTCGCCAAATCTGAAATTTTGAAAAAACACACAATTATTTTTTTATTTCGTTATTGAAAAGCACCTACCGTAACATCGTGTAAATGATCGGCGAATTCTCGGTAAAAAGGTTAGCGAGGAACGAAGAGAAGTTGAGTCGAGAAGTAGCTATCGTCGTCAGCGTGCTCGAAGGGGGAGATGCTGCGGAGCAAACTCTCTCCCAGACCAGAATCATCTTCCACATCGGTAGTCTGCGTCGCGGTCGCGGTCGTGATCGTTGACGTCTGAACTTTTTCGGGAAGTCGAGCGACCGGGTAAAACCATTGAACTTCTTTGCCCGTCGTGAAAAGGCTGACAGCCAGCTTTTCGAAAAACGCGAAAAATTCCCATGGACACGATTCTGCTTTGACAGATCGACGAAAAACAGAACCCATGTTATCTGTGTACAGCTCCTGGAGCTCGTTGTCGACGATGACGAGGCCATTGAAGCGATACAGTTTCTTCGAATTCACAGTGACTTGCGGCGGCAGATTGAAAACATTTCCGTTGTCGAGCATGAAGTGCACTGGGCCTAGACCGTTCATTTCCAGTTGAACGCAATCGAGAGCCAAACCTTGGATAGTTTCTATAATAAAAAATCCCCATCCCATAACAGTTTCACTAAGGAGACAACCTCCCGACACGAAAGCGCGTGCGCACTTTTTCTTGTTTTTTCGAAAGTGATGTCCCTTTGTCGGCATTTCTTGCATATTCATATATTTTTCTTAGTTTTGCCATTCTCCATTCTTATCAAGCTCAGTCAGACGATTCTATACCATTTTCAACTCAGGTGATAACTTGTCGGAGAAATCTGCTACATTGCGATGAAAATGCCTATTTTTTACCATTATTTTGGATCCGCTTTCAAAATTCTGAACAGGAATTCACGTTTTCTCAATTTAGCGACCTGCCCCCTACCCATAACTCGGATTTCGGCCCATAGCGGAGTTTCTAGCGCCCCCAGCATTTATGAAGAGGACGATTTTATTATGTCGCCTCTGACGTCTGTTGTCGAAATGATCCGAGTACATCGATATCGCTCCAAATGCATCTCAACTTACTAATTTGTTCCCCTAGGTGTCAAAAAACACAAAAATAAGCAATACTTCACTTCCAAAAGTAGGCTAAAAACGAGGCAGATCAATGGTAGAACAGGGAACATTGTGCGTGTTATGTGCGCGTAGTGTTCCCTAACGGTTTTGACGGTGTAAAATATATCACAGGTTTACGAGCTCCAACGTTGCGATGGTAGTTTACTTTTTTGTTTTTTAGCATCAGGGGGTTCAAATTAGACAGGTAAGGCACAATTGGTCTAAAAACTTTTTACTACAATGATTCCGGTGTCAGACGTCAGAGGCGACATAATAAAATCGTCCTCTTCATAAATGCTGGAGGCGCTAGAAACTCCGCTATGGGCCGAAATCCGAGTTATGGGTAGGGGGCAGGTCGCTAAATTGAGAAAACGTGAATTCCTGTTCAGAATTTTGAAAGCGGATCCAAAATAACGGTAAAAAATGGGCATTTTCATCGCATTGTAGCAGATTTCTCCGACAAGTTATAACCTGAGTTGAAAATGGTATAGAATCGTCTGACTGAGCTTGATAAGAATGGAGAATGGCAAAACTAAGAAAAACATATGAATATGCAAGAAATGCCGACAAAGAGACATCACTTTCGAAAAAGTGCGCACGCGCTTTCGTGTCGGGAGGTTGTCTCCTTAGTGCAGTTTTTGGAAAAAAAGCAGGGTATACCCTGCTTGCAATTGAAAAACCCTGCAGGGTTTTTCAATTGCAATTTTTTTGCGCTTCAAGAACACAAAAATGTAAAAATTACGCAATTAAAAAATTTTTGATTTTTTTTGAAAATAAAAAAAAAATGAATTTCAATTGAAAATTCGAATTTTTGTTCAATTTTCGTGAAACCGCGAACTGAAAAACTTTTTGAGTGCTTAAAAGTAAAAAAAATGTTCTCTTGCAGCAAAAAAAAACACTGAAAAAAAATGTGCAACTTACTTTGAGGAACTTTTTTGTTGTGTTTGCTTTTTTCGGCAACGGCTTTTGATGGTGGTGGCCCAACATTCGTCCCACCGTTGACAACTTTCTCAGCAACTACATCCTTCGACTTTGAAGCGAAATCGGCAATCGTAGTCGTCGGTGCGAAACACACACCGGTTATAAGCTTGTTCGTTCCGTTTTCACGTTCAATCCGAAGCTTGTTCTCGAAATAACTCAAGTATTCGGCTTCCGTCATCAAAGATGCAGCAGTACTAGCAACTGTCTTGGCGGGTTCTGAAAAACGGTTGGATATCGACAAAAAACAAAAACCGAAAACATACCAGCTTTATGCTGCGACTTTCCGCTTTCACGTTCAATTCGAAGCTTGTTCTCGAAATAACGCAGATATTCGGCTTCTGTCATCACAGCGGGCAAGACGCGAGCTGGGCACCCATCTCGAGCACCTGACGGTGGTAGAGCACGACTGGGAAAATACGCTAAAACGTAAACAAAGACTGGAAACATAAAAAAAAGAAAAAAAGTTACCTATTTTGCCAATTCTCGGTCGAAGAACACGACGATTGGGCGCTGCACCGCTCCGACGACAAAGCGCAGTCGCCGAAGGATTCTTCATGACACCCGCCAACAAAATCCGAAAAAAAAAACGCGGTCAAAGTGAAAAATACAACAAAAGTTGAATTGAACTGCAGAACAACCGCCAAAACGGCATTCAAACCAAAATGTGATACGATAATCCACTTACGCTGCAGCGTGCCGCGATGTTCCATTCAAGATCACATCAACAAACGCTTTCGCGAGCGTTATTTTTTCGTATCAAAAAAAAAGTGCCGTTTTTTATTTTCGTTACGAGAGTTGCTTTTTTATCAACAAAAAGGGTGCGCCTCAGGTGGTGTATGCTTGCAGAAAAGGCTAAGACAAAAAAATGATTCTGTTAAATTATTTGAAAAATTTTTTGAATTCCTCGGAAATAGGCAATCAGAATGATGGGTCATTTGACGATCAAAAATCAAACATGAACAAATTTGAATTTTTTGATTTACAAAAAAATAATTTGTGCCAGATACTGGGGTAGGGGCAAATGTGATATCATCAGCATTGCCATTTTTTGCTGAGTATGAAAAACATTTTTTCAACATTTTAAAAATTAATTTGAATAGTTTTACTTTTAAAAATCAGGCGGCCTGATTTTTTTTGAGCATTCGCTGAAATCAAAACTCGAAAAAAAAGTGCGTTCAAATGACGAGAATTCAATAAAAATCGTTTTACAATAAAAAAGTTTACGTGAATGATAAAAAAAATCTAAAATTATAAAAACGTGAAACTTTATTACAAATTCACAAACATGAAAAAAAAATCATAATCAATAGATAAAACAACAAGTCCTTCATCCTTGTTGTACTGGAATCATTCAACGTTCATGGAAAAAAACAGAGTGTACAAACAATCCACCCTTCAATTTGTTTTTTAACCCCTCACCTAAACCGAAGATCGAGGCGACCTCGGAGAACGCGGAGATTTCGGTGACAGAAAAACGCCGGCAGAAGGCGACGAAGCAGAAGCGCCGACTTCCAGCGACGAACTCGGCGACGAAGCTGAACCGCTGTACGGCGTGGTCCGGGACATCTCGTCGTCGTTGGGGCTCGCGAACATGTCGACAGTGTCACGGGCGACGGGTGGCGTCGACAGGGGTGAACGGGAACGGTCGATGACGGCGAAGAAGTCTTCGAGGTTTCCGCGATCGTCGTCGGAGGGAGACGGGGTCTCGGGACGATCGCCGGCGGCGGCGGCCGCTGCATTTGAGAGTCGAAAATGCTGGACACGGGTCATTGCCGAGGGAACAGGTTCCAGGTGAGCGTCCAGGATGGATTTCTGATCGGCGATGGATCGATCAACTTCGTCGACGCAGACCAAAAAGTGCTTTTCGATCATTTCATCGGTTTCGCAGCACGATGATGCTCCGTCGTCGTCGAATGCTGCCATGTTGTCTTCAACACCTGAAAAAAAAAGAGAAAAAATTATATTCGTCCCGAAAAAAAAGAATTTCAAGACTCACCTGTGATTCGTTTGCCCTCAGGAGTGACTTCGGAAACAACATTGACGTTCTTCTCCAAAGCCCGGTAAAATTTCTCCGCAATACGGTAATTTACGGTCGGAAGAGCGAGAAGCTCGCAGATTCGTTGAAATGTAAACGGCGCATTCATCCAGGATCTCGCGCAGGTCATGATGAATTCTCGGAGCTCTTTGAGTTCGGCATCGGTCAGTCGAGAATTCATGACGACTTCCGGCTTGGTTTCGAGCTCTATTTGCGCCATGTAGTCAATGACGACCTAAAATGGGTTATTTTAGGCTTATTTTGGGGGTTGGAAGTAAAAAATCGTAAATTTATGCAATTCGGAAAAAAAATTTATTTTAGGCACAGTAAATCAAAAACACACTCAAAAGTTGTAAAATCGTTACTTTAAGCGCCCTGAATAACATTTTTTACGTTCAAAATGTTACTTCATATCTCCTTTAGTGAATAACATCAAAAAACCCGTAAAAATCGTTACTTTTGATTTAAGGTCATAAAAAATCGTTTTCGTTTCCAAAACCTGGCAAACCAACCTCAAGCTTCCACAGAAAGACAGGCTGAACAATTTCCCACTTGATAAACGATACACCGGCCAGGCCGACAGCGTGGAAGTATTCTTCGACGATGGGATCGGTATAAAGCGGGATTTCCCCCGATTGTCGTGGCAACTCGGCCTAAAAAAACATACTATCGTAAAAACTTGCGTCAAATACTCAAATGTCAAAAGCTTACCGGATTGACAGGATGAAATGCTTCGAGTGCAGCCTGGTACTCGCCGTGAGGTCGAACGCGGTCGATTTTGTACGGCATCCTCTCGTAGCGATGAGATCGACGATCGTTACGCCCGCTAATTGCCGTAATTTTCGCGTTAACCATGATAGAGACAACAGTAATAAAAGTTAGAAGATGAAACGGCAAACAACGTATAAAGTGGTGTAAGCGAGAAAACACTGTTAGAAAACAAAAAAAATCCAAACAAACTTTTGAGCAGGAAAAAAATTCGTGTTGAGAGAATCCAAAAGTACTAAAAAGGTGTAATGCTGTTTTTAGTTTTTTCACGGGTTTTTATGCTTTTGGACTAATTTTTTTAGGATTACAATCAATTGATTTTTATACTCCTATTTTGACAACTCCTATTATGACAACTCCTATTTTGACAACTCCTATTTTGACAACTTTTCACAGTCTTTCCTATTTTGTCAACCAATTCCTATTTTAACAACTTTTAAAAAAAAGGGTGCATTAGGGGTTGTTGCGTGCGCTGAAGACAACTGTGTTGTTGCCTGAGGGCATGGATGACTTTATCACGAGATATTATCATTTTTAGTGATATTTTTTTTTGTAAAAAAACAGAAAAAAAATATAATGCAGTTTGTGATAACATTCGAAACATTTGGATTTGTTTTTTTTAAATTATAAGACGAATTTTGACCAAAAATCAAGCAGGGTTCAGAAGAAAAAATCTACAGATTTTTAAGTGCTGTAAAGAAGTAAAAATTTCAGTACTTGTACTAACATCAAATTTTCTTTCTGATACTTTTTTTCTGATACCGAATTGATCACCAAATAGTTTAAAATTTTGTTTAAATTAGAGCTGAAATTTTAATTTGAAAAAAAAATTGAAAATTTTTTATTTGTTTTTTGGAACAGTGGAATTGATCAAAATTGAGTAAAAGTTTAGAAAAAACCTTTTTTTAATTTAAATATGGGACCTTTTTGCACTTTGACAATAGAAACGGGAATGTTGCAAGTAAGAAAAGCGGTTTCTTCTCCATACAGAACAAAATTTGAAGGTGATGACAGACAAGAAAATTCATTCGCAGCAAACGAAATTGGCATACGACGATGATAAAGACCCTATATAAACTACGCAAGGTTCATCTGAAGTGCGAATGCCCTCCGTACTGTTCTGAAGGCAGAATATGTCAGGCGGCTTGTGACAGGTTTTTCGTTTAGGGTTTGATCAAGTGCGAAACAAGCGACAACTCCGCGCCGCGCTGACTAGCGCGGAGGAGATGCCGCCGCAGAGGTAGCTAGGTCAGTTACTATTTTTTCATTCAATGCATGTGATTATTTGGTTTTGTTGTATTACTTGAACGCGTTGTTTGTAAATATGGTTAATGTTTTTTTTATAATTTTAGTTCACAATGCACAGCGAATCTCCTAAACTACAGAAAACCATCAAGAAGAAGAAGTCTTCGCGAAGTACGGTAAGTATTACACGTGATTAAAGTTGTTTCATTAAAAAACAAATTTAGAACGTTCCTTGGACAGATCCTCAAGCGGTGGTCCACTTCGACCGGTACGACAGAGGCGAGCTTTCTGCCACGGATCTTTTGCAGACATTATCTGTCTTGTGGAAACGGAAGATCGACAAAGGCGGCCTGTCACGATACTTGGGCAAGCGTCAGCAGGGACTTAACTTTGGAGCGTCAACGTAAGTTTGCATTTGTAAATCAATATGTTATGTGTCACGTTACAATTTTAGTACAAATTTCAAAAAAATAATCTCCGTCAAGCTGAAGAAGAGTCAAATTCACTTGCCGGATTACGATCGTGTTTTTACGTTTGATCATGAAAACGAAAATAACGGATCCAAGTATTTCCGTTGCGAATCCTGCAAGGCTGCATCCTCTCAGGACGGGCAGAAGTGCATTGCTCGAGGAACTTTGGATACCAAAAATGTCTTCTCTTTTTCAACATTGCACCATGCAAAGTGCCAACCGGTTTTTACGGAACGCCATTTGGCCAAGCAGATCGACAGAAGCAAGCGCGCTGACGTGTTTGCTGGAACAAAAACTGCCGCAGCGGCACGATCAGAGGTATTTTTTTTGTTCAATTGAAAAAAAAAGGATTTTTGGGTACAATATATTTCAGGCATGCACTGAAGCTTTGGCCCAGGGAATGGAAGTTGCCAAAGAATTACCTGCCAACTTTGAGTTACGTTCACAGTACGCTCGGTTGCACAGGACAGCCCGTAGACGTCCGATGACTGCGTCGCCCACGTCATTGATTCCCATGGCTTTAAGAAAAATCCTTCGAGGTAAAGAAAATTGGATTCTGGCTGATACATCGCAGTACATCATTTTTTGCACGGACATCATGCTGGAAGCAATGTCAAAAGCTGAGTATCTGGTCTGTGACGGTACATTCGGAATTGTGCCAAAAGGATTCCGACAACTGTGGACCATCCATGGTTTGATTCGAACCAATACCAGTGCTGAATGGTCACCTGTTTGTACCGCGTTGATGAAAAGCAAAGAGCAGTCTGCCTACTTAGCTGTCCTCAACGACATCATAAAGGCAATGAAAAAAGAAGGGTAATTTTTACTATTATAGAAATATCTCAAGTAGTAAACGCCGTATTAAATTATAGACTTGATGGATTTAACGCCAGACAAATCAACACTGACTTTGAGCAGGCCGAAATGGGGGCTCTGAAGATCATTTTTGCCGACATTGTCAAAGCATGCGTCTTCCATTTTCGGCAAGCGGTACTACGACGGTGTCAGGCATTAAGGCTTACCGAATTTTTGGACGAACCAAAAATTGCAAAGTGGGTGAATCATCTGGAGTTAGCATTCTTTCTTCCCCTTGAACATCGCAAACGCTACGTACAACTGGTTCTCAACGAAATCCCAAGTAAGCCGACCACTTTTACTGGAAATTGGCCAGAGAAGCAGCTGAAGGTACGTTTTTTTGTTAGCACTGGTTTTATGTAAAATACCAATTACAATTTTGTAGGCTTTGTTGCGATACTTCAACAAGCAATGGTTTTCCAAAGAGTACAGCTTCTTTGATTTGATTATCCGAACTACCAATCTCGCTGAAGGATATCATAACCGAATCAAGAAACTCTTTGCGACTAACCCCACGACCGAATCATTCATCTGCGCATTGGCTACTGAGTTCGAGCAGATTTATCGTCGACTAGTGCAGCTTAACGACAAAGAAGTTGATGTCTCGACGAAACCGGTGAACGTCAAATACAGTCGTATCCAGCAGAAGTTGTCTCGTTTGGAATCCAAATACAAGAAAGATGTCGTTGCCAACTACGAACTGCTTGATGACGACGCGTTTGTTACACTGGCAAATGCTCACATCGAACGCATCAAGCACACGCAGAAGCACATGATGTGCGTTCACAAAATCATTATCGATGATAACGACGTTATGGACGACGCCGACGGCAACTGCTCTGACGTGGAATTCAGTGAAGATGACGACGACATGGCCTGCACTTCCGTGAAGACGACGACCAATCGAAAAATCCAGAAAACTTTTGATCGTATTTTCGATACATCTGTTGGCATCGACTTCTCCGAGACTGTTCCAGTTGATCACGGTTTGAGAACTTCCAATGAATTGTCGCCGTTGCCACACGGTTTGACTCGGACCCCTGAACGCGTGCAACCCTCTTCATGGTCATCCGTTGAATCTTCGCCGTTCCCACACGGTTGGACCCCCCCACCTGAACGCGTGCAACCTTCTTCACGGTCATCTGTTGAACCTTCGCGTTGCCACACGGTTGGACCCCCACACCTGAACCCGTGATACTCACTCCAACGCCGTCACGACGAAAACGAAAGCTACGAGAATATCCTGTGCCAATTTCTGGTAAGTTTTAATATTTAATGTCAGGCGTATTGATACAAAAAATTTTAGTGCCTGTTATCGAAGGTCAGGGGAAATTTGAATATAACCCTCCAAACCTCAAATGGCGAAGAGAAGTGTGCAAGAAAATGAGTATTCCCTGGAAGGAAGCTATCAACTCTCCCCTTCACAAGGTCGCTTCAAAGAAGAACGTAGGGCGTCCTTTTGAAGTTTCTGACGTTGATGGAGACGGCCACTGCGGTTTCCGGTGTCTTTCTCTGTTGCTTACGGGAACACAAGAATTCCACGACAAAGTGCGTCTGTATATCTACGAACATCGCCAAGAAAAACCTCCTGCCAACTACCGTGCCGTAACTGCGTCAAAAGCCGATGTGATACGTGAATGCGAATTTTGGATGAACGATTTTGACGTCCTTTTCTTCGCTCAGCACTTCAAGTGTAATATTCTGGTTTACACAATTGATGAACGCAGCCTTCGTTTGTGCCTTTACGGTCCAAACATGCGATGTTTTACCCAAGACTCAAATTTGCCTACCCTTGCACTACAAAACGAGCACAACGTACACTGGAAACCCATTTTTTCGTTTTAAATATTTGAACATTTTTCATTGATAATGTAACAGCCCTTAAGCCGTTATTTTGTGTTTATCAGATTGTTAATTTATAATATCGCTGTTGTTTTTTTGAAAACAATACTGAAAATGGCATAATAAAATCTTTTCAACAATTTCTTTTACTTGCACAGGCAAGACTCTCAAAAGCAGACTAATTAAATAATAATTGATTCATAACTAAAATCAAATAGTACTAACTGTGTTCAAAAAAATTGTTCCAAAAAATAAAACACAAAATGTTTTTTTACAAAAAAAATATCACTAAAAATGATAATATCTCGTGATAAAGTCATCCATGCCCTCAGGCAACAACACAGTTGTCTTCAGCGCACGCAACAACCCCTAATGCACCCTTTTTTTAAAAAGTTGTTAAAATAGGAATTGGTTGACAAAATAGGAAAGACTGTGAAAAGTTGTCAAAATAGGAGTTGTCAAAATAGGAGTTGTCATAATAGGAGTTGTCAAAATAGGAGTAGTGTCACTAAACCGGAGCGCACTTTTAGCGCGAAAAAAACGCGCGTCAGTTATTTATTTGAAAAACCGAGTTTTTTTCAACTTTTATTTATCAATGTTTTTTTTCAGATATGTGTTTTTACCCACCAACGTACGTGTTTATTTTTGGATGTGTGTATATTTGCGAAATCCCGAGACCGCCTTTTTTCCCATCGGGTAACCCGTAACCAAACATTATTTTCATCATCACCAGTGTTTTATGTTACATCTGATATTTCTTCACCGAAGAACGATTCAGAAGTGTTTTTTATTCAGTCTGTCAATACCCATAATTATATCCAACACAAGTGTTTAGTAGTCAGTCGAATCAAAAATGTACATCAACACAATATAGAGCATCGAAAAAGCCCACACGCCATATAAATAGTGCTTGTTACAACTGTTGAGTGATTTTTCCGTAGCAAAGATAGGATCGATAAAGACATCTGCTTTCTCCAGGTTGTCGTAGATTGGATTCACGGACAGCTCTGAAAATATCCGTATCCGTAGTTGAAAAGTTTCTTTTGCTGTTAAAACTTACTGAATGTCGGATCCTGTAAGAAATAGTAGTTAGCATCCATTGTTTTATTCAGGTATTCAAGTGTGCTTTTGTAACTATAGTTACCGTCATATTTGACACCGACATATTGAACTTCTTTTCCAGTAATGAGGTATACGGCGGAATCATAATTCTTTAAGGCAATTTGGTCTGGAGTTTCGCAGGTCATGAGGGTTTTGGGACCACAGCTTGGACACGGAAAAATTGGACTGGAAATACCGCTGTCGAGATTAACGAGTTCGGCTACCTTATTTTCTGTGTAGGCCAAAAGGTAACGGTGTGGTTCACGACCAATACAATTTACAGCGGTTGTGGAAAGGGTTTTAACGTGCACGAAAGGATAAACGCCGTCAGAGGATGGTGTGACGGACGATGTACAATTTTCGCCTTTATACCGGAAGACGACATCGTAGATACAGTATTGAAAGTCGTTATTGTTCAAGAGAAAATAGACTAAAAAATGTTTTTACGTAAGCCGAAACCGATTGATGTCGACAGTGTCACATATCTAAACCGGAACCGATGGGGTACTCTAGTCTAATCGGTTCCAGTTCTCATGTTTCACTTCTATGTACATACCTTCAAATTGTAACATCTCTTCGGTATGGGCAGTAAGTCGCGGAGCAGCGATCACGGTGGTGCTTTCGTTTTTAAATTCGCATTTGTCCATGTATTTGATAGGATTAAAGAGTTGATAGTACTGACCATTGTGGACAAAGCGAACAGTAAAGTCTCGAGAGCCCCCATCGTATTTGTAATACAAAAAGAGTGAAAAATACAACCCCTTACTTTCACTGTTAAAGAAAAATGGTATTTCATTATCTAAAAAGTTTCATGTAAACATATTTATCAGTGTTCGGAAAGTAATGCGCCCTAGATTTGGAATGCTGCAATTTTAACATTTTTAAAGTTTTTTTAACAATCAAAAGTGCGCTTGAATGAGTATTTTTTATCAAAAGCGGAAAAAATACTCAGAATCCTCAATATTTAATATACTGAGGATTCTAGAAAATTACAGAGAGATTCAGAAAAAAATTGATTAGGAGTCAAAACGCGCATTACTTTCCTAATATCCTGATACACAAGAATCTTACATTGATGTGCGATTGGAGGTCGCCAAAACACTTCTCCGTTGGTAGAAGATAGTTTCCTATCATCCATGATGAATACACCAGAATACTCATGATTTGTTTTCTTTGACAGAGGGGTGACAAATGAGATAGGAACTGAAATAAAAAATTTTTGATTTATAAATTCGATGAAAACAATTTTACTGCTTACAAGCTGCGGCAAAGTCTGGAATCATGCTGTAGGCCAGAACGTTGGTAAGAACAGAGTCTCGTTGACGACCTAAAACAACTTTTGCGTCTTTGACAGCACAGTGCATCACATCGCTTTTGTCTGGATCGATGTATATTTTTATTTCATTTTTTTGGTCTTCGAATATAACATTTGGATCACATTTTGTTGGCATCTGTAAGTATGCGACATTTAAATACGTAAACATAAACAAAATTGAACCCACTTTTGTTATAGTAACAATTTTATTACTTTCTTCATACTGAACTCGTTGGACGATAGATTTTTTAGGGGGTTCGAGATTGCATGATGTGTAGATAAAGTCGTAAAAATGATTGAAAATCACATTAGTCATTGCATACCTGCCTTGGAATGTTGTTTCATGAGGAACACTTGAATTCGAACTGACACCTTCGTATCTACCATCCGCTGTTGCTTCACAGTAGGCTTGCGGCATCAACTCGTCTAAAAGTTTGACTTCATAAACATTTAAAGATAATGATTTTGGTTTACCTTCTTTACTTTCATTCGAATTTGTTGCCATGAATCCTATATGCAGCATGCTGTTATCATCAACAAAGTATGCGTAGATGCCAACGTATACGACGCCATCATGCGTGTAGGGGATCGCTTGCATATACGAAGGGTCATCATTACACCAACCTTCGGGCCATTGTGAAATTAGTACACGATCATATACATATATGCTGCAGTCATTCAGCAGTTCAATTTGAAAGATCTCTGCAAACAATATTTTGGGGGGATAAAAGTCGAAACGCACTTACTGTCATTCAGGATGTTATAGATGGCATGAGCGTGAGGTGATCCAGCGATTATGATAGCAACCGTTGTAATCAGGGAAGGAAGCGCAAAGGCACCCATCGGTATCAGATCAATAATCAATGGCAATTTGTTTTTCATGATGACTCATAGCTTTGTTATGCATATTTTGCTTGATGGATTTTGTGGAATCGCGAGTGAGTGTCCCGTACAATTTACATACCTCGCTCACATTCTCAACATTTACATTTGATGTGAGTTAATTCTAATGCGGTCACATAAAATTTAGTCTGATGTGTTTTTTATTCTCAACATAACAATCAATAATTTACAAAAATCCCAGCTTTTCAGCGACGCTCTTCAACATTGGAGTCGCAGTTGTGTTTAATTCACCTGCCAATGGCACTTCGCAGACGTAAGGATACTCGTTGAAGCAATCATCCGACGACCACCGGGCACGAGTAGAACTCACGCTGAGACACGGATAATTGACGCTGTTCTGGGGTTGATTTTGTTCCCATGCGTTGTAGTTGAATGTCGAGTTGTCAGTCCATGACCAGGCATTGTAATAGGTTTGTGGGGTGAAAGAATTTCCGCCAACCCAGTACGCAGAGCTTGCGTTTAGAGCATCTTCAGCCAGAGCAATGACTTCATCTGCAAACAAAATCGTTTAGTTTGCATTTCAAAGACAAAAAAGTTTACCTCGAAGAAACATGTTCTCAAAAGCCGTGTGAATAGACGCCAAATGTCCATTCTGCAGGTAGCAGTTGAGTTCTGCTCGCTGAAAGTCGCTGGCATTGGTACCGATTAAGAAGCACCTTCCCGTAAGCGGGTAGAACAGTGCCGTAGTGTCGGAACATCTTTTGTCGGCCACAGTGCAGCCAAGGAACCCCGCAACGAGAACGATGAAAAACAGCTTGGACATGTCGATTGTTAGGCTGTTTACTGATGCTTTTCGGTGCTTTAAAAAAGCTTTTATGTATGTGGTACTGTTCGACGTTGACACACCCATTGTGTTATCAGTCGGCTTTTGACTACGTTGTCAAGGTGCGGTTTTGCGTAGGATTGTGCTATGATTCTGGGATTGCCAGTGACCTTTGATAGCGTGATATCAGAGGACATATCGGCGCCGGTAAAAACGATGACTTGATGTAGATATTATGAAGGCGTTACGTCACTGTTACAGTGCTTTTTGCTTTCTTCCAGACATCTAACCTTTAATCCGTGGGGTGTTCATGGTTATGCAATGTTAGAACAGTCGCTATTTTCAATTTGCATACAAAATATTATACTTTATTTTTTACTTGCTCAATTCTCGTATAATTTTATAGTTTTGAATGCATGCCTAAAAATGTCCAAAACAGTAGGATGCGACAATTGCAGATTAAGATTAAGTATAGACAAAACACAGTAAGTATGAAAACAGCGATCGTGACTTTCATTCCGGCACTGTCTGTAAAAATAAATTTTTATGAAATTTATAAATCCCCCCCCCCTAATTTATGATAAAACGAAGAAAACAGAATTTTAGCTTTACCTAAAAAACATAGCAAGTTGCCCCTCTACGTACGAGTCGCCATCATCATCTTCATCACCTTCTGACTGTTCATTGTAGTGTTGTATGTATGATATGGTGCGTACGAGTTAGAGAATAAATGAAATGAAACAGAAATGACAGGTAAACTAATTAGCTTTACCTAAAAAAAACGCTTTTTGCTGCAGTGCAAAGTACAAAATAATAAAGTGAAGTTTGTTACTTTTTTATTTTCCTCAAGCCAACAACATTTAATCGACAACAGTAGATGAATTTGTAGATGCCAAGGGGAGTTCACAGATATATGGATTCGAAGCAAAGCAATCATCTGTATACCACTCAGCACGTGTAGAATTAAAAGTTAGACATTTTTTATCGTTTGACATTCTTGGCTCATTCGGTGCCCAAGCCGTGTAGCTAAATGTTGAATTGTCGGTCCATGACCAACTACGGTAATAATTGGTAGATGTTGTTAAACAATTTCCTCCAATCCAGTAAACTGACTTGTTTCCGTAATTATCGATGATTTCATCTAAAATAAATATGTTATTATTTCAAATTCCATTGAAAATGAAACATATGTAGTTAGTACCTCGAAGAAACAGATTTTCATATGGGCTTCGGATCGAAACCAAGTTGCCACCTTTGTTGAAGCAATCTAACATTGCCGTCTGGTATGTTTTTTCTTCTGTTACAACGGAGAAGCATCTGTTGGTGATTGGATAATAAGTGCCATTTTTGGTACTACATTGACTGTCTATCCAGGCCACAGAACAGAGCACTGTGAGAATGAAGACGATGGTGGTGGCTTGCATGCCTGTATGTAATTCCTGTAAGAATACAAATAAATTTATCAAACTTACATCAAGCGCACTCTATTATAGTTTTTACTCGCTAGGTAACCTTGGTTTCGCACAAGACAACCACTGGCAAAGCAAAAGAAAACCGTGTATAACTCTGGTCAAAGGATTTTTCCCTTTCGCTAGAGCATGTGGCACCGAGTCGAACCTCAAAGTCATCCATTCCCGTGACGGCTGTCACTTCGGAGATGCAATAGGGGCAAAAAGGTTCTAACACTCAACAAAAAAAATTACATCCCATGCAGGAGCTCGTCCCTGCATACTTGAACGACTAAAATAACATTTGCCATCACAATGAGCACTGTCCCGCAAAAATAAAATAAATATCGGCAATACGGCAGAGATGGCAGATCAGATCACTTTTCAGATCAGATCAGCTCATGGATCAGATCAGATCAGATCAGATCACAGATAATCTAGATCAGATCACTCGGAATTCAGATAAGATCACAGATGATCCAGATCAGATCACAGATAATTCAGATCAGATCACTAGAAATTTAAAATTTTACAACTTCAAACACGTCCGTATTGCTCGTTTTTCGAAGAATACGATAGTTTTCAACAAAAAAAATTTGTATTTCACTTTTCGCGTCGAAACCAGTGTTCTCGGGAACCTGAACCCTAAATTCCGAGATTTTGGGCTGGGTCGAGTCAGATCAGATCAGATCAGATCAGATCAGATCAGATCGCAGATAATCTAGATCAGATCACTGGTATATCAGATCGGATCGCAGATAATCCAGATCAGATCTTGAGCAAATGATCTGATCTGCCATCTCTGCAATACGGGGTATCTGCGTGAGGGTTATGGTTTGGACAAAAAAACTAACATTCAGTTCTGTGCGACTAATGAAATTGGAATACATGGTTGGTAGGACCTCCATCTATAACTCTGGTCGCGATTCCAGTGCTATCTCTGTACCCCACTTGAGTGTTCGCCACGTATCCAAATCTTGATTACGATTACATGTTTATTACGCATCAATAAGGTCGGGAAGGAGAGGGCCAAATGGAGAGAGAGAGGGAAGAAGAGAGGGAGTCCCAGCCTCAGCCGGTCTTTGGCTGAGGCCCAGTCCAGACTGCCGCGACGTGTTTCCACGCCGCGAGCGCTCGCTTTTATGCAAGGCGGGGTTAGAAATGAGGGGCTGGCTAAAGGGGTCTTTCACTGGGGTTACACCACAACCGGCATTTGGCAATGGCGGAGATAAAAAATGGCATAGACGCTAGTCAGGTAATTGCTTTGAAGGCGGAGTTGTATGAGAGAAAAAATGCCTGTTGCGGCGCAAAGTGTACTCTAAATATTTACCTTTAAACTAAAATTGTTGGTGTTGACCATACTATTTATTTGGTTGTGTCGCTTTCGCGACATGTAATACTTAGTACATATGTGAATATTATTATTCCTCAAGACTGGCAAAATAGTTTTTATGTTTCATCTCTTTTATAACACTAAAATCCACAAGTCAACAAAGTTTAAGCAGACTCCAAAGGCAATTCACAGATATAAGGATACGAAGCAAAGCAGTCATCGGCGTACCACTGAGCACGGGTAGAATTGACGCTGAGGCACTGATTAGTGTTTGAGTTTTGCGGCTGATAGAGCGCCCAAGCCGTATAGCTGAACGTCGAGTTATCCGTCCATGTCCAGTAACTGTAGACAGAGTTGAAACTATTTCCACCGATCCAGTAGGTTGATGTGTTTGTGTTTTGATCCAGAACTTCGTCTAAAAAAACAACTTGATGTTACAAAATAATTTGGAGTAATGGAAACTCACCGCGAAGATACATGTTTTCTATTGCGCCTTGGATGGAAGCCAGGTTGCCGCCGTTGTTGAAGCAATCCAGCATCGCAGATTGAAAGGTTTTTTCCTGGGTTCCAATGGAGAAACATCTCTTCGTGATGGGATAATAAGTGCCGTTGTTGGTGCACTGGCTGCCTGCTCCGGCAATGAAGCAAATCACGGAGAAAAGGATGGCGACGGTGGATGCTTGCATGTCGGTGATTTCTGTGATGTTCTGGAAATAAGTTTATCCTTTTTTTATATGCGCTTCAAAATGCTACCACACCTCGAAATGCGTATTCTTATCAGGCGTCACTCACCGTCTGCTAGTCGCGCGTTGCGTGCGTGCAAAGGGTGAATCAGGGTTTGGCCCTTTGACCAAGATCTTTGACTTACAGTACCTTCGCTCGTCAGCGGAAACAACCTTTGATCAGTTCCAACTATCTTATCGTTTTTTTCTGAATTTTTGTTTCTAATTACTTTGGCGTTTTTTTATAAAATAATAAAATTTAAGTTTGAGTTTTACATAAGTTTTTAGATTTTCGTTTAACGTCAATGAGTAAAAAAATCTCAAATCAAGTTCAGTAACTTTTTTTTGCAACTTCGTAAAAAATCTATTTTTTTGTAAATTTTGTGGATTGTGATTTCTATCAGCGGAACACAAAACATTGATAAGAAAAGGTTACGCTTGTTGACGGAAGAAAGGACTTGGTCAATGGGTGAGGTGAGCCAAACCCAAATTCACCCTACGCAAGCGCGTAGTCTGTCTTCCGCCGACATAAAACCTGATAAAACGGCGCTTCAAGGTGCAGTGGAACCATTAGCAAGTACTTTTTCACCGACATGCAAGCAATCACCGTTGTATTTCTCTTCTCCGCGCTCTGTTCTGTTGCCTGGGCAGACAGCGAATGCATCAACAACGGCACGTACTATCCAGTCACCAAGAGATGCTTTTCCATTGGATCATATTATGCCAACTTTCAAGCAGCTATGCTGGATTGCATTAACAGCGGAGGTAACCTCGCGTCGGTTCGT
Organism: Turbatrix aceti; assembly: GCA_963969345.1. Taxonomy (NCBI): domain Eukaryota; kingdom Metazoa; phylum Nematoda; class Chromadorea; order Rhabditida; family Panagrolaimidae; genus Turbatrix; species Turbatrix aceti. The sequence goes on from OZ017768.1 coordinate 2,556,925, forward strand.
GGAGCTTTTGAAAACATGTATTTTCAAAGTGAGTTTCAAATCGTCACGCAATTTGTAAAAATATATTTTTGTTTAGGCATAATCGCCAAAGCATTCAAAATTGGGAAAAGATACTGGGTTGGCGGAAATAGCTTTACCTCGGCTAACAACTACTGGTCATGGACGGATAATTCAACGTTCAGTTACACGGCTTGGGCACTCTATCAGCCACAAAATTCAACTATAAATCAGTGCCTTGGCGTCAATTATACCCGTGCTGAATGGTACGCAGATGACTGTTTTGCTTCGTATCCTTACATCTGTGAACTGCCGTTGGCTGAATAAAACAAAAAATTAACAGAAGTAAAAAATACAAATTGAATCTTCTCGATTGAATTTATTCTAATGATACATAAATTTTCAAATGCATTATACCCGTCAATTAAATCACCGTGCACATATTTGATTTTGAAATCTTGACAAAGTATGATAAATAAATAAATAAAACGACCGTATTTTGCATCAAAAAAATTTATCTGACATCCAAACTTTTTTCAGCTTTGAACATTTATTTTTCAAAACAAATTATTTAAAAAAAACCATGTTTTATGTATCAAAAACATGTATCATACAGGAAATTCAAATTGCTTTCCTTTTTTTATTCAACTGCTAATTTGCTATAAAAACGTGAATTGTTGCACTTTATTAAAAAAAATTGTTTGAACTTTTGCAAAAAAAATGAATGTAGCAAAAAGAGTCACTTTGAACCAATTTTTTACAGACTGAATCAACTTTTAAGTTTTTTTGTGCCAAATTAATGTACATATTAATTTGACCTCGTGTGAAAGCACGTGAACTAGCAAGATGTACTAAACTTTGATTTTTCAGATGCCCAGGGGGTGCTGAAATCGGATACAAAAACAAACGCTGGTTCATTCATTTTTGGTCTCGCGGATATAAGCCTACCATGTTTCTTAAAATAAATACTTCTAGATGTTGGACTTGGTTTCGGCCGTACCACGGGGTTTCGGCAATGTTAGTCTTTAGTTGTAACAGTCATCTGACGCAACAATTTTGCTATAATTCAAAATTTACAGTCGAATTGGAATCAATTTTGAAAATAATTATTTAAAAAAACATTCAGATTATACTCCATTGCAAATAAGGCACTAATTAAGTTTTTTTTCTAATTAACGTCTAATTCCTCAAATCTAATCTCATTCGGCATTACCGGAAATTATTATCTTTTCGCTTGCTACCTTTTCACTTTTTTCTTCCTTGTGTGAAGTCAATTGGTTCAGAAACGTCTAGATTACAACAAAAAGTATACTTTGAGTACAATTTTCAGATTACAGGAATTTTTTTTCTTGAAAATAATTTTTCCTTGAACTCATCACCTTTTTTCTCAACGTCTCTCTTTTTTATCGTTTCTTTTTTTTTCTTTCGATAAATATTTTACACCGGAATGAATAAGTCAAGTGCATGTTTTTTTTGTTTATTTTTCAAGAGTAGTGGTTTCCCTGAAGATCTGCTCGCATGTTGATAAAAAAATTCTCTTTTCTTTTTTTTCAACGGTGAGAAGAGATTTCTTTTCCCCAGAAACATCTGGCTTTTCTGGCACTTATCCTCTTGCCTGCCGTTGGCCAGCGTGTGCGTGTGTGTCATCTTCACTCTTTGCCATTACCCCCCTTCATCGGCGACCAGCTTGTGAGTGTGTGAGAAACAGAAGCCCAAATTCAAACAAATTTTTTTCCTTCACGGAGTACCAAAATTGACGGAGCCAACAATTTTTGGTCTTTTCACCGTTTCTTTTGACACCACTTTGACACGGCTTACTGAGATGTCTGTCTCATTTTGGACCGCTTTGCCATCTTTTGAGTGCCTGCAATAATTTTTAGTCCCAAAAATGATTGCAAGAAGCCGGTCTTTCGTGCACCATTTTCATGCAATGTGCCTTTGCGGTGTCGTTGTTCAAGAGGCAAATATTTATTTTTATTTTTCTCGATTGTTGACACTTGTTTTGCTACTTGCTTTGTACATACTTTGTTTTCTGCCATTTTTCGTGTTGCAAATTGTCTTTTTTTACGCTGCCGTTTTTGGGGTTATATTACGGTATTTTGTGGATTTTTTTCAAAGTTCAACATTTTTTTGACGTTCAAATTTATAATTATTTTAAAATGCTAACATTTAGAAATTTATCACATTTATCAGTTCCGAAATTTTTGTTTATCAAAAAATTTAAACTCGAAAATAAAATTGCGTACTAATTAAAAATTTTTCATTGATTGAATTATAATCAAAAAATTTCTGACTGAAATTATCAAAAATTTTCATTCAGAAATATTTTTTTAAAGGAAAAAAATTTGGTTAAATTTTCATAATTTTTGGATCACAAGCCAAACAAACAGCTCCGGGATCAAAAAAAGTCTCATTCAGTCGTCATTGACACCAGGAAATGACATAAACTTCCAAAAAACTACAGCCTATATTTTTGAACCCAGTCTTGATGTCAGAGACCAAAAAAAATCCTAATTGAAATCTAATATTTTTAGTAAATGCTAACAAGTCACATTCTTCATCAAACCCCGTTTTTGTTTCCAGACTCAGTCATGGCAATCATAATCTTGCTAAATACACACTCAAATAACGTTGTTGTTGATTGAGCAGAGGTTCCCATTCTTCCTCAACTTTCCCATCAATGTTCTGTCAGTTTGTTTCCTGAAATTTTATACCTCTGCTTTTTTTTACCCAGTCTGGGAAAATATGAACGTAAACTGTTTTTTTTACGTCTGGATTGTGTACGTGACCGACCATTCATTGTTTGGACTTTTTTTATAGTAGTGAATTTTTTTTGAAAAAAAATTTAAGAAATATAAAAATATTGTAAACGCAAGATTTTTTGTGCAAATTTCTAAAAAAATAAGACCAAGTTTTTTTTACTGTCAGTTGAAACTTTTTTGATCATTAAGACGAAAATCAAAGAACGTCCAAAAACTTTCCCATCAATTATTGCATTTCTCCGACTTTTTTCCCTGAAATTTGATACGTTCCGTGATTTCTTTCCTCAAAGAAAGGAAGGAACGGCTTTCTCATAAACTTTAGCGCAGCCCGAGACGTGTGTTCTGAGTTGATTTGCGTATACATTCACGTCACAATGACGCTATGGACACCATTAACAAAAAATTATTTATTTTGTTTGTTTGCATTTAAAAATATATTTTTCAAGCTCAACTTTCTTTCACAAAAATTTCTAAATACATATTATTTTTTTTGTTACACAAATGTTATTCCCCTTTTTTCTACCCTCCGAACCAATCAATCAGTCAAGCGTCAATAAATCAACAACAAAAAAAATACATTACCATTCCCTGATTTTTTTCGACCTCTTCTTAGCCTACCATAAAATATCAGAGACGCGTCTTTTCCCTGATATGAGGTCGTAAAAACTCACATTGCGCTTTTCGGTGCCTGTTCTGTCTTTTTTTTGTCCGGTAGAAAGGAAAAAGAAAAAAAAGCGCTCGTGCGTGGTACAAAAAATCTCTAAACATCCTTGAATCAAGTTAGAAAAATTTCGTATTCGTAGACAGGGGCAAAAATATTTTTGTCAACGATGAATTTCGGGTAACCCTGATTTTTTTGGAACGGAAGAGGTGTCTGTCGAACCTTACCTACCCCAGATCATCTTTCCATCAACCCCCTTGAGTTTGCGCTTTTGTCCCGATGCTTGCTTTTTTACCCCTCAAACCCATCCCCCATCCATTGTGCATTTTAATTGTCGTCAGACACTTGCTTACATACACATTTGATCCCGTGTCTGTGAGTGCTCACAAAAAAAGGAGTGTTACCTGTAACACTTCAAAGTGTTATTGATGACACTTTGAAGTGTAATTTGCCTGTATAACACTTTCAAAGTGTCATTGAGCAGCTTACACTTTGAAAGTGTTACCCATAACTCTTTGAAAGTGTCAAACGACGAATTGTGAATGCATAGAATAGGCTTGGCAAAGTGCGTCAAATGTGCTTTTTTTATGTAAATTTTTAGGCTTTGCGGGACTACACGGTTTAGGTATTGTTTTACTTTATAACCAATACAAACAAACAACATAGAGAAACAAACAAAGAAGCAACATCATAAAAAAAGTGATGAAAATAGAGACGACCGCGCAGCGCAGAAAGTGGCCGAACGATTTTTTGCTTGTTACCGGTGATGTGAATTTTGGTAGGGGTGATGATGACGTCTCATTGCAGCCAATTTGTCTAAAAAACAAAAAAATAGTCCAGTTTTCAAGCTTTTTAGGGCCAAAAATTTGTTAATTTCAAAAACTTACAGTAGTCCTCGTTGAATAGATGATGCAGCAGAGATTCTGAATTTTTTTATTTTTTAAGTTGACTTCTTTTTCAAGCATCTGTATGTGTTTCTGCCTAAAAATGTGAGCATGATTTTGATTTTTGAGTTATTCTTCAAACCTACAATCACATTGAAACAGAACAGCTGCGGGACGTTACCCGTAATTACCTATAATTATAAAAAATGGATAAATATTATTCAAAAATTTGGAGTCAACTGCATTTCAACCAATTTTTGTCTTTTTTCTGCGATCGTGATGCCAATCTCGGCACTCCAGCTATCCCCTTTCCTTTCGCAATTCTACCTAACAACTCGCAGAAACTTAGAGCACAATTGCAAAAAAAAGATAAAAAAGGTTGAAACTGTATTGATTTTCAAAAAATTAGTAAAAACAAAAACTTTTTGATAACTAAAAACTTACCCCATCAGTAGTGTCCGAGGTTACATTCAGTTGAGGGAAAGAAGTAGCTAATGCAAGTATTCTGGAAGACATTCATCACGACGCACGCAAAAAACAACGATGACAAAACTTTTGTCAAAAACCAACAATGACAAAATACGCAAATTTGGCGAAATCGCTGCGAAACGATCGCAACATTCGCTTCAAGACTCCTCTGATTGGCTATCTTGAATTCTTTTGGTGAAGGGTCGGACCGGTTTGATAGTTGTCACAGCGCGCGGCATCTAATGGTTAAGCATAGCACGCGCCGGCTGTCTGGACTATCCTTCTTTCCCTGGTCCCTCACTGCTTTTTCTTCGTTCAGCGCGCGTCGCACTCATGGCGAGAGATTTTCCCGCTGCCCGAGCGCGCTGGTCGAATTAGTTGCAAAAAAAAGAATTTTGGGCCAAATTTGGAATTTTTTACTTTTTCAAATTAGATTTGTAATTAGAATAATATTTGAAGCATTTTGATGTGTTTTTTGGAATTGTGGGACAATTTTTGATCAAAATCGAGTAGGGTTCGGAAGAAAAAATCCACGGATCTTCGGAATGTCGATAGAAAGCTGAAAATTTCAGGGTAGACTAAAAACAAAATTTCCTTTCGAATGGCTTACTCAGTTTTTTGATATCGAATCAATAAATGTCCGAAAAAACGGTTTTTTTCGGAAATTTGAAAAATTCGGAACTTTTTAGAACATTGATCAAAACGTGAATATTACTATTCGATAGAGCAGTATCTTTTTTATTTACTCTGAAATTTTCACAGACTTACCGTATTCCTGGGGCATACGGTAGCGATTCCCCCGAACCATACTTGTTCAAACGCCTGAGGCTATGAATTAAGGCACTGCAGAACAAAGTGAGATAGAGCATCTTGTTAGAAATTTTTCGGCCTACAAAATCGTGTAACTCCTGAATTTCTATCTATTTTTTTGGCTTCGCAATTTTAATTCGCGCAACATACACTCATTTTTGGTACCAATTTTCCAAAAATTGAAATCGAAAAAGTGGGGTCTGGGGGAAAAATCGGCATTCGTTCAGTTTGAAAGCAATATTGCTGAAAATTTCAGTACAGGAGTAAAAATGAATTCTAAATTCGATGATGATATTAGTTTTTTTCAATTTGGACCGAAAAATTCTTAAAAGTTCGAATTTTTGAAAAAAAAAGCATTTTTCGGAACTTTCTCGAACCTATAAAAACAAAATAATAAAATTTTTGAATTCTACAGGGTTTTTTACGTCTAGGGTCAAGATTCATGCTACAACGCTCCAAAACTGTGTCAATGGCGATTTTTCCCCCAGACCCCACTTTTTCGATTTCAATTTTTGGAAAATTGGTACCAAAAATGAGTGTATGTTGCGCGAATTAAAATTGCGAAGCCAAAAAAATAGATAGAAATTCAGGGGTTACACAATTTTGTAGGCCGAAAAATTTCTAACAAGATGCTCTACCTCACTTTGTTCTGCAGTGCCTTACCTCATAGCCTCAGGCGTTTGAACAAGTATGGTTCGGGGGAATCGCTACCGTATGCCCCAGGGATGTGGTAAGTCTATGAAAATTTCACAGTAGATAAAAAAGATACTTCGCTTTCGACTGGTTATATTCATTTTTTGATCCAAGTTCTAAAAAGTTCCGAATTTTTCAAATTTCCGAAAAAAACCGTTTTTTCGGACATTTATTGATTCGATATCAAAAAACTGAGTAAGCCATTCGAAAGGAAATTTTGTTTTTAGTCTACCCTGAAATTTTCAGCTTTCTATCGACATTCCGAAGATCCGTGGATTTTTTCTTCCGAACCCTACTCGATTTTGATCAAAAATTGTCCCACAATTCCAAAAAACACATCAAAATGCTTCAAATATTATTCTAATTACAAATCTAATTTGAAAAAGTAAAAAATTCCAAATTTGGCCCAAAATTCTTTTTTTTGCAACTAATTCGACCAGCGCGCTCGGGCAGCGGGAAAATCTCTCGCCATGAGTGCGACGCGCGCTGAACGAAGAAAAAGCAGTGAGGGACCAGGGAAAGAAGGATAGTCCAGACAGCCGGCGCGTGCTATGCTTAACCATTAGATGCCGCGCGCTGTGACAACTATCAAACCGGTCCGACCCTTCACCAATTCTTTTTTCGTGCGAAGAACACCCGAAATGTTTATTCTTGAGACATGACTATACAAATTATAATACACACTTTTCTTGTTTTTCCCGTAACTCTTTCAAAGTGTTACTGGGTCATTTTTGTTCGGTTTTTACACTTTCAAAGTGTTATAGGTAATCCTTATAAGTGTTACGTCGTTTTACACTTCAAAGTGTTAACTCTTTTTTTTTGTGAGTGCCTTTAAAAAAAAAGTAAAAGTGAGGAAGGTTCATCAAAAATGATTGATGACTTTTATTCGTGTCAATTGACGTTCATTTTTCTTCGAATGTCCCTTTTTTCATTGCTTTTTATTGCAACTTTTTGGTTCTAACTTCTTTTTCAGGTTCACGTGATAAAAAAATCCATTATTTCCCCCCACTTCACAGGCAGTGTGACGCCTGTTGCGTTGCACCTGTCATTTGTCACGAATGCCAGTATGACACGTGATTTCTGCGATCCAAATGCGAATTTGGCACACTTTTTGCCACCGACTGTGACTGATCAGAATGGAACACGTGTATGTTAACTTTTATGTGCTTGCAAAAAAATTAGGACCAGCTTGGGGTCACGAAGCTAAATTTTATCAAATTCAGAAAAAATGCATTTTTCTGAAACAAATTTCAAATTTTCCAAAAATTTGAAATTTTTGGAAAGAAATCTAATTTTCCAAAAAAACACTGAAATTTGAAACTTAATATTTCGATTTCTGAATAAACTAATTTTTTTGTATCAGTCAACTTTTAAATTGTTCTAAAAAAGTTCTATGTTTTCCTGCAGTTTTCACTGGTTTCGAAAAATTGTTCAAAACCTTTTTTTTTAAATTTTTTGAAGACGAGTACGATATCTACATACTTTTTGTCTTTTTTCAAATTGCCCAGATGTTCAAAAAATGTTCTAAAAGCTTCTAAAAAGTTCCGAATGTTACTAAAAAATAAAAAAAAATATTTTTTAACATTAACGAAAAACAATTTTAGATCCCTCTGGACCCTGCAGACCTCCTAGCATACTGCCACGACGCCGCAGTAGCCAACTTCGCAGCCCTCGTCACAGAGATGCGCTGGAGGTGTCCAGAACGGGTCTACGGCGCCGACTACACTCCTTCCACGACCTCCCACACAAATGATTCCCTCGCAGCCCTGGCACTCTGCGCAGTCTTCATCGTCGTCGGCATCGTCGGCTTCATCGGCAACCTCGCCACTGTCGTCGTCATCACGAGGACACCCCATCTCCAGACGTATACCAACTACTTTCTGGCGTCCCTTGCGACATCCGACATGCTGTTGATCTGCGTTGGCGTGCCTTTCGACGTCGTCTCTATCTGGCGCAAGGCCAAGGTACCGGCTATTCAAGGCTGGTGCGAGGGAACGTCGACTGCGATCACCTGGTTTACGTTTACGTCCATACTTTTTATTTTAGCACTGACTACCGAGAGATTAGTTGCTATTTGTTATCCCTTTTCACTCAAATCTTGGTAGGTTATTTTTCGGACAAGTTTCTATTTTTTTCTGAAAGTTCCGAATTTTTTAGAATTTCAAAATTTTTGTTCCAAGCTGGAAACAATTAATCAAAAATGTTTCTAAAAATGTTCGAAAATGTTCCTAATCTAAAAATTCGAACGTTTTGAACTTTTTTCAAACAAAATAGGATTTTTTGATTTCTAATAAAAAACTATTTGTTCCTAATAAAATTCGAAAATAGTTCTAAATTAAAAAATTTGAACATTTATAAAAAAACGTAAATCAAAAAATTAATTTTAGGTTTGTCAGCGAAAGCGTAGCCAACGTCATCGTGGGCCTAGCCCTCGTCGCTTTCCTGCCATCCGTCCTCTTCGGCTACCAGTACAAGCCCGTCGCACGTGACTTCTGCGGTCGACGGCACGTCGTCGGCGTCGGCGGAGACCTCGGTGCGTGCGACTTTGTCCCCCTCCTACCGTATCCCTTCGAAGCCATGCTCCTTCTGACCTTCGTCCTACCCATGCTGTACATAGTCTACTGCTATACCCGCATCCTACGAACCCTCAACCAGATGTCAAGCTATCAGACCGTCCACGGACCTGTCACAACGCAATCCTCGACAGACAGTGCCCACGTCCCGCCTTCACCCCGTCCTACGACGCCTTCTACCTCAGCAGGACCCTTCCACCTCCACATCCACGTTTCTTCGTCGTCAAACAGTCAGCCAATGTCCGAAAAAGCCCATAAAATGGTCATCAAAATGCTTGTTACCGTAACTACCGTATTTTTTGCCTGCTACCTACCGTATCACATTGAAAGACTCATTGTATGGTATAGCGGAAATTCATGTGATCGTAACCCGACGTGTATCATGCTGTATCCTATCACTGGACTTCTACAGTACATTTCTGCGACACTGAATCCAGTTATCTACAATGTCATGTCGCAGAGATTTCGATCGGCCTTTTACGCTCTTCTTCGACGAATTGTTCATCCACAGAGCAGGAGGAGGGGTCGGGGCCATGGATGGAGAGACGGAACTGCTCCGCTGGCGGCGTTGAAGTGATAAGCGATGAAAAAAGGCAAGTTTTCAAATTTTTAAAAAGTACCCCAAATTTGAACATTTTAGACCAAAAAGTCAATTTTACGAAGCCAATAGGCGAAAAAACTAAAATTTCGTTTTCTAATACAGATTTTTTGAAAAGAGGTTCGACTTAAAAAAATTCGAACATTTTTAACTTTCAAAAACTATTCCAGAAAATTTCAAAATTTCAAAAAAATTCCAGAAAAAAGTTCTAATTTAAAAAAAACGTTCTAAAATTTTCGTTTGGCGATATTAACGTTAAGTTCCCCACATAACTTTGGTTCCCCACAAAGTTCCCCCCCGAGTTCCCCACAACAGCGACGCCTTATGTGGGGAACTCGATCCCCCATAGATGGTTAAGTTCCCCATATCGCAAATGGGGGAACCCAACCTCCATGACAAAAAATGTGATGTGGGGAATTCAGATTGCAAATTTCTCCTTGGAGGGGACCTCAATACGCACACGTTAAGTTCCCCAGCTCCCGTTCCGGAGGTTAGGTTCCCAAAGAGTCCGAACTTGAATAGCACCGTTTTTTAGTTCACCCCAAGGTTGGGGAACTACATATACGTCATATTTGGTACACAACATGGATGGGGAACTAAAAGTTTGTACGATTTAGTTCCCTATTCCGTATCGATGTATATTTGTGAATTTAGGCTTACTTACAGTAAGAAGAGAGGGGAACTAAAAGTATGTCAATTAAAGTTCCCCATCTAATCCCGCTTTCAGGGGGAACTTAAAATGCACAACGTTTAGTTCCCCGCATGAGTGGGGAACCAAAAATCTGTACAATTTAGTTTCCCATTCTGAATCGATGTATATTTGTATATTTAGGCTTACTTACAGTAAGAACATGTTTTATTTTACTGTAAACATGTGTTTTAGGGGGGGGGGAATTAAAGGTGTGTCAGTTAAAGTTCCCCATCTGTTCCCGTCTCCGATGGGAGCTTAAAATGCACAACGTTTAGTCCCCCCCTTAAGAGGGGAACTAAAAGTTTGTGCGATTAAGTTCCCCACTAAAATTTGGGCTTACTTACAGTGAGGACGTGTTTTTGGATGGGGAATTAAAAGTGTGTCAGTTAAAGTTCCCCATTTATTCCCGTTTTTAAGGGGAACTTAAAATGCACAACGTTTAGTCCCCCTCGTTAAGGGGGGAACTAAAAGTTTGTGCGATTAAGCTCACCACTAATATTTAGGCTCACTTAGAGTAAGAACCAGAGGGGAACTTAAAGTATGTCAGTTAAAGTTCCCCACGCAAAGGTTATTATGAACAACTTAAAAAAACCGAAAATAACAACATAAGGTTAAAACCCGTGTTCAAAAATATACAGTTTTGTCCCCAAATTTCATCTTGACAATTCAATGCAAGCAATTACGATAAACTTACAACTAACAAAACAAACATAATCAGCTTACACTCAGGTACGAATTGAATCAAAGATAAAACGCCGAAACTCGCAAAGCGATGCACAAAAAGCGGGAAAACAGACATAGCGATGCTCAAAAGGCTGGAAATCCCGCGCGTTTGAGGACGCACATCATTGAGCAAAAAAACAAGTATGCACATAGTTCTTTTTTGCATAGGGGGGAACCTAACCATCTATGGGGGATCGAGTTCCCCACTAAGAAAGTCTTTTTTTTGTGTATAGGGGGGGAACTTAACCATCTATGGGAGATTGAGTTCCCCACCAAGAGGATAGGGTGGGGAACTGAATGAAGGTGGGTATCGACATGTGGGGTATGGGGAACTTAAAGTAAATATAGCCTTTCGTTTTAAAAAAAACCGTAACTTTCGTACTTTTTTTCGATAAAAAAATTAGGTCCCCAAAAAGTTCCAAAACCTAAAAAACTTTCAAATTTTTTTCAGAAACCATTTTTATCAAAACCCGTCCGTCCTCCGACATCCCAGCCATTTCAATTCATTCCAATGATGATTTCCTTGTTGATCTGTGAAATATTTTGTTTGTAAATACATTTCCAAAAAAATCGTCCAAAAAAATAAACATACCTCCAAAAACCTTATTTTCTCCAACCCTGTCCCAAATCGATCCATTCCTCAATAAACCACAATTTAGTACGTTCCTACGATCATGAAAAAAGAGGGAAAAGTCCTTACAACATCACGCATCATGCAGGAAAATCAGGTGGGAACAGAAAACATAGCCAAGAAAAAAAGAACAGTCACCGACGATGAAGGAAGAAAAAACAGCTGCCAGCGGGTTTGTTGCTAGCCAGAAAAACACTTACAACATACCTATTTTTTCTACCAGCTAGCAACGCTCCCAGCTGACCTCCAGCGTCGCCGCCATCCATAATAATTGATCCCTCAGCTAAGCCATCGTTCAACCACCGTCAGTTCTACAGGCCCGCTTACTTCTGGGCAGCAAGGGTGTTGAGTTGGGCGATGCAGCTGTCGAGGTACTTGTCCTTGATGTTGGCCTGGTTAGAAGTAATCTGCTTCTGCACGCCTTCCGTGATCAGCTTGAGAAGGAGGTCGCGCTCGAAGCGCTGCTTCGTTGATTCCGTCTCCTGGAGGTAGTCAAGGCGGCGCTTGATTTCCGAGGCGACGGTTTCAACGTTGCGTCGGTAGGTGGCCTCGAGCTGGAGGGCCATGTTCTCGCGGAAGATGACCGGGAATTGATCCTTGACGGCCTTCAGCGCATCGGTTTCGGCGGCGGATTCCTAGAAATTATATATTTTTTGAACAAAGATAAAAAAGCATGAAGAAACATGTTTCCCGTCCAAATTTGCGTCTGCCAGATAAAATTTTCAAAATCCGAAAAAAGCCCGCAAACTGCCCAAAAAAGAACGCATCGCCGCTACAAAACGAAAAAGTTCGACGCCGGAGAGATTCGAACTCTCGCTCGGAAACCGAATCAGATTAGCAGTCTGACGCCTTAACCACTCGGCCACAGCGCCTGGCTCCCGGTGAAACTGCCCCCTCTCAAGCGCGTCCCTATTGTACAAACATGGACACCTGCACGCTGAATTAATTACAAAACCCCGCGGACTCTGGGAATTTTTCTGTGAAAATGGTTTTGTCTTTCGGATTTCAAAAAAATGATGTCATTTTTTTACACTTCTGATACGCACAAAAAAATTGAAAATTCGGAGGAAAACGTTTGATTTTCGGGATAAAATCAATTCTGACGACGGAAAATGTGAAAAATGCAAAAAAAGGTATATGAAAAACAGCTAAAAAGCAGCAAAAAGCTATCAATAAGCTGAAACGCCAAAGGAAAAGAAAGTGCGCACGCGTCAAGGTCTCGGAATTCCCGTAGCGAAAAAATCGCGCTCAAAACTGACAAAAACTCTTCGTTTTCACGTATCTCGTCTTTGTTACGCCATTTTTGACGCTGATTGACTGCTTTTTGCCGTCATGTGATAAACTATGGTAACAAACAATTTTTCTTAAAAAAAAAGTTCACTCAACCAACCTTGCGGAAGTCAACGGCACTCTTGAGGTCCTCCTGGATGAGTCCCTTGAAATAGTTGACGCGCTCCTGGTATCCCTTGTAGAGCCAGTTGTCAATGCGGTAGCCGAAGCCATTCTTGACGAGCAGGTAGAAGATGATCCATCCGACAAGCATGTGTCCCTGCTCTTCGAAGACCCAGAGTTCCTTGTTGAGGAAGAAGGCGAAGAGGCCGCCGTAGAAGAGGTAGGGCCCGGAGGTGCCCGTGACCTTTTGGAAGGGTGTGCACCACGAATCGGGAATCATGAGGAGACGGGTCTTGGGCTCGAACGCCGGACGGGCAGGGTAGGGGTAGTTGACGAGGTCGCGTTCGGGAGACTCCTTGTAGTCCTTCGGGACGACTGGCAGAGGGGTCGGGGGCACAAACTGCTTGCCGAGGTCGTCGAACATCGTCTTCGGGACGTGGGATTCCGTGGGAAGGGGGATGCCCTGGAACCGCAGCTTGATCTTGTCCAGGAGACCAAGTTGTTGGTTGTCGCTCGTCTCTGTAGCTGCTGCTAAAAATCAAAAATTGAATTTTTCTGACTGGTCCAAAATTTGTCAATTTTTAGATAAACCAAAACAAAAAACACTGAATTTCGTAGTTTTTAGAAAAAAAGCACAAATAGTTTTTGTAAAAAAAATTCTATTTGGGCCGGAAATGCCAAAGAAGCACAAATTCGATATTTTCGGTGAAACCACAAAAAAACTAAATTTATATTTTTTTAGACAAAAACATTAAAACGAATCTAAAATCCGTTATTTTTTGTAAAAGAATTCCATTTGATATTCAAAACCTCAAAAAATTCAATGGCAACCAAATCCTAAAAATAGAAAAAGAGCAAAAAACGCTTTTGGACAAAAAAAATCCGAAAATTGTTTTCGAAGTATAAAAAAATCCGCAATTTTTCGAAAAAACTGCTAATCAATGCCAGAATCATGAAATTTACCAAACTTGTAGTGAAAATTTTCAAAAAAAAATATGCGCTCTTCACTGCCATCGAAAAAAATGCCAAAATGAGCCAAAAACAAAAAAAAAGCCAAAAAAAGCATTTTCGAGTCAAAACTTTTCAAAATGGTCTGAAATCTCATAAAAAATCGTAATCCCAAACTCAGAATAGTCTGTCAAAGAAAATGCACATATAAAAATTCTGTATTACAATTTTTTCAGGACAAAAATCACAAAATAATACGACAATAAAAATTCTGATTTTTAGCCTCATACAGTCAATCTAATCTCCAAACAACTTATAAATTCTGACGCAAAACACGCATCTCCCCTAGTAATTTTTTCCCACCCTTCCCAGTCCACAAACCTGCAGTAGAAGCCGATCGGGCCGGAAGAATGGCAACCAGACGAACCTGGGGAACCGTCTTGGCAGCGAGGCGGCTGATCGACATGATGACTTCAATACACGGTCACCAAACCTGCAAAAAACGCTATGAATTTAGAAAAATTATAGGCGAAAGATCAACGAGCATTATCGGGAAAAAGCGAGTGATCAATCGATAAAAAAAAACCACGCATCCACCATTCCACCCGGCTAAAACAACGCAAAGCGCCCACGTACGAAATCCTGCATCATGATAGCAAATCTGTGCCATCAAAAGCCAGAATACGGAACCGTATCAGCAAAAAGCAGTCAATCAGCGTCAAAAATGGCGTAACAAAGACGAGATACGTGAAAACGAAGAGTTTTTGTCAGTTTTGAGCGCGATTTTTTCGCTACGGGAATTCCGAGACTTTGACGCGTGCGCACTTTCTTTTCCTTTGGCGTTTCAGCTTATTGATAGCTTTTTGCCGCTTTTTAGCTGTTTTTCATATACTTTTTTTGCACTTTTCACATTTTCCGGCGGCAGAATTGATTTTATCCCGAAAATCAAACGTTTTCCTTCGAATTTTCAATTTTTTTGTGCGTATCAGAAGTGTAAAAAAATGGCATCATTTTTTTGAAATCCGAAAGACAAAATCATTTTCACAGAAAAATTCCCAGAGTCCGCGGGGTTTTGTAATTAATTCAGCGTGCAGGTGTCCATGTTTGTACAATAGGGACGCGCTTGAGAGGGGGCAGTTTCACCGGGAGCCAGGCGCTGTGGCCGAGTGGTTAAGGCGTCAGACTGCTAATCTGATTCGGTTTCCGAGCGAGAGTTCGAATCTCTCCGGCGTCGAACTTTTTCGTTTTGTAACGGCGATGTATTCTTTTTTGGGAGTTTGCGGGCTTTTTTGGGATTTATATAATTTTAGCGGGAGATGACGACAATAAGATTAATTTTTTGACTTTATAATTTTTCCTAAAATTTCAAATTTTTGGATCACTTTGTTTTGTCTTATTTATTTTTTTGGTTTATGAAACAAAATTAGAATTGGGATCTGTTTTTTGCTGATTGTATTTTTTTGAAATGTTCTAAAAAGCATGTTTCCGACATATTTTTTTGTCTATTATTTTTTATTTATCAAAAAATCAATGCATCAAGGAGCTATGACATCATGGTTCAAACACCGGTAAGTAACCAACTTTGCATTCCTTTATTTCCTCAATTTTTATTTTTATAAAAATCTGTATTGACTTTGTGCTTGCTGAGCAGCTTGCTTTCGCACGTGCAAGGTTGATGGACTTGCAGCAAGCTTTCGCTTCCCACCACCTCCGGCCCTTTCGCCTTCAACATGACCCGTCTAGCTGCAAGCTTCCTGGCTTCTCTCATCTTTCGCGTGCACTTTTGAGCCCTCGGTTGGGGGGGGGGGGCACAAACTGCAGCATGGCTTTTTTGTGATGGTTTGTGCCCGGGATGACGAAGGAGTGCAAAACAGAGAACACTTCGCGGGAGGATGCTTATTTATTGCTTTGTCTGTAACCGGAGCTTACGTCATTCACAAACAGGGTGGGATGTCTGTTTATAAGCCGCGGTGGCGATGTTTCTTTTCAAAATATTTACTATTTCACAACGTTGTGTTTTTTTTGTGCCATTGTTTTTTATGACAATTTTTCGGTTTTTTTTACTTTGACTTGTAAATTTACATTTTTGATTTCGTGATCCAACATTTTGTCCTAAACAAAATGGTTCGAACAATTTAGGAACACATTTTTTATTGTTCCATAATTTTTTATTTCTCAAAAAAATTTCAACTTGTATCACGTGATTGCCCCTTCCATGATTTTTTTGTCTGCAGATAATGAATGATAAAGCGTCAAATTCTATACAATGCACCCAACAGTAGCTGCTAGCTAACAATAACTGCTTGCGTGATGCATAACGTGTCGCTTCTTCTTTGTCTGACAATCAATGTTTTCAATTTACACACTTGCTTTCGCTTTTTTTTGCTTCCACAAAATCCAATATGTTCATCAATTACCTTTGCAGGTGTTCAGGTTCGTTCAGGTCCACAATCCGGGTATCCACGATGGCATCTCAAGAAAATAGCGTAAATTTTTTTCTCTCCATGCGATTTCGAATTTCCATCCTCATGATGCTTTGTCTGTTCTGCGCGACATCCATGCGCATGGATATGGGCATGGCTGTTGTCTGTATGGTCAACACAACCGCCTTTGACGGCACGAATTCCTCCCGCCAGGCAGACTACAACGGTGATCTGCTCTGGTCCCCTCGCCAAGTGTCCCTCATCCTCTCCGGTACTTTCTACGGCGCTTTGGCCACTGTCTGGTGGAGTGGTTACCTCGCCGATCGCTTCGGCGCAAAATTCGTCCTACTCGTCGGCGTTCTCGAACTTGCGGGGCTAACTCTCGCTGTTCCGCTGCTCAGTGGAGTCGGGTACTGGAGCGTGCTTGCTGGAAGACTGGCGATGGGCTTTGGAGAAGGTCTGATATTCCCCGGACTTTCATCGATGGCCGCACGATGGTTTCCGCCCTTTGAAAGATCTACTTTTGCTGCAATTTACACATCCGGGAATCAATTGGCCGGGATTCTGAGCATGTCGACGTCGTCTCTTCTCTGTTCTTCCCCCCTCGGCTGGCCGTCTATTTTTTACCTCTTCGGTGGCCTAGGCTGTCTCTGGGCAGTTTTCTGGTGCGTCCTCGCTTCCGATGCTCCGGAGGCGAATCCTTTTATCACGCAGTCCGAAATCGATCATATTCGGAGCTCAGCCGTCGGCCAGCACACCAACACAAAAACATCCCGCCTGGCCACCCACGCCGTGCCCTGGCTCAAAATTGCGACTTCTACCGCTGTTTATGCCAACTTGTACGTGCAGTGGAGTTTCCACTTTAGCGCATCGCTGATTCAGACGTACCTGCCGACTTACATGCGACAGGTATTGCACGTGGATTTGACAAGCAATGGACTTTTTACGATGATGCCGTTTTTGGCACAGTTGATTTCTAAGTACTTTTTTGGACCTCTGGCTGATAGCCTCAAAAAGAAGGGAATTCTGACAAATACGCAGGCTTGTAAATTGTTCCAGATTTTGGGTAAGTTTTTGGTGTTCAAAATTTAAAAAATCATTTTTAATAAATTCTTTTTTTTAATAATTTTTTTTTCTAATTTAATGAAAATAATTAAAAAAACAAAAAAAAATCGAAATATATAAGAGTTCGAAAAAAAAACGTAATTTGGAATATTTTTTGAAAAAAAAATTAAAAATCCTGAAAACCTGATATCCGTGGTCCGAATTTGCAAGATTACATTTTTTCCTACATTTTTCGATCGTAAAAAACATTTTCAAAAACTTACATTTTTTGCAAAAATTTTTCTCCAAAAAAACCTAAATTAATTCGTTTTAGGAAACGGTGGCGGTGGGCTGTGCTTTCTGATCCTAGGATACTTTGTCAACAAAGACCGGCTACTCCTCGCTATCATCACACTCACCTGCTATGGAGTATTCTTCTCTCTCGGTATCTGTGGCTTTTTCACGTCAATTCTCTCCATCGCTCCTCCCTTTACCGGCCTAATCATGTCTCTTGGCACGCTTTGTGGCACTGCGGGTGGCGCTATGGCCCCGACCTTTGTCGGCCACATCAACCAGCACGGAACACTCAGCGAATGGCAGATTATCCTAGTTGTTACTTCTGTTATCAATTTTTCCGCTGCAATTGTTTACTTTATTTTTGGATCTGCGGATATTCAACCGTGGGCTGTGCCGCCACAAAAGGGATCTGGAAGTGTGGTTGCCGAGTTGGGAGCATTGGATGAGCCTGTTAAGAAGCCGTTGATGGATGCCGAAGCTGAGGCTTTGGATGAAGAAGTGACACATCACAGACCGAGACTAATCAGCGAGGTCTCAGTCAACGAATTTGTGGAATAACATGTTCACTATTGTTACTGTTGTTTTTTTACTGATTATACAGTACATTGATACGAGGTGACTTTTACAATACTGCACATGTTTACTGTATCCCAACATGTTCGCAAACATTTGCAATAATGATTATGTCACAATGTGATATTTTTTATGTATTACGATCTTTTTTTTAAATAAAAATGATATAACAAAAACATTAGCTTCGACCAAAATTTTCCGCAAACCAAAATTATTTGAACTTCTGAACTTCTTAATACCGAGTTTTACTTTTTTTATTGTTCACCGATCAAAAAATAACAATCAAAAATGACACCGTAATGCCAATTCTCATCCAATATATAGATGATTACTCAAATCAAGCTGCTCACTTTAACCTCAGGACTACCCCCATTAACCCTCTTTTCCGGTGGCACAGCCCATTCCTGAATTTCTGCAGATCCAAACAGAAAGTATACAGCGGCAGCCACGTAATTAAACACAGCAGTGATAATGAATATCAGTCTCCACTCCGCCCGCGTGCCATGAACATTGATAAGACCGACAAGCGTCGGTGAAGCTGCGTTCCCAATCACGCCACAGAAAGCCCCGATGGACATGATCGTGCCTGTGAATGCGGGAGCAATGGATAAAAGAGACGTATAAAATCCACAAATGCCCGCCGAAAAGAAGCATCCATACAGGGTTAAGGTGGCGACGGCAACGTAGAGTCGGTCTTCGTTGGCAAAAAGTGCGAGTACTAGAAAGCAAGTTCCGCCTCCGATATTGCCTATAACCGATCATCAATTTTTGTCGGTACAAAAATGATCGAAATTGTACCTACCAAACAACTGAAAAATCTTGCAAGTTTGGGTATTGGTAAAAACACCGTATCGCTTAAGGGCATCTGCCAGAGGTCCAAAAATGAATTTTGAGATCAACTGGGTGAGGAAGGGTAGCATGGCGTAGAATCCATTATGCTCGAGGTCAACCTTTAAAATTTGTCTCATATACGTTGGCAGATAAGTTTGCAGCAACGAAGCGCTAAAGTGAAAGCTCATCTGCGCGAGTATACTTGAATAAACCACAGTGGACGTCACAATAGCCACCCACGGTACAGCGTGTGTTGTCAGACGACCGGATGACGTATTCGTATGCTGTCCCACAGATGCGCTCCTGATATAATCCACTTCATCCTGACTGATAAATCGATTGTCGTCCGGAGAATTTGTTGCTAGAATAAACCACAAAATAGCCCATACAGTAGTCAGACCGCCGAAGAGATAAAAAATTGACTGCCAACCAAGAGCAGATGAACACAGTTGAGACGACATTGACATGCTCAGAATTCCCGCCATCTGATTCCCAGCCGTGTAAATGGACGCAAAAGTTGATCTTTCAAACGGAGGAAACCATCTCGCGCCCATCGACGACAGTCCAGGAAATACAGTACCCTCACCCAGACCCATGAGCAGTCGTCCGACGAACACCGCCCAGTAATCCACGGTTGTAAGCAGGGGAATAGTCAACGTAATTAGACCACCCAGAAGAATTCCAGACAGCAACACAACTTTTGCCCCAAACCGATCCGATAGATATCCACTCCACCAAACCGTCGCCAAAGCACCGTAAAAAGTTCCAGAGAGAACAAGGGAAACCTGAGTTGAACTCCAAAGAAGTTCACCGTTATAGCCAGCGTTCGACGATAGCGAAGTGTTAGCACTGTCCGGGGTGTCGTCAAAAGCTGTTGCGTTCACCATGCAGACAACTGCCATCGACATGTTCATTCTCATGGATGTTGAACAAAAAAGCCCGAACATGAGCAGGATAGCGATGAGAAATCGAACTGATTTGATCAGCCTCCAGTCATATATCCTGACTTTTCCTGAGGGTTTTGAAGTTGGCATCGGCAGGGGTGACACTTTGACAGCAGACGACATGGTTGATATTTGGTGGTGACCCGGCAGTGAGGAATAAGGGAAAGTGACAATGTTTTACGGGGTATATGAGAAACATGACTTTATCGAGAGTGTTGTATGGACATTAATCGAGAGCAACTTTGCATAAACCAGGAATTTAACACTGAACCATTGGTTTTTTGAAGAGGGATGATTGATGTGTGCACCGGATTGGTTTTTTTGACTGTCCAATTGTGTAATTTTTGTGCTTTTAAAATTCGTTTATTTTATCGCTTTATGCATTATCTAAGACTTCACTTCGAATATTTATGTCGACAAAAAATACATTTTTTAGAATGTCGTTTTTTTGTTTTTAATGTTGCCGTTTTTAAAAACAGTTGAACCGGAAAACGATTCCCAGTTTTGTTTATGCAGCTGCCTTTTAAATCCCACCAACAGTGCGGAAAACGCTGGCTCAGTGGTCTAGTGGTATGATTCTCGCTTTGGGAGTATTCTTCACCGGATTTGCGAGAGGCCCCGTGTTCGATCCACGGCTGAGCCCAGAATTTTTTACCTGTTTACCTGAAATTCAGTTTTTAAAATGCCATTTTTCGCAGTATTCATTATCGTCAATACAGGTTGTGCCAAAAGAATGTAGCTTGCTCATGTGTTTTTTGAAAAACAAATATTTTCCCTCTTGTTTTTCTAGCTGCATGGACTATTACTTTCACTGCACATAATCACAGCTGAGTATGTTTTTATGTGTGAATAAGTTATTATCATCCAATCATCATCGGATGAGAAAGCCGACTAAGAAGATAAAAATCGTAAGTATCTACTTGAATGAAAGAAAGAAGAAAAAAGAAGAATTAACAAATATAATTTGTCAATAAACACTCTTCGTGTTTTCATGCCTTCATGGACAACGAACAACCAGATAAAACGAGTTCAACTTCGTCGGTTGTTGTTAACCGAGGTCAGTCGCTAGGAGCACCACCACCAGGGAAAGGGGTGGCAAAGGCGGCGATGATCAAATCACGCGTGTGATGATGCTCTCGCACCGTTGCGTCGTTTCCCGTGTCCCAAGCATGCGCCTGACTGTCGCCTGTAGGTTGTACAAAACTTGTACTTCACGATCTATCAGAACTGCAGAAAGAGGAGCACAAGAGGTAGGGGTAAGGAGGAGGTACTAATGGGCAATCAACAGCTGGCCGGGTTTGCAGATGAGTTTAACTTTGACAGTTGGTTCATTATTGGTGCCATATGAATAAGGATTTATGCTAATAGTTTTCTTTGAAGCAACGTTCAATTCAAGACGTGGGATTACAGATGATTATGACCCACAAAGCAGTAGTAAAAAAGTTGACTATGAGTTGAATTGTCGTTCAACAAGTCGTTGGTACTTATATTTAAAAAACACAACTTTTATGTTGTTGTTTTTCCACCACCTGGAATCCATCCATCCAATGTTTGTTTTCAGTTCACAAACAGCAACAAATTTAAAATCAAACGCTGTTGGTATTTCAAACTATCTTCGCATCCAGATGCTGGAGTCATTAAATTCAAATCGGATCTCAAGTGTTTCTTGAGCTTTTTCATCGTCAGAAACAACTTGGATCCAAAAAATGAACCTAAAGTTATGATACATATTTGAGTTGGGTTACGGTACTGCCTATCCACATAGTGGAAATAGAGAAGCAAGGCGATAGGGAATGAAAACCCGTTGACCGACAGCAGCATCATCCTCACCATCGCCCGCATGCAGTCAAAAGAGATGTTTTTTAGATGAAAAATCAACTTGAAAAGGGGGAAGAGAAGACTCCATCGAAGATGAGCAACGCAACCAACAAAAAATGGGGCTGTTTTCATCCTTGGATATCTATCGATTTCCAAATCCCAACCAGCTGAAGAAAAACAAAAAACAAGAGTACACGTTGTCTCCAAAAATTAGGATCAAAAGATACTGTGACACCAAAAACGAACAAGTAACCTTGACTTTGGTTGTTGTTTTTAGGTTCCTTCTGTCCACCCATCTTCCTTGAATACCGTTCCCTTCATTCAGCCGGACTCTGTTCGACTTTCCCTCCAAACTGTTCGGTCGTCATCTCTGTGTCATTCGGATGGATGCATATTCCTTCATTCGTCGGTCGTCATGTCATCATCAAACACATTCCTCTTTCATGTCCGCGCAGGTCAGTCGTCGCCGTCGCTTCTGATGGACAGACAAAAAAGTGACCGATGAACGTGGACCTCCGGACTTTTGCGGGTTTTCTGTCCTTCCCTCGCGTTGGTTGGTTGGTAGTCGTGGTAGAAGGAAGGAAGGATGGAAGCTCCTTGCTTGCAAGCCGGCAGCGTGTGTGGAGGGGGAGTAGTAGTGTTCGGCGTCGGCGCAAAATTTGCGTTCGACCGTTTTGCTTGCTTGATTTACCCGACAAACAGGAAAAATGTGTCCGTCATCATCTTATATGCGTCCTGTCCGGCGTGGGTACTACAGAGAAAATGTCCTTCATACATGAACAGGCAAGTAGACAGCAGTGCGAACATGTAACACATTTCGGTTCTCCCTGAGGCAGGAAGGAGAGCAGCTTACGCATGGTTCTTTACGCTTACACATCTTTCCCTTCTCTTTTTCCATGACTTTTCAGTATTTTTTTTGTTATTCTTTTTCTTTCTCTTCCCCCCTTCGTTTGTGTCCCGTACGAAGACTTTGTACACCAGACAGACGCGGCAACTAAACGACGACGGATGTTGTGTGTTGAAATAATGCACAGCAGCAGCAGCAACGACGACGACAACCGACACCATTACGACGTATGTTGATGGTGGAGAGTTGGTTGTTTGTGAGCGAGCATATGCACGATTGTGGAGTCGTCGAGTCGACGGCTGTGATAAAAAAAAAAGCGAGCAAACAGGCCCTTAGCAGCCTATGGAGAGTCAGGCGGTCGTCGTCGTCGTTTTTCCGTCGTCGGTCCCCCCTTCTTTCCTTGACAAAAAAATGCGAAGAAAATTTCTTCTTCTCCTTTGCATTGCATTGGTGCGTGTTGTCGTCATCATCAGAAGTATAGGAGGCACACACACATCTGGCAAGTTACCAGATGTGCGACGAAACGACAGACAAACACATGCACACACATGTAACATACACTTGTAAAATCAAAAACATGCCGTCACACGGACGCACGATAACAGCTAGTCATGTGGCATATCGAATTGCACAGCTGCAACTTTTGTCGTAAAAATGTATGTGTGTCCTGAAAGAGGTCGTTTGTCCGTCGACCCTGTCAGGACACACATAGCGTCTTTCCTACGACATCTGTCGGTGTAAAGGTGGTAAGGCGGGACGACGCAACCAACGCGCAGCGAGCGCGCTGGAGTCGTCGTCGTCCCGCTGTTGAATTGCAAGAAGGTTTGTTCGTTTTGGTGAACAGAACAGAACATTCGAGTCCCTCGGTTGGTTGTGTGGTCGTGAGCGGGCGAGCGCGTATATTTGTGAGCACAGTCAGTCAGCCCCTGCGCGTTGCGTTTTTCCATCCATCCCTCCGCCGGCTTTGCTGGCTGGCCTGCTTGATGCTGCTTTGCGCGCACCACACAAACAACCAACCCCAGGCCGGCGGCCGCCTGCGCTGCCGTCTCACGAAAAAGAGGCAAAGTAAGTAACGCAGTGTCGTCGTCGTGTCGACTGAAAAATAAAAGCTTTCCTACTCTATAGAATGTTTCGTACGCTTTCCCCTTTCCTTTTCCCCCGTCCGTTCGCGTCGCGGGGCCGGCCTAGAGCAGGCAGGGCTGCGTGTTATGTTCTGGCTACCCCCTATAGTTCTTCCTCCTCTCTCTCCTCCACTCCGTCACCACACGTGCGCGCCATCCGATCTGTCCGACGGCTATGTGTATATTCATTCTTGCTTCATCACACCGAAAACCGCCGAACCAAAACGCTTGTGTGCACACGCAAACGCGCGCGCGCGCGTATTTTTGCCCCATGTTATGTTTGCCCTGGCAGCACAAGCACATAGGACCGGCAGCAACAGGAGTAGCACACAACTATCTTTTGTGTTCTAATATACCCCCCTTCTTCCTCACTTTATATGTGTGTATCGGTGTTTTTTTCTCGTTTGGAATGATATATCGTACCCCTACTGTGAATGAACAAGACTATGAAGAAGTACCATACCCCGTTCCTGAAGGCTTCATGGGCAGGCATCACACCATAGGCACCGAACATACAGAAAAGAGGTGAGGGGTACCTACTTGATCTGGTATTACTGTAGCTCGGAGTTAGGAGTTACAATTAGAAAAAAGTCATATCAAGTTTTTTGCTAGAACCAAAAAAAATTTGGAAAGTTGTTGTTGAGAGGGAAATTTGACTGTACCGCATCACGCAAGAAATAACACAAGAGTTGGGGTCGGTTGCACGAGTACCTGGGAGCGCGGAAGCTCAACTTCTTCTTCGGTGACCTTTGAAACCCATTGGATCTCATTATCCCTCTTTTTACCCGATAAATGCCAGGGACACCCAGAAAAAACCGATTACCTAACCCAACGGTTTTACGATTACGATCGTAAAAAATAACAACTGTTGCTTCGATTTAAAAACTTTCGCTGCAAGATTTACAAGAATACTTTTTCGACAGTTTTCATATTTTCATAGTAAAATTGTCGTCGCGGAAGTACCTGCATATTTTATTCCTTCAAAAAATGCCAAAAATGTAAGAAAACAAAAATGTGGCATCCAGTTTTTTTGGGACTTTTTTTTCTTGCCACCAATCCAAATCTCTTCCACCCTCTTTTCACTCCTATGGGACACATCACATCTTCTTCACTAATCTTTCCCCTCTCGTCATCAATGTGCACATCTATCTGTCGTAATCCGATAGTAACATCACAATAGGTAAGGCAATAACCTACCAGCACAGCCTAAAAAAATACTAAACCAAAAAAAGAAAGGTAACACAAAAAATAACAAATAAACGATAACGAAAAAATCCACTTGAGACCTATTCGAACGAAAGCGCGCACGCTCTGTTACGATCTTTTTTTGCGCTCGATCCTGCTCGATGTCTTGACGCGACTTTTTTCCCATGCACTTTCGATTCTCTTTTTTTTGGACCTACTTTGTTTCACTCTGTTTTGATTTGTGGTCGATCGCGGTCGCTTTCTTTTCCATGTCATTTGTTGTCATGGATGTTGATGATTACTACGGCGATCTTTTTACTGACGAATCGTCAGATAGTATCGGTGATGAACGTTGCTTTGACTGGCATACTTTAGTGGTTGCTAGACCGAAGGATACAGAAACAATGTCATCGCAATACCTGCCTGGCAGGCAGGTAGTTAGCTACTCTACGCCGAAGCCTAATTCCCATGGCCAGACTGTGCAGGTTCAACAGCAGCCGGCAACATCGATGTATACTACTCCGTCTGGATTTTCGACGTTTCAGACTGTGAGTTTTGAGTTTTTTGGATATTAGGGGCGGCATAGATGAACAACCAAATTTCTTGTAATGTAACGGTTTCGTATTAGAAATACAATCGCTTTTGCGATTTTAGGCTTCATTTGATCGGTTTTGTCCAAAATAGGGGGCCTACATTTTGATTTCTGACCTATAATTTTGTTTTTCAGTTAACTGTATGAGTTTACATGTAATTTGACAAATTTTTCATTGACTTCGATTTTTTTGAAGTTGACGGGTTATCTGAAAAAAAAGTAAAATTTTGGGACACGCTCGTTTTTTTTTCAGTTTGTTTGTGCAATTTTAAATAAGGGGTGCAGCGTTGACGTATGCGTGGGATGTAATATTGTGTTACAATGCTAGCTTTGGATTTCGTTCAATAATGGACGGGCAATTTGCAGGTTTTTACTCCGTCGTACGTCGAAGCTGGCTCGGATCAACAACAGAAGCAAGAGGGACACAATGATTCCTTTGATGGCAACCAGGCTTTTCGTGTAAGTTTTTTTGCTTTGGGATACTTTTGGGGGGTTTTGGTCAGATTTTTGTGAAAAATTCATGTTTTTGTCTTTTTTTAGGTTCTGATGCCTGTCTACCAGAACGCGTCTTCGGCTACTGGCTCAGGATCAACCGTCGTGCCAGTCAAGTTTGTCGAAGCTGCGGGAGGCAACTCAGTTACCCTGCTGTCGGCTTCAAATGGCTACGCCCCAAATGGCACGATCATTCACCATCCACAGCAACATCCTCAGTATCAGACGATTCAGCTCTCGACAAATCCCTCCCATGGACAGGTTCAACACCAACTCGTCAACGGACAACTCATCCAGACCACCGGAGGCGGACAGGGACAATTTGGCAACCAGGTTCAGTACATTGTCGTTCAACAGGGACCCAATGGCTCCGGAATTCCGCTTGATATCAAATCCGAACTCGATGGTTCACAGCTGCAGGTTAGCGATTCATCGATTCGTGATACGCGACGCATGAAAGATGCCAACCGAAAGCGAAGAAGACGTCTCACCGAATCCGAAGAAGAAGCCATGGCTCGGCGTCAGAAGAATCTCGAAGCGAAGAGACGCAGATTAGCCCGGGAAACAGATGATGAGAAGCGTCGTCGACGACAGAGGGATGCCGAAGCGAAGAGACGTCGTCGCGAACGTGAAACCGAAGAACAGCGACAAAGCAGGTTGGCTCGCGATTCTGCACGGATGCGTCGTACACGCAAACTCAAGAAGTATGTTTTTCTTTGGTTTTCGAGGGTATTTTGATGGCCAGAGGCTTTTTACGGAGGCAAATCCTTAGCCTAAATTCAAAAATGATATTTATGGACGTTTTTTGGGCCCTTTGGAACAAAAATTGGGGTTTTTGGGATTACGATAGTCAAATTTGGGTATTCTAATGTCTCGAATGGATTTTTGATTATCTTACGGTTAAAAATGGTGGATTGATTAATTTTGGATGCTAGAAGAGCATTTTTTACTCCAGATTTTAAAAACTAGGGGCCTATAAATTTCAACCGTTGTTCCCAGCATATCTCGAACGTCAGATTCCCCTTCAGGCTGCAAAAGGACGGCATGATGTCCTCCGATTCCCAGCTTTCTCTCTCGTCCATCCATCCTCAGCAGAACCAGCAGCAGCAGGTGCCCCAGCAAGTTCGTGTCACGACCCAGGGCATGAAGAATGACGTCGTCCAGCCCGCGCCGTCCCAATCGTATATCACGCAACAACAACCCGGCAACAATCAACAACAAACCATCACGGTTGTCGATAACAACAACAAACACCAGAACATGGTCCTCATCGATCAGAAGCCAATGTCGCAGAATGCGTTTATCTCGACGAACAATGGCCATCCGCAGACCATTCAGATTCCGTCATCGATGGTTCAGACTGTCGCGATGCAGAATGGATCCATGATTGCACTCCCGCAGGGACAGGGTGGTCATTCTGGAAATCTCCAGCAGATAATTCTGCTCCCACCACCGGGACAGAATCAGGCACCCCTCACGATTCCATCAAATACTCAGATTGTCCACAACCGACACCACGCAGAATCCTCGGCTTCGTCTGTGAGTTCGTCGTTCATTACGGATAGCCAGGTCATGCTGCCCGACGACCCAACCGAGAGGCAGAGAATTCGAAACAAGGAACGCGCGAGGAGACGACGTGCCAACGAGACTCCCGAGCAACGAGCTCTCAGAAATCGAAAGACCGCCGAACGCATGCGGCGTCGACGTGCTCAGATTGCCGAGCAGAGAGCGCTCGCGCAGGGCATTGCTCAGCCCGTAAAGGTTATCCTCACTGAGAAGGAATCTACGAAGCGGTTTGAGGACATTTTCAAGGTTTGTTCGAGCTTTTTGAACTTTTTGTGGTATTTTGGGCTAAAAATTATTTTTTTTGACATCTTTTAGGCAAAATTTTACTTTTCATTTTGTTTATCAAGAATTTTTTTGTTAGACTAAAAATCCGTTTATGATTTTTTCGGTCAAAAAATATTGTTTAGCGAATCTTTGCTAATTTCCATTTTTTTCAGAGCGTGCTGGAACGCGTCGACTACGAAGTTCGAACCAACGGACCCATCGTTCCGAGACCCAAACTACCGCCTACGTACTACGTCAACGATGGCAACCAGTACGTCCTTGAGCAAATCGTCGATGGCGATGACTCAGTCAACGACAACGTTCCCAACGACGGCGACGATACGCACGAGGAAGAATTCAAGGATCCCCATGATGACGAAGATATTGGTGACGATGATCGTGAAGCGTAGGTTTCTTGGATAAAGATTGTTTTCCCCAGAAGTTGACCGATTTGTTTTGCAGGGATCAGAAAGAGGAAGTGGAAGTAACGCCGCAGTAGTTTTTTTGTTGATCGTTGCTTTTTCGCTGAATCGATCCCGTCGTGGTCTCTATCGATCCATCCTTCCTTCCTTGCCCTATTGAACATCGGTCGCAGTTTGTCCCAGTCACGTTGAATTCGTGGCGGGATTGTAGCAAATCAATTGTTTTCCTCCTGTTATTATTGTTTGGAATATTCTACCTGTTTTGTCCTGTCTTATTCTTCTTTCTCCTCATCTTCCTCCTCCAAAGACGACCGTAATCGTCCTCAAAAAAAAGGGTAGAAAAAAAAGAGTCAACTTGTGGGTTTTTTCTTTCCGATATTTTTCTACCCCAAGTTTTTTTGCACAACAAAAAAAGAAACTACACGGCTTAGAAACAATTTGTACTCATTTTCTCGTCAGACCTCTACAATTTTTACCATTTTTTGCAGTTGTTACTACTTTGCAGTTTTTCAGTTTCAATTTGAATTTATAAAAGAAAAATATAAATCATTGATAACATGAATTTTGGTTGGGGCTGTTGAATGGCAAGGATGGGGTCGAAGAGGAATAAATAGGTCCTGGAGAGAATTGATTTTTTTTTTGAGATTCGGACAACTTTTTTTTTAATTTTGTATTTGTTGTTTTTTGAAATTGGTGTAATTTTTGAACACAATGACCAGGGTTTTGGACGTACTTGACATTGCGTTAGATCGTTGAAGATGGAGTTCCCAAGGTTTTACATTAGTTGGACGTTGAATGGCAGATTTTTGATAATCAGTGACCCCGGGGCGTGGAATTTGCTTCCCGACGAGCACAAAATTGAATCAGTGAGGACAAAAATCATGAATTTCTGTCCACGGGAAAATCCCTTGGAACGGGGAATTACCAGCAAAAGGCCCAGCGCCAAACAGAAGTTGCAGCGACCAATCGATTTCGCAAAGTTACGGATGCCAATAAATATTAGCATTTTTTG
Source organism: Turbatrix aceti (assembly GCA_963969345.1). NCBI lineage: Eukaryota > Metazoa > Nematoda > Chromadorea > Rhabditida > Panagrolaimidae > Turbatrix > Turbatrix aceti. The sequence continues at coordinate 2,586,187 of OZ017768.1, forward strand.
TGTTTTTGTGTTTGTGTTTTTTTGAGCTGGCACAAAAAATTGCAGCTCATAAAAAACAGCCATTTGACTTATTTTTTTACGAATTATCCGATGAAAACCTATTTAGATACGATGGATCCATAAATTTTCCTATCATTCCTGTCCCAGATCTGACCTCAACCGTATTTTTTTTCACCCAAAAAAAATTATGCCTTGAATCAGACAAAAATGCTAGGGATCATTCCCATCGAACATTTGCATATCGAAGGCTAGAAACCGCCAAATTACGTGCGTCTCTTTTTGCGCAACTTTCACCCCACGGACAATTCCTTCCCACCTCCATTCGATTACATAGCACTTGACTTTGCAGTGCGCGCGCAAGGTCGTGTATAGTCGACGACGATGTCAAAAAAGGAGAGCAAGAAGGAGGAAGAAGATTCCGGTGGTTCATCGGAATCGGCGTCCAGTAACAAGAACTCGAAGAAAGCTGTACCAAAGAAGCCTGGAAAGTTTCTGAAAGCAGAAGAGCGCCCAAAGCTTGGTAAGGGCGACGTTGTACAGGGTATGGAGATGAAGTTTGAGGTCGTTACGCTTCTCGGGTCGGGTGGATTCGGTGACGTCTACAAGGTCAAGCCACACGGCGGAAAAGCTGATTTTGATCTCGCAGCCATGAAGACCGAAGTGAACGATGACACTAATAATCCCATGTTGAATCGTCTCAAGTGTGAGGTTTCGATTCTGCGCATGCTCAAGGATTTGCCGCCGAAGAAGAGAACGCACTTCACTGACATGTACGATCGTGGCATTACGGACAACTTTAAGTTTGTCGTCATGGAGCTTGTTGGCAAGGCCATTATTGATTTACAGTGTAGTCAAAAAAATAACGAGTTTAGGTGGGTTAAGAAAATTTTCTTTTACCCCAACCGGAATCGAGCCCGGGACCTCTAGTGTCCAATGATTCCTAATTTTTTTCCAAAAATGCACTCGCCATCTTGGCACTCCAAATTTTGTCCAAATTCTTGACCCGGGTTCGAATCCAGTTTGAATCCTACTTTTTTTTTCTTTTTCTATATTGTTCATATAATCTGAAAAACATACTTGTAGCATGACAACAGCCCTAAAACTGGGCATACAAACCCTCGAAGCTATTCGTAATCTTCACGATATCGGCTACATTCATCGAGATATCAAGCCTCAGAACTTTAGCATTGGTCTCGGAAACAAAAACGACAGGATCTACATGCTTGATTATGGCATTGCTCGTCGGTACGTCAAGAAGGACGGAAGCAAGGTGCTTCGCGTGCCACGGAAGGTGGTCAAGTTTCTCGGAACAATCAAATACGCATCCCGTGCGTGTCATAAATCCAAGGAGCAGAGCCGGAAGGACGATCTTGAGCCGTGGCTCTTCATGCAATTGGAATTCATCGATTTTAATAGCATCTATTGGAACGCGTGTCGTGACAAGAAGGACGTACTGACTTGCAAGGAGAAGCTTTTTATTGGCGAAGGTTTGCTGAATTATACATATTTACAGAATACTATTTTGAGGTTTTTAAAAATTGTTGTAAATTGTTTAGCACCTCCAAAGAAACTGCTGTTCGTTCCACTCGAATTTTCTCGCATTATGCAGTACATCGATGATCTGGCGTTTACCTCAGCTCCTGATTACGAGTTCATCATTGCACTCATCAAACAGGCTGCTAGGGAAAGCGACTGCGATCTCAATAGCCTGTATGACTGGCAGGAAGGGTGCAGGGCTTCGAAGGCAAAAAGAACATTCCAACGAGTTTGTTTTCTTTTGTTTTTTTTTAATTGGTTGTTATTATTTTTTATTTCAGTCTGGCAAAGGACTTTTCGGATAAAAACTGACAAATCAGTGACGCACCACTTTTTTGTAATGCTTGTAGCTGAAACTTTACTTGTATTGATAAACTGAAAACGTTCGGTTGGAATCAGATATCGTACGAGCACAACGCAAATTTTGTGTTAGCATCGTTCATGTCGTCAGTTTTGCCGTCCCAGCGGATCATTGCATAATCGCCGTTGCTATTTTCAACATCGAGCTTAAAAGGTTTGCCGTCGGTGTCGACAAAGATCTTGCTGCCTTTAGGTCTGTAGGCCCCAATCTGGAACCATGGTCTGGTACTAAGGTAAACATGGTAATCTTTTTTCTTATGAATCTTAGGCAAAACATCACCTGCAAAAGTACATTATTATGTAATTGTAAATGCATTGTTTAAAACTTACTGTGTATAAAACTCTGCTCTTGCTCCGATTTGATGATATGCAGGCGCATTGGCTCTCCAAGTTTTTTGCACGGCGCTTCCAAATTTTTATAGACAATCTTTTTGTCAATATGTCCAACAGCAAAACATATTTTTTTTCCATCAATAGTAAATATTGTGCACTTTGGAGGCTTTGGTGTCGTTGTTTTTGGTTGTTCGGTAGTTGTAGTTGTCGTTGTAGTCCTTGTAACCGGGGTAGTTTTACATATACGTCTGCGGATTTTTCGTGCAGAAATACATTCGGGAAGGACGACAAGAGCCAAAATGGCCAGAAAACGTAGAAAGGAAATCTTCATGACAAAGTGAATGATGAAGAGAATCCAGAATGATGATGCTTATGTATTGATATCTTTAGTACTGATTGTGTGATTTTGTTGTGCCACGTTGCAAAGCTTGCAAGCTTTTTATTGCTTTTGCAACTTCTACATACGTAAATCCATAAAAAATTTGTTTTGTTCATTGTTAATCGTTTTTTTGCACGGTTCTGTGATTGCCAGAAAGAGAAGAATTCAGCATTTTGATGGGCTGAGAGGCTCACCCCCTCACAAAAATAATGATCTTTTATATGACAGAAACATTATACGACCGACGAACTCACAACTGCGCAATGCAAAAGAGCGCGTATCACGCGGGCCGAATTTTTGTCGGCCCGTTCTGCTTTTTTCCAAATGGATAAAATTGAAGCCAAAACTTTTATTTTATAAATTATTGCCAAAGCATGAAGTACAGCACATAGAAGTTTGGATATCAGCGGGCAAATCACGAAACATTTTAGTAGTAAAAAAGAAATTTCGTCGAGAAGTGTTTTTAAATGCGCAAATTTTTATTCATTTTTCAAGGGTATCAATTGCCCCGATAGTTTCAAGGGTATCAATTGAAAACCTCGAAGAATCTGGCTCCAAAAATAACTGAGACTGTTCGATCGTTGTGAAACATTGTTTTTTGAAGTTTGTAGGACGATTTGTGTTTTTGCATTTCATTTTTGGCACAAATGATGCCTAATTAAAGTGACCAATTACCGTATCTCAGGCAAATGAATAGATATCGAGACATACGATTGTCAACTTGTTTGTAACACTAATAGTAAGCTCTCATCAAAATTTGAAGCCAAAATACAAACAAATGCCAATGTAGTTACATGGCAAAGTTCAAAAATGAGGGATTTTTGCCACTCTCTAGCACAACGCTCACAAAAAGTACATACTTGGGTTTGGCGTCAAAATTTACAAAATTCTAATCACAATAACCTAAAAAAACGCGAAATCGAAATCTCTATTCCTAGATCCAGGATACCCGGCTGAGCAACACACACTTTACAAAAAGCGATCGCAGCAAGTAAAAGAAAAAACGCGCGAAGCGCGCGCGTCCGTGTGGTGCAAAACATACTCGTTCGTGCGGTCCCAAGCGCATAAGGGAAATGTTACATTGTGCCCCCCTACTGTTCCCGCGGGAGTGTACACGGGGTGACCCCCGACCCCGGTCTGCGACCATTTGTGACCCCCGTCGGGGAGTAAATTCCCCGTCCCCGACAGATTCTGCCTCCGACATTGAACAACATTTGGCGTGAAATGCGTAAAATCGTTCAATAACAACACAAATAGGTAAAAAACAGCCCGAAATACGAAAAATTTGTTCAAAATAAGTCTTCTGTTTCGTTTCAAGGCAAATTGGTATATTTTTGACATCATTTTTTTCGATTTTTTCTGGTGAGTTGTTAAACTCGGGGGCGTTTTTCCCGGTTACCTTTATCTAATATTTATCATTTCAGATTTCCAAAAACAGTAATATCAGATAAACACTAGTCCCTGAAAGGCCCCCACGTTCGATTTCGACAGAGACTTTTTCATGCAATCAACTTTATTTTAAGTTACAAACTGTAATCAGACAACGTACGAGCACAACGCAAATGGTGTGTTAGCTACGCCTATGTCGTCAGTTTTGCCGTCCCAGCGAATCATTGCATAATCACCGTTGCTATTTTCAACATCGAGCTTAACGCGGATAGGTTTGCCGTCGGTGTTGACAAACTTTTTGCTGCCTTTAGGTCTGTAAGCCCCAATCTGGAACCATGGTCTGGAACCATGGTGAACTTTTTTCTTATAAATCCTCTTCAAAACGTGATCTGCAAAAGTACGTTATTATGTAATTGTAAACGTATTGTTTAAAACTTACGGTGTATAAAACTCTGTTCTTTCTCCGATTTGATGATATGCAGGCGCATTGGCTCTCCAAGTTTTTTGCACGGCGCTTCCAAATTTTTATAAACAATCTTTTTGTTAATACGTCCAACAGCAAAACATATTTTTTTTCCACCAATATTAAATGCTTTGCACTTTGGAGGCTTTGGTGTCGTTGTTGTTGGTTTTTTGGTAGTTGTAGTTGTCGTTGTATGTTTTTTAGTTGTATGTTTTTTAGTTGTCGTTGTAGGTTTTTTAGTTGTCGTTGTAGGTTTTTTAGTTTTCTTTGTATGTTTTTTAGTAGTTGTCGTTGTAGTTGGCCGTTCCTGACAGTGTTTTGGTTTTGAATACGGTCGCGGAATACAGGTTGGGCTTTCCGTGGCGAAGGCGGAAACTAGGACAACAGCCGAAAAGGCCAGAAGAACAAGAGTCGAATTATTCATGAGGAAATGAATGACCAAATGAATGATGAAAAGAATGCCGGATGATGCTGCTTATATTTCCGTATCTTTAGTGCTGATTGTGTGACGTGGTAATGCCACGTTGTTCAAACTTGCAAGTTTCTGCATCAATTTGATTGCATTTTGCAACTTCTACATACGTGAATCCATAAAAAAATATTAGTTTTGCAGGCTTAATAGTTTGCAAGCATTCGTGGAATTATCATTGCTTTTTACAGCATCTGCACGCGTGGATTCACAAAAAAACGATTGCTGCAAGTTTAATCAGTGTTCCACCAGTTTTTACTAACAAAAAAATGCAATCCACCGGTAATCAAAATGCCAATCCCAGGTAATGGACATGTCGTTTCGTGCAATAATAGACAGATCCATTCCCTCGGTTTTAATAAACAACAAGTGCCGCGAACGTCCATTATAGCCAGTCTCGTCAAATGCAATCGAATAGGTGTACTCATTTTATCCGGAAATGAAATTTGCGTATTTCGGATAAAGCCGGATTTAAGCTTATCCGTTGATCTGATAAAACAATGAGGTACCATTTCGTGATCGCCATGTTCTTGCGCATCTTTTGAGACTATACCCAAATCCCAGAGCTTTCATTTGCGCAGAAACGGACACATTTGCTTTTAGGTCAATTTACGCGCGTTTTTGGCATTTAGAAGTTTGATAAATTCGAAAAACAGATTTTTGAAAGCAATTAATATAATTTGACGTCGGAAATAAGAAGCTGTAACTCCAGAATCCGGCTCCTGAAAATTTTGAAAAAAAGTTAGACTTTCACCTATGTGCCTACAATTTGGCTAAAAAATACCCTTTTCTATAGCTCAAAAAGCCCCCTCTTTGACTTGTTACTGATTATGATCAACAGCCAGTGGAATGAAAAAGTGGCAAAATACATAACTTTTAACGCCAAAAAAACAAAGAAAATCTCAATGATCTCCTGATTTACCACCCGGACCAATACAAAAAACTTTTGTGCAGTTGATTTTGGCGTCAACTGAAAGTGTGAATGCCACCCTGACAAAAACGCGTTTTTATGTAAACATGTGCCAGTATGAAAAAGAGTAAAAGATTGATTGATTGTAAATTGTCAAATATATGTTATGTATTTATTTTTCTTATTGTTCGTTGTGAAAATTGAGCATGCTTTTATCGACTATTGTATTGTTTGAGCTGAAGTTATCGAAGCGAGTTTTTTTTGCGATCAACGATGTACAAGTTGTTGTACAACTGACCGTATTTATGTTTCATTTATTCTGTTCACCAGAATCTGATGTCATTTTTGAACAACCATTAATGTTTTTTTATAAAATTATGCGTATACGCAGTTGTCCGTTGCTGGCTTCTTGGCGAACCTGACTTTGCGCAGCAGGGCCGTTGCGTACCAGTCCTTGAGCTTCGTGCGTTGACGGATGGAGTCTGACGGCAGCTTGTCGATCAAACGTGCGCTGAGAATAGCACGTTCGAGACGTCGCTGGCCGCGGATGAGCGTCCGAGCTCCGTCTTTCGTGAGTGCCCATGTCTCACAGCCGTAGAGGACGGCAGGGGTGGTATAAGGACCGTTCACCATAAGACCTTTCACCATAGGGCTTTCCACCATAGGAACGTTCCCCATATGGGCACAATGTTCACAATCAGCGCCACGGAATGCCTGCAACATGCGAGCGCGCGCCAACGCGCTTGCCTCTCTGCCCTGCGGGTGCGTTGCATTTTGTTCTTAGGCATTTTCATTGTTTCTGTGTTATTCCTGGTGATTCACCGCATTTTTGCGAGCAGATTGATGTCTTTGCCGAAAAAAAATATTCATTTTGGGCTGAGTTGCAAGCGTCCAAAAATCGCTTTTTTTGCAAAACGGTCATGGTCATAACATTTAAGATACTCATGAAATTGACTTCAAATTTTTTTTGTAGATGCAACATGGTATCAAGAATGTATAGCAAAACAAGAAATCAAAAGAAAAGTTCATATGTTGGATAAAAATCGAGGATAACTGATATCCCTTATAAAAATGTGCGCACGCACCCTGCGCCGACACGGAAAGCTAGAAATTGTCGTTGTGAGAGCACTCATATTGCTGATTGAAGAGAATCCGCGCGCACATTTTTATAAGGGATATCAGTTATCCTCGATTTTTATCCAACATATGAACTTTTCTTTTGATTTTTGTTTTGCTATACATTCTTGATACCATGCTGCATCTACAAAAAAAATTTGAAGTAAACTTCATGAGTATCTCAGATGTTATAACCATGACCGTTTCTGCAAAAGTAGCGATTTTTGGACGCTTGCAACTCAGCCCAAAATGAATATTTTTTTTCGGCAAAGACATCAATCTGCTCGCAAAAATGCGGTGAATCACCAGGAATAACACAGAAACAATGAAAATGCCTAAGAAAAAAATGCAACGCACCCGCAGGGCAGAGAGGCAAGCGCGTTGGCGCGCGCTCGCATGTTGCAGGCATTCCGTGGCGCTGAATTTAGCTGGCGGAGCACATTGTGTATGGGCCTTTCGCCATATGGAATACTCCCCATATGACCGCTCACCATATCGGGCCTTTCCCCATACGGGCGGTTTCCCATACACGCGTTACCCCATAGGGCGATTCACCACATCACCAAGTAATTTTTGTGGTGGAAATTGAAGGGATAGTCGCATATATCAAAATTGTAAATTTTTGAAAAAAAAGTACGAATTTCGGGTTTTCGTGGGCGCCGAAGTTTACTGTGACGTTGCCAGGAGTCACAAAATGCGGTATCACAAAATGTTATCATTTTTGAGTGATAATTGTAAGTTTTTGAAAAAAAAGTACAAATTTCGGGTTTTTGTGCGCGTAAACGTTTTTTTTTTCCTTATGTCACTAGACCTTTTGTAACAAGTGTCTCAGATTTTTTTATAGTAATTTGTACTTGATTGAATATTTTATACATTTTTTTAAATTGTTTTATTTTTGAATTAGGCACGCACTTTGTATAGCACCTTGAGGGATCTGCGCAATATCCAAAAAAGGCGCTTGATCGAAAACCGCCCTTTCTTGTGATGGGTGCGATGATGGGTGCCGCGCCTAGGCATTTTCCCAGTTAGTTTCGCGCTTTCTAGAAAAGCAGTAAAGTCAGCTAAGAGCGTTTTTGAATATAATAAGACGTTCTTATTTGCTCCGCCTAAATTTTGTGCTAATAAAAGGAGTTCCAACCTATTCAAAAGCATCAGTTGTACTTCTCTACAGTTGTCGTTGTTCGTTGCTCTTTCCGTTCTTACCGTCTTTTTTACCGTTGTTTTTTTGTGTTTCTTGTGTTTGCCCTTGTTTCCTTTCCATGTCGCTCTTCAGCTCGTCCCGCAAGCGTAGTGCAACAGGCAGGTTCGGGAATATTTTGGAATACGGGAACGCGCTTTTCCATTTGCGCTACAGTAAAACCAATGCCGCCACCGGAATTGTATCGGAGTATTGGTACTGTTCGCATACGCAAGAACAGATAAGGTGCAAAGCGGGAGTAGTTGTCAGAGTCGATGGCAGTGAGAGGATTTTATCAAAGGTTCCAAAACCGGAGGATCACTTCCATGGACTTTCAGCTATTGCCGTCGGCGCCAAGAAAGTTCGAAGCGAAATGGCCGACCAGGTTGTTACGTCCGAACTTTCTACATCTGCTTTTGTTGCGGAAAAGTGCAGTTCCGTGCCATTGCCTGTATTACAGGAAATGGCCAAAAAGGAATCTTTGACGCGCGCAATGCGTAGGACAAAGCGCGCTGCCTCGGGTTTGCCTGCAAGTCTTTCAGAACTTGATGTTTTGGAAGACTTTCAGTTCATTGATGTGCGTTCTCCGACCGGTGGTCCTTCGTCATCGGGGAAGTTTCTTGTCATTGATTCCGGTAAAGAGGATGGGGCGCGGCGCTTTCTAGGTTTTTCCAGCCCACCCTTGTTAGCTTTTCTCAAGTCTTGCAAAACATGGCTGATGGATGGAACATTTTCTGTTGCTCCTAATTGTTTTACCAAGTTTTTGCAATTCACGGACTTGCGGAAGGCTCAAAGGTAAGCTTTCCTTGCGTCTATCTTTTGTTGCCAAACAAGGAGCGTGTCACGTACGAAGCCGCGTTTGAAGAACTCAAAAAGGTTGTCGGTAGTAGTCCTGAAATTGTGATGGCAGATTTCGAGAAAGCTATTCACAAAGCTTTGGAATCCGTTTTTCCTGAGGCCCTAGTGACTGGATGTTATTTCCACTTCACGCAGTCCATCAAGAGAAAATGTGATTCTCTCGGAATGAAATCCATCGTTCAGGAAGACTACCATGCAATAATTTTTTATCGTTTTCTTCACGCGATGGCTTACGTTCCCGCTTCTGACGTGCAGTCTACGTTCAAAAAGCTGCGTGCAAAATTTGTAAGCGAGGCGCCCGAGCTTTACGCGCAAATGTCAGGGGTGATGCACTGGTGAATGAAGCGGCGTTTCAGGCTCACGTGTTAATGTGGGGGCTAAAATAAAAAAAATATTTGGTTCTATTTAGAACGATTTCAAACGGCCCAATAAAAAAACCAAATAACGTAACAAAAAAAGTCACTTGACACCAACAAATAAGCAAATAAAAACAATCATAAGCTCATGATAGCACTTGAAACGTTTGCTACGTTGAACATCGCTTTCGTGTGTATAAATAAAAATACGAATTCATCGGAGGTTATCACAAATATACGATACACTGTATAACTTTTACGACACTGGTTTGTTTCACACAATTTGTGTAAAATTTAAATTTTCAATTTTCAGGGAATGATCACAACATAACATATTGAAATTTTAAAGTTACGGTAAAATTCATTTGTAACAAAATGAAGAAAACTCAACTTCGATTTATTCTATTCAGTTCAACGTTGTGCACCCTATTTATCGAAACCGCACAGGTTACTACCGATTTTACAGATTATACCGATTTCGACATAATACAACCCATGTTAACATGCCCCCCCAGTAAACAGCTCTTTTGTGATTGTCATTGTATTAACTCCCCAAAGTCTTTGCCTTCAACACCGTACAACAGCACTGTGCCGTCGTCGACTCCTGCAAGCCAATCAACCCCCTCTGAAACACCGTACAGCAGCACTGCTACTGTTACAGGACACAATCAGAATCATACAGTTTTACCTGTTTCTACCGAAACACCGTACAGCAGCAATGCGCCGTCGTCGACTTCTGCAAGCCGAGCATCTCCATCCGATGCACCGTACAGCAGCAATGCTCCGTCGTCGACTTCTGCAAGCCGATCATCTCCATCCGATGCACCGTACAGCAGCAATGCTCCGTCGTCGACGTCTGCAAGCCGAGCATCTCCATCCGATGCACCGTACAGCAGCAATGCTCCGTCGTCGACGGCTGCAAGCCGAGCATCTCCATCCGATGCACCGTACAGCAGCAATGCTCCGTCGTCGACGTCTGCAAGCCGAGCATCTCCATCTGACGCACCGTACAGCAGCAATGCTCCGTCGTCGACTTCTGCAAGCCGAGCATCTCCATCTGACGCACCGTACAGCAGCAATGCTCCGTCGTCGACGTCTGCAAGCCGAGCATCTCCATCTGACGCACCGTACAGCAGCAATGCTCCGTCGTCGACTTCTGCAAGCCGAGCATCTCCATCTGACGCACCGTACAGCAGCAATGCTCCGTCGTCGACGTCTGCAAGCCGAGCATCTCCATCCGATGCACCGTACAGCAGCAATGCTCCGTCGTCGACGTCTGCAAGCCGAGCATCTCCATCTGACGCACCGTACAGCAGCAATGCTCCGTCGTCGACGGCTGCAAGCCGAGCATCTCCATCCGATGCACCGTACAGCAGCAATGCTCCGTCGTCGACGTCTGCAAGCCGAGCATCTCCATCCGATGCACCGTACAGCAGCAATGCTCCGTCGTCGACTTCTGCAAGCCGATCATCTCCATCCGATGCACCGTACAGCAGCAATGCTCCGTCGTCGACGTCTGCAAGCCGAGCATCTCCATCTGACGCACCGTACAGCAGCAATGCTCCGTCGTCGACTTCTGCAAGCCGATCATCTCCATCCGATGCACCGTACAGCAGCAATGCTCCGTCGTCGACTTCTGCAAGCCGTTCATCTCCATCCGATGCACCGTACAGCAGCAATGCGCCGTCGTCGACTTCTGCAAGCCGATCATCTCCATCCGATGCACCGTACAGCAGCAATGCTCCGTCGTCGACGTCTGCAAGCCGAGCATCTCCATCCGATGCACCGTACAGCAGCAATGCTCCGTCGTCGACTTCTGCAAGCCGAGCATCTCCATCTGACGCACCGTACAGCAGCAATGCTCCGTCGTCGACTTCTGCAAGCCGATCATCTCCATCCGATGCACCGTACAGCAGCAATGCTCCGTCGTCGACTTCTGCAAGCCGATCATCTCCATCCGATGCACCGTACAGCAGCAATGCTCCGTCGTCGACTTCTGCAAGCCGATCATCTCCATCCGATGCACCGTACAGCAGCAATGCTCCGTCGTCGACTTCTGCAAGCCGATCATCTCCATCCGATGCACCGTACAGCAGCAATGCTCCGTCGTCGACTTCTGCAAGCCGATCATCTCCATCCGATGCACCGTACAGCAGCAATGCTCCGTCGTCGACTTCTGCAAGCCGAGCATCTCCATCTGACGCACCGTACAGCAGCAATGCTCCGTCGTCGACTTCTGCAAGCCGATCATCTCCATCCGATGCACCGTACAGCAGCAATGCTCCGTCGTCGACTTCTGCAAGCCGATCATCTCCATCCGATGCACCGTACAGCAGCAATGCTCCGTCGTCGACTTCTGCAAGCCGATCATCTCCATCCGATGCACCGTACAGCAGCAATGCTCCGTCGTCGACTTCTGCAAGCCGATCATCTCCATCCGATGCACCGTACAGCAGCAATGCTCCGTCGTCGACTTCTGCAAGCCGATCATCTCCATCCGATGCACCGTACAGCAGCAATGCGCCGTCGTCGACTTCTGCAAGCCGATCATCTCCATCCGATGCACCGTACAGCAGCAATGCTCCGTCGTCGACTTCTGCAAGCCGATCATCTCCATCCGATGCACCGTACAGCAGCAATGCGCCGTCGTCGACTTCTGCAAGCCGATCATCTCCATCCGATGCACCGTACAGCAGCAATGCTCCGTCGTCGACTTCTGCAAGCCGATCATCTCCATCCGATGCACCGTACAGCAGCAATGCTCCGTCGTCGACGTCTGCAAGCCGAGCATCTCCATCTGACGCACCGTACAGCAGCAATGCTCCGTCGTCGACTTCTGCAAGCCGAGCATCTCCATCTGACGCACCGTACAGCAGCAATGCTCCGTCGTCGACTTCTGCAAGCCGATCATCTCCATCCGATGCACCGTACAGCAGCAATGCTCCGTCGTCGACTTCTGCAAGCCGATCATCTCCATCCGATGCACCGTACAGCAGCAATGCTCCGTCGTCGACTTCTGCAAGCCGATCATCTCCATCCGATGCACCGTACAGCAGCAATGCGCCGTCGTCGACGTCTGCAAGCCGAGCATCTCCATCCGATGCACCGTACAGCAGCAATGCTCCGTCGTCGACTTCTGCAAGCCGATCATCTCCATCCGATGCACCGTACAGCAGCAATGCTCCGTCGTCGACGTCTGCAAGCCGATCATCTCCATCCGATGCACCGTACAGCAGCAATGCTCCGTCGTCGACTTCTGCAAGCCGATCATCTCCATCCGATGCACCGTACAGCAGCAATGCTCCGTCGTCGACTTCTGCAAGCCGAGCATCTCCATCTGACGCACCGTACAGCAGCAATGCTCCGTCGTCGACTTCTGCAAGCCGATCATCTCCATCCGATGCACCGTACAGCAGCAATGCGCCGTCGTCGACTTCTGCAAGCCGATCATCTCCATCCGATGCACCGTACAGCAGCAATGCTCCGTCGTCGACTTCTGCAAGCCGATCATCTCCATCCGATGCACCGTACAGCAGCAATGCTCCGTCGTCGACTTCTGCAAGCCGATCATCTCCATCCGATGCACCGTACAGCAGCAATGCTCCGTCGTCGACGTCTGCAAGCCGATCATCTCCATCCGATGCACCGTACAGCAGCAATGCTCCGTCGTCGACGTCTGCAAGCCGAGCATCTCCATCCGATGCACCGTACAGCAGCAATGCTCCGTCGTCGACTTCTGCAAGCCGATCATCTCCATCCGATGCACCGTACAGCAGCAATGCGCCGTCGTCGACTTCTGCAAGCCGATCATCTCCATCTGACGCACCGTACAGCAGCAATGCTCCGTCGTCGACTTCTGCAAGCCGATCATCTCCATCCGATGCACCGTACAGCAGCAATGCTCCGTCGTCGACTTCTGCAAGCCGATCATCTCCATCCGATGCACCGTACAGCAGCAATGCTCCGTCGTCGACTTCTGCAAGCCGAGCATCTCCATCTGACGCACCGTACAGCAGCAATGCTCCGTCGTCGACTTCTGCAAGCCGATCATCTCCATCCGACGCACCGTACAGCAGCAATGCGCCGTCGTCGACTTCTGCAAGCCGATCATCTCCATCCGATGCACCGTACAGCAGCAATGCTCCGTCGTCGACTTCTGCAAGCCGATCATCTCCATCTGACGCACCGTACAGCAGCAATGCTCCGTCGTCGACTTCTGCAAGCCGATCATCTCCATCCGATGCACCGTACAGCAGCAATGCTCCGTCGTCGACTTCTGCAAGCCGATCATCTCCATCCGATGCACCGTACAGCAGCAATGCGCCGTCGTCGACTTCTGCAAGCCGAGCATCTCCATCTGACGCACCGTACAGCAGCAATGCGCCGTCGTCGACTTCTGCAAGCCGATCATCTCCATCCGATGCACCGTACAGCAGCAATGCTCCGTCGTCGACTTCTGCAAGCCGATCATCTCCATCTGATGCACCGTACAGCAGCAATGCGCCGTCGTCGACTTCTGCAAGCCGATCATCTCCATCCGATGCACCGTACAGCAGCAATGCTCCGTCGTCGACTTCTGCAAGCCGATCATCTCCATCCGATGCACCGTACAGCAGCAATGCTCCGTCGTCGACTTCTGCAAGCCGATCATCTCCATCCGATGCACCGTACAGCAGCAATGCTCCGTCGTCGACTTCTGCAAGCCGATCATCTCCATCCGATGCACCGTACAGCAGCAATGCTCCGTCGTCGACTCCTGCAAGCCGATCATCTCCATCCGATGCACCGTACAGCAGCAATGCGCCGTCGTCGACGTCTGCAAGCCGAGCATCTCCATCTGAAGCACCGTACAGCAGCAATGCGCCGTCGTCGACTTCTGCAAGCCGATCATCTCCATCTGAAGCACCGTACAGCAGCAATGCGCCGTCGTCGACTTCTGCAAGCCGATCATCTCCATCTGAAGCACCGTACAGCAGCAATGCGCCGTCGTCGACTCCTGCAAGCCGATCATCTCCATCTGATGCACCGTACAGCAGCAATGCTCCGTCGTCGACTCCTGCAAGCCGATCATCTCCATCTGAAGCACCGTACAGCAGCAATGCTCCGTCGTCGACTCCTGCAAGCCGATCATCTCCATCCGAAGCACCGTACAGCAGCAATGCGCCGTCGTCGACTTCTGCAAGCCGATCATCTCCATCCGATGCACCGTACAGCAGCAATGCGCCGTCGTCGACTCCTGCAAGCCGATCATCTCCATCCGAAGCACCGTACAGCAGCAATGCGCCGTCGTCGACTTCTGCAAGCCGATCATCTCCATCTGAAGCACCGTACAGCAGCAATGCTCCGTCGTCGACTCCTGCAAGCCGATCATCTCCATCTGAAGCACCGTACAGCAGCAATGCTCCGTCGTCGACTTCTGCAAGCCGATCATCTCCATCTGAAGCACCGTACAGCAGCACTGCGCCGTCGTCGACTTCTGCAAGCCGATCAACTCCATCCGAAGCACCGTACAGCAGCACTGCGCCGTCATCGACTTCTGCAAGCCGATCATCTCCATCTGAAGCACCGTACAGCAGCACTGCGCCGTCGTCGACTCCTGCAAGCCGATCATCTCCATCCGATGCACCGTACAGCAGCAATGCTCCGTCGTCGACTTCTGCAAGCCGATCATCTCCATCCGAAGCACCGTACAGCAGCAATGCGCCGTCGTCGACTCCTGCAAGCCGATCATCTCCATCCGATGCACCGTACAGCAGCAATGCGCCGTCGTCGACTTCTGCAAGCCGATCATCTCCATCCGATGCACCGTACAGCAGCAATGCGCCGTCGTCGACTTCTGCAAGCCGATCATCTCCATCTGAAGCACCGTACAGCAGCAATGCTCCGTCGTCGACTCCTGCAAGCCGATCATCTCCATCCGATGCACCGTACAGCAGCAATGCTCCGTCGTCGACTTCTGCAAGCCGATCATCTCCATCTGATGCACCGTACAGCAGCAATGCTCCGTCGTCGACGTCTGCAAGCCGATCATCTCCATCTGAAGCACCGTACAGCAGCAATGCTCCGTCGTCGACTTCTGCAAGCCGATCATCTCCATCCGAAGCACCGTACAGCAGCAATGCTCCGTCGTCGACTTCTGCAAGCCGATCATCTCCATCCGAAGCACCGTACAGCAGCAATGCTCCGTCGTCGACTTCTGCAAGCCGATCATCTCCATCCGATGCACCGTACAGCAGCAATGCGCCGTCGTCGACTTCTGCAAGCCGATCATCTCCATCCGATGCACCGTACAGCAGCAATGCGCCGTCGTCGACTTCTGCAAGCCGATCATCTCCATCCGATGCACCGTACAGCAGCAATGCGCCGTCGTCGACTTCTGCAAGCCGATCATCTCCATCTGACGCACCGTACAGCAGCAATGCTCCGTCGTCGACTTCTGCAAGCCGATCATCTCCATCCGATGCACCGTACAGCAGCAATGCTCCGTCGTCGACGTCTGCAAGCCGAGCATCTCCATCTGACGCACCGTACAGCAGCAATGCGCCGTCGTCGACTTCTGCAAGCCGATCATCTCCATCCGATGCACCGTACAGCAGCAATGCTCCGTCGTCGACGTCTGCAAGCCGAGCATCTCCATCTGACGCACCGTACAGCAGCAATGCTCCGTCGTCGACTTCTGCAAGCCGATCATCTCCATCCGAAGCACCGTACAGCAGCACTGCGCCGTCGTCGACTTCTGCAAGCCGATCATCTCCATCCGAAGCACCGTACAGCAGCACTGCGCCGTCGTCGACTTCTGCAAGCCGATCAACTCCATCCGAAGCACCGTACAGCAGCACTGCGCCGTCGTCGACTCCTGCAAGCCGATCATCTCCATCTGAAGCACCGTACAGCAGCACTGCGCCGTCGTCGACGTCTGCAAGCCGATCATCTCCATCTGACGCACCGTACAGCAGCACTGCGCCGTCGTCGACTTCTGCAAGCCGATCATCTCCATCTGAAGCACCGTACAGCAGCACTGCGCCGTCGTCGACTCCTGCAAGCCGATCATCTCCATCCGAAGCACCGTACAGCAGCACTGCGCCGTCGTCGACTTCTGCAAGCCGATCATCTCCATCCGAAGCACCGTACAGCAGCACTGCGCCGTCGTCGACGCCTGCAAGCCGATCATCTCCATCTGAAGCACCGTACAGCAGCACTGCGCCGTCGTCGACGTCTGCAAGCCGATCAACTCCATCTGAAACACCGTACACCAGTACTGCGCCGTCGTCGACTCCTGCAAGCCAATCAACTCCATCTGAAACACCGTACACCAGTACTGCGCCGTCGTCGACTCCTGCAAGCCAATCAACTCCATCTGAAACACCGTACACCAGTACTGCGCCGTCGTCGACGTCTGCAAGCCAATCAACTCCATCTGAAACACCGTACACCAGTACTGCGCCGTCATCGACTTCTGCGAGCCGATCAACTCAAACTGAAACCCCGTACACCAGTACTGCGAAGTCATCGACTCCTGCAAGCCAATCAACTCAAACTGAAACCCCGTACACCAGTACTGCGCCGTCTTCGACCTCCTGCAAGCCAATCAACTCAAACTGAAACCCCGTACACCAGTACTGCGCCGTCTTCGACCTCTGCAAGCAAATCAACCCCATCCGAAACACCGTACACTAGTACTGCGCCGTCGTCGACTTCTGCGAGCCGATCAACTCAAACTGAAACCCCGTACACCAGTACTGCGCCGTCATCGACTCCTGCAAGCCAATCAACTCAAACTGAAACCCCGTACACCAGTACTGCGCCGTCTTCGACTCCTGCAAGCCAATCAACTCAAACTGAAACCCCGTACACCAGTACTGCGAAGTCATCGACTCCTGCAAGCCAATCAACTCAAACTGAAACCCCGTACACCAGTACTGCGAAGTCATCGACTCCTGCAAGCCAATCAACTCAAACTGAAACCCCGTACACCAGTACTGCGCCGTCGTCGACCCCGGCAAGCAAATCAACCCCATCCGAAACACCGTACACCAGTACTGCGCCGTCATCGACTCCTGCGAGCCGATCAACTCAAACTGAAACCCCGTACACCAGTACTGCGCCGTCTTCGACCCCGGCAAGCAAATCAACCCCATCCGAAACACCGTACACTAGTACTGCGCCGTCGTCGACCCCGGCAAGCAAATCAACCCCATCCGAAACACCGTACACTAGTACTGCGCCGTCGTCGACCCCTGCAAGCAAATCAACCCCATCCGAAACACCGTACACCAGTACTGCGCCGTCATCGACTCCTGCGAGCCGATCAACTCAAACTGAAACCCCGTACACCAGTACTGCGCCGTCTTCGACCCCGGCAAGCAAATCAACCCCATCCGAAACACCGTACACCAGTACTGCGCCGTCATCGACTCCTGCAAGCCGATCAACTCAAACTGAAACCCCGTACACCAGTACTGCGAAGTCATCGACTCCTGCAAGCCAATCAACTCAAACTGAAACCCCGTACACCAGTACTGCGCCGTCATCGACTCCTGCAAGCCAATCAACTCAAACTGAAACCCCGTACACCAGTACTGCGCCGTCTTCGACCCCGGCAAGCAAATCAACCCCATCCGAAACACCGTACACCAGTACTGCGCCGTCATCGACTCCAGCGAGCCGATCAACTCAAACTGAAACCCCGTACACCAGTACTGCGAAGTCATCGACTCCTGCAAGCCAATCAACTCAAACTGAAACCCCGTACACCAGTACTGCGCCGTCTTCGACCCCGGCAAGCAAATCAACCCCATCCGAAACACCGTACACTAGTACTGCGCCGTCGTCGACCTCTGCAAGCAAATCAACCCCATCCGAAACACCGTACACTAGTACTGCGCCGTCATCGACTCCTGCAAGCCAATCAACTCAAACTGAAACCCCGTACACCAGTACTGCGCCGTCTTCGACTCCTGCAAGCCAATCAACTCAAACTGAAACCCCGTACACCAGTACTGCGCCGTCATCGACTCCTGCAAGCCGATCAACTCAAACTGAAACCCCGTACACCAGTACTGCGAAGTCATCGACTCCTGCAAGCCAATCAACTCAAACTGAAACCCCGTACACCAGTACTGCGAAGTCATCGACTCCTGCAAGCCAATCAACTCAAACTGAAACCCCGTACACCAGTACTGCGCCGTCTTCGACTCCTGCAAGCCAATCAACTCAAACTGAAACCCCGTACACCAGTACTGCGAAGTCATCGACTCCTGCAAGCCAATCAACTCAAACTGAAACCCCGTACACCAGTACTGCGCCGTCTTCGACTCCTGCAAGCCGATCAACTCAAACTGAAACCCCGTACACCAGTACTGCGCCGTCTTCGACTCCTGCAAGCCGATCAACTCAAACTGAAACCCCGTACACCAGTACTGCGAAGTCATCGACTCCTGCAAGCCAATCAACTCAAACTGAAACCCCGTACACCAGTACTGCGCCGTCTTCGACCCCGGCAAGCCGATCAACTCAAACTGAAACCCCGTACACCAGTACTGCGAAGTCATCGACTCCTGCAAGCCAATCAACTCAAACTGAAACCCCGTACACCAGTACTGCGCCGTCTTCGACTCCTGCAAGCCAATCAACTCAAACTGAAACCCCGTACACCAGTACTGCGAAGTCATCGACTCCTGCAAGCCGATCAACTCAAACTGAAACCCCGTACACCAGTACTGCGCCGTCTTCGACTCCTGCAAGCCAATCAACTCAAACTGAAACCCCGTACACCAGTACTGCGCCGTCGTCGACCTCTGCAAGCAAATCAACCCCATCCGAAACACCGTACACCAGTACTGCGCCGTCGTCGACTCCTGCGAGCCAATCAACTCAAACTGAAACCCCGTACACCAGTACTGCGCCGTCTTCGACCTCTGCAAGCAAATCAACCCCATCCGAAACACCGTACACCAGTACTGCGCCGTCGTCGACTCCTGCGAGCCAATCAACTCAAACTGAAACCCCGTACACCAGTACTGCGCCGTCATCGACTCCTGCAAGCCAATCAACTCAAACTGAAACCCCGTACACCAGTACTGCGCCGTCGTCGACCCCTGCAAGCAAATCAACCCCATCCGAAACACCGTACACCAGTACTGCGCCGTCATCGACTCCTGCGAGCCGATCAACTCAAACTGAAACCCCGTACACCAGTACTGCGCCGTCTTCGACTCCTGCAAGCCAATCAACTCAAACTGAAACCCCGTACACCAGTACTGCGCCGTCGTCGACCTCCTGCAAGCAAATCAACCCCATCCGAAACACCGTACACCAGTACTGCGCCGTCATCGACTCCTGCGAGCCAATCAACTCAAACTGAAACCCCGTACACCAGTACTGCGCCGTCGTCGACCTCTGCAAGCAAATCAACCCCATCCGAAACACCGTACACCAGTACTGCGCCGTCATCGACTCCTGCGAGCCGATCAACTCAAACTGAAACCCCGTACACCAGTACTGCGCCGTCGTCGACCTCTGCAAGCAAATCAACCCCATCCGAAACACCGTACACCAGTACTGCGCCGTCGTCGACTCCTGCGAGCCAATCAACTCAAACTGAAACCCCGTACACCAGTACTGCGCCGTCTTCGACCCCGGCAAGCAAATCAACCCCATCCGAAACACCGTACACCAGTACTGCGCCGTCGTCGACTCCTGCAAGCCAATCAACTCAAACTGAAACCCCGTACACCAGTACTGCGCCGTCTTCGACCCCGGCAAGCAAATCAACCCCATCCGAAACACCGTACACCAGTACTGCGCCGTCATCGACCCCGGCAAGCCAATCAACCCCATCCGAAACCCCGTACACCAGTACTGCGCCGTCGTCGACCTCTGCAAGCAAATCAACCCCATCCGAAACACCGTACACCAGTACTGCGCCGTCGTCGACTCCTGCGAGCCAATCAACTCAAACTGAAACCCCGTACACCAGTACTGCGCCGTCTTCGACCCCTGCAAGCCAATCAACTCAAACTGAAACCCCGTACACCAGTACTGCGAAGTCATCGACTCCTGCAAGCCAATCAACTCAAACTGAAACCCCGTACACCAGTACTGCGCCGTCTTCGACCCCGGCAAGCAAATCAACCCCATCCGAAACACCGTACACTAGTACTGCGCCGTCGTCGACCTCTGCAAGCAAATCAACCCCATCCGAAACACCGTACACTAGTACTGCGCCGTCATCGACTTCTGCGAGCCGATCAACTCAAACTGAAACCCCGTACACCAGTACTGCGCCGTCTTCGACTCCTGCAAGCCAATCAACTCAAACTGAAACCCCGTACACCAGTACTGCGCCGTCGTCGACCTCTGCAAGCAAATCAACCCCATCCGAAACACCGTACACCAGTACTGCGCCGTCGTCGACTCCTGCGAGCCGATCAACTCAAACTGAAACCCCGTACACCAGTACTGCGCCGTCGTCGACTCCTGCGAGCCGATCAACTCAAACTGAAACCCCGTACACCAGTACTGCGCCGTCGTCGACTCCTGCGAGCCAATCAACTCAAACTGAAACCCCGTACACCAGTACTGCGCCGTCGTCGACCCCTGCAAGCAAATCAACCCCATCCGAAACACCGTACAGCATCCCTGCCTCACCGTCTTCACCGGCGAGCCAGTCACCTGCATCCGAAACACCTTACAGCATTCCTGCCTCGCCGTCTACACCTGCGAGCCAGTCACCTGCATCCGAAACACCTTACAGCATTCCTGCATCGCCGTCTACACCTGCGAGCCAGTCACCTGCATCCGAAACACCTTACAGCATTCCTGCATCGCCGTCTACACCTGCGAGCCAGTCACCTGCATCCGAAACACCTTACAGCATCCCTGCTTCGCTGTCAACAATAATGCCCATAACTTCAGAGCCTCCTGAAACTACTGTAACGCCGACGACAACGAAAAAAGTGATTCCCGTTTGCCGTTCAGACACGTATCAACATGAGATAGGTACAAACTTTACGAAATGCTATAAGCTTCAGAAAGTGTCTGATGATGTCGCCTTTAAAACTTTTCAAAATTATTGTAAAAAAATTAATCTGACATTGAATATTATAAACTCGACAAATGAAATAAAAGAACTCGGTATGTTTGAAACTTTGTCATTTTTATTTTTTAAATTAAAAAGTTTTAGTGAAGATCATCCCGAAAAAGCTGGGTGGTAAACTGGGAACGAAGTTTCCCTGGCGTCCATGGTACTTGATTGGTGCCTACCTTCCTCCGGGCAATATTTGGCCGAATTTTGTAAATATCGACGGAACTCCACTTAATTTTAATCCCGATGTCTTAAATAGCGAATGGGACGGAAACTTAATGGTCATTCGTAGCGACGGCTTAACAGACGACGCAACACCTTCGCAATCAAATTACGGTTATACAATTTGTTCGTACACCTTATTCCAACCTGATCCAGATTAAAAAACAAGTTATCGTAGCCAAACGCTTTAGTAATTTTAACGAGTTTTTTTAATTTCGCAATTGATCCGTTTAAACTTGATGAACATTGTATCCTTGAAATTGTGTGCATTTACTTTGTTTTTGACAATGTATCCAAGAAGGAAATAAATCGTCAGCGTTATTCATTGTTTTGTGTTGGATACAGGGAATTAGAAATAGGGGAATTATCCCATGGGATTCCCATGGGAGTCCCCGGGGGTATCTTTTGGTACGTTTAAAAAAGTACATGTTCATACAAAAAAGATATGTTATTTTAGGCGAGATCGCGCATTTTCAAAATTTCGTGGGGAATTATCCCGTGATAGATCGGAATCCCGGGATATTTCCCATGGGGCTCCCATGGGAATCCCCTCTTCGCCACCCTGCCAGTGGGTAAACCATGAACAGTTTGCTCTTTTTTACAGAAATGGTTGCTGTATTTGAATCGATTATCCACATTTGTACGTATATTTTGATGTCACAAGTGAAGAAAAATACGATCGCCCATTGACGCGATCGTATTTTTTTTTAACGATGTTTTTTTATCAACCCTGACAAACCTACCCATTGACGTCTACACGTAGCTACGTGGAGCAAGTCACATCAACATTGCTGAAAAAAACACGAACACGAACATATAGCAATTGAAAACAGAGAAAAATCATAGTTTTCAAGGATGATAACAGCAGATTACAGATAACCCTTATAAAAATGCGCACGCGCTGTAGTTCGGAACGGGAAAGTAAAAATTGACGTTGCGAGGACTCTCGAAACGCGTTTATTCAGCGAAGGCGCCTTTTTTATACCGTTTTCGTTTGAATTAAGCCCAAGGGTATCAACCGGGCCGGACCGGCCCGGAAAGCCCGCGGCCCGGTTTAAAAAAAAATGAAAATTTTAGAACAAAATTTATTCAAAACAGTAAAAAATGAACCAAAAACTTGCTGATTTTGAGTAATCCTCCCCCATTATGAATAACAACGGGTATTTTTACCTTTTCAACTCATATTTTTTAACAAATTGAAAAAATTTTAGTAAATTTTTGCTTCAATTTTACCCTTTGGTAAAAAGACGGGTAATCTCGAGCGGGCCGGGCCGGGTCGGGCCAACAAAAATTCGGCCCGTTGACACCCTTGCACTACGCGAAAAAATCCCGACACGAAGCGCGTGCGCATTTTTGAAAGTGATGTCTATTTGGCGTCATTTTTCGGGTATTCATAATTTTTTCTTAGTTTTGCCATTCACCACTCTTAACAAGCAAAGTCCGACAATTCAAATGCATTTTTGACCTAATTGATAACTCATCAGAGCGCTGCGCTACAACGCAGAGAAAATGCTATTGCATGAAAAAACCGTTGTGCCTTTCTCAAAACTGGGAAAGTTATTCCGTATTTTGGCATTCTACGCACCTTCTACACACTCATTGATTAAGTTTGAGCCCATGGTGGTGATACTTGTATCGATCACTTTGGTGATATAACGGTTTACAATTTGCCCCTTTTGACGTGTGTCGTCGGGACCACCGGAGTACAGCGATAATGCCCCAAATGCATTTTATTGTACTCATTTGGCCCCGCGGGGCTCAAATAACAAAAAAAACTAGCCATATATCACTAATCAATGATGCCTAAAGGCAAGGATACCCTATGGTAGAACAAGGAACACTCTGCGCGCACGCGTGCATAGTGTTACCCTAGGTTTTTATGAAGCAAAAGGAGTACGTCGACGAGAACTTCAATATCACTATTGCCACATACTTTTTTTTGTTTTTTGAGCCCCGCGGGGCCAAATGAGTACAATAAAATGCATTTGGGGCATTATCGCTGTACTCCGGTGGTCCCGACGACACACGTCAAAAGGGGCAAATTGTAAACCGTTATATCACCAAAGTGATCGATACAAGTATCACCACCATGGGCTCAAACTTAATCAATGAGTGTGTAGAAGGTGCGTAGAATGCCAAAATACGGAATAACTTTCCCAGTTTTGAGAAAGGCACAACGGTTTTTTCATGCAATAGCATTTTCTCTGCGTTGTAGCGCAGCGCTCTGATGAGTTATCAATTAGGTCAAAAATGCATTTGAATTGTCGGACTTTGCTTGTTGAGAGTGGTGAATGGCAAAACTAAGAAAAAATTATGAATACCCGAAAAATGACGCCAAATAGACATCACTTTCAAAAAAACGCGCAAAAATGCGCACGCGCTTCGTGTCGGGATTTTTTCGCGTAGTGCCCTTGCTTAAGCCAATCATAATTTTACCGATGGAAACATATTATTTTTTGTGTTTATCTTTTAACACTACATAATGACCGACGGTTTGCTAAATATATAAGACGAGGACAATAAAAATTTTTTTTGTCATGCTTATTTTTCCCCATTTTTTGAAAGCAAATTTGTGACATCATCATTTTCATGTTTTTGCGTTTTTATTGTAGAAAGCGTCTGAGCTAAAACAAAAGAAGCTAAAATTACGATTTATTGGATTCTCTGAAAACGCCAAGTTGAAATTCACGTTCAGAACCATTTTTTTGCATTTTTGTCAAAATCGAGTAGTTTACTTCTACTTTGAGTTGAACAGAAGCACTATTCATAATTTATGTCATTTCTTGTTGCACATGTTGGCGAATAAAGATTTTCGTATTTATTATCAACAAATTGCAAACAAATCAAAACAAAACAAAGATGTGCACCCAAAATAGAGGGAGACGCTATCCACTACGAAGTGAGTAGCTTCTGCGCGCAAAAGAAAGGGAGACGCTTTCCACTACGAAGTGAGTAGCTTCTGCGCGCATAAAAGAGAGGGAGACGCTATCCACTACGAAGTGAGTAGCTTCTGCGCGCATAAAAGAGAGAAAAGAGAAAGCGCGCAGATGGGTGGTTCTTCGTTGATAGATTCTGATGGATTCTGGTCGTCGCTGTGCCGCGATGAATTTTCCGGTGGCATTTCATAGACACTGCAAAAGCATCTTCGTAAAACCACAATTCAGAAATGGTGCGCTCAAAACAATTCTTACCGTGAGTGATAATGGGTCACCTGTGCAAGCATCAGCTGGTATCACTGCTTATGGCACTGACCGTGGAAATCATTGAGGTGATGAGAACAGAGAAACGGCAACGGAAATCGATGCAAAAACGTTGACAATCGATTGAGGAACGATCGCGTTCCGTTTTTTGAACGTCAGAACAACACGTTCAAACAGCGCGCACAGCGTATCGCTCAGTTCGCGCAAACTGTGAAAAAAAGTGGCCACTCGGCTGAGGAAAATTTTTGCCTGCGCGCGCACTCCTGTTTTTCTTGAAAGTGCACCCCAGATAATCGCAAAACAAAAATATTAAGATGCAAGTGTTTGTTTAGATTGATATTGTCATCGATTAAGCACATTCTTGCGAACATTTTGATGCCATTTTTGAAAAAAAATATTTATTGTGAGTCTCGCTGCATATTTCCAAAAACAGACATTTTTAAAAACGTTTGTGATAATTTCACAAAAAGTGTTCTGTACAGAGTTCTGAAATTTTTATGACAGTTGCATACGGTGTTGAAGAAGATATCCTGAAAATTTGGTGCAATTTCGCCTTGAAATATTAAAGTTAGCTGCTGATAACTGTTTTTCCTTGTAAAATTGCGCGCAAGCACACCCCTCTGTTCCTACTCATTGTACTCCAAAAACATTTTTTTGGTTACAAAAATGTTCGACCCCTTCACTATTGGAATATTAAAGCAATCGGAACTTCAATACACAATTCGGGGGAGTGTCGTCGTCGAGTCGAGGAAGCACGGCGACGCGCACGAAGTTGCGGCAACAAGAAACGGGTGCCGCCGCCGATTGACCCTTCAATGAGTTGTTTGACCAGAAACAGAACAACTTCTTTGCCTTGCACATGATAGTCGTTCACTGCACACGATAGTTGTACTCAGGTACATCCCTGAAGGGTCAATCGGCGGCGGCACCCGTTTCTTGTTGCCGCAACTTCGTGCGCGTCGCCGTGCTTCCTCGACTCGACGACGACACTCGCCCGAATTGTGTATTGAAGTTCCGATTGCTTTAATATTCCAATAGTGAAGGGGTCGAACATTTTTCCAACCAAAAAAATGTTTTTAGAGTACCCTGAGTAGGAACAGAGGGGTGTGCTTGCGCGCACCTTTATAAGGAAAAACAGTTATCAGCAGCTAACTTTAAAATTCCAAGGCGAAATTGCACCAAATTTTCAGGATACCTTCTTCAACACCGTATGCATCTGTCATAAAAATTTCAGAACTCTGTACAGAACACTTTTTGTGAAATTATCACAAACGTTTTTAAAAATGTCTGTTTTTGGAAATATGCAGCGAGACTCACAATAAATATTTTTTTTCAAAAATGGCATCAAAATGTTCGCAAGAATGTGCTTAATCGATGACAATATCAATCTAAACAAACACTTGCATCTTAATATTTTTGTTTTGCGATTATCTGGGGTGCACTTTCAAGAAAAACAAGGGTGCGCGCGCAGGCAAAAATTTTCCTCAGCCGAGTGGCCACTTTTTTTCACAGTTTGCGCGAACTAAAAATAGGCCTACCGATACGCTGTGAGCGCGTGCGCACATTTTCTTTAACAGATCGCGAACGTTCCTCACTTTGCTATTTGTGAACAATGGATTGTCAACGTTTTTGCATCGATTTCCGTTGCCGTTTCTCTGTTCTCATCACCTCAATGATTTTCACGGTCAGTGCCATAAGCAGTGATACCAGCTGATGCTTGCACAGGTGACCCATTATCACTCACGGTAAGAATTGTTTTGAGCGCACCATTTCTAAATTGTGGTTTTACGAAGATGCTTTTGCAGTGTCTATGAAATGCCACCGGAAAATTCATCGCGGCACAGCGACGACCAGAATCCATCAGAATCTATCAACGAAGAACCACCCATCTGCGCGCTTTTTCTTTTCTCTCTTTTATGCGCGCAGAAGCTACCCACTTCGTAGTGGATAGCGTCTCCCTTTCTTTTGCGCGCAGAAGCTACCCACTTCGTAGTGGATAGCGTCTCCCTTTCTTTTGCGCGCAGAAGCTACTCACTTCGTAGTGGATAGCGTGCACATCTTTGTTTTGTTTTTGTGAAAAATACGTTTGACCGATACTTATATAGAAATAAATTGTAAAAAAAGCAAGAGATACTCAGCATGGCAACACATTCATAAAAATCACTACACTTACTTCCAATTCAAAAACGTTGTTCTATTTTATTGCAAAATCACTAAGTTTACATCTGCAAAATCGACTGATATCAAAAACTGCGATTGTGCATCTTTTTGCGTCCAAGACAACTGTTGAGACGTCATTTTGTAAAAATGATGAAAAATGAAAAAACATGGGGTGTTTTATTTCCTATTTGAAGAAATTTAGTTTTTACAGTCAGTTTACTTCTTCAAGAAGTGAATTCTAAAAAAAAGGCAAAAAAATAGCATGACAAAAAAAATTTTTATTGTCCTCGTCTTATATATATAGTCGTTTTTTTTGGCCAGCCATCATACTTTAAAATACAAGAATACATAATATGGAAGCCCCTTCGAGGCCTCTTAAAATTTGTTTTACGCTTTAAAATAAGTAACGACGTTGCTTTTTAACAACACGCATCTTTCGTAATTGCCTAACTTCTCGCCTGCTGCAATCGCTTATTGGCTCGTTTCAATGCATAAAAAGCACATACATATATTCAGTGAAGAATACGTAACACTGGGGCTCCTGTGGGACCCAGGTAAAATAGTAATTTAACAAATATTATAAAATTATTTTTCACGAACTGCAATAAAAACACGGACTTGTTTTGACATATTTCGCGATCACCCGATCGTCCCCTGCCACCGCCGTTGCGTCTCTCTCTACCGATGGCATGTGTGCCGTCCGTCCATCTTTACCCCCTCCCTGTCTGACCCGTCCGCTCACCATGGATTTCATTTTCTTCAAAAAAAAATTGAATTGTTTCAATCAGTTTTAAAAAAGTTGAAAATTTTTATTCATACTCAGCAAAAGACGGCAACGCGATTGCCCAGAGTTGTTCAATTCGACAATTTTCAGCGCTTGCTCTGCTTGCGCTCTTTGAGCAATTCAATTTTCCGTGCTCGCTCTGCTCATGCTCTTTGAGTACCTAAAATTTACGCGCTCGCTCCGCTCGCGCTCTTTTATTCTCAGATTCTCTGTTCTTGCTCTGCTCACGCTCGTGAGTTGAGCAGGAGCGAGCAATGAGCAAACATGGCTCACACATAAAAATATGAATTTTGAGTTACAAATTCAGTCCCTCACGAAAAGAAAGACCGTATACTGCTTGGAGATACTCCCAACATCGTGTTTTTGATCGAAACTATCAGTATTTTAGTATTTGTAGCACTAAATTTATAGTGAGCAGTGCTCATTTTAAAAATTTCTCGCACTCGCTCTGCTCGAGCTCTTTGAGCAATTCAACTTTTCGTGCTCGCTCTGCTCATGCTCATTGAGCACTCCAATTTTTCGCGCTCGCTCCGCTCGCGCTCATGAGCTGAGCAGGAGCAATTTGGTAAGCATCGAACAACTCTGCTATAACCCCATATCTGATTCACAAAATATTTTTTTCAAATTATTTTTCAAATCTGTTCTTTTTTGATTTCATTTTTTTCATTTATTTACCGCCAGGAACATAGAGATACATAGTGAGTCATGTTCCAATCGTGGGTTTTTATCAGGTTGACAGCTTGCTCCACGTTACATCTACCTCTGTCGACGGATGTCGACGTGGACTTTGGAGTCAGAAAGTCGTGAAGTCCTGACATGAGGCATGTTGCGCTACTGCCCCCAGAGTTCGCAGCTCGATTGGGGGATAGTTCATTGATAGAGTTTATCGTTCCTTGTGATTCTTTCGCCTACGCACTCCTTTTCCTTTCGTGTCAAAAAGTACATTCGAATTCTTATAATTGTTACACAATAAAAAAAATGATATCTGAAAAACATAAGGTGTTGGGGTATGAGCATTTAAATGGAGCAGTCATAAAAAATGCCCTTATCCAAATCGAATCGAAACATTTACGCCTACGTGGACATCATTTCTGCCTCCTAACATCTAGTCTAATGATAACTAACCATTGAGAAATGGTGAAATAAATAAATAAAAATACAATTCTACTTTAACCGCAAAAATATTTTCGTGTGATTAAAGCACTGCGTAGGCGTATGTACACTACGGGCAACCCTGCCTATCATTGTCTGACTATTGTATTATTGTATGGAAAGACAACGTGAATCGTTAACGTGAACGGCGACGAGGCAAAAATGCTTCTCAACGATAAACCGGTCGAAAAATGGTCTGAGTTTGTCTACCTCGTTTACTGGCGGAGAAACCACAGAAGAGAAGTCTGACGGCGTGCCGGCTGAAAAATCTACTTTAAGTACCGGATCGGAATTCCTTTAGCGCTTGAAGAGTCAAGATTTTTACGGATAGAAGGACGGGAACCTTAAGACCCCCTCTGTGAGCTTTTTTATTAGTAAGGTGGAGCGTCCGACACAGGCATTTTACACCTTCCGATGTTTTGTGCCATAATTGTAGGCATCTATGGGGAGGGTCCAAATACCCATATCAAAATTTTTTTAGAAGCCGGATTCTGGAGCTACGGCTTCTGGAAGCTTTCGACGTCAAATTTTCAAAATGTTTCAAAAATTCTGATTTTTGGTATACAGGGGTATCTTGGCACGAGAAATCGACTGGTGTATTTAATTTTCTCAAAAAACATCTGACTTTTTTGAAAAAATGTGATTTCTGGTTTTTCCGCCCGTTTTTGTCCGTTGCTTGGCTCCAGGATACGTATTTTGCCCGATGCGGCCGTTTTCACAGTTAATTCTAACAGCACGTATTGTTATCTCTCTCAGGAAGTCAAAAAAACAATTTATTTCGATCATTATTTTTTGTTTCGAATTTTTTTATGCCGCCAACTCAAGCAAAAACGGGTGAAAAAACCAGAGTTGTTCGATGCTCACAAAATTGCTCCTGCTCACTGCTCGCTCCTGCTCAGCTCACGAGCGCGAGCGGAGCGAGCGCGAAAAATTGGAGTGCTCAATGAGCATGAGCAGAGCGAGCACGAAAAATTGAATTGCTCAAAGAGCGCGAGCAGAGCGAGCGCGAGAAATTTTAAAAATGAGCACTGCTCACTATAAATTTAGTGCTACAAATACTAAAATACTGGTAATTTCGACCAAAAACACGATGTTGGGGGTATCTCGAAGCAATATGCGGTATTTCTTTTAGCAAAGGACTGAATTTGTGTCTTAAAATTCACTTTTTTTGTGTGAGCCATGTTTGCTCATTGCTTGCTCCTGCTCAACTCACGAGCGTGAGCAGAGCAAGAGCAGAGGATCTGAGAATAAAAGAGCGCGAGCAGAGCGAGCGCGAAAATTTTAGGAACTCAAAGAGCATGAGCAGAGCGAGCACGGAAAATTGAATTGCTCAAAGAGCGCGAGCAGAGCGAGCACTGAAAATTGTCGAATTGAACAACTCTGGAAAAAACGCACAGATTTACGTCTCTGTGCCTGCTCTTTGTGCGCGCAACATGCGAGTGCGCGCCGTGCTGCAGCGCATGCATGGCGCACACCACTTTCTCACTTTTTTCACCCGTTTTTGCTTGAGTTGGCGGCATAAAAAAATTCGAAACAAGAAATAATGATCGAAATAAATTGTTTTTTTGACTTCCTGAGAGAGATAACAATATGTGCTGTTAGAATTAACTGTGAAAACGGCCGCATCGGGCAAAATACGTATGCTGGAGCCAAGCAACGGACAAAAACGGGCGGAAAAACCAGAAATCACATATTTTCAAAAAAGTCAGATGTTTTTTGAGAAAACTAAATACACCAGTCGATTTCTCGTGCCAAGATACCCCTGTATACCAAAAATCAGATTTTTTGAAGCATTTTGAAAATTCGACGTCGAAAGCTTCCAGAAGCCGTAGCTCCGGAATCCGCCTTCTTAAAAAATTTTGATATGGGTATTTGGACCCTCCCCATAGATGCCTACAATTATGGCACAAAACATTGGAAGGTGTAAAATGCCTGTGTCGTCGGAAATAAATCGGCTCGCAGAGTGGGTCTTAATTGAAAGTTGCAGGACCAGCCAGCGACCACGCTAACAGAATACTCCTGCCAAGAACTACGTCGTGGCGCAGGAAGCTACGATTGACAGCGCCATCTTCATGCAATCCAGATATCTCTCTCTGAATTTTGTGACGAGTATTTATGCACGAGAAACAGTAATAAATAAACTGAAATAAATTGCCATAGCTTGAGTAAAACTGCATGTAAAAATATTTTGGAGCACTGTTTTTAAAAGGCTTTGAAAAATTCAAATTTCATGCAATCACATATAAAAAAACTGACTTTCCGGCTATCTACATAATGCATTATGCATAATGTTACCGCAAATCTAATATAAAATTTTGAATAACCTGTCAGCAAATCTTTGTAGAGCTAAAAAACAGGCCTGACGGACTTGTTTTAGTCTCTAATTTCAAGGTTAGATACATACATATACAAATACATATCATACCGGCATTATTTCCCTACAATAATTGTATGTTATTCGCCCAATCGCCAACTCCCTGGCAGGTCCAGTACAACACCTTCTAAATTCCATCGCCATAACAGGGGTCGTTCCTGAGAAGTTTGCCTTCTCAGACACCATTTTACTGTTCAAGAAGGGAGACGCAGCAAAGATCGAGAATTACCGCCCGATTTCCCTGCTGTCGTCGCTGTACAAAGCCGCTACCAAGGTCCTCAAGAACCGCGTGCAACGGCAATGCGACGAAGCCATCGCCATCCCACCGGAGCAAGCAGGGTTTCGAAAGAAACTATCGACGATCACGCAGATCCACGCGCTCAACATGATGGCCGAAAAGTGCGGAGAATTTCAACTCCCGCTCTACGCCGTCTTCGTCGACTTCCGCAAGGCCTTCGACACCATCTCGTACAACGCCATCTGGCGTGCACTGCGTGGAATTGGTGTCGAAGAGCCAGTAGTCCAGTTCATTCAGCTCCTCTACGCCAACAGCAGCTCTGCTGTACGTGTCGGGGACATCGCTGCCTGCTTTGCCACTCAAAGAGGTGTTCGCCAGGGAGACTCGCTCTCTCCGCTCCTCTTCATCCTCGTCCTCCAGTCCGTGCTCAATAACATTGACTGGTCAAATCGAGGATTCAAAATCGGCAGGCACCGACTCAGCTACCTTGCGTACGCCGACGACATTGCGCTCCTGGCCCCAGACGCTCCCACTGCTCAAGCCATGTTGCAGGACCTGGCCGACGAAGCTCTCTTAGTCGGTTTGGAAATCAATGTCGGCAAGACTAAGTGGATGAGCAACTCACAGGACGACGCAGCGATTATCCTGAACGGTCTACCGGTCGAGAGAGTTACGGAGTTTGTCTACCTTGGACAGCTTTTCTCATGGCCAAGAGACCACAGGAAGGAAATCGTCAAACGAATTTCGGCAGGACGAAAAGCGTATTTCAAGTACCGCGACTTCCTGCGCTCACGCCAAGTCAAAATGGGGCTGAAACGGCGACTCATCGAGCAGTGCATCAAGCCAGCAGTCCTCTACGGCTGCGAAACCTGGGCACTCACCGACGCCGCCGCCGAAACTCTTCAAAGGGGTCAACGTCGTCTTGAACGTGCCATCCTCGAGGTGCGTTTGAGCGACGAGATCCCCTCCGCGGCCATCCGAAAGCGCACCAAGCTCAAGGACTGGTTCGAAAGCGCTCGACTCCGGAAGCTGAAGTTCGCCAAATCGCTCGCGACGACCGACGACGACAACTGGGCAGTTCGACTGTCAGACTGGCGCCCTACCGACGACTACGACAAAGCCAAGCGACCGCCTGGACGACCTCGTATGCGCTGGACCGACGCCCTCGCCAACGAGTATTACAAGGCCCCGGCAAAAGACTTTGACTATAGACGAGTGATTTTCCTTTGATGTGCCCCTCTTCGTACGATATCCCAGTGATACTTTGTTATCCCGTGTGTACGAGTAAGAGATATAAATTGAATTGAAATTGAAATAATTGTATGTATAAGTACAAACAGATACACGGCTCAACAAAAATAAATGCGTATTCACGTGTTAATGTGGGGGCTAAAATAAAAAAAAATATTTGGTTCTATTTAGAACGATTTCAAACGGCCCAATAAAAAAACCAAATAACGTAACAAAAAAAGTCACTTGACACCAACAAATAAGCAAATAAAAACAATCATAAGCTCATGATAGCACTTGAAACGTTTGCTACGTTGAACATCGCTTTCGTGTGTATAAATAAAAATACGAATTCATAGGAGGTTATCACAAATATACGATACACTGTATAACTTTTGCGACACTGGTTTGTTTCACACAATTTGTGTTAAATTTAAATTTTCAATTTTCAGGGAATGATCACAACTTAACATATTGAAATTTTGAAGCTACGGTAAAATTCATTTGTAACAAAATGAAGAAAACTCAACTTCGATTTATTCTATTCAGTTCAACGTTGTGCACCCTATTTATCGAAACCGCACAGGTTACTACCGATTTTACAGATTATACCGATTTCGACATGATACAGCCCATGTTAACATGCCCCCCCGGTAAACAGCTCCTTTGTGATTGTCATTGTATTAACTCCCCAAAGTCTTTGCCTTCAACACCGTACAGCAGCACTGTGCCGTCGTCGACTCCTGCAAGCCAATCAACCCCCTCTGAAACACCGTACAGCAGCACTGCTACTGTTACAGGACACAATCAGAATCATACAGTTTTACCTGTTTCTACCGAAACACCGTACAGCAGCAATGCTCCGTCGTCGACGTCTGCAAGCCGAGCATCTCCATCCGATGCACCGTACAGCAGCAATGCGCCGTCGTCGACTTCTGCAAGTCGATCACCTCCATCCGACGCACCGTACAGCAGCAATGCGCCGTCGTCGACGTCTGCAAGCCGAGCATCTCCATCCGACGCACCGTACAGCAGTAATGCGCCGTCGTCGACTTCTGCAAGCCGAGCATCTCCATCCGATGCACCGTACAGCAGCAATGCTCCGTCGTCGACGTCTGCAAGCCGAGCATCTCCATCCGATGCACCGTACAGCAGTAATGCGCCGTCGTCGACTTCTGCAAGCCGAGCATCTCCATCCGATGCACCGTACAGCAGCAATGCTCCGTCGTCGACGTCTGCAAGCCGAGCATCTCCATCCGATGCACCGTACAGCAGCAATGCGCCGTCGTCGACGTCTGCAAGCCGAGCATCTCCATCCGATGCACCGTACAGCAGCAATGCGCCGTCGTCGACTTCTGCAAGTCGATCACCTCCATCCGACGCACCGTACAGCAGCAATGCGCCGTCGTCGACGTCTGCAAGCCGAGCATCTCCATCCGATGCACCGTACAGCAGCAATGCGCCGTCGTCGACGTCTGCAAGCCGAGCATCTCCATCCGATGCACCGTACAGCAGCAATGCTCCGTCGTCGACGTCTGCAAGCCGAGCATCTCCATCCGATGCACCGTACAGCAGCAATGCTCCGTCGTCGACGTCTGCAAGCCGAGCATCTCCATCCGATGCACCGTACAGCAGCAATGCTCCGTCGTCGACGTCTGCAAGCCGAGCATCTCCATCCGATGCACCGTACAGCAGCAATGCTCCGTCGTCGACGTCTGCAAGCCGAGCATCTCCATCCGATGCACCGTACAGCAGCAATGCGCCGTCGTCGACGTCTGCAAGCCGAGCATCTCCATCCGATGCACCGTACAGCAGCAATGCTCCGTCGTCGACGTCTGCAAGCCGAGCATCTCCATCCGATGCACCGTACAGCAGCAATGCGCCGTCGTCGACGTCTGCAAGCCGAGCATCTCCATCCGATGCACCGTACAGCAGCAATGCTCCGTCGTCGACGTCTGCAAGCCGAGCATCTCCATCCGATGCACCGTACAGCAGCAATGCGCCGTCGTCGACTTCTGCAAGTCGATCACCTCCATCCGACGCACCGTACAGCAGCAATGCGCCGTCGTCGACGTCTGCAAGCCGAGCATCTCCATCCGATGCACCGTACAGCAGCAATGCGCCGTCGTCGACTTCTGCAAGTCGATCACCTCCATCCGACGCACCGTACAGCAGCAATGCGCCGTCGTCGACGTCTGCAAGCCGAGCATCTCCATCCGATGCACCGTACAGCAGCAATGCGCCGTCGTCGACGTCTGCAAGCCGAGCATCTCCATCCGATGCACCGTACAGCAGCAATGCTCCGTCGTCGACGTCTGCAAGCCGAGCATCTCCATCCGATGCACCGTACAGCAGCAATGCTCCGTCGTCGACGTCTGCAAGCCGAGCATCTCCATCCGATGCACCGTACAGCAGCAATGCTCCGTCGTCGACGTCTGCAAGCCGAGCATCTCCATCCGATGCACCGTACAGCAGCAATGCTCCGTCGTCGACGTCTGCAAGCCGAGCATCTCCATCCGATGCACCGTACAGCAGCAATGCTCCGTCGTCGACGTCTGCAAGCCGAGCATCTCCATCCGACGCACCGTACAGCAGCAATGCGCCGTCGTCGACGTCTGCAAGCCGAGCATCTCCATCCGATGCACCGTACAGCAGCAATGCGCCGTCGTCGACGTCTGCAAGCCGAGCATCTCCATCCGATGCACCGTACAGCAGCAATGCTCCGTCGTCGACGTCTGCAAGTCGATCACCTCCATCCGACGCACCGTACAGCAGCAATGCGCCGTCGTCGACGTCTGCAAGCCGAGCATCTCCATCCGATGCACCGTACAGCAGCAATGCGCCGTCGTCGACGTCTGCAAGTCGATCACCTCCATCCGACGCACCGTACAGCAGCAATGCGCCGTCGTCGACGTCTGCAAGCCGAGCATCTCCATCCGATGCACCGTACAGCAGCAATGCTCCGTCGTCGACGTCTGCAAGTCGATCACCTCCATCCGACGCACCGTACAGCAGCAATGCTCCGTCGTCGACGTCTGCAAGCCGAGCATCTCCATCCGATGCACCGTACAGCAGCAATGCTCCGTCGTCGACGTCTGCAAGTCGATCACCTCCATCCGACGCACCGTACAGCAGCAATGCGCCGTCGTCGACGTCTGCAAGCCGAGCATCTCCATCCGATGCACCGTACAGCAGCAATGCTCCGTCGTCGACGTCTGCAAGTCGATCACCTCCATCCGACGCACCGTACAGCAGCAATGCGCCGTCGTCGACTTCTGCAAGTCGATCACCTCCATCCGACGCACCGTACAGCAGCAATGCGCCGTCGTCGACGTCTGCAAGCCGAGCATCTCCATCCGATGCACCGTACAGCAGCAATGCTCCGTCGTCGACGTCTGCAAGTCGATCACCTCCATCCGACGCACCGTACAGCAGCAATGCGCCGTCGTCGACTTCTGCAAGTCGATCACCTCCATCCGACGCACCGTACAGCAGCAATGCGCCGTCGTCGACGTCTGCAAGCCGAGCATCTCCATCCGATGCACCGTACAGCAGCAATGCTCCGTCGTCGACGTCTGCAAGTCGATCACCTCCATCCGACGCACCGTACAGCAGCAATGCGCCGTCGTCGACGTCTGCAAGCCGAGCATCTCCATCCGATGCACCGTACAGCAGCAATGCTCCGTCGTCGACGTCTGCAAGTCGATCACCTCCATCCGACGCACCGTACAGCAGCAATGCGCCGTCGTCGACTTCTGCAAGTCGATCACCTCCATCCGACGCACCGTACAGCAGCAATGCGCCGTCGTCGACGTCTGCAAGCCGAGCATCTCCATCCGATGCACCGTACAGCAGCAATGCTCCGTCGTCGACGTCTGCAAGTCGATCACCTCCATCCGACGCACCGTACAGCAGCAATGCGCCGTCGTCGACTTCTGCAAGTCGATCACCTCCATCCGACGCACCGTACAGCAGCAATGCGCCGTCGTCGACTTCTGCAAGTCGATCACCTCCATCCGACGCACCGTACAGCAGCAATGCGCCGTCGTCGACTTCTGCAAGTCGATCACCTCCATCCGACGCACCGTACAGCAGCAATGCGCCGTCGTCGACGTCTGCAAGCCGAGCATCTCCATCCGATGCACCGTACAGCAGCAATGCTCCGTCGTCGACGTCTGCAAGCCGAGCATCTCCATCCGATGCACCGTACAGCAGCAATGCTCCGTCGTCGACGTCTGCAAGCCGAGCATCTCCATCCGATGCACCGTACAGCAGCAATGCGCCGTCGTCGACGTCTGCAAGCCGATCATCTCCATCCGATGCACCGTACAGCAGCAATGCTCCGTCGTCGACGTCTGCAAGCCGATCATCTCCATCCGATGCACCGTACAGCAGCAATGCTCCGTCGTCGACGTCTGCAAGCCGAGCATCTCCATCCGATGCACCGTACAGCAGCAATGCTCCGTCGTCGACGTCTGCAAGCCGAGCATCTCCATCCGATGCACCGTACAGCAGCAATGCTCCGTCGTCGACGTCTGCAAGCCGAGCATCTCCATCCGATGCACCGTACAGCAGCAATGCTCCGTCGTCGACGTCTGCAAGCCGAGCATCTCCATCCGACGCACCGTACAGCAGCAATGCTCCGTCGTCGACGTCTGCAAGCCGATCATCTCCATCCGATGCACCGTACAGCAGCAATGCGCCGTCGTCGACTTCTGCAAGCCGATCATCTCCATCCGATGCACCGTACAGCAGCAATGCTCCGTCGTCGACGTCTGCAAGCCGATCATCTCCATCCGATGCACCGTACAGCAGCAATGCGCCGTCGTCGACTTCTGCAAGCCGATCATCTCCATCCGATGCACCGTACAGCAGCAATGCACCGTCGTCGACGTCTGCAAGCCGAGCATCTCCATCCGATGCACCGTACAGCAGCAATGCACCGTCGTCGACGTCTGCAAGCCGAGCATCTCCATCCGATGCACCGTACAGCAGCAATGCTCCGTCGTCGACGTCTGCAAGCCGAGCATCTCCATCCGATGCACCGTACAGCAGCAATGCTCCGTCGTCGACGTCTGCAAGCCGAGCATCTCCATCCGATGCACCGTACAGCAGCAATGCTCCGTCGTCGACGTCTGCAAGCCGAGCATCTCCATCCGACGCACCGTACAGCAGCAATGCTCCGTCGTCGACGTCTGCAAGCCGATCATCTCCATCCGATGCACCGTACAGCAGCAATGCGCCGTCGTCGACTTCTGCAAGCCGATCATCTCCATCCGATGCACCGTACAGCAGCAATGCTCCGTCGTCGACGTCTGCAAGCCGATCATCTCCATCCGATGCACCGTACAGCAGCAATGCTCCGTCGTCGACGTCTGCAAGCCGATCATCTCCATCCGATGCACCGTACAGCAGCAATGCTCCGTCGTCGACGTCTGCAAGCCGAGCATCTCCATCCGATGCACCGTACAGCAGCAATGCTCCGTCGTCGACGTCTGCAAGCCGATCATCTCCATCCGATGCACCGTACAGCAGCAATGCTCCGTCGTCGACGTCTGCAAGCCGAGCATCTCCATCCGATGCACCGTACAGCAGCAATGCTCCGTCGTCGACGTCTGCAAGTCGATCACCTCCATCCGACGCACCGTACAGCAGCAATGCGCCGTCGTCGACGTCTGCAAGCCGAGCATCTCCATCCGATGCACCGTACAGCAGCAATGCTCCGTCGTCGACGTCTGCAAGTCGATCACCTCCATCCGACGCACCGTACAGCAGCAATGCGCCGTCGTCGACTTCTGCAAGTCGATCACCTCCATCCGACGCACCGTACAGCAGCAATGCGCCGTCGTCGACGTCTGCAAGCCGAGCATCTCCATCCGATGCACCGTACAGCAGCAATGCGCCGTCGTCGACGTCTGCAAGCCGAGCATCTCCATCCGATGCACCGTACAGCAGCAATGCGCCGTCGTCGACTTCTGCAAGTCGATCACCTCCATCCGACGCACCGTACAGCAGCAATGCGCCGTCGTCGACGTCTGCAAGCCGAGCATCTCCATCCGATGCACCGTACAGCAGCAATGCTCCGTCGTCGACGTCTGCAAGCCGATCACCTCCATCCGACGCACCGTACAGCAGCAATGCTCCGTCGTCGACGTCTGCAAGCCGAGCATCTCCATCCGATGCACCGTACAGCAGCAATGCTCCGTCGTCGACGTCTGCAAGTCGATCACCTCCATCCGACGCACCGTACAGCAGCAATGCGCCGTCGTCGACTTCTGCAAGTCGATCACCTCCATCCGACGCACCGTACAGCAGCAATGCGCCGTCGTCGACGTCTGCAAGCCGAGCATCTCCATCCGATGCACCGTACAGCAGCAATGCTCCGTCGTCGACGTCTGCAAGTCGATCACCTCCATCCGACGCACCGTACAGCAGCAATGCGCCGTCGTCGACGTCTGCAAGCCGAGCATCTCCATCCGATGCACCGTACAGCAGCAATGCTCCGTCGTCGACGTCTGCAAGTCGATCACCTCCATCCGACGCACCGTACAGCAGCAATGCGCCGTCGTCGACTTCTGCAAGTCGATCACCTCCATCCGACGCACCGTACAGCAGCAATGCGCCGTCGTCGACGTCTGCAAGCCGAGCATCTCCATCCGACGCACCGTACAGCAGCAATGCTCCGTCGTCGACGTCTGCAAGCCGAGCATCTCCATCCGATGCACCGTACAGCAGCAATGCTCCGTCGTCGACTTCTGCAAGTCGATCACCTCCATCCGACGCACCGTACAGCAGCAATGCGCCGTCGTCGACGTCTGCAAGCCGAGCATCTCCATCCGATGCACCGTACAGCAGCAATGCTCCGTCGTCGACGTCTGCAAGCCGAGCATCTCCATCCGATGCACCGTACAGCAGCAATGCTCCGTCGTCGACGTCTGCAAGCCGAGCATCTCCATCCGACGCACCGTACAGCAGCAATGCTCCGTCGTCGACGTCTGCAAGCCGATCATCTCCATCCGATGCACCGTACAGCAGCAATGCGCCGTCGTCGACTTCTGCAAGCCGAGCATCTCCATCCGATGCACCGTACAGCAGCAATGCTCCGTCGTCGACGTCTGCAAGCCGAGCATCTCCATCCGACGCACCGTACAGCAGCAATGCTCCGTCGTCGACGTCTGCAAGCCGATCATCTCCATCCGATGCACCGTACAGCAGCAATGCGCCGTCGTCGACGTCTGCAAGCCGATCATCTCCATCCGATGCACCGTACAGCAGCAATGCGCCGTCGTCGACTTCTGCAAGCCGATCATCTCCATCCGATGCACCGTACAGCAGCAATGCTCCGTCGTCGACGTCTGCAAGCCGATCATCTCCATCCGATGCACCGTACAGCAGCAATGCGCCGTCGTCGACTTCTGCAAGCCGATCATCTCCATCCGATGCACCGTACAGCAGCAATGCGCCGTCGTCGACTTCTGCAAGCCGATCATCTCCATCCGATGCACCGTACAGCAGCAATGCGCCGTCGTCGACTTCTGCAAGCCGATCATCTCCATCCGATGCACCGTACAGCAGCAATGCTCCGTCGTCGACTTCTGCAAGCCGATCATCTCCATCCGTTGCACCGTACAGCAGCAATGCGCCGTCGTCGACTTCTGCAAGCCGATCATCTCCATCCGATGCACCGTACAGCAGCAATGCTCCGTCGTCGACGTCTGCAAGCCGATCATCTCCATCCGATGCACCGTACAGCAGCAATGCGCCGTCGTCGACTTCTGCAAGCCGATCATCTCCATCCGATGCACCGTACAGCAGCAATGCGCCGTCGTCGACGTCTGCAAGCCGAGCATCTCCATCCGATGCACCGTACAGCAGCAATGCTCCGTCGTCGACGTCTGCAAGCCGATCATCTCCATCCGATGCACCGTACAGCAGCAATGCGCCGTCGTCGACTTCTGCAAGCCGATCATCTCCATCCGATGCACCGTACAGCAGCAATGCTCCGTCGTCGACTTCTGCAAGCCGATCATCTCCATCCGTTGCACCGTACAGCAGCAATGCTCCGTCGTCGACGTCTGCAAGCCGATCATCTCCATCCGATGCACCGTACAGCAGCAATGCGCCGTCGTCGACTTCTGCAAGCCGATCATCTCCATCCGATGCACCGTACAGCAGCAATGCTCCGTCGTCGACTTCTGCAAGCCGATCATCTCCATCCGATGCACCGTACAGCAGCAATGCGCCGTCGTCGACGTCTGCAAGCCGAGCGTCTCCATCCGATGCACCGTACAGCAGCAATGCTCCGTCGTCGACGTCTGCAAGCCGATCACCTCCATCCGATGCACCGTACAGCATCCCTGTCTCACCGTCTACACCGGCGAGCCCGTCACCAGCATCCGAAACACCGTACAGCATCCCTGCCTCACCGTCTACACCGGCGAGCCCGTCACCTGCATCCGAAACACCGTACAGCATCCCTGCCTCGCCGTCTACACCTGCGAGCCAGTCACCTGCATCCGAAACACCTTACAGCATTCCTGCCTCGCCGTCTACACCTGCGAGCCAGTCACCTGCATCCGAAACACCTTACAGCATTCCTGCATCGCCGTCTACACCTGCGAGCCAGTCACCTGCATCCGAAACACCTTACAGCATCCCTGCTTCGCCGTCAACAATAATGCCCATAACTTCAGAGCCTCCAAAAACTACTGTAACGCCGACGACAACGAAAAAAGTGATTCCCGTTTGCCGTTCAGACACGTATCAACATGAGATAGGTACAAACTTTACGAAATGCTATAAGCTTCAGAAAGTGTCTGATGATGTCGCCTTTAAAACTTTTCAAAATTATTGTAAAAAAATTAATCTGACATTGAATATTATAAACTCGACAAATGAAATAAAAGAACTCGGTATGTTTGAAACTTTGTCATTTTTATTTTTTAAATTAAAAAGTTTTAGTGAAGATCATCCCGAAAAAGCTGGGTGGTAAACTGGGAACGAAGTTTCCCTGGCGTCCATGGTACTTGATTGGTGCCTACCTTCCTCCGGGCAATATTTGGCCGAATTTTGTAAATATCGACGGAACTCCACTTAATTTTAATCCGGATGTCTTAAATAGCGAAAGGGACGGAAACTTAATGGTCATTCGTAGCGACGGCTTAACAGACGACGCAACACCTTCGCAATCAAATTACGGTTATACAATTTGTTCGTACACCTTATTCCAACCTGATCCAGATTAAAAAACAAATTATCGTAGCCAAACGCTTTAGTAATTTTAACGAGTTTTTGAAATTTCATAAAGCGATTGTGATCCGTTCAAACTTGATGAACATTGTATCCTTGAAATTGTGCGCATTTACTTTGTTTTTGACGACGTGTCCAGAAAGAAAATAAATCGTCAGCGAGTACACTAATTTGTAGAAATATAACATAAAAATTTCTTTGCTCAAAGTAATAGACCAAACAATTGCGGTAGGAACCATACAAAAATAGAGGGGTTTATTATAAACGTAAAATACACGCGCGCGCGCGCGTAAAGCACGACATGTTTGTTATTGGCGGCAAAAAAAAGAACTATTACGCACAGTTATTTAATCTTTCTCACTTGAATAAAACTATTTTCGTATGATGATAAACGCATTTCGAAAACCCATCATTTCAGACTGCTTATTTGGTTTTTCGCAGTATTTGATGCTCTCAGCGCGAAAAAAAAGCATAACAACCAATAACGAGAGGTTGTGTTTGTTTTCTTCCGTACCACGTACTGCTTCATCAACACTGCCTTCTAGCATTGCTACAGTTTATTTCGCTCTGCCAATGATTCACGACTTCTGGTGGTGCTAGCAGTCATAAATTACGCTCCAGTCGTCGACTATACGACACGTGATGGCGAGCGTCAGGACCCATTCTTCCTTCTATCCCGCATAATCGCCAACCATAATTTTTATTAAAACCATGAGTACCAGATACGATGATGCCGAGTTGCTCTCGCTTCTCTCTATCAGTCGCCGCCGAACGACGTGGCGTCATCTGAGACGACGTCTGAGAATCCACCGAAACAGCTGGCAGA
This sequence comes from Turbatrix aceti, assembly GCA_963969345.1. Taxonomy (NCBI): domain Eukaryota; kingdom Metazoa; phylum Nematoda; class Chromadorea; order Rhabditida; family Panagrolaimidae; genus Turbatrix; species Turbatrix aceti. The sequence continues at coordinate 2,629,053 of OZ017768.1, forward strand.
AATCAGTTGCTGGCTGTGGAATTTTTTTCTTTGCCATCACGGTTTTCTGGGCGCTGGGATTGTCAGATTTTTTATTTGAAAAATCTTTTGACGATTTCGTATGGCCACCCTACGTGGATGTGAGGGAGCAGGTTGTCCGGCAGATACTCGGTAAGCCTGCGGAGTTCAGGTTCGTCAACAACTGGCTGGATTTTGTCCCGGTACTCGAACCGACATGTTCTCCGATTACGCGACGTCGATGGCTTCATATCATTGTTAAAACCGCTCCGCATAGAGTTGCTGTGAGTTTTACAAAATGTTCTATTGAAATTAAAAATTTGGATTTCAACATCTAACATTTCCTATTTTTTGCCTTGAATCAATTTTTTTTTTGCAGAACCGCGACGCGATACGCGCAACGATCGGCAAAATCCGTCAGCTGGGAAAATTCAAAATCCGTACCATCTTTGTCCTCGGCATGCTAACACCCCACGACCACAAAATCTACGGGGACATCCTGCCTGCCGAGCAGCGGCAATTTGATGACCTCTTGGTCGGAGACTTTATCGATCACTACCGTAACAACACGTACAAACTGCTCTACGCTCTTCGCTACACCCAAAATTACTGTATGTCAGGATCGGTGCCTTACGTCTTTCTCGTCGACGACGATTACCTCATCTCGCTACCAAATTTGCTCGTTGAGGTCGAAAAACATCCACCAAATGAGAGAATGTACCTTGGATGGCGTTTTGATACCTCACCTTTTCGTCTGACGTTTCAAAAGCATAGGGTATCTCTGTCTGAATATCCCTATGCGGCATATCCACCGTACATCTCGGCAGGTGCTGTACTGCTTACGGGACAGACGGTGAGGGAGTTTTACCTCGCTGTACAGCATACAAAGCTTTTTCGCATGGATGACGTCTATACCGGTATACTCGCATACTTTCTCGGAATTTCACCCCAACACAGCGATCTCTTTCACTTTTGGTCAACGACTAAGAATGCCAATCCTATGGACGATTTTCTCGGCAAGACTATAGCAATTCATGGATTTTCGTCTCGGGAAATACTAAAGTGGTCGCCGCTTATCAATAGGAATCTTTCGATGGATGATACTGCCACGTCGGGTGGTGTTGCTCTCTGATAGTATTGCTGTTTCTGTTTTTGTTTCATTACGCGTAACTGACGGCTTGTTTTTTTTCATGGCTTACAGATATTTTTTTTTGTTAATAAAAAAATTGTATTATATCCAGAGTTGTTCGATGCTCACCAAATTGCTCCTGCTCACTGCTCGCTCCTGCTCAGCTCACGAGCGCGAGCGGAGCGAGCGCGTAAATTTTAGGTACTCAAAGAGCATGAGCAGAGCGAGCACGAAAAATTGAATTGCTCAAAGAGCGTGAGCAGAGCGAGCAAGAGAAATTTTTAAAATGAGCACTGCGCACTATAAATTTAGTGCTACAAATACTAAAATACTGGTAGTTTCGATAAAAAACACCATGTTGGGGGTATCTCCAAGGAGTATACGGTCTTTCTTTTAGTGAGGAACTGAATTTTGGCTCAAAATTCACATTTTTATGTGTGAGCCATGTTTGCTCATTGCTCGCTCCTGCTCGACTCACGAGCGTGAGCAGAGCAAGAGCAGACGATCTGAGAATAAAAGAGCGCGAGCGGAGCGAGCGCGAAAATTTTAGGAACTCAAAGAGCATGAGCAGAGCGAGCACGAAAAATTGAGTTGCTCAAAGAGCGCGAGCAGAGCGAGCGCTGAAAATTGCCGAATTAAACAACTCTGATTATATCTAATGGAAAAAAGTTGCAAGTGGAGAGAAGGGTATAAAACATAGATCAAACTCAAACATTCATTTTGTAAATTTTTTTGACGCGGTGGCGCCCGGCGCCATAACTTTTGTGTTTAAGGGTTGAATTTTAAGCAAAAAATTAAAACTTATGACGCCACAAATAGGGTTTTGTAATGATATAAGACGCAGACCTTAAAAATTTTTTTCTACCTTGGTTTTTTCTGCATATTTTTAAAATTTTACTTCTAGAAGAAGTTTGACGCATGAAAAACGACATTTTTTTACATGGCTTCAAAAATTTCAATCACTTCACCTTTTTGCGTCATTTTGGCTACAAAACTTCTGAACTATTTTACAGAAGTAAAATGCTGAAAAATCAACGTTTTTCCTGCCGACACTTGGGCAAGAAGTTAATTCGCATTTATTGTGATAAAATCGAACAATGGTTTGTAACGCCACGTTTTATTAAAATACGTTATTTTTGTACAATTCGTTGATGCACTGGGAGCTCATTTCATTTACTTGCGTTTCATTTTCATTTTCTTCTTTGCAACGAACAAAAAACACAAAAAGAAACAAAAACAGTGATACAGGCATCATTGTTTTTGCCTGCATCACTGCATCACGAACGAGCAAGGCAATTTGGCCAACTCCGCCAAATCGCCTTGCTCGTGATGCAGTGATGCGATTTGGCGTATTTGGCCAAATCGCCCGCTGCGAGAGTACTCGACGCGCACGCAACCAGAAGTTGAGCGAGCTTTTTTTGCGTTTGTTTTTTGAAAGTGATATCTGTTCGTCGGCATTTTTCGTGTATTCATAGTTGTTTCTTCGTTTTGGCCTTTTCCAATGTTATTAAGCTCAGTCTGGCGAGTCCAAACCGTTGTTTATCTGAGTTGATTGCTTTACTGCAAAGCTCAGTACATCGCTTCAAAATCATCAATTTTTTTCTGGATCTAAAAGTGAACGTTTTTGAGTTTATACAACACTGCGACCTACTCTACACTCGGCGGGAAAACCAAAACAACCAAAAAACTCAAAAACGTTCACTTTTGGATCCAGAATGATTGAAAATGCATAAAAAAATTTGATGTTTTTGAAGCGATGTACTGAGCTTTGCAGTAAAGCAATCAACTCAGATAAACAACGGTTTGGACTCGCCAGACTGAGCTTAATAACATTGGAAAAGGCCAAAACGAAGAAACAACTATGAATACACGAAAAATGCCGACGAACAGATATCACTTTCAAAAAACAAACGCAAAAAAAGCTCGCTCAACTTCTGGTTGCGTGCGCGTCGAGTACTCTCGCAGCGGGCGATTTGGCCAAATACGCCAAATCGCGCAAATCGCATCACTGCATCACGAGCAAGGCGATTTGGCGGAGTTGGCCGATTTGGCGGAGTTGGCCAAATCGCCTTGCTCGTGATGCAGTGATGCAGGCAAAAACAGTGATGACTGTTTTTGTTCGGTTTTCTTCATTTTTGCGTATAAAGAATATTTATAGGAGTTATGAACAAGAAAAAAGCAAATATTCATACCTGCCAGTACAGAATAACAAATACATCAAAAATATATCGAATTGCGTCAAATCGATGAAATGACGTATGCATGGATGTTATAATCTATTTTTTGTCCAATTTTCCTTCGATATCGTTATTTGAACAAGTGTTTTCAAAAAACACCAAAAAAGAGTTGTTTTACGCCGAGGCCCAAACTCAGACGTTATTTTGACATAAAACACAAAAATCTGAAATCTGTGACGTCACAATTCGTGACTGAAAAAACGTTCAAAAAAACCAAGGTAGAAAAAAATTTTTAAGGTCTGCGTCTTATATCACCACTGAAAGGAGGTAGCACCGGAAGAAAAGAAGCGCGGAAGGACAAATGACTCACCGAACGCGCTCGTGGGCGCGAGTTTGAGGCGAGTCGTCGAAAAACGATTATTAACGGTTTAGTACTCACAACAAGTAACAAGTAGGAAATAACAACAACAAAAGGCCAGAGGAGAAGAAAAGCGTAGCCCAAAAACGGGACACAACTACTGCGCTCCCGTTTATAGGCTACGCTCCGAGAGCGCAGGGTTGGACTCCCGCCATCGCGGGAGGACCGGGACATGCGTGCGCATTGCGAGGGAAAATACGCTTGCGGAGCGACAGTTTTGAAAAAAATCACGACAAATCTTACAACAGAATTTTCACTGTTTTTATTTTTTTTAAGAATAATAACCCTACTTTTTTTGAGAAAAGACTCGAACGCAAAATGTTTACAAGTTCAAAGTCTAGTATCTTCATCCAGTTCAAGGTACCCCCCCCCCATCGTCACCGACTTTGGCTCCAACGACAAATCCTAGAGGTTACACCTTGAGTATGTCGTCACACTACGATTGATAACACTATTTTCGGGGTGCGTCAGCGTCAAACAGTATCGCATAAAAGTCGTTACAAAGCTGACGATAGCATCAGTTCAAAGTTAAACGATCATCATGTCAAAGATCCTTTTCATTGTTATTGTTATTGGATTTTTTGTTTGCGGCTTGGTAGCCGACAAAAAATGTGCCGACCCCGCTGCCTTGTTTTATCCTTACACAGAACGGTGCTTTTCATTCGGTACTGATGCCAGCGACTTTCAATGGGCGCAAGACAACTGCAACCAGCAAAACGGACATTTAGCATCCGTTCACACAGCTCATGAAAACATTTTTCTGCAAGGTAAGTTTTTTTTTCTTTATTGAAAAGTCAGGTAAATTGTTTTTTAGATGAGGTCATTGCCTTTGCCGAACAAACACAAAACGTAAAACCAGCGGCTTTCTGGGTTGGTGGAAATTTTTTCAACTTGAAAAACTGGGAATGGACCGACAACTCGGTATTTAACTACAAAGCTTGGGACCAAAATCAACCCCAGAGCAACGCTCAACTTCATTGTCTCAGCATCAGCGCCACCAGTGCTCGGTGGTCTGCAAATAATTGCAACAATCATTACCCTTATGTTTGCGAAGTGCCTTTGGCTGGCGTTGCAAGTTTTTCCCCATAATAGTATGCAACAAAACTAGAATCAAAAGAAAAACTATATACGCCAACGCCGAGTATCGTTAATGGCTTCACGACAACTCTTGCTCCGATGTTGAATATCATTGCCGAAAAAAATAGATAAAAAATTTGTACAAGCAGTAAAAAAGTAAATGATTACATAAGCTTGTTCAATATTTATTAGAACAATGCATTTGAGACAAAAGGAAAAACACGACCATATCAATCCAATTTTTTGTTCATGTAAAAAGCTTTTTTACATAAATGTTTTTTGATCACCTTTGCTACAAAAACCAACAACACGACAATCATTGCCAAACTCATCAAACTCCCGAATAAAACCAATGCCAGGATATCCAAGTTGTGATAAATCATTGTGTCCATTTTTCTTCCAGATAATTGCAGTTCAGGAAGGGTTTTCATCTCTCCAAGATACTCGACGTATTTGAGAATCTTTTCCTTTGCCGACATAGGTTTGAGCAAAATCAGTTGTCGTATCCTCATTGCTTGGGCACTCAAGTGTTTCAAATCAGCCAAAACTTCATGAGTCAGAACTCTGTGAAACTCAATGGACGATTCGAGGAGCAGTCTTTTGTCAAAGATTTTTCCGAATCCATTTCGCACTGCAATCCGGGCATTTGTCCATTGATCGCAGAACATGGGTAGCATAAAAATAGGTTTTCCCGCATATACAGCTTCGGTCATGCTGTTGTGACCTCCGTGCGAGATGAACAACTTCATTCGGGGATGTTCCAGGATTTTTCGTTGAGGGACCCAATTTACAGTTTTGATATTCCGGTAGCCAGAAGTCAGATTGGCGAAATCAAAATCTCCTTCATCAATTTTGATTAAAAATAGGTAGTCAGGAATCTTAGCAATGGCCTCGACAAAATGTTTTCTGAATGCGTATGGCAGGTATTTCGTTTCAACAATCGTCCCTAAAGACACAAATATGACGCCTTTGATTCCGTTTTTCATTTCAGAAGCGAAAGGTTCCTCAAGGGCTTCATCGTTGTTTTGCTCGTCAAGACCAGCTCCACCAATGTAAACCACATTCGGCAGAACAGGCCGGGGAAACGACAAGAACTCGTCTGTTTCCACAAAAACCAGGTCCGCATCTCGTACAATTTCTCGAACACTCGGAAAATTCTCTCCAAAATGTTTTCTAAAAATTAGGTCGATGCGGTTGAATGATCTTTCAAATCTCTGAATGCAGTGATAGTGACTGATAATGTTCCTGATTCGTTGATAGAGAGTCATGTCGTCACTCAAATCCGGGTATATCTGGCCGATTGAAGGCACGAAGCTTGAAGGAGTCCATAATCCTAACATCGAGGCCATCCCTTCGGACAAAGCGGTACTTGACATCCAAATGAACGACTTGGCTCCGATTACATGTTTCAACGCTGGTCCACAGTAATCTTGCTGTTTGCACATGAAAATGTCATATTTTTCACGCTTTAGTGAAATCCAAAAATCCTTGTAGTTTTGGAGCATTTCTGAAACAACTTTCTTATTTTATGAATTTGAATTGAAAATAGCATACCGTTACATCGTTCAATTTTATTGGCATCAAATAGTTCACCTCCTTGGGCAAGGTCCTGCAGAATACCATCATCTGGTGCAAAATGTTTTGTCATTGTTGCAACGCTTTGATGTATGCCGCCGGTCATGTTGGTTAGGAATATTCTTGTAGCATGAATTTTCATGGTTAGAGCGTCGGAGCGAACGATGTGGAGTGGCTCTACCAGTGTCTAAATTATAAAAGAATTTAATAAATCCAGATGAGTAGACGGATGACTCACCACATTATGACCTCCATCTTTGACTAATATATTAGCCAGCTTAGCGTTTGCCATCATGTGACTTTTGCTGATTGTGGGATTGTAAATCAAGATTTTCAGCGAATATCCATAATTAGCAAGTAGAAAAAACGAGATAATAAAAAACACCTGTCGCATGTTTGGGATGCATAATTGCTGCACGAAAATTCAGTATTTATACTGACCATCTCAGACTTGTATACAGTATTTCAGACAAATCTACCGTACTTTATTCTTAAAAAAAGGCCAAAAAAGGTGTTTCCTACCGACCCAGACAATTGTTTTGCAATTAATTTAATTAATTAAGATACAACCTACCTCTGAGCTGCAGCACAAACCAGTTCATCTGCACTTTTATCTGTTTTGTTTTAGGAGACCATTTTTTACAAACTTGGTAACAAGATGTGCTGCACTTTTAGGGCTTAAAAGTGCGACAATCAATCAACTATCGCACTAGGTGGTATGCAATGTGGTCTTCCAAAAAACGACTGCTTTAAAAAACAAATTTTGGTGACATCAACAAATCAAGAAGTAGTGCACTACTTTGTAGGTCGTTGACTGGTGATATATGACGACATTTTGGTGCATGTCAATCTGTTGTATGCAGCCGTGCAGTGCACACCTAGACATACTAATAAATGTCGGCGGTTGATAGTGTACTGTAAGACCTGTTGTCTATGTTTTATTGAAAAACACACCGCCCTTTAAGATAAAATATCGGGATCAATTTTTAGCCCCAATAGGCTTCAAAATCATGAACACACTTGGCAGAAACGGCAAACATCGTCTGTTTCCACGAATTTCAAATCCGGTATTTCTTTTTTTCTTGCACAATTGTAAATTTTCTCAAAATATTGTTCAAGAAGCAACGTGGAGGCGGTGAGTTGTGCTCAAAAATGCTACCTTGCATGCCTTGCTCCGCAAGAGCGTTCCGCAGCGCAAGCGCATGCACTCGACGGTCTCGCCGCGATTCACATTTTGGCGGGAAGCCAACCCTCTTTCTCGTCGCAGCATTCGAGCCGCTCGGCTCGGCTCGGTAGCCCTCGAGCCGAGCATTCGAGCCGCCCGGCTCGGCTCGGTGATCTTCGAGCCAAACATTCGAGCCACTCGGCTCGGCTCGAAGAATTCGAGCCGAGCATTCGAGCGAGCGGCTCGGTCGACAACTCTGCTTCTATAGAATATACATCTCTCTTATTGTGACCCTTTGTTCAGTTTTATTTGATTTTACCGATAAACACCTATTCTAATTCGTTCTTCGACATCTTCCAAGTGCCGCAACGTGCCGCTTGCGCTTCCGTTTAGTTAAACTCACATAAGAACCTCCGAGATAAATTTTTTGCATGTCGACAACTCGGCGTTCAACTACAACTCCGGATAACAATATCAACCCACGAACACAGTGCGCATCAACTTTGCCCGTGCTCGGTGGTCATCGGCTGACTGCTTCAACAAGTACCCCTAAGTCTGCAAGGTATGTATGTAAGTAGGCATCTTTTAATTAAATATTTATTTAATAGATATTTATTTATGTCAAAACAATACACAAAATAATACAACTGTATTATTCCGATTTTTTGTGCTCAAAAGTACATTGGATTACCTTTTTCCCGATCACCCTTGCTACAAAAATCAACAACATGCTAATCACACCCAAATTCAACAGACCCCCAAATAAAACCAATGCCAGGATATCCAAGTTATAATAAATCATTGTGTTCATTTTTCTTCCAGATAATTGCAGTTCAGGAAGGGTTTTCATCTCTCCGAGATACTCGACGTATTTGAGAATCTTTTCCTTTGCCGACATAGGTTTGAGCAAAATCAGTTGTCGTATCCTCATTGCTTGGGCACTCAAGTGTTTCAAATCAGCCAAAACTTCATGAGTCAGAACTCTGTGAAACTCAATGGACGATTCGAGGAGCAGTCTTTTGTCAAAGATTTTTCCGAATCCATTTCGCACTGCAATCCGGGCATTTGTCCATTGATCGCAGAACATGGGTAGCATAAAAATAGGTTTTCCCGCATATACAGCTTCGGTCATGCTGTTGTGACCTCCGTGCGAGATGAATAACTTCATTCGGGGATGTTCCAGGATTTTTCGTTGAGGGACCCAATTTACAGTTTTGATATTCCGGTAGCCAGAAGTCAGATTGGCGAAATCAAAATCTCCTTCATCAATTTTGATTAAAAATAGGTAGTCAGGAATCTTAGCAATGGCCTCGACAAAATGTTTTCTGAATGCGTATGGCAGGTATTTCGTTTCAACAATCGTCCCTAAAGACACAAATATGACGCCTTTGATTCCGTTTTTCATTTCAGAAGCGAAAGGTTCCTCAAGGGCTTCATCGTTGTTTTGCTCGTCAAGACCAGCTCCCCCAATATAAACCACATTCGGCACAACAGGCCGGGGAAACGACAAGAACTCATCTGTTTCCACAAAAACCAGGTCCGCATCTCGTACAATTTCTCGAACGCTCGGAAAATTCTCTCCAAAATGTTTTCTAAAAATTAGGTCGATGCGGTTGAATGATCTTTCAAATCTCTGAATGCAGTGATAGTGACTGATAATGTTCCTGATTCGTTGATAGAGAGTCATGTCGTCACTCAAATCCGGGTATATCTGGCCGATTGAAGGCACGAAGCTTGAAGGAGTCCATAATCCTGACATCGAGGCCATCCCTTCGGACAAAGCGGTACTTGACATCCAAATGAACGACTTGGCTCCGATTACATGTTTCAACGCTGGTCCACAATAATCTTGCTGTTTGCACATGAAAATGTCATATTTTTCACGCTTTAGTGAAATCCATAAATCTTTGTAGTTTTTGAGCATTTCTGAAATTACATAAATTTTGTATTGAATTCCAAACAAAATAAATACCGTGGCATCGTTCAATTTTGACGTCTTCAAACAGTGAGCCTCCTCGTGTAAAGTCCTGCAGAATTCCATCATCTGGTGCAAAGCTTTTTGTCAAAATTGTATTAACCATGTTTGTAACGCTGTGTTGCGTGCCGACTGTAATGTTTGTTAGAAATATTCTTGTGGCATGAATTTTGATGGTTAGGGCGTCAGAAGGGACATTGTGCAGGGGTTCGAGTAGCGTCTGAATGTTTTTAGGACGTCATAAAATCAGATGAGTTAAATGTTGACTTACCACATTATGACCTCCATCTTTGACCAATATATTAGCGAGCTTAGCGTTAGCCATCATGTGACTTTTGCTGATCGTGGGATTGTAAATCATGATTTTGAGCGAATATCCATGATTAGCAAGTAGAAAAAACAGAAAAATAAAAAATATCTGTCGCATGTTTTCACAATATCGTTGAATTGCGTCCGAGAGTGGAGTATTTATACCTTTCAGTTATACACGTAATGTATGCAGACATCGAAACTACTGTATTTTGTTACCGCCTTTACAAAAAAAGGTTCAAAAAATAATTTTGCGCAATCATGTTCCGATCAAGTTGTCATCAATTTTTTTGCAAATGCGCCGGTCATTAATTATTAAATACTCGTACAAAAACTGGTTGCGACTTTTTTGCTTTGCCGTTTTTTTATATGAAGCTGTCACTTTTTTCTGTCTTACCAATAAGTATTTGTGCTTCGCTCTTTATGCAGACAATGTCGGGTCTATAAATCAGTTTATCACACTCGGTGCTATAAAAAAGATCAATGTGGCCTCATTTATCTTTCAAAAGATGACAGCTTTTGTCTGTGCTCAGAAATAGGAAATTTTGTGATAAATGGTACCGGCAAAGTAAATAAACAACAAACAAAGATGATTGCGTGGTCAGAAAATGACAAAAAATCATCGATAACAACAAGTTCAAAAAGCATTAGTTTTTCACAATTTAGTCCAAATGCAATATCAAGCAAAAATATTTATTTATGAAATTAACAACGAGATGCCAACAAAGTCAATAAATTTTGTTTGGGTTTTTGGCACAGAAATAAATACCTCTTGATAACCGCGCTCCAATTTTGGTCGTCGAAGATTCTTCAATTTCGAAGATTCTACATCACTCACTACAGAGCATCTGCCAACGGCGCTTGGATTGGGTTAGCTTGGAAAATGGTCAAAACACTGGCTAGGTTGGACCCAAAAGGGGCTGCTTTTGATTTCGACAAAACTGCAAAATTGTCATTTTGTTACAAGACCAAAATTAACATTTGAAAATTGGGGTTTCGACACGAAAATTGCAATTTGGTATCTAAGCTCTGAATATTCCGAGAAACGAGTCCAAGAATTTCCCATTTTATTCTCTGCTAAAAGTTGTAGTAAGCTACAATAATAAAGGTTGCCTGCATCGTATAAAAATGCGTACTTTGGATCGCAGCTTCCGCTTTCAAGTAACAGTCCAAAAAAACAAAGCGTGAAGCCAATTTATATTTACCTTAAAAAAAACAAAAGCCCGCTGGAAACAATGGAGTACAAAGAAAAAATGCCGACCAGGAATAGCGACGCGGCATTTCACACCTCTTTTGAGGCATGGATAAATGCCAGAGCGTGTACACCTGTCGCAAGCTCCTCCTCAAAATTGATTACCCCTAGGCACAATTATTATTTATACTTCCTGTCGCATTCTGTGACGCGTTCGTTGCTCTGCCAACGAGTTCAGTCGCGCGACGACACGCATTGTGCCATTCTTCCAGGTTATACTCACCTGGGCGCGTACAATGAATAATTAATTTAGTGTGCGTTACTTTGGCTTTTTTTTTAATTTTCAAATAAATTTTTTTTTCAGTGCAAAGATGGATTCCAAAAAAAGTTTCGAGACAACTTTTTTGAGTCTTGAATATTGTTTGAAGCGCCAGGTTGTCAAGGCTCTTCCCTCGCATGTTTATACGACAATGTACGACATAGCGCCGCTCAAAAAACTCCTAAATACGCTCTGGGGTACCCCAGTCAAAGACGTAAAGTTTCTGCTCACTGATGATACTGCAAAATTTCTAATCGACGATCAATTGGCGGATTTTAGTGGATTATTGACCGACAAAATCCGTATAAATCCGGAGAGTGTTTTGGTCGAGAGGGATGAGATTATGCCTACTACCGGGCCTTCGACCACGACAGACAGTATATTGTCGGAGATTTCCGAATGGAATTCGAAGAAATTACACGTCCATGGCGTCGATTTGACTTTGGACCAATTTCTTCGATTTTTTCAACCTGGTAGAGTGGATTATTCAGTGAAAGAGTGCCGAATTGAGCCGCCGCCTAATTTTTGGGAAATTTCGAACATTTTTGTCGAAGCAAAAACCATTGAGTGCGTTTTTTAATTTTTTTGGACAGAAAAAATATTTTATAAGAATTGCGAATTTTAGAATAAAAATTCGCAACAAGCTAATCACAGATGCCGACATTGTGTCGATCATCAAAAGGCTTCGAAATCCATCCCACGTTACAATATACAACGTGGACGTAAATGTCGACCTTGAAGGCATTTTATCACTCGTATGCAATTTCACTTTTACGCCTTACCCCAATTTGTTTTTCAGTTGGATGTAAAAAGAAACACATTTCTCCAACTTCATATCACAGATACCAAACCACTAGGAGACCTTCGAAAGCAGATAAAGTCTCTCACAGCGGATTGTCGTATATCGTCCAGGTCGTCGTCATCCACACCGATGAATATGTACATGCTCGTTTACGTACCCTTCATTCCTCACGTCGTCAGGTATTGATTCACCTCTCCCGCCCCCTGCCAACGTTGTTTTTCATGATATTTATCATTGTCATCACAAATAAAAATAAAAAGGAACAACAAACAACAACCAGAAAAAATACACTTCTCCAATAAAAGAAGAGAGAAAAAAAATTTTTTTCGTCGAACAAAAAAATTGGTGGTCAGATAAATATACAATTTTTTGTTTAGTGAATTACGCTAACGCTGACAACAACAAGTTGACGTCGTGTGCGTTGTCGTTTGTTAATAAAAATAAAAAAACGATACGAGGAGGTGTGATGACGAACTGACTACCTCAAAGTACAGTATAGATACAATAATGACGGTATTACGATATACACGAAAGGATAAAGAGCAACCAAAAAATAATAATAATTACGAATCCATTCGAAACTTCAAAAAAAAGGTCGCAAACAACTTCAGGCAACTGCCACAGGAGTCGGAGAGGTTGATCGATGACAGGAAGCAGCAGCCGGTGGAGGCTGCTGTTCTATCGACGATTTCTGGCTATTTTGTTGTTGCGGGGTATTTTGTTGCCAATTCCTCCATCCAATAGCCTCGGATTCAAGAAGTTCGATAGACGACAGAAAGTGGTTGGCATTGAAGCCACCAATGACGTAGACAACGCTGTCACGCGTTACGACAGCATGGGTGTTGGCACGTGGCGTCAGCATCGGTGGTCCGAGACGCCATTCGCCAGCTGGCTGGTCCAGGATCTCGACGGACGCCAGCGAACCGTTGCCATCGTGGCCTCCGATGGCGTAGAGGGCCTCGCCGACGACTGCAATCGCACAGCCGCGACGCGGGGTCTTGAGCTTGGCGAGGAAGCGCCAGGTATCGGTTTTTGGGTCGTAGGCTTCGACGGAGTCGAGAACAGACCAGCGATCGCTGCCGCCGAGGGCAATGATGAGGCCACGCCAGCTGCACGCGGCGGACTGCGAACGAGGAACCTGCATGGGGGCTATGAACTGCCATTCTGCGGTTTCTGGGTTGTAGCGTTCGGATTCGCGGAGGAATGAGCCGTTGTACGTGCCGCCGATGCAGTAGATCAGGCCATCAAGGCTTGCACAAGCTGAAAAACAGATTTTTAAACTTTTATAAACATTTCGTCTATTTCAAAAATAAATTTCCTAACTTTTTTAAAAAAAGTTCGAATTTTCTAAAAATTAGGAACTTTTAGGAACGTAAGTAAAATACATCCTACATTCAATTTTTATCAATACGTGCGAAAAACGCCAACACAAACAACCGTAAACAGCATTTTAGGCGAAATTAGCATTCAAAAATTTGAATAGCTTCTCATAACATACGGCACACCACTCAATCAATCCCACATTTCACTGCGTTGCGTTGCGAACCCATTTGAAACGTCACCTGCATACTTCTCGTTTGTTTGAGGCTAGTACGTTACCGTCCGATACTTGCGTCTTCTAGTCACGCTAACGTAGGCTCGCCGAATCCCCTTTATCCTATCCTCCTCCCGATTTCCAATCCCCGCTCGCATAGAAATCATGTCAAAGAAACCCGATGCTTCGATAGAAACTGTCCCATTTGACGCCGACGCCGACGGGAAAAAATCAAATGAAGTGCATTCGCCGGTGGGTGGGGGTGTAGCTGACGATGGATTGATTAAGAGTACTCAGGTCATTGCAAGGTACGTTTTTTATCAAAAAACAAAGTTCTAAATACGTTCTAAATGCATCCATCATAGTTTTTAACTTTTTTTGGAAAAAAAATAAAAAAATTCTGTTCTAAAAAATTCCTAATTTCCCAAACTGTTCCTAAGCCCTCCTAATTTTTTTAGCAAAACAACCCGCTACACCGTGCGTCGAAAGATTGCAGACGCCTACCGCGGCGCTGTCTACGAAGTGTCCAACGAGCGTGGCGAGACGTTTGCGTTAAAGACCGAATCGAGGAATGGCACCAAGGATCCCCGTCTCGGCATGGAGATAGCCGTGCTTCGACACCTCCGTCAACACTCTGTCCTTCCCTATTTTCCGGAATACGTTGACCGGTGTGCCCGTACGACGTATTACTTCATGGTGACATCCCTTCTCGGCAAGAGTCTGGACAAATTCATCAACCACAAGACTAACTCTTTTCTGCCAACCAAAATGGCGATTGGCGTTACGTGGCAGATGCTCGATGCCCTCAAGGAACTCCACAACCTTGGATACGTTCACCGAGATGTTGGTCCACATAATATGTGCATTGGTATCGGTGAAAAGGCCCATATCGTACACCTCATCAATTTTTCTAATTGTGCAATCTACACTAAGAATGGAAAGGTTCGAAAAGCAAGGGCAAATGTCCCGATGCGGGGGCATCCGCAGTTTGCATCGCTGACGGCCCACGACAACGCGGAACAGGCGCCGAAGGATGACATCGAGATGCTCATCTACACCATGTACTACCTCTGCGACAAGCTGCCCTGGTGCACGACTAACAAGTCCGCTGAAATCAAAGCGGAGAAGGCAAAGTGCCGGAAGGACGAAGGCTCCAAGGCCAGACTCCATCGGAAGGTAAGCGAATTTTGAAAAAAATTAAAAACTGTCCTGACACGATGTTTGATGAAAACATTCTTTTGGAACCAATAATTTCAACAATTTCGCGTCAAGACAAAAATTGTTCAAATTTTCGTGATGAGACCAAAAACGCAATAAAATCCCTTTGAGACCACACATTCCTATTTTTTCGCTCCAAGACCTCCAAATCCAAAATTTTTCGTATCAAAACCAAATTTCTCCCCTTTGCAGGTCGACTCCAAAGTAAGCACAGTACTCCAGTATCTAGACGACATCCGCTTCGGCGATCCTATTGACTACGAATTTATCCGCAAAACCATTCAAGAGTGCGTAAAGGCAGCCAACATTACAGGAACACGTGAAAAGCTCAGCTTCGACAAGCTAAATCCCGATAGTAACGTAGACGACGACGACGAGGGTACAAGCAGCACTATCAGCAAGAAAGACTACCTCTTCGACAATTAATTTTCCTAATTACTATTTTTTTGGGGATGTCGAAGGACAACAAAAAAATAGATAAATGTTTCGAATGTTTAATTGGAACCTAATTAGAACATACTGATTTAAAAATTTGGATCGAAAAAGATTTTCAATAAATGCTAAAAAAATTTAGGCAATTATTAGAAACATCATTTTTTTGATTTTTGAAACAGTATGAACTTTCAAAAATTGTCCTAATTTTAAAAAATTGTAACATTTAAATTTTTTAGCGGTTTTTAACAAAAAAAAACTCAAAAACCAACCATTTTGACTCCTCGCAAGCGCAAGTGACGGAATCTTGAACCACTTATTCGTCACAGGATCCAGAGCTTCGGCCGTAGCCAGATCCTTGTTTCCACTCGACCCAGCAACAGCGTAGATAATTCCGTTAGCCATGGCCGTGTCGAAGCGTCCCCGCTCGGACCACATATCCGGCAGCGCAGACCACGTTCCGAGTTCGACGTCGTACTGCTCGACGGATTTGAGGCATTCTCCGCGATCGTAGCCGCCACAGATGACAATTTTGTCTCCAAGCACGACGGCTCCGTTCGAACACCTGGCCACCGACATGGGTGGGAGAGGGATGCGTCCGATGCGAGAGGCAGCCGCCTGGATGAGGTTGGCTGCGTCGACGGAGAGCCGTGGCGTGGCTTCGAGGGTGGCCGCGAGCTCGGTGGGAGGCGAGGAAGACAGAGGGGACGTCGTCGAGGCGTTGGACACCGTCGATGCGTGGAGGCTGTTGGGGCCGTTGGCTTCGTACGCCTTGCGCACCTGTTCGCGGATGATTTCGTCGTCGTCGGTGAGCTGGATGCTGATCTTGACGAGCTTGCGGTAGAGTACTGCCAGCGTCACGTAGAAGGAGCCTAAAAATAAGGAGATCCAATAAAAAAATGTTGTGAAAAAAATATAGATTTCGATATATAAATTTTAAACAAAAAATATATTCAAAAATTATAAAAACTTTCGTTTCGAGACCAAAAATTAACAAAGTTTCGTTGTGAGACCAATAATGCGAACATTTTCGATCTTGAATCCAAAATTTCAAATATTTTCGTCACAAAATGAAAAAAATTTCAAAAACCAGTAATTTTCTAAATTATCGTTTCGAGATCAACAATTTAAAAAAATCGCTGCAAAACCCAATTTTTTTATCCAAAAATTTTTAAACTGTTTCGAAATTTTATTTTTTAGATTTCCGGTTCAAAAAACCTACTAGAAGTCTCAGCCGTCACGATATGCTTGAGTTCGATTTCATCATTGTCATCGTTATCGACGGAATTCAGACTTTCGTTGGACGCAAATCGAGCCTCAGCTTTGCCCGATGGATTGAGTCTGATCGCGCCATTTACGTGATGGGGTGTTGCTTCGGCTCCAACTGGGTCTCTGAAAATTCGCACTGTTTGTACTCATGTTTCCTTATTTGTTCCCAAAAAATCTAATTAGTCCAAAACTTTTTTTTGAACAAAAATAGGATTTTTTTTATGATCAAAATTCAAAAAAATATTTTTTCTGTACCCCAGGTAGAACTTACTTAACGTTGAGTCCACGCTTGACTCCGTCACGTCGTTTGTAGTCTCGCACGAGTTCGGTTGTCGCGATGCCGTTTGCGTCATCAATGTTTACGCAATCACGGAGTTCACCTGCTTCGTCGATGTATAATAGGTGCTTCTGCAAAAAAAAATAAAGCTTAGATTTGCACGTTTTATTTTTTCTCCCGCTTTTTGACACTCAACTTTTTTACAAACCGACAAACCACAGCAGCGGACGAAGAAAACGAAAGTTTGTCGCCTGCCTCTTCAACTGGCTAGCAGCCGGGTTGGACCGGGCCGAATTCCCTCTCTCCCAGGTCCTCAATCAACCATCGAGCAAAACTATTACCTCAACAGCCGTCCAAGAGTAGACAAAAAAGTATTCTGCTACTAAAACTTATATTTTTTGTTACTACACACACGCTGGATTTTTCAATTGTACATGCTTGTTTTGAGAATTTCGAAAAAAAATTGTTCCTGTAAAAACTTTTTTTCGAAGAAACAAACAATTTTTGCGTTTTTTTGTTTGTTTTGAAACAAAAAAAAAATAAATGAAACGAAAATGAAATGTTTCGGTTCAAAAAAAAACTACATAATTTTGTCTTTTCGCTTCCAAAATTTTTCGGTCAACCGATTTTTGACATAAAAAACTAAAATTTTAGGCATGAACTGTTTTTTTTCTAATTCGGCTAATTTTAGCCCTCAGCCCCGATCTTCAAACGCATACGCATTATTCCATCCATCATCCATCAAAAAATATATAAAAAATATATAATACTTTGGTCAAAAGTCAGCTGCTGCAAAGTATTCTTTTTGGAATCATTTGTGATAGCTGACGCAAAAAAACGTCATTTTGATTGATCGTCATCGCATCCTCAGACACATGTAAATAAGTTTAGCAGTGAATAATTTTTTTAGTGCACGTCATTTTTTCTGTAGTTCAATTTTCCTTTGGATCTTAAAAATTCCGTTCAAACACAATTTTGTACAATTGCATTTGTACAAAATTTTATTTCTGCATAAATTTTACAGACGTCTGCAAACGTCACTAACCATCCCATCCATCGCACATGTCAATAATGCAAAACCATATCAGAAAGTGATTAGACGATCGCGGTGTCCTGCACCGGCGAAAACAGTTTATCAAGCAACTAACGTAAATATAGCTGCATGTGCTTCCAGCGACTAAAAATCTTCTTTTCTTATCTCACAAATCCATTGTGATAGCCATCGTTTTTTTTGATTCTCACGCATTCACTTTCTTTTGCACAACAACAAAAAAATAATTTTACAACAACGTTTCCGTTTTTTTTTCGCGTTGCTAATCGTAAAAAAAGTTCAACTAATTGCAAATTGTACACAGTTGCACCTGTCCTGCAGGTAAATGAATGAATACTTGTCCGCCAGTCGACATCGTATAATACAAATGACCTGTTGCTTGTCAACTTAACACAGGTGTACTACTCGATGGGTTGGTTCCCGGACTTAGAAAAAGTGAACAAATTCTCATTCTTTAGAAAAATTGTATAGCTCGTCCATGACCAACATTTTTATCAACTTCCGATGAACACGTGAAAAGGGGGAATTCAGTATCGTGAATCCCCCTCCCCCAAAAAATTTAATCGCATCACTGCGATCAGCTCCAAAGTTAGGAAATTTGCTTTTTTTGACCAATATTCAGTTCATGATAGATCAACTATTTTCTACAGCCCAAATCAAATCAAATCCTTCATGCATAAAAAAACAAAAAAAAAGTTGTTTAACCAAAAACTAAGTATATAATTTTTCTCCATCAGCACAGAACGCCTAACACCTGTCCAACGCACACAACATAACACATCCAATCCTGTGCTTCGATCAAAGGTTCTCTGAATTCTTCCTTTACCTACATAAAAAAATTATCAGTTAACGGACAAAAAATTTTTATCAGTCAACTGATTGTCCAATACATCATTCGCTCAACCACAAATCAAGGCAAAAAAAAAGTTGATAACTACTCCCAGATTACACCCAACTATCGTCATTGCATCTCAACCAAAATATTATTCCCTACACTACACTACCAAACCACCATGATTGCTACAAAGAAAAATCCAGAACCCGTCAATCATTCTTCACAGAAAAAAACCTGATCAAACCCGATGACGACAAATTGGTCCAAAGTTTACCAAAAGCCCTCCACTATTTTTTTTTCACCAACCTTTCCGGCGAGGGTGTCCAACTGCAAGTCATTTCTACCGGTTGGCCAGGTAAAGAGGCTAAAGTACTTGAGTGTCTTTTCGCCCATTACCTGTCCAATGTTTGATGCCTGCATCTGTAGGGTAGGAATAATGACACGGGTCTGGATGCATGAAAGATTGCTAAATTCAGTGCTATCCGTGATAATGCTATGGATATTTTCTTGGATAAATCGATCAACTTTTTCGACCAAAAATATGTCTTTGTTGAAGTTTGCGTGGCGTCGGATTCCTGCAAAACAGGTAAAATTAAAAAAAAAATTTCAAATAGTTTTGAGTCATTTTGGACACAAAACGCAATCAAAATTTTATTCAAAAATCAACGAAATAAGTGCATGTTCAAAAATGTGCATCGTTTTTCGTCAACACTTTTTTTACACTTTTTTCGATGTCAAGAAATTTTTTTTACGATCAAAGACGACATTTTGTGTTTTGTACATTCAAAAAACAAAGATTGTCTTTAATTGTAAAAAAAATTCCTCGGACCTGTTCACAAAACCATGAATAAACGCCCTAAGGCAATTCATGTACCCCCTCATCCTTCCCTCAACTCACCAATACAAGACTGAACACTCAGGTTATCAGCCAGATACCTAGCGCAAGCATTGGCAATTGGATGAACCTCAAGTTCATGCGATGTTTTGTACAGATCAGCAACGTGTCGATTGGAAATGACAAGCTTCGACGTATATGCGTAGTTGATGAGTGATAGGAAGGATTCGAGGTGAACAAAATTCAGTTCAAACGTCAGACGTTCGCCAGGTGAGAGCGGGGTTGTCGGGGTCTTGTTGCCTTCGTGGACTTCGGTGGCACGACGGAACTTGTCCAGGAGCACAGGTGACAGTGCGGCAAGTACAGCCCGGTGGCCGACGATCTCGCGTTCACGCACAAAGATGGATACATCGCAGAGTTCCCTGTTCTTCCGGAACGTGTTTAGACGTGTCAAAATCGTCGACTTTGATTCAGGATCCGTAATCATGAGTTTCCATTCAGTCTTTGCGTTGAGTTCATTTTCACCCCATCCATCGGTATCGTCTTCGCGGGTTGATACCTGATTTCTCGATCGAACGTTGACGAATACGAGATCCTGGTTGAGTTTTGAAGACCTCGCGTTTGCTTCTTCTTCGTCGGCTGTCAGCGTGGCAAAAGATTCACTCACGGAGAATAGGGGTCGTGGAGGCGATGAAGACAGGCTACCTGAGCCAGGTAAAGTTGTTGGAGCTGCCATGATTTCGATTCGATTTTGATCCAAAAAACCAAATTCAAATTTTTTTTCTTATCGGTAACACACGAACACCAGAACACTTGGTTGAAGGAGAACGAGGAGAGGACACTTTGTTGGTTTCACCGCAAGGGCGAGCCGAAGCTGCAAGAATTGGGTTGGATTTGGGGTTGACGCGTCTTTTAGGCCCGGGAAAACAAAACACGCCCGCGAAAAGTGAAAAAAAAGAAGATTATCGCTCCGGGGAAGAGCACAGGGAAACGGTTAATGATTCGATTCGTTCGCTTCTTATCAGAAGCGATCAAGGCCGACCAGGACAGAAAAAAAGGAAATCTCTTTTTTTCATTTCCGACCAAATTTTAGTCGCCAAATAAAAAATTATACGAGTGAACAAAAATATTTATTCACCTCCTAGTAAGACAGGAGAGGGACGATCAGCAGGGGCAACAGGCAGAAGAAAAACCTACTCGTTCTTAGCCTGGCTCCGCCCATCGAAGAACGAAAAAAAATGCAATCAGTGTATTTTCCCGCTGGTGACAACGAGCGAGCGAGGCGAGCAAGTGGTCTCGTCCCGTCTCGTCTTGGCCTCAAGCCTTGACAAGCGCGTCCGCCCCCCCCCCTCCAACACGTGGTAGAACTATCTAGTGTTGTTTGCTGCCGCTGTTGCTTCCAGTGTCCAACAACATGCACTTTCTCGCTTCTCACGCGACGCTTACATAGTGCTAGAACATACGTAATTCGACCAGCGAAGAATATTAGTGCAAGCATGCAGGAAGGAAGGAAGAAAGACAAGCAAGCAGGACACGTTGTGAGGTCAGATAAAGGCCATTATTTTATAAAACAGCAAATTTTCTACCTAGCAATTTTTACAAAAAAAATATATAAAATAATAACTATTTTGATCAAAGAATGAAAAATCCCGATAAAGAGTGTTTTTTTTTCGTCAAAGATGGTTTTTGCCGTAGGGAAAAATACACGCAATTGGCAGCATGCCGAATGGTAGAAATGACACAAAATAGACGCACAAAATACACGCCAAAAAAACTGACCAAAAAACAGGCAAAAAAATTCTCATTTTTTTCAAACTATATTTATCGAAACACAAAACCAAAAAAAGTGTTGGAAAATTTTTACGATCATTTTTAGCATTTTTATCTAAAAATTTATATTTTGATATTTAAAAAAAAATACAAAATCAAATTTCGTCAGTTAAAAAAAATCGAGGTATCTCAGAAAAATTACAGGTAGGTGTTTATGAAAAAGGTGTTCAACTGAACTCAAAACGACCACCTCGCAACATCCCAACACCCCCTCTCCCCCTAACAACTCCATACAAATGTGTCATCCGTCTTATCGCTGAACATGTCCCCGAATAATTTAGGCGGGATTCTTTGCGCGCTTCTTCTCCCCTCCCACTCTCGCCAGGCTGCGCAGAACGTCTGCCATCCATCCATCGCAATGGACGAATGTAGAGAAGGAAAAAAGGTGGGAGAAAAGAGCAAGCAGTCATTCTGTCGACGAGTCGTGGATGGGCGCAAGATGCAAAAGGACACAGGATGCAGCGGAGTGATCTATGAACTCCTGTCTCCCCTCCCCCTTCTCATTTTTTATTTATTTTTTTTTGGAAAATCTGCTCAGAATTGTTTTTGGGTTTTTATGGATTATCGACCAACAAATGACTCATTACGGAAAACTAGCAGACATCTTTTTCTTTTAGACAATCATAATTTTTCGTTTTTCGCAGTCAAATAAAATCGTGCACTTCCTGAAGAGATTAGTTGTCCTTTTCTTACTAAATATGGAATTTTTTTATTTCAGCCGTAAATAAAAAAATCCAAAAACGCTAATTTATGAAAAAAAAATTAACAAAAAAATTTTGTTGAAAATTTTTTTCTAAATAATCGTAAAATTTACAAAATGACAAAACTTTGTTTTGAATTTCCTATATTTTTTTCAAAACCTAACAAAAGCAGTCGAAAAGGTACATAATTTTCAGGCATCCGGCTTGATCTCTGTTTTACACAAAATCTCTAAAAAAGTGATTTCCGGCTTCGAACTAAAAAAACATTTAATTAGCCCTCAATTTTATCTGCATGGCCTTTATTAAATAACTAAAAGCGCAATAAACAACTGCAGAATCCTTATCTCCACTTTTCCGGGGCTTCAAACTAAAATAAACTTTTTCCCCTTAAAAAACAACAAATAACATTTTTCCGACTTCATCTTCGGATTTCCTTCCGCCTAATCAAAAATTTATCAAAATCAAACAACAACATTCATAGCCTTAAGGGATAAATCTAATTAGTGCTAAATTAGATTATATTTATTCAGATTGGCACTGCTCATAAGGTGTCAAAACCCAGGTTCAAAAACCGGGGTTTTGGCACAAAAAAAAAGAGTTGGCCAACTTCCTTATTCACCGTTTGTTTAGTCTTCGTGGTCATCGCTCTGACCAAAAAGACGACTAAACAACGAAAGACCGATAAACTATCGCGGCTGACTGCGGTGTTGCATTCGCAATGCAATCTCTGATGCACTAGCAATAAAAAAGTGACCACAGACAAAAAAAAAACGAACTTTTACGATCGTCTGTCTGACAACTATCGCATCGCGCTAGCATGAGCATGACTGACAATCCATCAGGACGTCTGGAAAACATGACGGAAGGAACACAAAACTATAAATCAACAACAAATAAGTGCACTGTTATGTTAGCGATCGTCTGCTTTCCGCCCGCCTTTGATGTCATTTTCTCCTCGGCGCAGTTATGAGTTCCTAAAAAAAGTTTCGGGCAACAAATACACAACCGAGATCAAAATAATTTCTATCGGATAATTTGAAATTAAATTTACGGTGCAAACATGACAGATTGAACTACCCAGTCGATTTCAAAAAAATCATACATTTTTTTGAACCAATTTTTTTGAAACTAAAAATCTTGTTTTGGTAAAAAAACATTTCTAAAAATTCCAAAACCTCTGCAAAATTTCTTTTTACGTGTTTACGTCTCCAATTCATGGAATTTTTATTTCGTGTCCATATTCAACTACAAAATTCCTAATCAAAAATTCCAGCAAAGAGCAATCTTGAATGTTACAGCAAAACGATTCCTAATAACGGTTTTCTACAAAAACACAATTCTAAACCCCAAAAATTTTTTTCTTTCGAGAAAAATTTTTTTTCACGTACACCTTTGTACACGTGGACAAGACTTTTCCACGTCTCCTAAACCATTCCAGTTTCTATCGAGAGTCCGGGACCCCCAAAAATATTTACTGCATCATCCCAAATTTCAATTTCAATACCGACAAGCAACAAATTCTCCCCAGCATAAACGAAGACCCTACCACGTCTAAATATCGCCGCGCTTCGCCCGAGGGGGTGTCCCCCCCGATCTTGTCCATCATTCATTTCTTTACCCTTCTCCCCTCCCTTTTAGGGCTGATGTGAGCCTAAAAGTGGAGTTTGCATTTTTTTGTGTGATAAGGGTTAAATTAATTCTTTCATCTTCAAAAGACTCGTCTGACTTCAACGTTCCACTCACTCAACCGCCACTTGAGTTCACAAAAGTCAAAATTTGGTATTAATTTTTGACTTTTGGTCGAAAGTTCGTTCGTTTTTCTTTGATAAAAGTTCAGCAGAATACAGCAACATTGAAAACAGAAAAACAGTTTTTTATCGTCTCTGCAACGTTTTACGGTTCTATTTTGAGTTTATCAAAAAACGCTGGTATCGATTCTTAAAAAAACATTTCAAAGAATTCATCATTTTCCTTCAACGAAAATTCAACGGTTGTTAACGTTAACAGATCGTTGCAATCAAAAACTGAATTTTTAAAAAGGGACATCAAAATTTCGCTTGACTAATGCGTCGGAAAAAACCACGTTCATTGAAAAAAAACACAGCGCTTGTTTCAAAAAAGTGCATTATGTTTTATTTAAAAAAATGTGCATGACATAAAATACAGATTCTCGTCTTTGACATCAAACAATACCGTTCACCAAAAAAAAACTTTTTTGTAACCATCAAATAGCAAAAAAAACTTTTTTTTTATATTTTGAAAACACATTTAACGTTTTTTTACAAAACAATCTGTCCAAAAAAAATCAGTCTACCATAAAAGACCCTTTTTTTCCGCTTGATAGACACGTGTTTTCGTCTTATTTATCTTAGACGTTGAAGGTAGGTTCCCCAAATTATGCGCATGACGTCCCTTCAAGCGCAAAAAATCAGCAGTGTGCAGTGAACAAAAAAAACTATTTTAGTCAGAACTTTTCTAATCCCGAAGAAAAAATTGTACAAATTTCCGGTGAACAAAAGTATCCAAGCAGGACGATAACAACACCGACGAAAAAATATTTATTTATATCACACATGAAACCAAACAAAAAAGCGCAATAAGATGGTACACGTTTTCTTACATTTTTTTTGAAAAAGTGAATTGAATAAATTATTGTATCACAAAGCCTCAAAAACCATGAGAAAGAGCAAAATCGCTTACAATCAACAAGCAAAAACCATTAAATTGAACAGGAAAAGAAAGGCCTAATGTAAGCGGAAAAAGGGGGAATCGCATCCCACGACACTCAATTTTTTTGACATTACAAATAACTGCATACCATGATTATCTGATCAGACAGACGAAAAGAAGCAGCTTTTCACGTGAACGACATTCTTTAGCGAAAAAAATGAGAGACAGACAAAAAGGATTTTTTAATATTTTTTTTTCATTACTGAAAAATTTATAAACATACATAGTACGTAAATATAAAAAAATTGTTGCTATCAAAATTATTCAATTTAAAAAAAATTTTATCATTATAAAAATACACACAATAAATTTTTAACCATGGGAGGTCAGTTTCTTTCTTCTGATTTTTTTGCTCACAACAAATTTTCAGATGAACAAATTTTTTTCTCACAACGACAAAAAACCAATAAAGCGAATCAGCAATCTGCAAAACATAAAATAAAAGTATGAATCAGAGTTTATCACGAACACACGTCAGAAACGCATGTCATCGCAATAAATTCTTTATTGAGGATCAAAAGATCACATCTGGGCAAAAAAAACATTCTTTGAGGTTGTTTTTTTGCTTAAGGTTCATTTTCGTGTCCCCAACACAAATTAAAAAAATAAAATCTCGAGAAAGTAAAATTTCGGGTCGTGTTCGAATTTAACAAAATATTTAAAATTAAATAGGTATCTGAGTTCTTCGGTCAAAAGTCAAACTAATCCCAGGTCAAGATCGTCAAAAACAACAACCCTTTCAAAAATTTTTTTTTGCAAAAAAAACCAATCACCGACAATTTGACAAAGTTCAACAGTTGAATAAAATACCGTACCCCGATCAACATGTTTACAACCTTCTAACACAATTCAAAACGTATTTAATTTACGCAACATGTAGTCGAGTCACGTTCTTCGCTTCCGCCTCGTCAATCTATTTTGCTAATTGGTATGTTTTGAACTTTGCAAAAAGTATTGGGAAACAGAAGGAAACACAAAAAAAACCTATTATCCAATTGTCTGCAAAAAACGTGCGCCTAGTCAACAAACTTGCGTACAACAACCTCGAGCAAAATAGGAGCAATATCTTTTGCTCGTAGATCACTAAGAAACAACGGCCTCAGGGATGGTGGTCGTCGGACTGGATTAACCACTCGAACAAAACTCAACCTTTCCAAAGATCACCCAACTACTGCACACGCGAAAACAAGTCTCAAGTCTCGGCGTGTATACGTGTTGAAGTGAAAATTTTAAAATGTGATCAAAACAGACATCTGTCAAAATTTTTTTGTTTTAATTCCAGGGGGTCCGCCAAGGTCGTTTTTAAATTATACCTGTCGAAAAATTTGATTTTATAATAAATAAACATTTTTCCTCTTTTACTAAAATTTAGAAAAACCCAGTTCAAAAAAATCCAAACATCAAAGTTTTTTTTACGACAAACTTTTTTTCCAATTCGTTGCCAGAACGAGCATGTTGGCAACAAGCTGCAAGAAACCCATTACGCATGCAAAAGAAAAACCAAGAGCGTGTCGTTTGGCATCAATAAAAGTCATCGCCTCAAAAGTCAACAAGAAAGTGCCACTGGCCTGCGCTCCTGTCTGCCACAGGCCATAAATCTAGAGCTTAAAAGTCAAGTCGTTCTTCATCCATCATTCATTAAAAAAACCGATGATTAACAGAAAAAAATGTAATTAAGTATGAAAGGTCAAAAAATAGATAAAAAGAGAAGAAATGAGATTTTAGATGCCCTTTGGCGATAATCTGAATATCTAGCATTTTTTTGGCGCCAAATAATTTTTTTAAACAAAGAAAAAATTTTAAACCAAAAAAAATAAATTTAAAAATGCATAACAAAATCTAAAATTTCAAAAACACCCATCTACCCTATCGAGTTCGAGTTCAATTAGACCAAAAAAAAATTCTAGTGAAAAATCAATTTTTTATAAAAGTCAAAAAAATTTCATTCAGCTGTATCAAATTACCACTCAAATAAAAAAATTCATGAAACTTACTAATCCCCTTTTTTGTCTTTTTTGTTACTGCATGCAGTTTTCAACGCAAAAAAATAAACAAACCGAGTGAAAATTTTGTTTACAAAAAAAATTAAATCAAAAAATATCAACAACAAAATCCAAAACTTTTTCTGTAGTGATTTATCCTAAAACCACCTAATTAACATTAACAGGTGGATGGATGAACCCTGATTAAATTCCTCATTTCATCTTTTACCGAACATTCACATCCAGATATTTAGAAAAATATCCGATAGATAAAGATGGATAAAACCCCAGTAAGTCAACCTTCCCGCCCGCCAACTAACATAAGAACACACACGTAAACGCTCCTTTTGTAAACCCCCCCCCCACAACTGACCAAAAACCGAGTCTCCTCCACATCATCTCCTTCCTCCGGTCCCTGTCAGGCGCCTTGCCCCTGCACGGGGTGGCTGATTGTCCCGTCCCGTTGTTCTTCCTTCTTTTTCCCTCCTCAACGCTAACAAGCCCAAAAAATAAAATAAAAAATTATGTAAACAATGAATCTGTCGATTTTCGAGGGGTGAAAAATCAATTTTTCATTAAAAACCCAAAAAAAAATTTTCATTCAACTGTAAAAAACATTTGTTGTCCATGAAACTTACTAATCCCATTTTTTTTGTGTTTTTTGTCACTACGTGCAGTTTTCAACGAAAAAAAAAATTAATTTCCCGAGTGAAAGTTGGGCAAATAAGTGCTCCTGTTGCTTGTTCTGTTAAATCAATTAAAAGTTAAAAAAGCCGGCCTGAGCAGCAATAAATACTTGCAACAAAGCATCAGAAATTGTTGTGAATGTAAAAAAGACAAAAGGCGCTAAAATAGATACAGACAAACACATAAATGGATGAGCAACGACGAGTATTCATTCTGTTAGCCTTTTTTTGGAATTAAGAATGATTTTAACAATGGGATTCTGCACGTTGCATTTTTTTATTGCTGCAAAAAAAAATTTTATCGCGACAGAAACCGCAATAAAATTGATAAAAAAAAGAGTGGGTTAGCAAGCGATAAAACAAAATTGGTTTTCAACGAACTGGATGAGATATTTTTTTATGAAATTCGGCCCACAAGTAGTCCTTGGCATAATGGAGTTCAATGCACAAAAAAAAGTTGATGAATGGGTTATGTGGGCGAAAAGGGGGTCCAAAAAGTTTATTTTTGGGATTTTGAGAAGCTAGAACCCCAAAAAAAATTTAACCCCAACCAAAAAAATTTTTGAATTAATTTATGATTTTTTTAAATTTACTTCGTCAAATTGTGCCAAAAATCAAAATTCTAAAAATCATTAGGCAAAATAAAAATCATCGATTTTTACAGTATAAAATTCAAAAAAATTGTTTTATCCAAAAAAATCAGAAACTGCCCTCAAAAATACCAAATACCAATTTTTAAACAAATTGCACGTTTCAAAAGTTCACAAATTGATGACGAAAAAACACAACGACCATAAAAAAAAAGCCAAAAAAAATTCACAACACCCTGCCGCTCAGGCAAGAGGTTGTTTACACCCTCATCCTCAATTGCATAAACCCTCAAAGGCAGAAGGCAAACGGTCAGGTCAAGCAAACAGGAGAGAGACAAAAAATGGCAACATAACAATCCTCAACGGACGGAAAAACAAGCAAAAAAACAAAAAACAAGGTCCTGTGGCTGTTGACTGTCTGTAGACTCGGGAGCAAGTCGAAGAGGCATACGCTGTCCTTACTTCGCTCTTTTTTGTTGGCTAGTTGCCTAAAGCAAGTGTCCATAATGTGGCGGGGTGGGTGGTGCACCCTCTTTCTGCCACCCGCAGCCGCTGCCTCGGCCGGATGAAGGGGAGGAAAAGGGCGTAGACAAGGCATTAACCAGAAGAGCGCCGGAGGAAAAGAAGACGAAGGACGCAATGCGACAGAGTTGATGAGAAAAAAATTTGTGGGAAAAACGCGCAAATGCGAAAAAAATTGAGATAATTCGACGCACTTTGCCAAAAATTGTGCAATTGGTGATAATTTTTTCATTGTTTTTTACTCTGATTCAACAATTTATTTGTTATGCGTAAATAACATCATCTACCATTTTGTAATATTACTCATGACACGATTTCTAAAATTTTCGCTTCAAGAACCTTTTTTTTTCAGGATTCGTAGTATTTTACTTGTTTTTCACATTTTTATCCCCATTTCATCCACCCTCGTTTCTGATTTCCAATCCATATCCCATAATCCACAATCTCACCCATTGTATCACTTATCAATAAAAATCCCTTCAAAAGCCACAAAATCATTCAATGCGCGCGCGCTTTTGTCTCGACGCGAAAAATTTTAAACTTGCAGAACAAACGCAAAAAAAAGCGATGCGTTATCACGTTTTTATTTGATTTGCCTCGTCTTTACATTTCGCGTTTTCGTCCAGTTTTTTTTGGCATTTGATAACCAACTCCTTGGCTTTCAGTCATGCAGCACATCAAGCCTCTGAGCTACGTCAAGCGAGCTGTGACTAATCCCGTCTAGTAAGTTTTCCACCCGCGTCGTTTTTACAACTGTTGTTCATTGTTCGTTTTTACGACTCTTTTTTTCAGCCTGAAGACGTACGGCTCCTACGGTACGGCTGCTTTCCTTGCTGCCATCTACTTCTGTGAATGGAAGACTGTCGGTCAATACATTCCCGTCTGGAACCGTCGCTACACCGCAGAATAAGTGTCATAGGCGCTTTTGGACAACCAACCACCCGCCGCGTCCTCACGATGTCGTCTCGATGATCGGTTGTAGATTCTTCTTTCTTTTTGGCCTAATCGATGGTTGGTGGAATTAAACGTGACTTTAGGAATTTTTTTGTTGGTTATCGGGGACATTTTTGTGTTTGGGCATATCTCGCCACGAAAATTTGTATTTATATAATCAAAAAAATATTATACAAACAAGGAATCAACCCCGCATGGCTAATGTCTGTTTAGCCACGGCTACGGGCGCAAGATCAGATTTACGATAGACATCGGCAGTGATGTACGACAGAGTTTTGCCCTTCTTCAGACTTTTTGTATCAATGACGATGACGTCACCTTCGAAGACAGGATTCGTGTACGTGACGTGTAGATCGACGGTGACCCCAGTCTGGCGACCGTCGTTGTTTGAGGGCTCCCAGAGGGCCATGCTCATGCAGACGTCCAAAAGCGTGGCTGTACAACCTCCGTGAAGCCCACCCACCGAGTTCAGCACATCTTTGGTTACCGTAAATTCAAATTTGACGGCACCTGGTTCGGCGTCGACAATATCGCACTAAAATTTTTTGTTTTAACAAATACATTAGATTTAAAAATTTAAACAAAATTTGATCAAACTCACTCTAGTAGCGTATCGACTGAAATTTTGTCCCCAAACAATGTTCGTCTTCCATGTATGCCTTAGAGCGTTGAAGAAAGCCTTGCCACCATGTTGCGCCATGGCGAAGAAAAAGTGAGTAAAAAATGAACAAACAAACACGCAAATAAAAGCAACAACTGCAGTTGTGAAGGAGAAAAAAATCATACATTTCTGTGTACATGATCAATGATCACTCATCGTGGATCACGAGTACTGACTACACTTTGTGTACTGAAAAAAGAGCCCAGTAATTCAGTGCTCGTAGCATATTGCTCGATAGCGTTTGGGGATGTCCCACCAGAATTGTTGTTTGAGCTGAATGACGTAAAACCAGTGTTCAAACAACTTTCACTCTGGAGTCAACTCCAGACACTTTTGACCAAGAGTCGATTTTTTTCTATGTAAGTTGAAACACTAAGCTCGTGTCATCTATAATAAACTTTGAGAGACTCGAAACTGTCTATGATAGAGAAAACTCCAGAATCGATTTCGGAATAATGTGAAAAACTCGACAAAATATTATTTCACTTTTTAAAACCGTTTTGAGCCAAAGTTGTAAACTCCCATGCAGGGCGCATGGGTAGGATCTAAATGTGCGACACAAGTTTTTTGAAATGCCGAATTCTGGAGATTTGGCTTTTGTAAATTTTTCAGCAAAAAATTCTCGTGGGCTTGCAAAAAAAAGAATGTTATAAAAATTTTATTACGAGGATTTCGGAAATATTTATCTCCAACGGCATTCTCAATTTTTTGCAGAATAACAAAAAAATATGTGTTCTAGGCTAGGGTTCGAACTTAAAAAATATGTGTTCTAGGCTAGACGGGGGTAGTCGGGGGCAGAGGTGTCGGGGGCGGGGGAATTCTGCCCCCGACGGGGGCAGAAGTCGGCGGGGACGGGGGTAATTGCCCCCGAGTCCTATGAAAAACAAGAAAAAAAGGTGTCAATTTTATCTTAAAACGAAAACCGAGGCATATTTTGAACAAATTTTTCGTATTTTGCTCTGTTTTTTCGCCTATTTGTGTTGTTTTTGAACGTTTTTCCGCGTTTGACGCTAAATTTTGCTCATTGTCGGGGGCAGAATTTGTCGGGGTCGGGGAATTTACTCCCCGACGGGAGTCACAAGTGGTCGGGGGCGGGGGTTGGGGCCACCCCCGGGTTCACCTCCGCGGGGGCGGAGGGGGGGGGGCTTCGAACCCTATTCTAGGCATAGATAAATGAAAAACTTTCACGCACCCAATCGAGATTGAATCAAGACCTTGCTTACTCAACTTGCAACCCTATCTCCCCTGTAAGAATCTTGTCAAATTTTATTCAATTCATATAGGCGGCGTTGAATAACAAGGTAACAACTCTATTTTTGAAAAAGTACATCGAAATGCCAGTTCGGTGTTGTTTGTTACTTTGATTCGACGATGGACAACCGTAATCAGAGTGCTCGGGTTGTATATAACGTAAAACGGCCGGGTGTAAAAATCTTCAGAGGAGAATTCATCGTAGATGTCCGATGAAACATCAAAGTTACCAAAACCCGGATCCACGGTGAAATCTATTTTGATTGATATGTTTTCCGGAAGCATACGAAGAAGACCAATCATTTCATCGTATTGAGATTTTGCAGCCTTCACGTAATCCATGTCAAAACACTCATACTGAATGTCGATGGTGAGGCTTTCAACACTTGGCGAAAAAAAGGTCAGCCAATTAACCAACTTTTTGACTTCTTTTGCAGGCTTTTCGGTCTTGATCGAGCATTGAAAGTGCCGCGTGTGTTGTAAATCTGCTTTGAACGGATTGAAGATGCGAGCACAATAGTCTGCCGATAAGTTGGATTTTGAGGTATAAATCCGTTTAGAACTTCTATACAGAATCGACAGTGTTGGAAGTTCATCAATTTCAGACTTCATGGTTGACATATACATATTGGCATCGTATATGTGAACTCTTTTAAAACGAAGCGGCAATTTTTGGAGCTTGCTTTGCGATGAAATTGTGAACTTCAACTGTTCCTTATTAATCAAAAGATGCCGAGAAATTGACATCAACTTTTGAACAATCACCGACGATTGAATATTTTTAAAATCCGACACGTGGAATTTCACCAGATCTAAAGACCACAAATTTTAATCAACAAAATTGAAAATTGGAAAAAAAATAAAACTGCAAATTTAAATTTAATTCAATTTAAATTAAAAAAATAAACCGCAAATTTTAAATCCTTTAAAAATAGTTTTACCAAAGTAACTTACGGTTATGGCGATAAACCTTTTCCAAAAAGAGGTGCCCATCTTCCTTTGAGATCATAAAGACTGTAAGGATACGAACAAATGGTACTATCCAAACGTCTGTAAGTTCGAAGTGCGAATTCAATCTAGTGTTAACGTTGTGATACAGCTAAAAATTTAGTTTAAAAAAAACAAAAAAACTAAGAAACTGACCGTAATAGTGCAGCACCGGCCGTAGTAACTAACAAAAGCTGTATGCATCAAGCGTTCAAATGATGAAGACATTTCACGAGAAGACAGCACCAGGTTTCGAAGTGCTAAGTTCCATTTTTCTACAGAGCTTGCGCAGCATCCTTCCTTATCGTTGCATGCCATAATGTGCAAGAATAACTCATTGTGATAAGTCAAAGACAATGAACGCATTTTGATTTTTCTAAAATATAAAAATGTTAAAAAAGCCAAAAAGCAATCAAATATGTAGATATCATATAATAATTCATCGGCAAATTATTATACGAATGATCGCACAACTGACTTGGACAACCCTAACAACAGTACAAACCACTACTCGACGACATTCAAAAAATGCAGTACTGTTTGTTCGGAGTGGTTCTGAGTGATCCGACTCAGGAAAATGAGTCGGGTCGCTCAGAACCGCCTTCGCGATAAGGATTTGCACAGGCGCGTCTGCTCTTGCGCAAGCTCGGTGCCGCGCCGGCCACCGAGCCAACAACACACATGGCCGTTGTTGGCTCGGTGCCGCGCCGGTTGACTAACTGGGTCATCGCTGGAATCAAGTTTGGGGAGGAGCGATTAGGGCTGCGATAATGATTTACACAGGCGCGTCTGCTCTTGCGCAAGCTTAATGGAGACGCACATTTGATCGTGCTGCGATCGCTCTCACCGTCTGTGCCAAAGAAACAAAATGCAATACCTTGCTTAATACCCAGTACCAGTACCCAGCAACAGCAGCCTCCTCCCCAATCTTGGTTCCAGCGATGGTTGACCCAGTTAGTCAACCGGCGCGGCACCGAGCCAACAACGGCCAGGTGAGAGCGATCGCAGCACGATTCATTAAGCTTGCGCAAGAGCAGACGCAATTGTGCAAATCATTATCGCGAATGCGGTTCTGAGCGACCCGGCTCATTTTCCTGAGTCGGATCAGTCAGACGCCTTCCGGTTTTCACGACAGGGACACAATTTCGTGCCACAAACCGCCATCGTTGGTACAAAAACTAGCGCACTGAATGCGATCGCTGTGTCTGTCATGCTGAAAAACAGAATGCAATACATTCTTAGTAAGTCGGTGCCGATGGATTTTGCAAGTATGTTGTCAAGTACGTGGCATAAGCAGTAGTGCGTACTACCCAGACATGAAAACGGGCCTAATTTTTAGGCCCAGGCCCGGCCCGGCCCGTCGAAAGCCCGGGCTTGGGCTTGGGCCGGGTCGGACCGGCCCGAAATTATCCATTCTGTATTTTTTCCAAATTTTTATCCAAATAAATAGCAGCAAATCGTTATATAAATATCATAAATTACTGGTTTTTACTCAAAATACTATGTTTTCTATCTGTAGAGACTAAATTTTGTTAAAAATAACCAAAATACAGTTAATTTTTCGTACTTTTTACATTATTGCTTAAATACCGGGCCAAAACGGGCTACCTGAAACACAGCTTTGCTTCCCCAATCACCCCTCCGACATGTTCGAATGATCAAATTTATAATTTCCTCTGTGTATATTTATTACCGGTCCGGGCTTCATTTATAATAAATATGTACACTTTCAACCAAAAAACATGTTTCGATGCAGTATACATATAAATACACATTTTGTATCATCAAACAATTTGAAATTAGATGCCAAAAAATACCAGTCATAATTAACGCTTTAGTTTTTGTAACAAACTTTTGTAGTTTTTAGACTGCAAAAATCGAGAGTACGGGTCGTTTTTTAGCGTCTGTTCAACGTGCGCCACGGCCTCATCAAACAGTTTGACATCCACGTCTCTGGCTGTTATTCTGTGTACCAATTGTTGTTTTAGAGCATACGGTAGAAAAATCTACAAAAAATTAAATAACAGTTTTGTTATAAAAATTGAAAAAAAAAATTTTCGAACCTCATTGACACACTCATCGGCAATGAATTGCTGCATGATGCTGCGTGCCATATTGAGCATGGCATGGGATTTGTCGTTCGCCTGCCGATACTCAGCGACGGCTTCCCAGAAGCGCAGAAATTCTTCTGCGCGTATTTCAACGAGATATTGTCGAAAATGAGATCTTCCGACGTGGTTGCCTAAAAGTGCGTCAAAGCTGGTCTGCCACTTTTCTGCGTAGGAGCGTGGAAGCAGTTTTTCGAGGAAGTTTAGGTACATTGCCGATCTTCGGAAGCGAGGAAACTGATCGCTTTCGAGTAGTTTGTTGATTTCTTTGACCGCTTGAATAAGCACTTTTCGGTCGTTTGTTTTGCCGGAGGCAAAGTCGTGTAGTTTCTGAAAACGGAAACAGTTCTAAAAAATGTTCCAAAAATTTTTACACAAAATTTGACTAACATTTTCTGTTTTTGTTAGATTTTTCAAACCTTTTATAAAACACCAAAAAATTGTTTCTAAATTTGTTTTAAATTTGTCTTTTTTCATCCAATTTTAGTTTTTTTGCAAAAAGTATTCGTATTTTTTGAATTTATCGAATTTTAAAAATGAATTTTTTTAGGCCAAAACTCACCTTCTTAGCCACTCCACTGATGTTGATGTTCATCTCATGCGCCGACAAAACGCTGTTCAATTCTTTCCGAAACTCAGCCGGATCTTTGATCTTCCCCAAATCTTCCATGCGTTCAATAAAAATTAGATTCTCTTCAGCAAAACAATCGTAGAGAAAGCACTTGAAGAGTTGTTTTCCAATCTTGTCGCGCATGATCTCGGTGACTGTTGAGCTACTCCAGGAAGCAGCTCTCGGATAATCAATGTGCTCCGTCGACGGCATATCCGGTCTCGTGCGTTGGCAGATGCTGCTGCTATTGAACATGTTGAGCATAGCCTGAGGCACTTCAAACTTGATTGCCGCGGCAATGGTTGGCGTCGAGGTAGCGACTTTTTTGTTTGAAGAGGGGTTTTTGTGGTTGACCGGAACCATGCCGGGAGGGTAGGCTTGGATGACTTCGGTGTCAACCAGGGAAGATGTCGACGCAGAAGCAGCTGCAGGTGCGGTGACCAGTGAGAAGTCGGTCGTCTGGGGAAGGGGTCGTGTGGATGTCTCTGAAACATGGAAAGCTGTTATGGTTATTACAAAGTTTATCCGTACTAAGAAAGATATAAAAATTATTGCATTTGGACTATTGAAAGCTACTTGATGGAATTATGAACACAGGTAGGGTAATATTATAAATATTGTTTGTTATTTGATTTCCCCCGCTTTGTCAGAAGATAACCAGAGATTAAGTTGTTGTCTAGGTTCTTAATTAGATATAATCGGAATCTGATGAAAACTTTGGAGTATGGTCTAGCAGAACAAATCAGGCTTGAAAATGAAAACACAGAATTTTTGTGCAAAAAAATGCGAGTGTCAAAAATAGACCACCTAAGACATTTCGAAAACGAACAAAAAAAGAGAGATACATTTGTTTGACCGCAGACCACCCAGGATTACGATTTTCAAAAACTTTTGACCAATGAATTATTTTGCGCGCCAAAAAGGACCACACACCATGTTTTCTTTGTTGCAAAAAAATCGAACAATAAAATCATTTTTGACGCTACGGCGCCGGTCGCCTTGCCATTTTCCTAGTTTTTTGTCTCTTTTTACTGCAGTAGTGTTCAAAAAATTGAACAAATTTAGTAAAGATAAATTTTTTATTGATTTTGTAAAAGAACCCTAATAAACAAAACCTATCATAGTGCATATTGGTTTAATACCAAAAACAACAACATAAACAACTACCTTACATATCCAAAATTTATCAGTGTGGCCCTCTTAGCCCAATATCCAAACCAACCGTGTAAATTTTCGCCATTAGACTCGTGCTTTGATGCAGCTGTTGTCTGATGTCTTGAAGGCGAAGGCGGGGTACCCACCGAACCGGCATTGCCATGAGTCCTCGTCGGGTTGTCGGAGCACAGAAAAAACCCTCGTGGAAAGCAGCGCGAGAGCATTGTTGTGTGAAGTAAATAACAAATAATAAAATTAATACAATCTCGACAGTCTGTGGAGGACGCCTCCACCACCGACTGACAACCGTAACAGCCGTAGATGCAGAAGACAACAAAAAAAAACAAACGACACCCACCAAAAAGATATATGTAATACTAATGGTGATATGAGAGGCTCCCCTATGGCGGGTAGTCTAATCATAAGGCCTCATGGGAAATATGAAAAGTTGTCTCCTCCGTTGGTGTGGTGGCTGTTGTTGTTGTTGTTGGAGTCCAACACCGATACCTTTTATTCAGACTCTCCAACTCCAACTCCATTGCTTGCGCGCGCGCTCAAATGGCACGCAAGTATGTATAATAGTTTTGTAAAGTGTGGAGCGGCGCTGACCTCTACTTATTTTGTTTTTCAAGGCTAATGCGAATGAAATGCGTGACATGCATGCGTAAGACACATGCTGACGGCCGGTGTAATGGATATTTGTATCTTGTGACGACGTTTATCAGGCACCGCGGTTACCTGCAAACAAACTCGACGAATGGCAATTCATTCCCTCAGGGGAAACTTTTTTTAAAGCGTGTGCGCAGGGTAAAAAAGCCAATTAGAACTTGTTTATCCAATTTAATTTTATGTTCACGTGCAACAAGCGGAATAATAAAAATTAGCATTATAAAATAAATACATAATTTTTATTTGAGACAGAAAAAAAATAATCAAAATTGGTTCAGTGATAACCGATGTCGTTAAAGCACATAGCCCGGAGACAGGTGAAAGAAAGGTAAAAGAACTCAGCAAAGACAAGTGTACAACCTACCAAACGGAAAATAAATTTATGTGAGTAAATGGACGCTCTTTGCCGTCGTGGTTCGATATAAGGGCCCATGACGTTTTGTTCAAACATAGAAGTCGCGCTTCCTTGTTTCATTTTTGTCCAAGAAGCGCTCAAATTCCATCCAACGAACGTTTTTTACGGCAAAATCATGCTGGTGAACCAGAAATCATAGATTAACGGTATACAAATTGTTGATTATCAAGTTTTCTTGCAATGTGGTTCAAAAACCAACGAGCAAGTTTCTGTTAACGTAGATTATAATTGAAGGATTTTGTAAGTACTTGGTCAAGTTCTGCAGAAATTTTCGAACGCAAACGTAATATCATTTTTTCTACGGCTCAGACAAACACGATGTTGTTCTGTTATCAGGTTATAATTTGTTTTATCATAAGCAACTTGTATTCCTGTTAACCACAATCACTTTTTGTAAAAAACATTCCACATGAAAAATAATTATTTATTTACAACACAAAAAAAAGTGCAAATCATATTTTTTTGCCAAGAAAAACTCCAACGTAATAAAATTGTAGTACCTCGTTTTGTTTTTTAAATAATGCATACTAAATAGTTACAAAGCATTGTGCGACAGGATTGGCGATAAAGTAGCGCAAGCTCGGTTTGATAACGATATGAATCGCCCTTCAGTTCACCTGAAAATTTTTTTAAATTTTTACAATTTTTTTTCAAATTTTTACATTTTTTTCAAATTAAAAAAATTTTTGTCAACAAATAAAAAAATTATTATTTGTGTCAATAAAATCAAAAAAATCAACCAAAATTAATTTTTTTGTTCCTCGAACCCAACAACTATCGCAGTACCCAGAAACAAAAGAACCCTCCCAATCCATCATAATTGTTTTTTCTTTGCTTTCGCAAGTGTCAAAAAATAAAATAGCAGAACGCCTGTCATTTTATCCCCTCTGATCGGTGGTCGTGCGGTGTAATCCATCATTTTTTGATCATTTTCCTCTTCCAACTTTTTTTTTGACTTCTCACCTGAACTCAAAAAAGTCAGACTGGGGCCGGCGTCAGTCTGTCTGGGGATACCGACAGCGAGAGCGAAGAATCATCCATTTCAAATGACAGCGTGGAAGGATCGATCGTGACTTCTGTCTGGAGAGGGTAGTAGCAAAACGACGAATCCTCGGTCCGATCACGCGGTTTTTTCCGGAGCACCTTTCGTTTGTAGACCAAGTAGATATGGGTAACCACAAAGCAGCACGTAAACATGAGCACTCCGCCGAAGAGAAACAAAAGCACCGCCGCAATGACGGCTTCAAACTCCGTTCCCAGAGGCGTAAGAACCACCATTGTGATATTTGGATAGAAAAAATGTGGTTACAAAATCTGGGAGAAGGCCAAGGATTAGCGTTGGTCACACGAGGACACCGATGGAAGTCGGATGGTGGCAGGGGTGCTTGAGAAACAGATGGCCAAGATCTGAGGGATGCCGTTCTGATTGTCAAGTATGTAGTATATTGCGGAACGACTAAAGGTGCACCTTTTTATACTTATCTGTGGACAGACATAAATCACTGAACTACGCGGATTTGCAAACCTATAAATTATGAAAGCTGCGGAGAGCAGAACAAAAAAAAGAAGCAAAGAAGAAATAAAGTGCAAAGTTTTTTGACAGCTTCTTTGCAGAAATCGCGTCGTCAAAGTTAAAAATAAAATACACGACGGAAACAATAAATTTTGCACCAATCACAAAAAAGAAACAAACGGTTGTTTTCTGGGATTGAACTTTATTCACGTTCGCGAACAAAAGCGAACGAAAAATATTTATAAACGTAATTAATTAATTAATCAAGTAATTAATTAATCAAA
This sequence comes from Turbatrix aceti, assembly GCA_963969345.1. Taxonomy (NCBI): domain Eukaryota; kingdom Metazoa; phylum Nematoda; class Chromadorea; order Rhabditida; family Panagrolaimidae; genus Turbatrix; species Turbatrix aceti. The sequence goes on from OZ017768.1 coordinate 2,668,287, forward strand.
AACCAAAATAAGAAAAAACAACAGATGTAAATAGATAAAAACTTCCTGACACCTTTGTGGCAGTTTCTAAACAAATTGGTCACATTTTCAATCAACACCTGCGGGTCGGCAATTTTTTTTAATTTTTTGACAGGATCATTACCTTTCTTTTGAAAATAATATAATCACCAATATACACACTTTTTACCAAAGTTGAGAATAAAAATTATTTCATACATAATTGAGGTTATAAAGCCAAACACTTATTTTTTGAAAGTTAACCAATTGCATGCGTCATGGGGCAAAGACAAAAGAAAAATCGAATCATAAAACAAAACAAAACTGAATTCAATCCAGAGTGTGGCAAGGGAGGAAGGGACAATGATATAACAAGTTTAACAGGTGGTCGACACATTGAATGAAAAACTGAACGTCACACGTTTGCAAAAACAAGTTTGTGGTAAAATTATAAATTATAAAACAATTTCGAAAATTTATGTTTTTAATTTTAAATTTGTTCATCTTTTTTATTTTTTTCAAATTATAAATATGTTTTTAGAAGACACTCATAGTAAATTAATATTTACTTCCTTTTAAATATCCAATAAGTCAACCGCAAACACCCTTCAATTTCCTCTACTTTGTTTGCAACTTTTTTTCTTTTTTCAAACCCATCCAACTTATATCTTACATAATAGTTTGACGTCACAACTTACTTTATTATAACCTTCTTCCCTCCCTCTACCGTCTGTCACCCAATGTGCAGCCATCAGGTTCCCTAGGTAACACCCACAGATAAATGTTATGATGGATGTTTAGAAATCATAATTGCGTGTTCTTAAATAAGCTACGTGCCCCCGCAGGTTGTAAAAAAGTGAGACATTTGTGACAAAAAAACATTGAACAGACGTGCGAATGAACTGAACTTTAGGGTCATTTTTTGGCTTAACTAAAGACATAGGAAAAAATATTGGAGTGTTGTCAGAATCGAATCCTCGGTCCGATCACGCGGTTTTTTCCGGAGCACCTTTCGTTTGTAGACCAAGTAGATATGGGTAACCACAAAGCAGCACGTAAACATGAGCACTCCGCCGAAATATCAAGGATAAACTATAAAAAATTTAAGAATGTAAATAAATGTAAACTTCCAAAAGCCTTAGATAGGATCAGAAAGACGTCAAAACTTAAAAAAAACAAGTTTGTAGCGGAATTGTTTTTATCCTATTTTCATTATCTTCCTCAATGTCAGATCATTTGACACCTCTTCTCCCTCCCAACGTCACAACCACAAAAATCTTTATCAAAACAACGTGGACAAGTCGAGTATTTCATTCTTCAAAAAATATGAAACTTGATCTTCGAATAATGATTGATCACTGACTAGCTTTTTTAAAGTACAGATTTTTGCCCCTCAAATCAGTACACTATAGTTGGTAAACAATAAAGTTTGGTAAATAACGTCTCTAATTTGCTTACATCAAAGCCAGACACTGTCAATTTCCCGGATCAATCAAAGGTTTTTGGGTGATTGACATTCGTTTTTTTGATGTTTAAAAATATCAACTTTTACGTCAACTAGTACGTAACAAATAAAAATCGGTTGTTTCCAATTTGTTTCCAAATTTGAATTTCCGCAATCAAAATCAAGTACTTTAGAAATCTCAACTTTTGTGCCAAACTGCAAGAATTGTTTAAAACTAGAAAATCGGTTTAAAAACGATAAAGCAGATTTTATAGGTGCTCAACATTTTTTTCGGGAAATCGTAAATAAGGCAAAAAATCTGGCCGGCCTGAAGATTTTAGAACGGCAGAAAAAAATTCGAACGTAAAACAAAATGCAGGTCGTAACTAATGCATAAAACCGGCCTCAAAATCAGGCAGGTGCAGTAGTTTTGAAGCAAAAGCCACGGCCCGTAGCCAAGTTTATAAAAGTATTTTTATGGGTCATTTTTTAAAATAAATCATGTGATTGTTCACATACTGTTTACATAAAAATGCGTAATAATTATTGAAAAGCATATTTGATGTATGACACGCAAAAACGTCGGAAAATTATACCTAGAATTCTCAGTCACCGACCCGAAACGACCCTGCCGAATTTTATGACTCGTGACTCAAAAACCACTGCATTTATAAATAAATAAATATAATCCAAGACAAATAAAAAATATAAATGCTGTTTTTTTCCTGTTTTAAGAATGTTCAAATGCCAAAAAATTGCTTTTTTTTGGCAAGCGCAATTTATCATTTTGCACAATCTGTTTCCTATTTATTTGCATGTTGCCGACAAAATTCCATCAAGATTTCGCAAATGACACGCGCTGTCCTTGTAGCAAATCTATTTTTTCTATGCAACTCTAAAGAGTATAATTTTGGTGTCAAAAAGGAAACCGATGGAATCAAAACAATGCAAAAAAAGAAAATCTGTTTGCAAAATCCACAAAAAAAAATGTTTTTTATCAGTAAACCTTTTTGTTTTTTTCCAAATAAGACGACAAATAATTTTAAAATTACAAAAATTTTATAAAATACATTAATAAAAAAAATTCTACATATTTTTTGTTTTTTCATTTTTTTATTTTTTTCATTAGAAAAAAAAATATGTCAACCATTTTCTTTCAGCAGATAAAGATCATTTCCTTCATTCCACACTTTTTCACGCGTTTTATCCAGACAGACGCTCGAATTGACACTATTTGCCAATGCATCAAAATAGTCGGCCTTTCAAATTTTCTATTTTTTTCTTCTCAAAAACAAATAAATAGCAAAAAATGACATTTTTATTCGCGCTTTTACTAAAAGCAAAAAGCCTCAATGGATTTCAGCCCAGCAGCAATAACAACGTTTGTCAAAAAAAACAAAATTCAACTCGATGATAAATATTTGGATATCCGAAGAAAATTTTGTTCGATATTTGCTGAAGACGAAGGTGATGCTGTGGAACTGCCTACACTTTTTTAACTTTTGTTACAAAAGGGCAAACAAAACAATGGGCTGCTGTTCGCCTTAGAATTCATAATGGTTAACTCGGGGGCTAGTTTTGCATTTTTAGGATCCTGAAGTGCCCAATAGGGAGTTATAAAAAATAAATAAATAACAAAGATGTAATGCAAACCAAAAAAAACTCGAATGAACATCTTTTTGAATATTTTAAACTTTACTTTTTTCAACTGTTGCGTACAAAAATCCGAAAACGAAATTGACCGAATTTGATAAAGTTATGACATTTTAGGTTTTTAGTTTTTTTATTTTAATACCCCAAATTGTTTTAAAATGGACTAAATCGATTTGGCAAAATATATGATATTTACACCACTTTCATTTTTTTGCAAAAATAATTCTTCAAGAAGTCAAAACTATGATACAAACGCGCGATCAAAAAACATCCAAAAAAGAGCTGACATGCACACAAGGGCGCATCATTCCATTCCAGCTAATCTGCTGACATCGGTTACAAGAGGCATCAAGCTGCTTTTTTTTCACTAAAGCAATGCTAACAAAAAAAATTAAGGATAAACTATAAAACTGACGTGACTAGAAAAAATTATCTCACTTTGTTCATAAAAAAATGACGTAAATACAAAAAAGCAAGCACCGACTTTCGTTGCTGCAAAAGAAGAAAAAATTGTTGGGCCAAAAACAATTACAATTGCTTTTTGTTTTTGGCTTGGCTCAGGTATTGTTCCTTCAAGACAAAGCCTTCTCACATTGTTTGCTTTCTCTCACTGTCTAAATTCGCATGAATAAAAAAGCGGGAGAGAGTGTGGAGGCTACTGGGCAGGTTTAAAAATCGAAATTGATGTGACACAATCTTTATTTATTAGCAGTTGGTATAGAAATATGGAATCAAAGTCAAATGTATAATTATAGCCTTTTCGGCCAAAACAAAGCGGGGAATTTATCAGGTGCTCTTTCCAGCAACTAACTGCGAATTAAGCCGTGCTACAAACTGCTATCTTAATGCTTTTTTCTAGACCCAATTTTGTGAATCAAGAACAAAAATCTCGTGTTTCTGCATGTTGAAATGAGTTAGCATTGGATTACCCGAAAGATAAAATCATTCAACGAAAATTATAGCCGTGGGAAAAACGGCATTTGCGTATCTTTAGTAAAAATACAAAATAAAAAATCTGGCAATTTTCAAAATTTTTTTTGATTTTCAGACTTTTTTTAATTTTTAAGAGTGAATTTTAGGAAGTTTGTTGCAATTTATGTATTTTTAAGACCTAAATCAAGAAATATCAAAACTTGATATTTATTATTTCAATCAAACAAACAAAATCCACAAGATTGATAAAACAGAACCAACAGTAGGCATCGGAAAATTTGAGGTATTAGGCGTGTCCACCTCCTTCTCTGCCTCAGGTGTTGGAGGCACAGCTCCAGCCACATCCTTGTAGTCGTTGTATACATAATTGTGAATACAAACATCCTTTTCAGCAAAGTAGAGGTAGTCAGCTGGACAAGTTTTGTTGTCAGCCTTCACTGGTAGCAGGATTTCACACGCTACAGTCTGATCTCTACTTCCCTCAGGGTAGTCTTCAAGGTCAAAGTCTTTGCCGATTGCCACCAACAATTCGGGATTTGTAATATTATAATATTGTTTTAAATCCGGCATTTTGTATCTCTGGCCATTGGGTAGCAGAAATAGAGCCTTGCTATTGTCATCTGGATCCATGTAGTTTAAAGAACAGGGTGCATGTATACCAGTGTACGTAGAACGAGGAGACGTTTCTAAATACATACAAAAATATGTGCCATTGACTTCCCGTAAAAAAAAGTTACGATAAAAAAACATACTCAAATAAGCCAAATCTTCGTCACTTTGAACAGACGCAGGCAACGCAGATGGATGAGATTCCTTGCACCACTCACGAACAGTACACCGGTACAACTCCTTGGCATGAGTAATCTTTTTGAAACACTTGCTAACGTATCCGACCTCCACCTTTACCCAGTCATCCACTGGGCAATTGAGATTTGTGTACTGTTCAAAAGAAGTTTGTTTGTTGTATGGTACCTGGAGCAGTTCACATAAGATGCCAACGGATTCGTTTATCGCGCTTTCAAACCTGGCGATTTTTTTGGCTAAAATTTGAAAACAAATGACAAAAATTGTTGTTGCATTTTGATCCGATTCTTTCAGGTTTTGCCATTTTTGTTTCCAGTTTCGACTTCAATTCAAAAACAAGAAAAATGTTTGGAACCGCGAAAAGTTTCTGAATGCTAATTTTTGGTTGAAAATTTTGGGACTTTTGAATCAAAAAAATAATAAAACCCTGTCGAATTTTTTTTTAAAATAAATACTTGCTGGCCAATTTTGGGAAACCATTATTGTTCCTTAAAAAAAAATCTTACAAAAAAGAAGAATGGAGCCGTTGTTTCTCTTAAGTGTAAAACTTGCGTTCTTGATAACCTCATCTTTGTAATCCAAAAGATTGTATTTGTCGTCCATTCGTACTCCTGACGAAAATATTCTGTCACCATAAGAAGTATTCTCTAAAATATTATTTTGAAAAACAATAAAAAAAACTAAATTAACTTACGAAGAAATTTGATCTCTGCGTCATTCTGGGGCACAGCAGGATGTGAGTCTGATTGAAAACCGACGCACACTTCTAAAGCATTTGTCATGTTCTTGAACCGTGAAGAAGTCGCGATGACGCATATGCCATAGCCGTCGGACCTTTTGTAGTTTATCCAGTATTTTGTTGGACATTCCGGATTGACGTATACTACTTCGGCCTGCGGAAGAAACAGCAGAAAAACGACGAAAAAAGACAAAACGCTGTTGCGCATTGTGAACACGCGAAGAAATCAAAACCGAATGAATGAGATCGCCATCGTGGGTTTTCCCGCAAACATTATGTAAAAATGTTATGGGAGACATGCAAATAAATGCAGCACATTTTTTCACCCTTCTTGCTAAGTCAGTCAAAAGTTTATTCAGTCTACGATGAGATGATCGACCCGAACGAATTAGCTTTCATACAAGGCAACCACGCGGAGCTTTACACGATGTTATCGATCCATCGGAAGTCGGTGAGAACACCAAAAATCTGTCGTCGTTTAATGATGTCACGGACGATGAGCGCCCCTTCGTCATTCGCTTCAAAAACAACATGGGCTCGTGGTTCCAGCGTAGCAGGTGGTACAAGTACTGGTCTTGTTGGGCACGTCCGCGTCAATTCTGCTGCCAGAATTTGTCCGGTATTTTCATGACGTTGATCTCGATCGCGTTCATTATAGTAGTCATTGCATTCACTACTCACTACTTCTTTGGCCACAAACACGATCATGGCTACGAACACGAACACGATCACGGCTACGAACACGAACACGATCACGGCTACGAACACGAACACGATCACGGCTACGAACACGAACACGATCACGGCTACGAACACGAACACGATCACGGCTACGAACATGAACACGATCACGGCCACGATCACGACCACAATCACGATCACCCCCACGATCACGAACACGAACACGATCACAATCACGGCCACGAACACGATTCAGTAAGTTCATTTCTAATTTTTTGCAGAACCTCATTAACACCTAAATATTTTAGAACGAAACTGCAGTTCATAGGTAGCACTCAAAGCGTCGTGCGCGCGGGATGGACTGAGATTCTTTTTTTGGAGGCCTTATAAAATTTGTCGAATTTTTGGTGAAATAATAACGTTTATTAATATTTCAAAACATAAATATAAATACGCCAAAATAAAAAATGCCGGTAAAAAAATCAGGCAGTGGGTTCGGAGTTCGCGTTTTGCATGAGCTTGCGAAGCAGCTTGTTGGACTCTTTTACGATGACTCGGTAGCGTTCCTCATCCGTAGTGGCTTTGGCGAGACGCCTCGCCCACTTCCATTCGGGATTCATGGTTGGCGGCAATGGAGCAGGCGGCACTGCCGACGAAGATGGCGCCTTGAACGTTGATGACGACGGGGGAGCCTTGGCCGTAGATGACGCTGCGGGGGTCTTGAAAGCAGATGACGACGAGTGAGTCTTCAACGATGATGGCGAACGCGGCGGTCGGGGAGCCTTGAACCCACCGTTCGGCTTGGAGAGGGTAGAGTTGGGGGATTCAAACTGTTGACGCGGCGGAGGGGGGGCCTTGAACGCAGAAGACGAAGATGGAGCTTTGAACGTTGATGACGAAGATGGCGCCTTCCATGCAGATGACGATGAGGGGGCCTTGAAAGAAGATGCCGACGAAGGAGGCTTAAACGATGAGGACGACGAGTGAGTCTTCAACGATGATGAAGAAGAATGTGCCTTCCACGCAGATGACGACGAGGAGGCTTTCAACGAAGATGGCGAACGCGGCGGTCGGGGGGCCTTGAACACACCGTTCGGCTTGGAGAGGTTCGAGGTGGCGGATTCAAGCTGTTTTCGGTTGAGGGGAGCCATAGCAGTCGTCTAAAAAAAGCAGCGTTCAGTAAGCAGAGTTGAGTAAGGAATGAAAAGCCAACGAATGACTAACTGATTTCTTTCTGCTTATATGTAGGTAGCCATGATTACCGGCGACAACGATGGGGACTCCACATTTGGGATACCTGCTTTTCCAGGTGCACAAGGCATGGGAGTAGACATCCGCGAGCGCGCGAGTAAGTCTAGTGCCGCCGAATCGTTCACACTTCCTTTTTTTGTCTGGCAAAATGAATCATGCGCGTACGCGAGTGCGGGCGATCAAAGCATGCGATGGACAAAGTGAGTGTTGTAAAAACGCCCCGCTAACTACAAAAATTGGTTTGGCATGGGATGAAGTATGTGTCAATTATGTCATGCCTGGAACACCTGACAGAATTTCCAGACGCGTTTGGAATTTTCTAAATTTTTAAGAAGAAATGCTACCGTAATCTTTTTTTCGATTTCTGGGACAAGTTACTGGATTTTGCAAATTTGAGGGGCTGTTATTGCGAACTTTTCTTCAGTATTGTAGTGTCCAATTGGAAATGTTGTTTTTACCCTACATCAAAGCCTGTAAGTTTGTTGAGGAATCTGGCGTTAAATTCAAAGGCATTACTTGTGAAAAACGGAAAGCAACAAAAAAGTCGTTAAGAAGTACTAGTTTATTGACGGCGGAACGAACAGATTTCACTATCAAAGCATAGCAAGAAATATCGAAACTATGTAGCAGTCATGTTGTCAGGGGGGTGATCATCATTCCACCTCTGAACAATATATGCCATCTCTGCATCCTTCTTTTTCAAAGCATTTACAGTATGCAGTCCATTTTCAATTAACACTGAAAAATAGTACAGGCCCACATACATACTGATAGGTATGGTTTTTAATTTTTTCACAAATTTCGAATGTTTTATTTTTGCAAAAACTGATATTGAAGACAATTTTGTAACTGTTGATGACAGCCACTGCCACTTGAATATTTCCTTTCTCCACGTGTCGCAAACGATATATGGAAGTATTAGTGTTGCCAGTAGAATGTCAGGGCCCCTTTCAACACACATTTCGATAAATGCTCCGTGTAGGTATTCAAATGTAAGAAGGTTGGAGACATAGTACGTATATATTGCTGCATGTGCTAGGGACAATAATGAAAATACAGTTGTTTGAATAAGAAGTCGGTTTTCGGCTGCTCGACGTTTGTCAGAAATGCTTACGATTCCCCCTGTGACCCCTACAGCGTTTTTGCAGCATCGATTGTGCAATGCGGCTGTTAAACACAAACATGTTGCTATAGTTGTCATAACAAGCAGGGCCCCCACTGTTATATATTTAATAAAAAATACTGTAGAATCACCGGCGTCACAGTTTTGTATTTTGAAATAACATATCAAATTTTTGCCAGCTGGTAGAATAGCCAAAAACGGACACAATAGACAGGAAATAATATAACACACTGTCCTTGTTTTATTGAATATTGTGTCAAATTTTTTCCATCGAACAATACCTAAAACGGATAATATTTTTGTTTTATTATTATTATTATTATTGTTATTTGTATTTACATTTACATGTAAATTTACATTCTTACTTGTTTTTGTTTTCGCAATAATACCAATGAAAAATGATTTTATTTCTTTGAACGATATAATCATTTTTCGTTTTATTGCATTTCACAGCCCTTATTGAAAAATATGTACCGTTTTCAAAAATCCAATTGAATTCCGGACATTTTAAAGTTTCATAATTTTTAAATGCCTAATGTTTTACCCCAAATTGATCAATGATTTTAACAATTCAAACGTGTTAAAAAAATTAACTTGCTTGAAAATTTATTGTACGACAGGACAAGATTGAAAGCAGCAGTTGATAAACAAACATGTGTGTCGTGTATTCTATCCATTGTAATGTACAAATACCGGAACCGTGCTGTCAAAAGTATAGTATTCGAACAATGTCTGAACACTTTTATTATTGTCGTGGATATACAAAAACATGATAAAATGACGTAAAATGGTGCTCTGAATAAACTATTTTTTTTTAAAATAGCTTTGATCATAAATACAGTAAAGAAGAAAAAAATGATCAAATTGCGAACTTCTATGGCGTCATTGATCTCATGTTGGTACAAAATCCAAATGAATATATAACGATGATTGAAATATAAATTGAACGTGCTTTTCAGAGCTTCAGAATACATAAGTTTTGTATCATCGTCGTAATACAGGGCTACAAGTCGTTCGCTCATGGTTACAACTTCTTGATATTCCGCGTGATACTGTATAAAACACAACGCAAAGCTTTTAAGAAGCACAATCACAGCGTACTTCAAAAGTATTAGATGTTTGCTACAAATGTTACCACAAGGGGAGGATAACTAAGTATTTCAAGAAATATATTTTCAACACCTGTTTTGCGTCTCATTCCCCGATAAAATAGTATTGCTACGTTTTTCAAAGAATATAGATACTATGCGATATAATATTTGCTTTGGTAAGCAGGTGCTATTGCTTTTTTCGTAATTACTAAAAAGTTAACATAAGAGCAATCTCACTTCTAGCACATATAAGGTGAAAATAAGCGTCACTTCTCACTCGATTTGTTATTTTTTGAAATTTATCAAAGTTTTCAAAATAAATTTTGACGGTAATAATGTTGTTTATAAAAATATATAATATAATGTTTGATCAAATTTAAAAATTATATTTTTAATGGAAATCGGTACTTGGTGAAACAAACAAAAACAACATATGTGCTTTGACTCCGGAGTCGATCGTAGATAATCAGCGTTTCAACAATAAAGAGTCCAGAAATTACGTCATTGCAAAATATGTGATTTCTAAGCCCCTTTCGTCATCGATCTTCACCGTAATTTAAAAAAAAACCTCGAATTTATAGTATTTTTCGACCGTCGTGAATGCACCAAATAAACAAAATATAAATAAAAGTGATTACAAGTGAAAGAAAGTAATGTCCAGGATACAGAGCTGCAAAAAAGTTGATGGAAGTGTACAAATGGCTAGAATAACAGGAAAGACACGCATATCTGGCTGACAGGGATAAAATGAACAATTTAAGAACACAGATCTGATCTCAAGCGAAAGCGTTGAGCATTCTGAACTTGGACTGCTTCGACTTGGACATCGACGAGATCGAAGACGACGAATACGACGCAGCGAGACTGGTCGAACCGGACGAGCTGACCTGCCACATGTGAACCGTACGATTCGCGAGAGCCGCGTAGAGTCTCCTCGACTCCGCCGTGAACGCGACACTCATGATAGGCTGCGGAGTGGGGGCCGTGATGTCGCAGACGTGACTCAGCGTCCAGGATTCGATCAGCCGGATAACGCCGTTTTGAAAGCCGATGGCGATGCAGTTCACGCCGGTGCCTTCCTGCATCGTGGTCATGGCCAGTGCCGTCATCGTGAGCTCGGTCGCGTAGACACCGACGACGTCGCCGTTGACGGTGTAGAGCACCATGCGACTGCCCTTCCCGGATTGATAGATCACAGCGATGTCAGCCGAAATCGACGAAACAGCAGCGAGAGTGACCGTTTCGCTGCTTGTGGCGTTTAAAGGTGGAGGAACGAGGCTGCGGACAAATGTGAGGTGATTGGTGTCCCAGAGACAGCACTTGGCGTCCTTGCTGGTCGAGAAGACAAAGTGGAAGTCGTCGCAGACGGTGAGGGTTGAAATGGCGGTCGTATGCGCCAGGATTTCGGAGACGAGTTTTACGTTCCAGATTCTCTGAAAAAAGATTTTTGTTGACAATTTTAATACGAAAAATTTAATTTGAGAAAAAAATTTTGAAAATTTACAAATTTTACGATTTTGAAATAAATAAAAAAAATATTTGAAAAACAAATACATTTGCAAAAAAATAAATATTAAATTTATTTCACATTGCAAAAAAAATTGTAAAAAGAAATTCTAAAATTTTTTTTTTACATTTTTTAACAAAATTTTTTAACAAATTTTAACATAAAACAAATTTTTGATTAAGAAAACAAATTTTTAACAAAAACAATTGTTTAAAAAAATAAAGAGACTTGCAAATTTTTACAATTTGAAAAAAAATATGCGAATAAAAGATATTTCTTGCAGCTAACAATTTTAATTTTTTTATAAGCCAAAAAATATTCAATCGTATTCAAAAATTTTGAATTCCGAATTGTTAGAACAAAAAACCCACCGAATCCGCCGAGTACTCCAACGAGTACACCCTGATGAGCCCACAAGTCGTGCCAATAAAAAGTCTATCAGCACTCGGCGAATGCGCGACCTGAGTCGGCTGGAACAACTGCAGATCAATGAGACTGATCCAGAGCGATTCCTGTCCCTGGATCATCTTTATCCTCAGCACAGCGTCGTTGAACGCCCACGAAACCATGGCCGTCGTCGTGATATCCGCAGCCCGACGCAGAGGATCCCGGCTATCGGGTTGCAGCTTGAGGATGAGTTCCGTCTTGTCTGGGAGTCCATAGCAGACGGCTTCTCTGTGGATAGGCACGAGTTTGATAAACGACTCCTGGGACGACAAATCCATGGTCAGCGACGGAATCGCCCACTGGGTGGATTCCATGTCCGGTGAACCCACAAAATTTCCCCATTGCAGGCCCTGGACAGTTTGCAGGACCCCAGGGATAGACCCCGGAGGCAGGGGTAATGTTGTTGACTCCGAAGATGCCCCAGCCATGGGGATGAGTCTCGGCAGGTGAGGTGTCCTGAACAACTGCATCGGCATCTGTCCGTACGTCCGAATCATCGTCCTGATCGCAGGGAGAGAAATTTCATCGTGGTTTTCGTCGTCTTCGATGGCTCGCCCACGGTAGGTCACCGGGTGAAAGACATTGATCGCCTTGATGGCCGCCTCGCCCTGCTGCTTGTACCCGAAGATGAGGTCGATCCACTGGTGCAGGTTGTTCGCGACGTGTGGAGATTCGAGCGCCTGACGGTGAACGAGGACGAAGATACGACTGCTGTTGCCGGGGCACCACTTCGGCATTTTGACGTCTCCGACTTCGACGCCTATCTGACGACGACCGAGATTGAGTTGCTCGCGATTCCTGAACATTTCCGGGAAAAAGAAAAACTCGGGAGTGAGTTCTTTGAAGTCGGTGGTGGATTCGGAGCTTGCCAGACGCCATGTTGAGTTCATAGAGATGAACAGGCGGTCCGGGATGTCAAAGTTGTTATCTGAAATTTTTGTGGCTTTTATAGAACGGAAAAATGGAAACCATAAACTCAAAATAAAAATTTTGAAAAATAATGTTTTTTTTCAAATTTGATAAAAAAAAATGTCAATTTTCAAAACATTTTTCGCTTTATTTAAAAAAGTACGAAACGTCAAAAAATATTAGAATGATTTTCGAAATTAAAAAATTTTATCAAAAACAAAAGGTAGGGGCCGAGAGGGGCCAAAAATTCGATTCCTGTATACAATTTCACAAATAAAAATATTTAGAACGTTTTCATAAAAATTTTTTTAACCAAGTTTTCTATACATGATTGAAATAAATTTTCATTTGATCTGCCATTTTTGCACGTTCTAAAAAAGATGTCCCTTCAAAATCAAAAAAAAATCACATTTCAGAGCAGATTTTTATTACAAATTAGTAACAAAATATAAAAAATCAGATTCTAACCCCTCAAAAAACGCTGTTCCGAAAATTTTAAAAACAATTTATTTTATAACAAATTTTTTTCATTCATTTTTATGCAAAAAAAAAACAACTTTTTTTTTCATTTTGTTAAATTTCACAAAAAAAACCCACCTTGATACTCCAACGCAACATTGGTATACGGTGGCACCCTCACCAGGTAGTGTGCCACAATTCCCGTATTCGAGTAGTGACTTCCGTAGTGATACCCGCCAAAGCAGGCCGCTGTAAAAGGCTCGTCCGATCGAGACTCCTTTGCCTCGTCTGCGAGCTGGTTATAACTCGAAATGTAGTAATTCCTCATTCCGGGATTCTGGATAGCTATCGGCGTCGACAGATCCCGGAAAGACGTCGACAGTGTTAAATCGAGAGTTGGAAATGAGTAATTGGACAGAATAAATGGTAATACTGGATATTGCATGAGATCGTTGAACGACCTTCCCGCGAGTTTGTTGAGCGTCATGAGATAGTCAAAATTGGTCGTGTTCCCATTTCTCCAGAGATCGGTCATTCTCTTGAGCTGTCGTTCTTCGTCGACAAAGAGTCCGTCGTGTTTGGACGCTTTCAGTTGATTCACAAAAATATTCCGCTCCTCAAGCGTGCCAAAAACAATCAAAAAAGCATCTCCGGTCGTCGTAAAAAGTTCGAGCGCCGTGTCTTTCAGCGCGTAAAATCTGTAGTAAATCTCCGAAATATTCTTGTACGCCCACGCATAGGTCACCGGATTGCACTTTGCTCCTTTTTGCGTCGATCTTCCAATCTCGCCCATAAAATGGATTTTTCGATCGGAAATAATAATTTCGCCGAGACATTCAAATGCCGTCCTCACCAGCGTCGCTGTCAAACTCAGGTGTACCTTGTTGGACGCTTCGATGCAATCCGTGGTCGCGTAGTTGGAGCACGATTCCCTGAGCCTCTGAAGCGGCGGCGGGCAGGATCCCGTCGTCCCGACTTCCTCTCTTCTGCCGGGTTTGAGAAATCTGACATCGAAGCGATAATGATCAGGCTTGAGCCGTTTTCTTTCGCGGTAGGAGTTCTCCGTTGTGTCGAGGCTGCTGCCCTTGGGCCAGGAAGTTGCGTCGAAGAAAGACGCTTCGGGGTGGCAGAGTTCGAGTACCAGTCTCGAGAGGACTTCGTTCGCCTCCGCGCAGGCGTTTTTAACGCCACCGCAGTTTTGGACGAAAGCCTTACGGGGCTTGTTTTGGTATTCGGCGATTACACACGTTAGGTTTTTGGCTTTCTGAAAAAAAATTGGGTCGTGAAAACAAAATTCGTTTTTAGAAGATCTCTGGAATTTTTTTATGAATTTATTTTTAAACATCAAAAATTCAAATTTTTAGTAAAAATAATGTTACAAAAAAATTTGGTTTTATATTTTTTAAGATAAAATTTATTTTTAGTAAAAATCATTTAGATTTTTTTAATTCTAAATTTATTTTAATTCCAAAAAAAAATCCAAAAATTCGAAATCCAAAAATAATTATGAATAAAAATTGTTTTAAATCTTAAGTTTCTCCGAACTAAAAAAATTGAAGTTTTTAGTTAATTAAAAAAATTCGTTTTAACATTACGATAAAAAAATTCGTTGTTTGAAAAAAAATTCGAAATCAAAATTTTTTGCTAAGTTAAATAAATATGTTATTCCATTTTTCTAAAATCACGCCCCAACTCACATCATAAACAACCCGAATCAGCTGATCATCCTTCGAGCACAGCCTCTCGGCTTCGTCCCGCAGCGCAGCGATAAACCGAGCCTTCTGCACGAGGTACGACTGGACGATGAGCACCTGATCGTTGACAATGGTCCGAATTTCGTCCTGGGTCAAATTGGCCAGCGGTGATTCGAGCTGCATTTTACGCAGAAAACGGATAAGTCTGTCAAAATCTTTTCCGTACTCGATCCACAGATGATCGAATTTCGGACAGAGGGCGAGTTCGTGGAGTGCTATTTTCATGCCGTACTGGTAGTCGAGGTTGATGTTGAGCAGCGAATTGAGACACGCATCGCTTTCGTCGAGCTCGGATGCCATGAGCCTGACGATGGCGCATCTCCGGCGGAGAAGGCCTGCTTCATCGATGGGGGAGAGGTGGAGGATGTACGTCGAAGGCGTTGGGATCAGGGACTGCACGGAGAACAGGATGAAGGCTATCACCTCGGCTAGCAGGCTTCGGGCGGTGTCTTTGCACGCGCAGAGGACTTTGAACCACTCGGCTAGGCGCTGGAAAAAATTAGAACATTGAAAAAAATATATAAAAATTAAAAAAAAATAAACAAAATGCAAAAACTCGGAAAAAAACAGAATTTTTGGTAAAAAATGTGAATAGATATTTCACCAAAAAATTGTGCGAAAAATTACATTTTGTTCAAAAAAAGTTTTCTTAAATAAAATTTTCCTTTTCGCGTTTTTGTTTTTTCTGAATTACGCAAAAAAAATTAGCAAAATTTTTTTTCACAAATAAAAAAATGTTTTTATTTGTAAATTTTTCGAGGAAATTTTTTGACAAATAAAAAAATGTTTTTATCAGGAAAAACGATTTTATTTGTAAAAAGTCCAAAAGATGTGCATTTTGAGATTTTTTTTAATTTTAACAGAAATCCAGAATAAATCTATTTTTAAAACCAAACGCATTTTTTTTCAGATTTTTTGGTGTTGAATACGCAATATTTTTTAGTCAAAATCTCAACCGGAAAATTGAGGTTCACCGACTTTTGTTTGTCGCAAAAAAAATTTTACGAAAAAATGCAAAAAAAAATACGTTCTTATGCAATTTAAAAAAAAGGGAAAAATAAAAAAAAATTTAAAAAAAAAAAGAACCTTATTTCCGTCAGCGAAATTGCCCTTGCACGCAATCATGAGAATCTCAATAAATTTGTGAAAGAGGCATTCCTCCTGCGTTGTCATCCACTCCGGAATCTGTAGGTAGGAAAACAGGTTCGCCGAAGCTTGCAGGCCAAAAATGAGTCGTCTTGAGAGTTCCTCGAAGGGAATGATCTGGTTGATCTTCTGTCGTCGCTTTTTTCCGTCTCCTCTCGGGGCTCCGCCTTCGCTCAGTATGAGTGAAGACGTAAAATCCGAATCGGAGTAGTAGACTTCAAATTCTTCGTCATCGAAGCCAGTCTCCATGGATCCCGTGGCTTCGGGTCGCTCGTCGACAGGCTTGAGATTGGCTGCGGCGAAGGGATCGAGGACGACAGCCTGGACGGCATCAATCCACGTATCCACGAGTACGCACAGCGTCCGACGGACCATCTGACACGCGCACTTGAGGTAGGAGGGGTCGTCGACGGGCAGGCAGATGGCAGTCAGCCGCGACGAATCTCGATTCGCTTGAAACGTTGTAAACTCGAAATCAGCGACGAAGCAGAGGTGAATCAGGTCTTGGGCGCAGGTATACATGTATTCATCGTTGACTGCTACCGTAGAATTGATTATGGAGACAGCGAAGGACATCCAGCAGTCAAAGAGGGGGAAGACCGGACCGATCAGGGGTTTGACGCTGGAAAAATGGAAATTTTCAAATTTATAATAATAAAAAAAAGTTACAATTTTGGAAAATTTTATCAAAAAACCAAAAAAAATACAAAAAAAAATTATGGAAAACCCCGAAATAAATTTTTTTATAATACATAGTAATGGTTTTCAATTGTTTTCGCCCATGTAAAATTTTTGATTTTAAATAACAAAAATCAAAGTTCAAACACTGCAAAAAAAAAGTTAAAAAAAATTCTAAATATTTACAAAATTTGTTTCACTATTTTTTTAAAATGAAAAAAATAAGTATTCAATACACTAGAAAAATTTAAAATTGCCAAAAAAAAATAAAAAATAAAAATTTTTTACTAAAAAAATTCTACAAAACAAATTTTTACAAAAAAAATGTTTCGATTTTTTTCGCCATAATCCTCTCAAAAACCCAACAAACCTCGGAGTCTGGGCACAAAGCAACCTCAAAACATTGACCATCGTATCCACGATTCCGCACTCAAACATGGCTCTTCGAAGACTGCTGTTCATGTCGTACATCTTTTTGATCGACGCACAGACGAGCCAAAAAACTGCCGAATCGGCAACCGACGATTCCAGAAGAGAAAAAAGCGCGTGGAAAGCCTGATTTCTGAATGGCGTTGGTTCGACGCTGTGAACATGGTGCTGATCGAGACCGCGAACGACGTTCACCGCTTCACCTATGAAAATCGAAAATAACGAATCCGTGATTTCCATTGTCACCGGATATTTTTGAATTTGAGCCGCCAGAAGAACGAAGCCCTGCATTTGGATGAATCTGGCTCGATAGCCTTCTGCGCAACGATTCTGCAAAAAATTCCTAATCAAAGGAAATTTCAAACAAAAATTATTAACTTACCAAAAAAACCGTCAACAATTTGAAAACGTTATTTCTAACCTGTAAATCGGGCTGGTTCGTCAAATGGACGACGATTGTCTCCCAGGAGACGACGTCCAGCTCGATGACCGCCATCAGGCTGTCCTCGCAGTTGAGCACGATTTCCTGCATTTGATCAATCAGATTTGAGCGGACGCCTGTCAGCCAGTTCAGAGCCAACGGTGGAGGTGATGGAGGCGGTGGATCTTGGCTTTGCTCCGGAGAAGAGGGTCTTGTTTCAATTGAAGCCACTGACGATTTAGACGATAATGTAACAGGAGGGTCTGTTTCCAGGGTTTTGTTGTCGTCTCTAAAAAAAATTTTTATAAACACCGAAAAAATCACTGAAAAAAATGAATGACTAAAAAATTACAAAAATTCATTCGAAAAAAAGTAATAGAAACTGCATTTTTGATTTTTTGCATTTTCTGATTTGCAAAAAAAATTTCCTTTGACAAAAATATTTTTCATTTTTAAATTAATGAATTAAAATTTACATAAAATAATTACAAAAAAAATATTTCTTTTGTTTTTCTTCAAAACGTATTTTATATTAAAAAAAAATCATTAGAAATTTGTATTGTAAAATAAATAAATAAATAATTAAAAAATAAGCTAAATTTTAAATTAAATGTTTTTATTAAAAAACGAGTTTTTTTAAAACGCAAATTTTTTCTTTTTTTTAATTTTAAAATTTTATCACAAAAACCAAAAAATGGGAAAAATGGAAATCTCAAATTGAATATTTGCTGCAAATTTTTCAATTTTACGCGTGTAAAATTCCTATTTTTTTTCTAAATTTTCCAATTGTTACAAAAAACACAAAAACAAAAAAAAAATTTTTTTCATTTTTTTAAAAAAACCCACTTTTCTCCCGAAACCACAGAACACGGCCCCTCGCAGTATTCGACACAACCATCCAAATTCCAGCACTTCCTCAGTTCGTCTTTGATCTCCGCGATAGACTGCGTTGATTTCCAGATATTTCCAAGTTCTTCCTTGTCCACGCCCCGTCTGAGCAGGTCATCGAGGTAATCCGCGAGCAGGCAATGATTCTTCACGGCAGCCAGGGCTTCTTCGTCGGTATCTCCACCACCACCACCGTCGCCGCCGCCGTCGCCGTCGCCGTCGCCCTGAAGGCTGGTTACAGTGCCAGGATCCGGTACGATTTCTTCCGGACGAATCCATTCAGTGTGGCTCTTGAGCGTAAAATCGAGGTACGTGTCCTGGGCCGTCTGGGAGAGGAAGATGAAGTTCCAGAGGGCAATGACTGCTTGGACACGATATTTATCCTCGTAAGCCAACCGTTTGGTTATCGAAGATACGGATTTGACCACAATCTCGGTTTCGTCGTCGTCGTCTGTCATGAAGCGGGATGCGGTTTGTTGCATGTCCAGGATCGTCTAAAAATTAATATCCATGAAAACTCTATTGTTAAAAAACGTAAAAAAAATCATAAAATATCAAAAGTAATTTTTTTACAATTTCGCATGCAAAAAAACGTTTTTTCGAAAAAATTCTAACTTTTTACAAAAAAAGTTAATTTTACATAAAAAAAATATTTTCATTAAAAAAACCCCAAATATTTATAATAAATTTTATGGTTTTTTTAAAAACCGTAAAATTTCAAAAATTCTTTTTATTTTATTATTTTAATTTTTTTTAATTTTACATTAAAAAAGTTTTTTTACAATACAAAATCCAGAATTTTTTAAATAATTTGCTCTAATTTGTTTCGAAAAAACTTGTATAAAAAAATTTTTTGTCCACAAAAATTTGTATAAATAGAAAAAAAACCCACGGTAAGCAAAGCCGTTAAAAAATCATTGGCATCCAGCATGGTGTTATTGATCCCCGCAAACTTTGTTTTTGTTGGGCTGAGTGAACGCTTGACAATTCTGAGCAGTCTGACAAAGTATGCCAACTTGGATGCCCGCCAGAGTTCGGTCATCTCGATGAGTGTCTTGAGGAGGTTCGGCTCGAGGATCACCGTGTAGTACGACACCTTTGGTTGTCCGTTTGCTTCGAAATCAATGTTGCTGAAGATAAAATTGACAATTTCGACAAAGATAGGATCGGTCATGTGCGATGAAGGCGTGTTCATGATCTGGGCGAGGACGTAGAAGCCGTTCATCGTGACGAACTCTCCGTAGAAGCGGGAAGATCGACGGAGGGTGGAAAAAAGTAGACGGATCGCGGCGAGCTGGGCTGCTGCGTCGTAGGCTCTGTCAACTGTCTAAAAAATTTTCGTTAATTAATTACAATTTTGAATTAAAAAATTGCGATTAATTTTAATTTAAAAATTTTGAAAGAAAAAAAACTATTTTAAAAAAAAATTTAAGTTTGAAAAAAATAGAAAAATTAATTAAGTAAATAATTAGAAGTTAATTAATTACCGAATTTAATTTTTATTAAAATTTTTTTTTTTATTTTTACTCAAAAAAAATAAAAAATTAAAATTTTTATTTAAAAAAAATAAAAATTTTTATTAAAAAAAACAAAAATAAAAATTTTTATTTTAAAAAAATTTAATGACAATAAAAAAATTCGAAATAAAAAAAAATAATAATTTTTCCTGAAATTTTCAATTTTTGTGAAACAAAACAGAACAAGTTTTTTTTATAAAAAAATAAACTTACCAAAGCCATCAAAAACACGCAAATCTTGACGGATCCAATAGCCCGAAAAGCCGCATCCAAAGTCTGAGGCATCCTATTCACAATCGGGCACTGCCATTCGATCGGAGCATCTTTGTACATGGTCAGCCAGAGGAGAGGACTGATCCTTTCCGTATCAATGCCTCGCTGGAAGACACTCAGACTGTAGTTATGGGCTGTCGATGCATTCACCACGCAGAGCACATTTCTCTGGTACTTGTGAATGTACCTTCTCGGCTCGTATACGACATCCACGATATTTCTGGGATGCGCAGCCATCAGACTTCGTGATTCCATCGTTGATCGAAAAGACGTATACGAGTCCGAAGCACAGCACTCGGTCATCCACGAAGCCTCGCAGCCGAGGGCCCGGAAGACGACGAGGCCTTCGAGGGGGAGAACGCCTTTGAACGCTGTCACAGTGCTCAGCTCGTAGATCGGGACTTGGGAAGCCGACGGGGTCGTTGACACGGTCGAACCGAGGCAAATCTCGATGGGAACAGACGCAGAGTAGTTCGGGGGGACGATTGTCGTGTTGTGGACGTAGTAGCGACCGCCGATGAAAGCGGCAAAGTGGACATGGCAATCCTGAGTCGTTCGAAGCCCGAAGGAAACATTGTGCCACGTGATTTTGGATTCATGCTCCAGTGCCGGTTTGAATAATCTTCTGACCTACAAAAAAATCATCAAAACAAAAAAAATTAGGAAAAAAAATTTCGAATTCGTAAAAAAAACATTTTTATCAAGAAAATCAGTAATTTTACAAAAAACACACAAAAATGTGCAAAATGTGACTAAAATTACTCGTTTTGCTCATAGAAATTTTTATAGAGAAAAAATTGTGGCAAGAAATATTTACAAAAAATATCAAAAATCAAACAGAAAGTTTTTTCAATAAAATTTGTCTGTAAATAATTTCAAAATCCTACAAAAAAACTTTTGCATCAAAATTTTCCAAAATAAAAAACATTGAACTATAAAAAAATTATTTTTTAATAAAATAAATTCGCAACTCACCACAAATTCCTTGCCGATAGGCTGTCCGAGCAAGAAGACCTTCGCCGAGACGCTTCCAGTCGACGGATAGTAATAGACATGCGCCCTCAGCATAGGCGTGCCAATGGACGCGATATGAAGCGGAAAACTTTTCAGATCGTGTTTTCGATGATTCCCAGCCGCGATCCAAAAAGCCAGCGTAATTCCATCGTTTAGGAAAATGTTATGCTTCGGATCGAGGATAAAGGACGCCGCTGCGCTCCGCACAATCTTTGATGACGCCGGTGGATTTTCGGCCAGTGGATTTGGGACGGATGGGTCTACTGCGAAGGACGCCTGCGGCATTTGGACGCAACACACTGGCTCGACGGGGGTTGTCGTGATGAGACGATTCAGGGATTCTGCAATGTTCTGCGCGGCCCGGGGACCGTCGTAGCTGGGGCCGAGAAACTTTTTCAGCAGTTCCGAATTCGGGAACGCAGAAATAATATCCGCGATTTTGTCGACGACTTTTCCGATCAAATTGGAACTTGCCCTCGGCTCGTGACCATTTTCACCTGCCAGCAACTTATAAACATCGAACAAAACATCCGAAATCTGCTTCAACGAAACCTGCTTCAATCTCGGATCCAACTTCTCAAAAGTCAGTAAATCCAAAACCTGACCAATTCTGTTTTCCAGCGACGAATCAATTTCCCCGGACTGTTCGATGACTCTTTTGAGCAGTTGAACGGAGACAAAGAGCGCCGCTTCATCGACCAGGACTTCTTCCGTCAAAGGTGGTCTTTTTTCCGTGGGTGGAATCGTATCCTCAGCATCAGATGCACTCGAAGTCCCCACTTGTTCCGGGTCGGAGATGACGTCATCTCCCATCCAATTATCCGTCAATTCGCCGCTGATGTTGTCCAAATCAACAATTTCGAATGACGTCCGAGAAGCTCGGGCAAAGCTGCAGGCTGCGATGAGGGTTACGTCGGAGTCCATTTGGAGGGTGGACAGAAGATTGGTAGTAAAGGGGGTTGGAAAATCGCGCTGAAAAATAAGAAAACTATAAATTTGGACCAACGAAAACAATTTATGCTTCAAAAAAACTAAATTAAAAAAAAAATCGAAAAAAAAACTGTATTTATATTTTTGACAAAAATTATGCAGGTCTCGACGCGAATGTTTTTGAACTTCTCAAGAAATTTTCTTGGGGTTCTCAAACGGAAAAAAAATTTTTACTTATGAAACTTCTTT
The DNA here is from genome assembly GCA_963969345.1 of Turbatrix aceti. Lineage (NCBI taxonomy): Eukaryota > Metazoa > Nematoda > Chromadorea > Rhabditida > Panagrolaimidae > Turbatrix > Turbatrix aceti. The sequence goes on from OZ017768.1 coordinate 2,690,624, forward strand.
TTTCTACCGTGTCGACTGGTAAGCTTTTTCGGAGTCAAATATTTATAATAAAAATTGAAACAATGAAAAAAATTTTTTTTCAGGGTTTACAACAGAAATTTTTTGGAAATATCTAAAATCAGTTTTTTACAAATTTCAAAAGGGAAATTTTTTAAACATCGTTTGTTTGATAAATCTTTTTCAAGATTACCATAAAATTTTTTTTATCTTTTTTTGGTAAGTTTTTTCACGGTCTAAAACAGTTTTTTTGGGTCCGTTAAACAGCAACTTTTTTCAGCATATTGAATGAACATTCCCAGAAAGAAAGCATTTTTTTAAATCCAAAAAAAAATCTTACAATTTCAAAATTTCACCCAAAAACAAAAAAATGCTCAAACCCAAAAAATCAATCCCCTCCTTACCTGATTCACCTGTCCAGATGACGGTAAAAACGGTGAATTGAGACACCTCGTGGCAAACACGAGGATATCGACGAGACGGGTAATTCTCCGCCTCGCATCGTGTTTTTCGGTCGTCGACAGCGCAGAGATGCACTTAGTAGCCAGTACTTCGCATTTCTCGTTGACAGCTTCGTTTTGTGCGACTGAAAAAAAAACACACCATCATCCATAAATGCACTTCTTCGCCTTCGATCAATTTTTTTTTTTCAATATAATTTCCTACCTCGAGCAAAAGTCAGCACGCCACAGAGCCTGTCGAATTCAGCGTGGTCATCCGAATCAATCAAATCCATGAAAACATCGTTGGAAGCCGCCTTTTCGAGTTCATCCAGAAAAAGTTGACCCATCTGAACTGTTAACGACTCCGGCAGTGGATTGTGGTTGTTTTTGATTATAAATGACGTCAGCGTAGAAATGAAAGGAGTGTACACTTGCGGATTGGAAAATTGACTCGCGCACAAACCAGCAACAAATTCTGTGCTGAAATAAAAAACAGAAAAATCAAAAAAATAAATAAATCAGTTTCGTACCCCAAACAAATTGTAAACAGAAAAAGATAACTACAAAAAAAGCGGAAAGGTGTCATTTGGCGTTCACGTGCCCGAGAAACGCAGAATTATAAATAAATAATTACATTTACTAAAAATTAATAATTTAATCAATTTGGAATGTCAGAAATTAATTAAATAACGCCAATAAAAACTGGCCTTTAAGAAAAGCGCGCTGACCTTTCAAGAAACTTTGCATGGAGCTTATTACCTGTTTTTTTTTTAGCAAAAAAATATGAAAAGTTGATGAAAAGGTAAAAAATGGTCCGAATGTACCCTTTTTACCAAAATTGGATTTGCAAACATGAAAATTCCAAAAAAATGCATTTCAAAAACTTTTCGGATTCAGAAAAGAAAAAATATTACGATTTGTCCAATTCGAAAAAATTGTGTCCAAAAATTTCAGAAAGCCATAAAAATTTTTGCAAAAAAATTAATAAAAAATTTTACTTTAGCAAAACAAATCCAAAAAGTTTGATTGCAATTAGTTATAAATAAATTTGTCAAAAAGCAACAAAATTTTTTCAAATCATGAAAAAATGTTATTTTTGAGCCAAAAAAGTTCGTTAAAAAAATTTCAAGACGGAACGGTTTTTGGCAAAAAAAAAAGTGCAAAAAGTTCATTAGGAAGAACATACTGGTTTCTGCGAACGTTTTTGACCAAAAAATTGCCTTTCAAGCAAGAAAGCTCAAAAAAAAATATTTCAGAAGCAAAAAAAATTTTTGCGTTAAGAAAAAAAATTCAACGCCCTTCCCCCAAAAAATCTATAAGTTCAAAAAAAACTCACCCCCGTATTTTGCCCCAAACGTCAGGGTATGAGGCTGCGACGTAGCAAACGACGTTGAAAGCCAGCTGCCTTAGGCACAGGCTACAGGCTTTGTTTGTGACAGCGTCAAATATCAGCCACCTGGTTATCATTTCTATCGCTGACTTTCTCACATACTTTTTGCCCGACAGAAGTTTTGACAGTACAAAAACCGTGTAAATTATTCGTCGCCGCGGATTTTCTTCTTCCTCAGCAAAAATGTTTCCAAGGTCGATGGATGAAATTGCGTCGGTTGTGTTTCTGGATTTCGAACAGACACTTTTTTGGATGATCGAAAAAAGTGTTTTCGCGGTAGAAGAATTTGGGTCGACTTTCAGGACACAGGTCAGATCGATGATTTGCTGGATCGAAAGTTGACCAGAATCCAGATTAGCCAGGATGACTTCCAAATAGGACGGCACCAAACTCCTGGAAAAAAAAACTCAAAAATTCATTCTTTCTACCCCAAAAAAAAATTGCAAACCTGTCAACTTTGACAACGTGATCCCGAATAATTTCGACAAATTCGTAAATAAACTTTGAAATTTCCGAAAGCTCATCACGCCTTATGGGAGCCACAGGCGTCGTCGTGAGCTTGGCAGGTTTCTGGAAAATCCCAGACAACAGCCCGATGATTTCATCCTCCGTAAATCGGGGTAGAAGACGTCGAATGGCATTGAGAGCATCCCGTCGCTGGTTGGCAGTCAGAATGCGCGATCGGGAGTAGGCGATGAGGGGGAGACGGATCGAGCCTTGGACGACAAAGGTATACACGTTTGAGAAGGTTTCCGCGGATCTTGAAAACTGAAAATAGGAAAAAAAGTTTAAAAAAATCAAAGCGCACAAAAAATGTATAGAAAATAATTTTTTGTTTTTAAAAAAAGTTTGATAGACCGTAAATTAACGTTTTGAAACGAAAAAATTTAATAAAAAGGATTTTTTAGGCTACAGTATGATGTATGTCAGTTCGCATCAGTTTTTGCCGTCTTGAAAAATGTATGAGTAACTACAAAACAAAAACATAAATTTAAATTTTTTAACGGTAATTCAAGGTGTTTGAGCGAAAAAAAATTGCGCGCTCAAAAATAAAAATTTTGTGTAATTTTTTTCGTTTAGTAATTTTTTGAGAAAGTTACCAAAATCATAAAAAAATGTTGATAGCGACTTCCGCGTCAAAACCCTTCATCGCAAAAGTCGACTTTTGTGCGAAAAAAACCTAATAAAAACTTTTTTACCCCAAAATAAAAAAAATCGTAAGTTACGACCGAAAGCCAAAAATTCCTAATTTTTTTTATTTTCCCTCAAAAACACCCAAAAAAACCCACCAAACTGACGTAACCGATGGAAAAGTCAAAAAAGTCATTAAAAACCATTTCGAGAGCCTCGCCGCCGAGTCTTGTCGCGAGTTCGACGTTCACCTCCCCGATAATCTTTGCCAGGAAAGCCAGATTCCTGTGTCCGTCGTTCCAGGGCATCCCGGGTGCAAACGCCCTCGACAGAACACTCCATGGTCTTGGAATTCTCCTGAGAATACTGATTCTTCCGGCAGTTCTCAAAACGATGAGAAAGAGGTCAAAGAAGCTGTCTGCGAGTGCTGGAAGATAACTTTGCTCGCAAGCTTCCAGATCCCAGGAAAAGTCCATCATCCGTTCGGGACCAAAGTAGAAGGCGTGGAGTATGTAGAGTTCATGGAACTGCAGAGAAACTTCGGGCAAATTGTGTTCGGCTTGTTCAGCTGCGACAAACTGGGGAGGTTGGTGGTAGGAAAGCTCGCGACCCGCGTACGTGAAATCGGAGACGTCGAGTGAGGTAAGGAGGACGGCATCGGTGTCGTGGAGATTTTGAAGAGAACACTCTTGCTCCAGTACTTGTTCGTAAAAGTCGATCACATCTTGGACTATTGTTGGGTTGTCTAAAAGATGCAAATTGGACGATTTTAGGTACAAAAGGGTAAAAGTGATCAGAAAAATTGAAAATCAAGGAAAAACACCAAAAACTGTAAAAAACTACAATTTTCCAGTCGAGAACACAGTACTATAACAGTGATAACAAAATTACGGTCAATTGATATTCGATAAAGAGTTGTTTTTGAATGTTTTACGTTATATTTTTACCCTAGCGTACCAAAACTTGAATTCCGTGCAAAAAATCTAAATTTACGATATCGAACGACGAAATTCACATCGTATTTGATCCATTTTAATTTTCTCTAGTGGTTTATGAATTTTTTCAATCTAAAATCCATAAACTGAGATTTTATTAATAAATTACGTCAAAAAATAATCAAATTGTGCAATACAATTGAAAACGAAAAGAAAAAAACTATAAACCCCCACCCCCAAAAAAAACTGTAAAAATTACCGAAATGTACAACTTTCCATTCGAGAAAACTGTCCACTAAAGTGATAAACAAAATTACGACCAATTGAAATCCTATTGATTTTCCGATATTTTTCATCTTATCGAAGCTATTTTTGAACGTTTCACATCATAATTTTTCATTTGAATATTGCAATTTGAATTTCATGCAAGAAATCAAAATTTACCAAACTTAGCGACGATTTTCCATAGTTTGGCCTGTGTTTACCCTTCCCTGGTGACTAATCGACTTTTTTCAACTCACTGAATTGCAAATTCGTCTCATTTGACCTCTACAATGATTTTTGGTTTACCACATTTCGAAATGCTTGTTTATCGACTATATATAAAACTTTGAAAATCATTTATATCCCTTTTTTCGGTCTTTAAAAAAACATGCGAAAAAAATATGAACATGACATCCCTTAAAAAACGCAGGCAACGCATGGGACATCCCAAAGTATGTACATAAAACCCAGTCACTCACCGCAATCAACCGTCGCCCGGCCGAGGAGGTCGTAGAGCAACGCTATGAACGACATCTCCTGACGTCCTTCACCGTCACCGTCACCGTCACCGCCATCGTCATCATCGATCTCGACATGGACTTGGAACGGAAGTGAGTCATACTGCTTGAGGATTTCGATTAGTATTTCTGGAAGCGTCTTGTTGGTGTTGTTACCCGGCGCCATCATCTGGATGACAGCATTGGAGGAAGAACCACCAGATACTGCCTTTCACGCTCGGAAGATCCAAAGCGAGTTGTATGCGTCGATTGTTGCCGGGCTGTAGGACAAAGAGTAGTAGTAGCAATCCCGTAATAAAAAAAATAGATAACGTTACTCCAGTTCTACTACGAGTGACCCGCTTTTTTTGTCAGTTGACGAGCAGCGGCTGGTGTGGTTGGTAACCAATTGCAAAGACGCATGCACGCTGCGCGCAGTGTTTTTTTGTCAAATTTGCTTTTTTGGTGTTCTTGCAGCGAAAAAAAAACGATTGTTTTTTACGTTTTTTTACTGCAACTTTCTTTTCTACTGTTTTGTATCGTAAATTTTGATTATAATAATTTTTGGAATTCAATTTACGACGCGCTGATGCAAAAATGTGACGTAAAACGATCAAAAAATATCGCAAAACTCACAAACTATCAATTTATCGTAATTTTGTTCATTGATTCCGTTACTTCAGGAATCTAAACAAAAATAAATAATTTGGAACAAAGACTGAATGTCCAACATTGAAAACTACGGTTACGATAAACGATGTCGACTTTCTGCATGGATCCTCGAGGAGCCAAATGAATGACACATTTCGCGGGAAGACACTCGAGCTGTTTCTTTGGTGTTTTGCAGCGAAAAAATCCTATCGTAGTTTCCTCTTTTCCTTTCACTTAGTTTTTCTTTTGCCATTTTTTGTGCCTGGCAAAAAGCTGTATCTTCTAATGCGAAATTAGGGGTGATCAATTGTTTTTTTGTAGTTTTTGTTCGGTTGTCACGTTTTTTTTGCATTTTTTAAACGTTTGTTATCCATGAACGTATTTTGATGCTGTTTTCTTTTGATTTTGTGCTAAAGCAACGCTATCTACGGCGTAATTACTTGTTTTTTTTTGTTTTATAGGCGAGCGGTGTTGGACTCCGTACAGTTTGTCTTTTACACCTTGCGGAAAGTATTTTTGATCATCGAAACTCCAAAATACGGTATCTGAATTCTCAAAAACAGTATGGCATCGTCAGAACACACGAAACGGCGTGTGTGTTACTACTATGACAGTAAGTTATGTTTTTGCGGTTTGAAAATTTATTTTGGGTCGCATTTTTTTATTTTTTTTTACATTTTACCTTTTTTACCTTATAAATCGTGTTTCGCCCCTGAAAACAACTCCAACTTTTTCCAGCATGCGTTGGCAACTACTACTACGGTCAGGGACACGTGATGAAGCCTCACCGAATCAAGATGGCTCATAGCCTCGTCCTGAACTACGGTCTCTACAGGCACATGGAAATTTTCGTAAGTTCTCTATTTTTTATTTTGGCCTAAAAATATCAATTTTCAGCGACCCTTTCCCGCGACGTACAACGATCTCGTCAGATTCCACACCGAGGATTACGTTAACTTTCTCAGGGATTGCACACCGCAAAATTTGAAGCTTTTCAACCGACAGACTATCAAATGTGGGTTTTTTAAAACAAATTTTTAAGGTTTAATTTTTGATTGATTATTTTTTAGTCAACGCGGACGAAGACTGTCCCATCTTTGATGGTCTCTATGAATTCTGCCAGATTTCAAGCGGTGGATCTCTGGCTGCAGCTGTCAAGTTGAACAAGCGAAAAACGGATATTGCAATCAACTGGATGGGTGGACTGCATCACGCGAAGAAGTCCGAGTCATCGGGCTTTTGTTACACCAATGACATCGTGCTGGGCATCCTGGAGTTGCTCAAGCATCATGAGCGGTTGGTTTTTTTGAAAAAAAGGACAAAAATGGCTTTTTTTGCGCCGAAATCAAAAAAAAAGAATGACAAAAACTAAAAAGAAACGTTATTTACTGCAAAAAAATAAATCGAGCCACTGAAGATTTTTTTGGAAACAAATTGTGATTTTTTTATTCCACTTTAAAGTGCATTTTTACCAAAAATTAAATTTTGTAAAAAATTTTGAACGACAATGAAAACTTTTTTTTAAATTATTTGTCCAAAAAATATTTTTTTACTTCTTTTAAATTCATTTTTAGAAAATTTTGTAAAAAAAAGTTTTTTTACAAAATTTTTATTTTTCTGGTCAAAAAAATTTTGAAAAGTGAATTTAAAAATAATCAAAAAAATATTGTGCGCTTCTAATTTTTTATAAAACAAATATGAAAAATGGGTTTATTAAAAATAAATTTCATTTTTATAAAATTATCCGAAAAACACTTTTTCAGCGTGTTGTACATCGACATTGACGTCCACCACGGCGACGGCGTCGAAGAAGCATTCTACACAACGGACCGCGTGATGACGTGTTCATTCCACAGGTATGGCGACTTTTTCCCCGGCACCGGCAACATCACGGACGTCGGAATGGGCCAAGGCGAGCGCTACGCCGTCAACGTGCCCCTCAGCGATGGCATCACCGACGACGCTTACAAGTCCATCTTCGAGCCCGTCATCGCCCGTATCATGGAGACCTACCGGCCGAATGCCGTCGTGCTGCAGTGTGGCGCGGACTCGCTGAACGGCGATCGCCTCGGCAACTTCAACATGACTCTGCGGGGTCACGGAAACTGCGTTCGATACCTGAGGTCGTTCAACGTGCCCCTCATGCTCGTCGGGGGCGGCGGATACACGGCGCGCAACGTCGCTCGATGCTGGACGTACGAAACGGCACTCGCTGTCAATCAGGAGATTTCCAATACGCTGCCTCACAATGATTACTTTGAGTTCTACCAGCCATCCTTCAAGCTTCATATCGATCCACAGATTGGCTTGCGCGATGAAAATGCTAAGGATACGCTTGAAAAATTACAGTAGGTTTTTTTAGAAAAAAAATTGGTTTTTATATATTAATTTTTTATTTTTTTAGGCAAGCGGTCTTTGAAAATCTTCGACAACTACCTCATGTACCTTCCGTCCAGATGCAACGCGAGTTTTTTACACATTTTTAAAAAAAGGATTTTTTTCCGTGAACAAATTTTAATTTAAAAATTACTTTTTTTAGATTTTTACGTATATGTTTATGATTTTAATTTTGTTGTATAATTTTAAAACAGTATTTTAATTTTTTTGCTAGCTTTTTATGAAAATTTTCTGCGTTTTAAAAATTTTTATGTAAAATTTTTTTAATTTTATTACTTTTTTAACAGAAAATTGATTGAAAAATGCTAAAAAAAATTTAGCCCTCAAACCAGATGCCGTAAACGTCGAAGAAGTCGAAAACATCTGTCTAGAATCCTCGAACCCGGACGAACGTCTCACCGAAGTCGAAACTGACAAAATGATCGAGGATCCCGGAGAACTCTACGACGGAGAAAAAGAAGGCGGCGGGCGCAACGAACAATCATCAAAGCCAGCCAAGCGTATACGCTTGGCAGCAGCTTCTTTTCCGACCGTGCTCACGGTCTCTTCCGAAGACGAGATGGAAGTTGACGCCACCGACGACAACAACAGTCCTGTCGAGCCACACGCTATCATGAAGGAGGATGAAAATGCAAACAGTACCCAGGAAAAGTTGCCGTATGTTTTTATGAACAAAATTTGGGTTTGAGACGTGTGTTTTTTATATTTTTTTTAGGAAAACGATTGTTGAAACTCTTTCCGTTCAAATGCAAGCCCTCACACCGGTGAATGCCGTGAACGTCAAAATGGCCGAAGAATCCTCGATTCCCAACGAACGTCCTACCCAAGCCAAAAGCGCCAAAGTGATCGTGGACCTCGGCGAACTCTACGATGGGGAAAAAGAAGGCGGCGGGCGCAACGAGCAACAATCGTCAAAGCCAGCCAAGCGTACGGCCGCTTCCTTTCCGCCCTTGTTCACGATATCCGACTCCGAAGACGCGATGGAAGTCGACGGCAACAACAGTCCTGTAGAACCACAGGCTGTCATGAAGGATCAAAATGCGAAGGATACACATGATAAATCGCCGTAGGTTTTTTATTAACAAATTTGGCTTCTTTTAAAAAACTTTTTCAAAAAAATGTGTTTTTTATGATTTTTTAGGAAAACGGTCGTTGAAACTCTTTCCATTCAAATGCAAGCCCTCCAACCTATGAACGCCGTGAGCGTCAAAAAGGCCGAAGAATCTTCGAATCCCAACAAGCGTCTAACCAAAAAGGCAGGAGGCGGCGGGCGTAACGAGCAACCATCAAAGCGACCCAAGCGTAGCGGGAAAACCCTAAGGGCCGTGCTTAGGGAAATCGCTAGACGCGTGGAGAACGGATTGACGTCATCCGACTCCTCTGAAGACGAGATGGATGTCGACGTTACTGGAGACAACGGCAGTCATGGAGGCGTCAGAAAATAACATGACCCAGGGCTTGAAGTTCGGAAGACACGGGTTTACACTCTTTTATTTTCTTGGTCTACTTTTTTGGGGAAAAACAATTTTTTTCGGTCTCAACTCAATATTTTCTGTGTACACAATTTTTTCCACCCATATCACCTGTTTTTACCTGCCTGACAAACTTTTTATCTTTCAGACAAAAAAAAAACGTGTCCCTAATCACCGGAATTTTTACCGTTGTTATTTATTTATTTCAAGTAATTTTTTGCGTCTAATAAACACGAATAATACAGGTAAAAGAAAGTAATTCAGAAAGTTTTAAAACACAAGCTCCAATTATTTTTTCAAAATGACAAAATCCTACGAAATCGGAAAAATACCGTCAAATGTAGAGTGAGAAAATAAATTCGACATTTTCTGTGAGAAGCACGTTCGGATTATAAATCATTCCCTTATCGGGATCGCATTCAAAAAACAAGTCGTCCGTAAAAAATCGTGGAATTGTAGTTAGACGGCGGCGTGCTTTTTTGGCCAGGTAAGTATCAAAAGTCAGTTTGACCCTGACGCTTTCCGGAGTCTGACGCAGTTTCGCAATCAGCTTCTTGTAGGAACGCGTAAAGTCCTTCAGACTGTAGTGCCACCGGCTAAAAATGTTCAGGTCGATGTTCTGAGTGTCCGGAAAAAGAGTCCACTGACTGTCGATCATGTTGATGACTTTTCCCATGGATAAGGATTGAAAATTCCAGATAGTGTAGATCGCTTTCAAATTTTTAAAGGCTTCGTTGAAACGGGAAATGACGCCGGTATCCTTGTAAAACGGAATTTCCTCCGCATATAGCAAAAGGAGAGTCTTTGAGTTCCGATAAAATTTACTCTACAAAAACAAAAAATTATTCATTTTTCGAAAAAAAACGAGAAGCTAAGGCAAATTGTGTTCAAAAAACGATAAAATTTATAGCAAAATAGTTTTTTATAATTTCCATTCACTTTCGAATAAATTTATACCTAAAACACCATATTTCTTCTTCATTTTTTTTACAAAAAAAGTCTGCGACATACATTTGGGAGCAAATAAATATCAGAAGACAATGGTTGCATTTCTAGAAGCCCCTAGTTCTTTCTGAAAAAAAAAAAACTCACGAGTGTTTTGTTTTGGTATTTAAAGAAATTGCTGTTACTGACAATCAGGGTTTCAAAGCGAGGGATAAAGCTCTGAATTTCCTCAACTTGATGTTCATTGATCCACAACATCTGAGCAATCGAAATCAGGTTTTTGACTTCAGAAGACAAAGAAATGTCGGAATACAGTTTCAGTTCTTTGAGACCTGAAAACTGGTGCTGAAAAAACTCCCAAAAATAAAAAACTTAAAAAAAAAAACCTTCACTGCGACGATAAATTTTGTCCAGCATCAAAAGTTCAATATCAATTGGATCTTTGGCGATCTTGATTTTCCGGATGAAATAGGCCGTCCAGTACAAGTACCGTATCCCATCACCGCGACGCATTTTGCGATTAATTGTGTAATGGCCGGAACAATAACTCTATAAAAAAATAGCTTCATTTAAATTTAAAATATAATAAAAAAATAAAAACATACCTGAAACATAAAAATGTCGTCATAGAAGTAAACTTTTACGGTACGCATGAAGGAGTCAAATTCCAGACACATTTCGTGGGAAGACAAGACGAGTTCTCTGAACGCAACAGGATCTTTTTTTTGGAACAGCATATCAAGTAGGACCCGATGGTGATAGGCATTAGACAGCGGAGGCATTTCGATTCGGCTTCAGACTCCTGAAAAGTGCAAAATAACAGATTTTCCGTGACGACGTATCGCGATTAGGGTTTCAGCCCCCCCCCCCTCGTCCCCGCGAAGATCCCCTCGGGGGTGGCCCCGCGACCCCCGTCCCCGTCAGATCCCGTCTCCGACGGAAGTAAAATTCCTCGTCCCCGACGAAACCTGCCCCCGACATTGAACAAAATTTGTTGTCAAACGCGTAAAATCGTTCAAAAACAACACAAATAGGTAAAAAAAAAACAGCGCAAAATACGAAAAATTTGTTCAAAATAAGCCTCATTTTTTGTTTTAAGGCAAATTGGTACGTTTTTAACACCATTTTTTTCGATTTTTTCTGGTGAGTTGTTAAACTCGGGGGCGATTTTCCCCGTCTCCGACTAGATCTGTCCCCGTATGGGAAGGTAAAGCTAACAATTCAAAACCAAAGAAAAGGACAATAAACACGCGCATCTTTTTGTCGAACGCTCATTACTTTTTGGCGCGTAACGTGTAATGCTTCTCTTTGCTAGATTTTTTTTTTTAAATAAAGGAGGCCAAAAGGGGCCGAGAAAAAACGACCCCGGCCCCCGGGGGCCGAAAGGGGCCGCGGCCCCCGGGGCCGGCCCCCGATGTTTGACATGCCTGGTTGAAACCCAAATCGCGATTGAGTAAAAATGCAAAACAATTTGGGCGAGATCAATACAGCAAAAAAAAATACGACAGCGAAGAAGGCCCCAAAAAAACAAAAAATTCTAACGCATCAGATCCAAACGGGCGGGCGCCCGCTGTAACCGAGCTTTGCACCCTGCGGGCAATATTCGGGATTCTTTGTTACCGTTTCTTTGGTGTTTTGCCTATCGTAGTTTCTACTTTTCGATCGGATTTATTTTTTTCTTTTCGTTTATCCTCCGCCTAATTTGATTATTTTTTTATTGTTGAATAAAATCGTTTTTACATAAACAAATGAAAATTTAATAAAAAAAAAACTATCACAATTCACAACAAAAAAATAACCATTTTTTATGAAGAATCTGAAATTTGTCGAGTGAGAGAATTTCTACGCAGACGACATTTACGAGCGGCTTCCTTGTTACGTCCTCGCCGGCGAATCTTCTTCATGAGAGCGCGTTGAACGTCCGAAAACGATGGATCCACGAGAAGGCGTTGCAGTTCCCTGTGAGTCATCTGGACGAGTTCTTCTGCGCTGGCAGGAAGATTGTGGCGCCGGACGAGGGCGTCATCCTGAGACGCACGGCCTGGGCGACGAGATGACTTCTGTGGACTTGGTGACTTTTTTACGCGCCGGGATTGTCTCTTTTTGTTTTTTTCATCGACAACGGCGCCAAAGTTGATATCTCTCTCTTCTGGGCACAATTTTCCGTAAAAACGGGATTTTGGGGATGTGGAATCCGAGGAATGAGAATCGTTTGAAAAGTAATCACTGAAGGGAGAAGATGCAGCTGATTTTTGTGATTTCGGGTGAAATGGTTCGTTTTCGAGGTTTTTGAAGGTATCAGAGACGCTGTGAGAATTTTCGTAGTCCTGGTTGACGGAATTTGACGAAAAATCGTTTAGGTCATGTTTTGCAGTGGAAAATTTGTCTTCGTTGATCTGCATCATCGCCTCGGGTTCGTCTGCCTCTGGGAGTTCAACGGCAGCAGTGGTGATCGGTTCGTCCAGGAAATACGGTGGCAATTCGCCCAAAACAACTGACCCGTCAAAAAAGGCGCCAGGTTCTGGTTTGGACCTGTTATGCGCCGACGACGACGATGAACACGACTCAGCCGCTGGGAATTCCGGAAAATGGGTTTTGCGCATCTGATCGTAATCACCGTTTTCTATACCAGCCATGGAGCATCCCGGTTGTCCAGCACGCATTTCTTCATCACATTGAACATCGGGTGCCGAAACCGTATCCTTCTCGCCATAGTCCGCCGAGTTGTTCTCATCCATGGAGTCACCGTAATCCATCGCATCCTTTTCCCGACGGGAAAAAGAATACGTCGGAATGGGTCGTTCAACGAGCATCATATTCACTTGAACGGGACGCAGCAGACCTGTTTGCTGATTGTGCCATACCACGTCGGCAGGATGGGGTTTGAAAATCTCGCTGTCCAGCATGCCATTCGACTTCATCACCAAATCACTGAGTTTCGGCGAAAAATTCCAGGTAACCAGAAGAAAAATGTAAACACACGCGCAATCCCACATTTTGGTAACTTTTCGCGTTGACTGAAGCAGCTGATCGCAAAGTTGTTGCAAATCCGTCATCGAGGTGTTGGGGCGCCAGATTCGGGCAAGTAAAGTGGTCATCATGTTCCGGATGCCTCCGCCGATTGAAAAGGATCGAAAAACAATGGCAGGTGACTCAAAATCAGTACTCCTAAAAAATTCAAAAAGAATACAAAAATCATTGAAAATAAGTTACTAACCTTCAATTTTTCAATAAAGAGTTTTCTTCAGGTTGAATACGCTCTATTTTGCAGGATCTAAAAACGATAATCACATTATTAAAAAAACCGTAAAATGAAACGCAAACGCGTAAGCAACACAAAACTCGGTAACAATCGTAAAATTCAACAATAATTGCATAAAATAACATCGAAACGCTGAAAATGAACAACACGCGCGTAAATAAAAAAGAAAACGACTGATAAAAGCGTGCAGGGGTTTTATTACGATCAATCAAGTCTCTGGCCTATTTTCGCTCCAGGAAATCACAGACACACTTTTGCAATTTTTTAATTGCAAAAGTGTGTCTGTTTTTTTAAAAGAGCTACCGTAAACCGTTATAAAATGTTACTGTTACTGTTGCTTGTTGCTTCGTTTTACCTATCTGCGTATTTCTGCGTTTTTACGATACTTTCTTGGGATACATAAAATCCCAGCCAGAAAAAAATTAGAAATAAAAAAAATTGTGTGTGCACTGAATTTCAGAACAATTTTTGCCTTGACTGTTTTTTTTCCATTCCAGGCGAATCAAAATGCGTCCGTTATCACCCGCATACCGCCAAGAGTTGATCCACGGAGCCATCAAAACGTGGAACCTCCAAAAACTCAAAGACTTGGTACTGTCTTCTCCCGAAATTTCGAACTTTTTTTACGTTTTTATGGAGAGCGTATACGTCACTTTCGCCTACGGAGGAGTCTTTTTTTACGTGAGTATTTCTCTAAATATTTGTTTTTTCGCAGACTGATAAATTGTACGTTTTTAGGATCGATTTCGCAAACTGATCGTAACATATTACAACACTGACGATTCCTTCGTCTGGATGGCGTCTTTTGTACGAAATCTTTGGATTGATCGTAGTCAAGTGAACGACTTTCTTTTTTTCTTCAAGTTTCTGGCAAATATCGTTCATTTCAGTAGTAAGTAGCTTTTTTGTTCGTTTTTTTTAGTTTAAGGAAATATTATTTTTTCAGATCTCGGAGAATTGGAGATGTCTAGCAAGCTGAGGTTAGGTCAGTCAGTAATCAGTGATCCGTTTGCGAAGGTTGTCATCAAGGATCTGATACCCATCTCCAAACGACTCACCATTCGCCTCGAATTGCTGAATTTTATTCGGCCATTTGTACCTCGCTTCAGTTGTATTTGCGTGGCGTACTGTAACCTGGATGATGGCAACTGGAGAGATTTTAATCCAATTATTGTAAGCTTTTTATCGTATTTGAATTTTTTTGTTGGTTACGGTCATGGTCGTCAAACTGAAAAAAAAATTTCAATGAAAAATTTTTTTGTGTTTTGAATTTTAGGATTCAGGTTCGGTAACCGAAAGTTTGGGTATTCAACACTAAAAAATGTTTTTTTACTAAAATGACGTCTTTTTGCCGAAAAAAATGCATTGAGAAATACAAAATTTTGTTGCGAATTTTTGGACTGAATACGTGAAATTTTGGGGTTTTGGGGCGAATTACCCGAAAATTCGGATCTTTTACTCGAATGTTCATGATTTTTTTACAGCACCGCTGGTTACGGTAAAATTTCAGAATACGATACATTTTGGATCAACGACCCGTCTACAACTGAGCGTCGGTCCTGCTCCCCGTTATTCTCATTATCGAAAACTCGACTCGATCCAAGTCCAGTCAAATCAACACCTGTCTTTCCTTTGGACGACTCAGAACTTTGACGACGTAAATGATAATATCGTGAATTTGATCGGCAACTTGCGAAACCATGCGCCACGTATCGTAAAGTTCTCGATCGGCGTAAAATCGTCCTACTGTCTGTCAGATGCCACTGCCGCTACCGCCGCTGATTTCTGGGTTAGAATGGAGGCTGACTACAATCAGATCCTGAATACCCTTCTTGTGATCCCCAAAAAAATCAACATGAAAGTCTTCCTCTTACTCGACTTGGAACATTCGGTTTTCTACACCAAGGAATTGCTACCTCCAGAGAATTCTGTATTCACGATGAGCGGACAGTTTTGCACCAAACGGCAGTGGCAACTTGCGAGAAACGTTCAATTTTCATATTTTTGTGAACGTCGGTTTTTTTAGGTGATTTTTTATAGAAATGTGGAATTTAGTTTTTTTTTCAACAATAAAGATCTCGAAAAATCTGAACCGATCGAACGCTCGGCAAATTTGGCTATAAAAAACTGCAATCCATAAAAAAATTGTAGGGGTTATATAAAAAAACATAAAAAAATTGGAGGCGATCAATTCTTTGCCTTTGCCGCCGGAGACGAAGGTGCCTCTCGGGCGACGAAGGCGAAGGCGATGTTACACTGATCTCAAACCCATCAAATTTCCCTTCACAAAAGACTCCGAGTAAGCTTGTTTACTCGGCGCGAAAATGATACGCGCGCGCTTCTTTGATCGTAGGCCTGTGTTGTCCTGACACGAAACTAGTTCTCTTGCTCGAATTCTTGCGCGCGCACTCGTTCTTTTTTTTGCTTTTCACCTGAATAGGATATTTTTTGAATCCGCTTTTTGCTGGTTTTTTTTGTCCTAAAAAGCCATAGTTTTTTACTTTTTACGTTTTTTTATGTTTTTTTATGCGTTTGTAATATTTTTTGACGTCGAAAACGCCTTTTTTTTCTATTTCAGCTTTGTCAGAATGCGTCCACTGCCATCTGCATATCGCAGAAAACTAATTTGGGCTCTGATGAATTCGCCTCAATCCAAAGATCTGAAAAAGTTGATCCTGTCTTCCCCTCAGATGTCTCGCGCATTTGGTGCCTATTTGAGTGACCTTTATGTCCAATACGAAGATGGTCTTATCATTTTATGGGTTGGTTCTTCAGTTTTTTACCCTAAATATCAGATATAGTATTATCTTTTGTTTCAGAAAGAAGAGAAGCGTCGCAGCATGTTAGTTTGCGTCGGATACGATAACTTTGCTTTTATTGCAGCTTTTGTTCGCAAGCTTTGGGCTGCCTGGATTTATGCTCCTCGAGGAGAAGAAACTCTGTTTTACGAAAAAGTGTGTGCGGTTAACGGTAAGTTTTTTTGTGGCTCAAAAATAATGCATGCATGACAACTGTTTTCAGATCTCGACGAACTGAACTTGTCCAGAATGCCTAACTCGTACATGGTGTCGGAAACTGTTCAGAATCTGTTGTCCATCCCGCGAATCCTCATAATCAACATTGAGGCGTTTCACCTTGTCGACGAACTGATTCCCAACTTTGGTATCATTGTTTTCAAATCTGGATGTACCGACGATTTTCACTTCGCCGAATTGGAATTTTTTGAGGTAAGTTTACTTTTTATTCACTAAACATTTTGTTTCTTACTTTTTTAGGCCAACTTGGGATACAAATCCACGAATGCTCTGATTGCGAATTTTTGTGATTTTGAATTCGCAGTCGATAGCTGGATTGACATGGTGAAGCTGTTCGCTGTCGACGATCTTCCCCCCACCCGGCGCTTTTACTTCCAAATGGGGGACTACGACGCATCAAAAGCTTCCAATGACTTCCATTACCTTGCCGGCTGTCTCGCAGAACTGTCACCTGCGATCCAGGAGAACAATTTCCTCGTCAAACTGCTCTTTTTGTGCAATGCTTCGCAGTTTCCTACCGTTTCCGACTTTTTGGCCGCGACGAAGCAGGAATACGACTCGATCGTCGCTACTCTTCGTGAAGTCCCGAACCGCCTGAACGTCCTGATTGCCTTTATAACGGGTACGCAAGAATTCACCGACATTGACGATCAGAATCTCGGCGTTCATTTTCCTGCTAATGATTTTACCATCACGAAGACTGACATGACTTGGGAGATTGAAAGTTCGCTGATGAGTCTGACTGAAAATGTCAATCTCAGAGCTCAATGGGTGGCTTTTCTTTTTTAATGTTGTGTTTGTGTATTTTTTCCGATGCATTATTTTTGTTTCATTTGTTCAACCGCTATGTCTACCGTTTCTTTTGAATGCTTACCTGTTATTGCGTTATAAAAAAATAAAAAAAATCATTTTATTTTTTTTCCAAAATCGAAAACGTATTTTTTGGCGAAAAAAATGCTTCATCATAAAAAAAACTTCACCACAGAAATGAATTTTCTGAATCTTGGGGTAAAATAAAAATGATAACTCTCCGGCCAAGTTTTGAGGTCGTCGAGAAAAAAAAATAAACTAAACTTCAAAAGTCTGATCTTGGTTTTTCGAACCCTTGTCGCATCCTTTGAGAACGCGAGCGAGCGATTCACCGTGCCCCACCAGGCGCCATTCACACTTGCCGCAGTCGCTCCGCGGAGCTCCGGACCCCCTCGCTGGGAAGCTGTCTCTGCTGCGTCCGCGCGGAGACAAAGACTCGAACATTTGAATACAACTCTGACCTCATTTTGGCATTGACCCCTCCCCTTTTCTGTTCAAATAAGGAAGGCACGCAGTGCCATCCTTGGTTTAGTCGGAACTTGTTGGGATTGCATATTGTTGTTGTCTCTGTAGTCCTTGTATCACCGTGCGAGTGGTGTGTCCTATTTGCAACGGCGCAACTTGCGCCGTCCAAGTTTGGGCGCAAAGCGTTGTCCATTGCGTAGGAAAAAAGGTGCAGACAAATTACAAGCTCAATTCGATTGAGTTGCGCATTAGCTACTACTCTTACATAAAAAAAGCACGTTTAATGCGATACAACGATCGCTTTTTTACGGATTCTTTCAAACGTTCGCAAACATTTGACAGTACGCCCCTCCTACAGTTTCCTGGCACGACAGTTTTTTCGATCACTTGAAAAATTTTTGTCTGCATTTGTTTTCGTGTTTTTACTACTCTCTCGTTTTCGTGCTCGTGCCTAAACTTTTTTGCGACCTACTAATTATTTTGTTTACTGTTTACCCCAGAATATTCGTTTTTTGACAATTGTATAATTTAGGCTAACCAAAATGCATACTCTGTCATCTACCTATCTCCGTGCCCTGTTCATCGATGCCATCAAAAGAGACGACCTCGAATACCTGAAACGCTTGGTCTTGTCTTCCCAGGAAATGTCGCATGTTTTTTACGGGTTCATGCGGAACATCTTTGTCGTCTACGATTTCCGCCGTGCTCATGAGGAATTCAGATCCCTCGTAAGTTCTTTTCTTTCTTTTTGCTTCATTTTTTTGTAAAATCACGATTTAGAGCCGCGCTAACGACTTCGTCGTACTGTACTACAACCTCGGTGATGCGGTGAACTGGATTGCGTTTTTTGTCCGGAAACTTTGGCTTCGGAATATTTCGCCAACGATGGATCGAGTCTTTTTTAAAAGAATTATCCGTGCCAACAGTGAGTTTTTTTCCGTTCATTATTCAGAAAAATTGTATAAAATCCTGTTTTCAGATCTCCTCGAATTGGATGTGACCGAGCTGGGCATGGATAAGATATCACTTGGCACCGTTCAAAGTCTGATTTCTTTTTCCAAACGTCTCGACGCTCAACTTACCTATCTGGACCACATTCAAGTTCAATCGTTGCTGTCTCGCTTTGAGTCCATTCGTGTGCGTTTTCGGGACGGATTCAGTCATGGAGACGACGCCAGGAAAGTTTCTGTAAGTTTTTTTACCAAAAAAAAATTGCACCAAAAAAATATTTTTGAACATTTTCAGAAGCTGATTGAATCTGGAGCGGCCAATACCCTTGATCTGACTGTCAACAAGGCTCCGACGAAATTCAGTTTCCGAAACCTGGACAAGATGACCGCCGGCCTCAGCGACATTCGTCACATTTCCTTCTCCTTCGGCGTTTATGGTTTCCATGGCGTCTCCCGTGTTCTCCAGGATGTGGTCAACTTCGCAGGAAAGCCGATGCCAAAAGTTGAAACCTTCGCTGTCGGTATCCCATCAACCTACTTTTTGTACTCGTTCAAAGACCACACAACTTTTTGGTCTCGTTTTGAGGGTGAATACGGCAAGATCCTTCACACCCTTCGTAAGATGCCGAAATCGTTCAAAGTCAAAGTCTTCTTTCTGATGGATTTGAATCATGGGTGCCTTTTTGCAGATGACATAGCTTATGTTTCTGACCTTTTCCCCACTGATGATTTTGTTTTCAACCGCAATCGTAAGGTTTGGACCAACCGGCAAATCCAAATCGCCGAAAACGTCGAGTTTACTTTTCATTGTCAGCTTCGTTTTATGTTTTGAGGGTCTTTACGCGAAAGTGGTATTTGGAGGGTCTTGGCGCGAATATTAAACTTGATGGTGTGCGTCCTATTTTTTGTCTTTTTGTTAATTGTTTTTTTATCATTTTTTTTGAATTCACCAGTTTTTAATAAATTTGTTGAACATTCTTTTTTGCTTTGCGAAAAGGGGCATTGTCGTGGGAAAAGAAAACTTGGTGAGTTTTCCGCAACCATTGTACAGTAAGGGTTTGACATGGGTGGCATGCCCAAAATTTGAAAAGTGACACATTTTTTTAATTAAAAAAAAATTTAAAATTTTACAACTTTGATTTTCGCTCATTTTTTTTTTGTTTTTGATTTTTACAATTAAAATAAATACATAAAATGTTTTGCCTGTGCGAATCACGAAAAAATAGCAGAAATCATATTTTTCAATTTACTTTTTTTCGCCTTTTTTGAAAAAAATCGCTCATTTCGCCAACGCACCTTTTTTTTCATACTTTGTTTTTTAATTTCTAAAATTATGTGCTCGTTCCGCTTTTGCTTGTAAGCAATGTGATAATGTACGAGACAAGCCTTGTAAAAAGTTGATAAATTCTTTTTTCAAGAAAAAGAAAGAAAAAAAACGTACAAAAGGAAAAACTTGGCGTTCTGTGTCGAACGTTTTCGTCTTTTTGACGATACTCGGATGATGTCCGTGTCCTGTTTTTTTTCTTCGTCGGGACCAGTGGAAAATTGCGTTCAGGATAACGCGTTGTTTGTTTGTCAACTGACTACTCCATCCCGGCTACGACAACGGTGACAGCTATGGGCGAATCCGTGCACGTTCACGACGTGGCGAGCGTCGTTCGCGAACGCTTTTTTACCAAAGCCGTCGGTGGCAGGCATTTGCTCGTCTGCGAGGCTGCAGCAGGATCAACTGACACCAAGAGTTTGTTTTGAAAGTAATTTTCGTATTATTAAAATTTTTTTAGACACACTCGACGTCTTTGTGGGCCTATACGAAAAATCCAGACCCAGACAGACAGTTGCCGAGAAAACAATCGCTTGGCCTGAATCACAATTGCCTCGGGTGAGTCACATGCTTTTTCAAAAAAAAAGGAAGACGTATGCGATTGATTGCGTTGGCATTGCAGGTGAGTCTGCAGGAGCTGCCGAGCCTCGTGCTGGTCCTGAACGGCAAAGCCCATTCCGCTCAGCTTCCGTTTCGCATTCCTCGACCCGCTCCACCCCGGATCGTCGCTTCGACCAAGTTTACGCTCCCGGATTTCACGATCGCGGGTCTCGGGACTTCGCAGGCGATCAAGGCTGCCAATCCGAATGCTTTCAACGCGACTATTCGGCAGTTTATCGGAAATGTGAGTTTTTGAAGGAGTTTTTATATTTTTTGGAGGAATTTTTGACTGATTTTGGTCGAAATTGTCCGATTTCGGTAAAAACTTCAAAAAACTTTTTCCAGCGATGCACAAAAAAAATGATAAAAAATTTTGACGCGTTTTTGATTTTTTTTAAAGAGTCGTATTTTTTGAATTTTACGTCTTTGAATACCTAAATTTTAAGTTTTTATCGTGATTCCTATAAAAAATTGTTTATATTGACCGCGTTCTTGATACCGATTTGGTTTTCTTTTATTTTTTATTGTTGATGGATTTTGGTCGATTTTTTTTGATTTCAGTGTATCGTAATTTTTGTTTAACGTTTTTTGAATTTTATAATTTTTTTGGCCTTTTCCCTTACTTTTACCTCTTTTCCAGCCGTCAACCGAAAACTGGAACCTCCTAGCGACCGCAAGCACGACCCAACGCGCTCAATCGGGCATCGTGCTCCGGGAACCCCTGGGCAACGATGACGAAGTCTCGCTGGCTCTCGAAATTGCCAGTTCCCCGGCAGTACGCGTTGACACCTGGCGAACCCTGCTCGGCATGAGTGTCTTCAGCATCAGCAGTCTCGAAACGATCGTTCGAAAGCTCACCGAGCAGTCTGATACTGGCGTTCTCCTGCGTGCCATCATCGAGACCCCGTCGATCTTTGTCAACGATCAGACCTTTGTTTTGCTCTTGAAATTCATTCTTTCGTGGGTTTTTTTTTGATTTTTTATACATTTTGTGAGATTTTTTTTCAGGGAACCAAAAACGGATTTCAACAAGCTTTTTTCACAGCTTCTGCAGAAGAGCTACACGGTCCCCTTCCTCCGACAGGCCCTGAACAACCACCTGACCGTCGAAGAAGCTGTCGAGGTCGCGGATCGAACAATCGATTTCATGGATAACCACGAAACAAGCGCGGAAGTCTGGCATCGGGTTTGTTTTTATTTTCCACGATTTTTTGTTTTCCCAAAAAGTCTAAAAATCATTTTTTGCCCCTGATTGACGTGTTTCTAGGCAATGGAGGTGCTGACAACACTCATCGAAGGACACTGCGATAACCTTATCATGCGGAATGAGGCTTACGATACGCTCAAACGCGCCAAGGAATACGTCCATGTTGTGGTGAGTTTTTTGAACTTCAAAAAATAAAAAAATCAGTTTTTTTGATTTTTGAACGTTAAAAATCGTATTTTTTGCAGACAGATATGGTGTCCATGTTTTCGAAGCTCATGGCGAAGAACAAGGCCGGCGCAGAGCTGCCACATCTCAATCGACCGAGTGACACGGATTTTCTGGCATCGACTGTTCAGCTGATCAAGCTGGAAGACGTCCAGCTCAAGTGATCGTAGCCGCTGGAATTTTTTGTTTTTGTTGATTTTTTGAATGTTTTTTTTTTCGTTTGTTAAACGTTTCAAATTTTGATACTTGCAGAGGTGATCGGTGAATATGAGTTTTTATGCTCTGGATACCTAAAAATGTGATTTTTTTTATCGTGATCGCATTCCATTTTCTCAAAATTGGAATTTTTTGAATTGGTATATTTTTTGACATTTTTGATTTCTTTTTTGTTTGTTTTTTTGTTCTCTTGATGGATTTTGGTCGAAACTGACGATTTTTAGTTAAAAACAAATATTACAAAAACGTTTTTCCAATGAAATACTGAAATTTTTGATAAAAGTTGTTTATTTTTGGCGTGCATTTGAAATTTTTACGATGTATCATTATTTTTTATGACGTTTGTATAACTTTGACGTTATTGACGTCTCTTTCTTGATTATGTGTCTTAATCTGTTGTTACGTTCTGTTGACTAAAATTTGAAGTTTTTCTCATAATTTTATACATTTTTATACGATACATGGCCTTCACCTTCATCGCCCCCGGAGGCGCCTTCAGATCGCCTTCGCCTCCGGAGGCGAAGGCGAAGGCAAAAAAAAATTGATCGCCTCCAATTGCCTTCGCCTCCATCGCCTTCAGACCTTTACAATTTTGAACAAAAAATTTGAATGGCTTTAAATTCTAACCACAAATAGTCAAAAAACAGTTTTACCACTTTATTTAATAGAATTAAAAGCCTTCTATTATCATAATTTCGCTTTCTGCTATGATTTTGTAAGAGAAAATTTGAGAATTGACACCAAAGGCGCCTCTGATCGCCTCCGTCTCTGGAGGCGCCTTCCTTTAACAACCTTCGCCTTCGCCTCCTGCGAAGGCGAAGGCAATAATTTTGGTTTGCGTTACACTGGCAATTTTTTTTATAATTCGACAAGATTCTAAAAATTGAAATTGAATTTGTTTATTTTTTACGTGCGTTAGAAATGTTTGCGATGTATCGTAATTTTCATAACGTTTTATGAATTTTACGTTTTTTTTACCGTTATTACCTTTTTTGTACAATTTTAGGAATTCTATCGAAATTCTGTCGGAATATTGTTTATTTTAACTGTATGTTTACTTTTTATGCCAAACATTGTAATTTCCCTGACATTTTTGAGTTTTACGTTTTTCAGCGTGATTTAGTTTTTTTTTCGTCGACGCTACGCGTTTCTCTTCTTTCAGGTGCTCTAGAGCATATAATGTAGCTGTCTCACTCAACGTCAGGTAAAACAATGTCATTCCCGATCACCCAACGTGTACCCTCGCGCCATGCCTTCATTTTCTACATTTTGGCTTCCTTCCTTCTTTTTTTCGCTGTTTCCGGTGAAACAACGACCACCCTTACCCCCGCAGACGACGTCACCCCAACTACCCACGCGCCCAAGCAGATCGCCTTCCACATCGACACTCCGGCCGTCGTCCAGCTGCCCAGCGAGGGCATAGAACTCGCTGTGGTCTTCGACGAGCTGCCGACAGCGAATTCTGCTTTGCCGGCGAGTTCTGTCTGGTCGTTCTACTGGAATGTCCTCGAAGGACAGGTCTACGCAGAATCCTACGATCGCCAGAAACTCAAACTCACAAAACTCGGCCCTGGAACGCTGAGAGTTCAAGTGAGCGTGTCCAATTCGACGAATTCGGAATCGGAAGTCGCAGTCGTCAAAATTGAACCTCCAAGAAAGGCAAATGCACCGCCGAAAGCTGTCATCAAGCCGGAGAGCCCGGTGACCATCTTTGACCACAGCCAGCTCATTCTCAACGGCGAAGGCTCGCACGACGAGGACGGGAGAATTTTGAGCTTTGAGTGGCATCTCAAGAAGGGACCTGCTCTCCAGGTGTCACCCGCGATGAATGTGCCGATTCTGACGCTGCCGAGTCTCGAAGTTGGAAATTATACTTTTGGGTGAGTTTTTTTTTGGGATTTTATGGAGGTGTTGAAAAAATACCGTATACTGAAAAAATTGCAATTTTTTCAAAATAGCGAATTTTTTTCAAAAATTTACGGATTTCTGACTGCTTTTCGTCACATTTTTTTTTGATTTTTGGATAAAAAACTTTTTTTCTGATTTTATAAAAAAATTCACTCTAGTCTTATAAAAAAAAAGTTTACGAATAAATACTTTTTTTACAAAAACCTTTTCTCAACATTTTTTTCAAAAACCAAATTTTTTGTTACATTTACGGATTTCTAGATGTTTTTTGATTTTTTTTATATAAAAATTACGTGTTTTTTTAGCCTAAAAGTAGCCGACGACAACGGAGAAACGGCGGAAGCCGAGGTCGACGTGTTCGTCAAAGAAGCCCGCGACGACCCTCCGAAAGCCAAGATAACTCGTTGCGGCGACGAAGCGACCGGCACGATTACGGTCCGTCTTCCGGTCGATGAGCTCTTCCTCTGCGGCAATTCGTCCTCGGACGACGTTGGCATCGAGAACTATCAATGGGGACGCATGGACAATACCAACCTGCCCATTGATTTTGTCGGTTCATCAACGCCGGTTCTGAAACTCGCAAATCTGAAGCCGAATGATCAACTTGGGCCTTATGTTTTTCAACTCTCGGTTTACGATCGGAAAAAGCAGAACGACACGACTAATATTTCGATTTTTGTCAACAAAGCTCTGAATCAGGCTCCAAGTTGGTTTTTTAACGTGTTTTTGGTTTTAGAAATTGTTTTCAGAAGTCGACGCGGGCAAAAACATGACAATCTACCTGCCAGAGTCAACTGCTGTCCTCGAAGGCCAGGTGGAGGATGACGGCACGATTGTGAGATATGAATGGACCCAGCTCGAAGGCCCGACGCAGGCGGTCGTCGTAAACAACGACAAAGCAAAGGCCACGGCCACGCAACTCGTCGAGGGCTCCTACGCCTTCCGATTTACCGTTGTCGACGATGGTGGTCTCAACGCGACAGCTATCATCGGGCTGAAGGTGGAACGGAGTAAGAACGAGCATCCAGTGGCCCGGGCTCCGGATGTAGCGGTTGTGCTGCCGAAGACGATTGCCATACTGAATGCTTCGACGTCCACGGATGACGCAGGGGTCGTGGCTTTCAAGTGGACACCGCTGGAGGATGTTCCGGCTTGTATTGTGAGTTTTTCTGCGGGGGTTTTCGATCGCTCGAAAAAAAAAGAATTTTTTACGGCCGAATGGAAAGTAGCGTGAGCGAATGAACTTTGTAGAAAGCGGGGCGAGTATAAAATTAAAAAATAAAATAAAATATTTTTTATAAAATTTAAAAAAAAAATTTATAAAATTAAAAAAAAATAAAAAAAGGATGAACGCGGCTCAGTTTCAAAAACACACATTTTTCGATCATTTATCAATTTTTTGAAATCATTTTTGTTCATTTTGGAATAGATTTTGGCCCAAAAATTTGATAAACGGATTTTTGAATGTTTTGCCGTCAAATTTTCTATTTTTTTTACCAAAAAATTGCATTGCCATAAAATTTTATCACCGAAAAATTTGAAAAAAAAATAAATTAGGTTTTTTTTCAGGAAAAAAGCGCAAAAATTAAACAAAAATATTCATCAGTTTTTTTACATTTTCAATTTTTAAAATTATTGTCCTAAAAAAAAGATGTTTTGAACGAAAAATCGATAAAAAAAATACCAAAATTGTAAACTCTTGTTTTTAGAGATTTTGCCAGGATTTCGATTAAACAGAATTTTTTTAGCGAGCGTTGGACGACTCAGACTCTTCACCGGTCATGTTTGTCACCGGTCTGGTAGAAGGCGAGTTTTCCTTCAACCTGACCGTCTGGGATCAGCAGAAAGAAGCCAACTGGACGATTGTGCAGCTCAAAGTCTCGAGCGGAGTCGAAAACATCAACGCCGTTGAGTTGTTTATGAATCTCCACATCACGGAAGCGACGTACAAACTGAGGAGTAAACTCGGCGCCCGACTGTCTGCGGCACTCACGGCGCAGATCCACGACGCCACCGATGTCGTCGTGCATTTCACGGATTTTGCACTGGATCCACGGACTGGCCATTTCAGGGTCGTGTTTTACGCTGATTTTTATATTTCTGAAGGTGGGTGGCTTTTTTTTGCGCTTGGGTGAGCGGTTTTGAGGAAAGGGGAGTTTCAGGGATCCGAAAGGCGAGAAACGACGCTCCGACATCGACCAAGACGACGATTGAGGCGCGGAAAGCTGTGGATATTCTCCAGAAGGAAGCTATCATGATCGAGGAGTTCAGAATCGTTCAAATCGACACGCTGTGTAAGTTTTTGGTCGTTTTGGAAAACTGGGAACAAAAATGGGCGGAAAGCGGTAAATTTACGCTTTTTATATCGTAGACCAACTCCTTGGGCAAAAAAATAAAAAAAAAATGCGCTGGAATACATGAAAAACGTTTTTTCATACATTTTTGCAAAAAATGAATTTTTCACAAATTTTTATTGATCCTTTTTGTGCCACAATTTTTTATTAAAAAAAACTGTATTTTAGATGTCACTTATTTTATTTTTTTGGTCCAATTTTTTTGATAACATTTTTATTTTTTTTCAAAAAAAAATTTAACGAACCTTTCAAAAATTTCAGACTGCCGCCGAAAATGCTCCGGTCACGGTCGATGCAACAATTTCACGAAAGAGTGCGAATGCGAGTCTTACTGGATGGCGAGCTTCTTCACGATCCTCTCAACCGGCAAGCACCAGGATTGCGCGTGGTCCAAGCTCTACGTCATCATCGCCACTTTCACGCTGGCCTCGTTTGGAATTCTCCTGGTCCTCGGCTGTTCGACGAGGAAGCGAAGCAGGCGGTCCGGCTGGTGCTGTTGTCTGGAAGACGTCTTTGGATCGTGGTTTGCGACGACTTCCGACAGGTTATCCAGGAGACGCCGGTATCGACGGAGGCAGAAGTACGAAAAGCTGGATACGGAGACCAAGATCAGCATGTCGGCTTTGTCTTGCACGAATTCTGACAGCGATGACAGTCTCTTCAACGCCAAACGACCGAAGCCGCCTCCTGTCACGCTTCACGATGACTGACGATGAATCGGTGATGCCGAGGGGGAGACTGCTTTTGCACGGGTACTTACAGGTAGGCAGGTGAGGGAGGAGAAAAGTGAAAAATTTAGGTGAAATAAAACATTTTTTTCAGATACTAAATCTAATCATTTTCATCTATTCGAGTCCATTTACGCACTTACTTGCCAGAAAAACGCGATTGATTGATTCACGGCAGCAGCAACAGATGATATTCAACTTTTTTTGTTTACGTGCCTTTACCTTTGCCGTTCATCGGTTTGATTTTTTCTGGCTTTTTCTTGTGTTCTTAATTTTTGTTTTTTTAATTTTTGGTTCTTCTTCACTTCACTGCTTACGATATTGAGGAGAATACAAAGAGATACAGAGGTCGGTGGCGGAGGAGAACGAACATAAGTGGTTTGTCGAGCCATGCGTCATATTTTTTTTCACGGAGGAGTTCTTTTGTTGACCTGGATTTTTTTGTTTAGGATTTTTGTTTGTGATTTTTTATGGGTTTTTTCTTGTTTAATTGATTTTTGGTTCGCTAACTAGATTGGGCTGAAAAGACATTGAACAAAAACGGGGTTCCGATTTTTTACAAAAAAAAAATTTTGCGGAAAATAATTTTTTTTATCAAAAATCATGAATTTTGATACCACGTTAATTTGTAAATAAAATCCTATATAAAAATTTTTAAGGAAAAAATAGGTCATTGTGACAAAAAAACCTCAAAAACGGGCAAACTTGTATCAAAAAACGTGCGAAAATTGACTTTTTAATTTAAAAATAAATACGGTTCTGATAGTTTTCACAATTTTTTTTTATTGTTGACAGTTTTGCAAAAAAATGTATTTTTTTGACATTTTTTACCAATGTTACAATTGTTTGCATCCGGCCAAAAAATCTGGTACGCCTAGTCGGACGACAGCTGTGCTATGGAAGTCATTATTATTTTTGTTTTTGCCACATTTCTCATTTCAAAATACCCTACACCAAATGTTGGAATTTAAAATCGGGATTTGAAGCGCGTGAGCAAAAAAATTCCTTAAAAAAACCAAAAAAAAATCATTTGTTTTAGTTAAACGGGCGTAGCTTGAGTTGGACAAATTGCGATTTGAGAACTATTTATCTCGCCTATCGTTTGCATGCAGCGTGTTTGATTTATTTATTTACGCTGGTGCATGGTTTGGTGCTGCAGCCAGCAGCAAACCAACACCAGAGAGAGTGTCCCCGTTTTTTTTTTGCTCTCGTTGATCATTGTTTATTCATTCTTTGCCCTCCGGTGTTCGTTTCGTTTTCGCCTTCCTTCGTTCGCGATTGATTTTATTCCAGTGGAGGCGATCGATTGAATTGATCAGCGTGGGCTGGGCGGGACGCCTCATGTGCTGGCTGACTGCTGCTTGCGTGGAGGGGTGTATTGATTTTATTTACACGGATTTCTCGCCTTCAGCCGTGATTGCAAGGAGTAACACTCGCCCCCTCTCCCCACACCGGTGACTGGATCAGCCGACCGACATCGACGACGACCACGACGCAGCAATCATCCCGGAGCAGCAGTGATGATGTATGCCGCCTGACCGGTCCTGTGCCTGTGCCTGGTCCTGAATCAGTGGAAAGACAGCACTCCTGAGCCTCGACCACCACGAAATGGACGCGCAGGTGCCGACTGCGGAGGATCACTGCAGGATCGTCATTCTCGTGAGGACTCTGGGATACCGATCGGCTACGACGTTCAATCACCTCATCGAACGGCTTGGACGCGTTGAGGCCATCCAGGGTGAGTTCGGGAAAATCCGGGACATGGATAGGCAAACGAACGTTCGTTTTTGATGACGAACAAATTCAATTTGTTGTGCACAACGAAAATGCAATTTTCGTTCCGGGACCCCCAGGACATTCTTTTAGGAAAACCAAAAAAATATTCAGTGTTCGTTCCCGAATACGATTAAAAAAAATGTTCTTGTTTGCTCGCAAACAAAAAATGGCCGTTTTATCGTCTGATTTCACTGACTACGTTCGAACTAACCATTTTTTTGGTTTTAAAAAATTTTGTTTACGTTTAAAAAAGTTTTTGGCGTTGTTCCAAAAACGTGGCAACGCATATTTTTTCTTGCAAATATTTCTTGTGTTAATTAAAGTTCTGCGATGATTTTACATTTTTGAAGGTCAAATTGACAAATTGACTTAAGAAAAATATTTTGAAGGTCAAAATGCTGATTGTGAGAAAAAATTGTTTTCCTTCGAAAAAAAAATTGGGATGCAAAAATAAATTTATAAATTGTGTACTCAATTTTTTTTTAGTCTCCGAAAACCCAAAACGAATAATCCTCGCAAAATTCGTGACATCGATCAATCCCGAGCTCTGCAAGTTTGGCGAACTCCAAGCGCATCGCAAGATCTTTGGCTTCATTGGCGTCGCGCAATGCCCGGCTCCCGGCTCGATACCCTCGACTTCGACGTCCATTGACGACGACGTCGTCCACGAAGACGTCAGAAAACGCTCCGAGGTCTGCATGCCGGCGACGAGTCTCGATGCCATCCGGGAGCAGTACAACAACTGCAAACAAGAACTCTCAGGTGCTCTCGTCGACAGCAGGTGTCTTCTGCTTGGATTCAGAGACGTGAGTCGGTTTTGGAATTTTTATAGCGTCAGGTGATGATTTTTAGACAAATTGTGAAATCGAGCCTCGTGAATTGCTGATTTTCCCGAGATTAGAAGAGTCCGACGAATTCGAAAACGCGGTTCGTGAACTCATCCGTTCGATTTACTTTGTCATCGAATCGAGGCGCATCGACCTCTCTTTCGAGAAAATGGAGACTCCGCCCTGTCCTACCGTACCCGAAGAAGAAAAAACCCGTGTCGGGACCGAAAACCGACAATCCAAAACGTACAAGCGAAAATGCATTGGAAGGCTCCGAAAACAGGTCGCGGACTACACGCTCCTCACCGGGCTGCCCTCTCTCGCGCTGGATTCATACCTGGCGTCCATCGAAGCCCTCAAGCAATCCATGGACCTACTCTGGCTCGCGGCGGCCTACGAAGGCTACGCGTGTGCTGCGATGGCCATTCGGTACAACGAGACGGCCGACAGGCTGAGGAGACAGGCGGTGATGCATCGCGTCGCTACGATGACCCCCGATCAGATCAGAGAGACAAAAGAGAAGGCGCAGCACAATTTGGGGTGAGTTGAGGGGAGATTTTGGGCTTGTGATGGGCTTCTTGGCTTTCTATTTGATCGGGGATGGGCGGAAAGTTGTTTTTCGTGAATGAAGACGAACATTTAGGAACTTTTGTCAGGAAAATAACGAACGTAATACGAAAATTCCTTTTTGGCTACCTTTTGGGGTCTTGAAGCGAAAATTGTGTTTTCGTTGTGAGAAAACACGAACCCGGGAAAAATGAATTCAAATAGTAAATTTATTCGCGAACGAACATTTTTTTCTTCTTTTTGTTCGAAAAAAGAACGAACACGAACGTTGATTGTTTTTGCGAATGAACACGAATATTTTTATAATTTTGTTCGAAAAAAACAAACGAACACTAAAAATTATTTTTAGGCTGAATTTGGAGGTGTTGAAGCGAAAATCGCATTTTCGTGTTGAGAAAACACATTTGGGGGAAATATGAATTTTAAAATTTTCCATAGCATTTTTTAAATTTTTTGACGCCCATCCCTACTCTTTGGCTTTCTAACCTGGTTTCCGGTGAACAGAACGTGGACTGTTGACTTTTAAGAGGGTTTGGTAGCTGCAGGGTAACGATCGGTCATCAGAGATACCGCTCCGACGACGACCAACGCGCACTCGCAACTGCTGCCGCCGCAGCCGCGCAACTCATCGAGCAGGACATTCAGCAGAGAAAGCAGATCAAAAAGCCGTGGGCGATCATTGACAGGTCTTTTTACGGTCAATTTTTGTAAGAGGAAGGTTGACAGGTGTGTTTCAGGTCCCCGAGTGGGAAAAACTCTTTTGACTACTTGGAAATCATCGAAAAGTTCCGTCTGGCGTTGGAGAATTACGAAAGATTCTCGTTTGCCGCGTTTATCGAATACGAGTGCATGGTGAGGGCGGCATCGGTGTACAGACATCAGCGGATGTTTATCGAGACGGAGAATTTTATGCGTGAACACGTCGGAAAATACCTGGATGATGGATTCACGCTTTTTGACAACGTGACGAAGGCTCAGATCTGCATGGTCTACGCTCAGGTGTACCGGGACATGGGCTTCCACCGAAAGCAGTCATTCTTCTCGAGACTCGCCGTACTTTTCAGACTCCACGTCAACGACAACGATGCCCGGACCGAGCATGACTACAAGCTGGTGAGTGCCTCTTCTTCTTCTTTGCTTCTGCGTGGCGGTGGTGGCCCTGGGATGATTGGTGGGATGACGACGACGAATCTGACGACAAACAACGGAGCGGGAATAAAATCGCCTCAAATCAGCGCGAAAAATAAACTCGCAAGACTCCTCACTCCGAGAGCCAATCTCGAGGATTTGGACACGACGACGTACTTCACAGCCCCGAGAAGCCATCAATTTTGGTTTCCATCTTTTTTGGGGTACGAAAACGATCCGGATGAAAAAGTAAGAAGTGAGAAGACGACCGGCAACGGCAGCGGCGTCGTTCTGCAGAATGGACGAGGATACGAGGCGATCTCGACCACGGAACACTTCTTCATACCACAAGGAACGACGTGGTCTTTCAAGGAAGGAGCCAAGGTTCAGTTTTTGAGATTACGTTTTTTTAAGATTTCTTTTTTTTTGAGGGAGGTGTGTGTAATATTTTTTGTATGTACGTAAGAAAAAAACTAACTTTCTTACTTTTTGTGCAGGACGTAAAATGCGGGCGGTTCGAAAATTAAAAAAATGTATTTTTGGAAACAAAAAAAATTTTGATCCAAAAAACCCAACAAATAGTTTTCAAATTTTTTTGCAAAAAAATACAAAAAAAATCTTTTGCCAAAAAAATATAAAAACAAAGTTTTAGAGAACCAAAAAAATTTACGATTCTAAAATAAACTAAAAAACTTTTTTGCAAAAAATTGCATACGTAAAAAAATTCGTTTTTTTAAATCTAAAAATTTTACTTGCAGAAATAAAACAGAAAAAAAATTTTTTTTAGACAAATTTTTTGACTTTCAAATCAAAAAAATCAAAAAACTGAAAAACAAGTTTTTGTACCTAAAAAAATTGTTTAACGATTTGAATTTCAATCCAGCCCTATTTTATGCCCTGCCTCTATGTAAAAAAGTTGTTTGAACTTAATTTCGTCAAAAATTAAAGGGAACTGATTGTTTTAGCACTCATTTTAGCAACTTTTTGTACAATAATTGTCTTGATAACACGTGTAGCATCTCTGTCTCACCGCCTGCAGTACTGCCGCATCTGCAGGTGGCACTCGGCCGTAACTCTGGCGTCATAACCGTGCTTGTGTTGTGCTTGTCTCGTCTTGCTTGTTCGCTTTTTGCTCGTGATTGTTCGATTTTGTTGCACCGCTTTTTTTTTAATATTTTCACTCTCACACACACTCACAAACTGCCACACCAGTGACCGTGCCACCGTCCAAGCGTGTTTCTGCTCGTATTTTCATTTTTCAGTGAACGAACAAAAATTCTTTTTCTGTCGCTTGATCATCTTTTTGGTGTTTTTTTCAGGTGTATCCCATCCTCTACCGTACCCTACCTGGCTACGGCATCGTAGACAACGTCCGTGAAGGCTCAAAGACCGGCCCGGTGGCCGTACAGGTGAAAGCTGTCCACGAAGTTTACATGTCGGCGCTCCGGGCTAATTTTTGTGACGCAGCAGTCCGGCACCTGTGCTACATCCTACAGGTGTACCTGGATGAGCTGGAGGCTGGGGTCGCGCTGAAGATGCTCGAAGAACTCACGCAGCTGGTCCGCAGGCTGCCGAGGATTCATTCGCTCGCGCAGTGCATCTCGCTCGATCAATCCGGCATTCTCCTTCCTCCTCTGCAGATGACCAAGTTCCCGACGCTCAGCGACTTCAAAATTGTCAAACTGCCAAAGCAACTCGCGCCTCGGGTTATTTCGATTGGTGGTGCTGATCAGAAGATTTTTATTTACTCGCCGTTTCAAAATGACTCAAATGATGTCAATGGTAAGAATTTTAGCATTTTTTTTAATTTTCAAATTTTGTCCGAAAAATTTTTTAACTCGTGAAAAATTTTTTTAACTTCACAAACAATTGTATCTTTTTTTGGCGAAACATTTTTTTGAGAAAAAAATCTTTATTCAATCAAAAAATTATTTTTCGAACTAAAATTTTTTGCATAAAAAGAAAAATTTATAGAAAGTATAAATTTTTCCAAAATTTTGTATAATTTCCTAATTTCCCCCAAAACTTCCAGAAATCCACTGGGTCTCAAACTGCGCTTGCGAAGTGAGCGTCAAAGTGCTCAATCCCCTTCCCATCGACCTGGTCGTCAAGAACCTGGCCCTCCTCGCGGAAGGCTGCTACTTCGAAGCCGTCCCTGTCCGCCTCACCCTCGGCCCCTACACTCCAGGCCTCGAGCCGACCGAAATCAAGCTCCTCGGCGTGCCCCGTGAACCCGGTCGGCTCACGATCACCGGCTACAGCTGCGAAGTGCTCGGCGTGAGAAATGTCTGCTCGATCAAAGAAATCCTCCCAAGAAACAGCAGTTCAAGGTCATCATCGTCTTCGACGCGGAACAATTCTTCGAGTTCGTCATCTGTCGTCCGATTGCCATCCGAAAACGGTGGCGACAGCGGTGTAACGTTGAGGATTCCGTCACCGGTGCAGCCGGCGGTTTCCACGGCTTTTACGGTGGATGTCCTCTGCGACATGCCTCTCATGGAGCTGGAAACGTCGCTACAGAGGGTGCCGACGACGCAGGAGAATGCAGAGCCGGTTTCGGAGGCTACGGTTTTTTCGGGACAGACGTGAGTTGGATTTTTGGGGTTTTTTGAACGGGATAGGGCAAATGTTCGCAAAGGAGGCAAAATTTAGACGAATATGTAAACGGAACAAAATAGGCCACTAAATTGGGGTAAAAAGAGAAAAATAAAGTCAAAAACACCGTTTTTCGAAAAAATGGCAAAAAAACAGACAAAAATTGTAGGACTTGGTCCTAAAACGATTTTAGCGCAGAACTGTTTTTCGTTTCGGGAACCAAAACTGTTTTTTCGTTTGGAGAGAAAACTTGATTTTATTTTCGGAAGGGTTTTTCGTTCTAGGAGCCGATATTTTTTTTCGTTCCATGAAACAAAAATGTTTTTCTTTCCTTTGCCAAAACGATCCTTTTTCGACCCCTTTGACGCTAAAACCCCCAATTTTTTCCAGTTTCGTGCACTCCGTGTCCATAGTCAACACGCACACGTCCATCGGCATCCGATCGATCAAACTCTCCATCAGACAGCCCACAACCTTTGGCATGCAGCTCATCGAGCTCCTCGACCTGCCCATGACCAAACTCCACGACGACATCGTTCCGAGCGCCCGAATCAACGGTCTCGACCCCGGAGAGAGACGCGAGATCCGCTTCCAGCTCTTCGGCGTCGATCCTGCCAGTCTGGCAGACGACAAGTTGGTCGGCGGCGAGCAAAAGGTGCTCATCATGCCGGCTGCTGCCTCTACGCCCGCTGATGACGGCTGTGATGCGTCTTCGAGGGATTCGCTGCTCTCAGTCGATGGCTCAGGCAGTCATAGGAATTCAGTGCTGAGCTTCACCGATGAATCCGTCTCTGCCGGGCTGGGAGGAAGTCTAAACCATGACCATAATTTAATACCGTATACCGGTCGTCTCCTGACAGCCGAGCTTGTTTTTCGGTACGTTGCGGATATTGAGGGTCCAGATCAAGCGACCTATGAACGCACGGCTACGTTACCGTTGGCAATTTGCATCGTTCCGGCGGTGACGGTGTCCAGTTGGCATATTTTACCAGGTTGGTGGTTTTTTGGGGGATTTTTGTGTGTTTGTTAACAAAAAATAATCATGAAAAAATTTTGGAACGTTGGCCAGGTCCTGAAACGATTTTGTGACGATTTTTTTTCGTTTCGGGAGGCTAAACTGTTTTTTCGTTCCGGGAAAAAAACTTTTTTAGTTTTAGGATATCTTTTTTCGTTTTAGGATACGTAACTTTGTAAAAACGTCTTCAACAATAAAACAAGCTTTCAAGGTCAATTTTTTCAGGTGACTCACCTTCAAACCGCTTCGTTGTCATCGACGTCACCAATTCCACCGACCTTGACGCTGAACTCACGTTTTCGACAGAGAAACGCCTCATTGACGTGCAGCCGAAGAAGGCATGCCGCGTGCCCGTACTTTGCCCCTGCTGCCCGGATGTTTCAAGTCGTGCGTTCCACGAAGCGACACAGCACGACTCGCACTACCTCCAGAAGCAGAAAGTTGACATCCTTCGGAGATCACTCGACACGCACATCGCCAATCACCTCCAGATCAGATGGGCGATACCACAGCTCAACTACTCAGGCATCGTGCCAATTGGATCGGTTCTTGCCGAAGTTGAATTTCTCAAACAACTTGTCGTGCCGACGGTTTCTGTTTGTGAGTTGATTTTTTCCTGGAGGATTGAAAGAATTTATGGAGTGGTTGCAGACATGAGCGTGAACAACGAACCCTTCCTCGACAACGACGGCGTCGGCATTGGCATTGGAAAGGTCGTCGAGCTCCAGCTTACGATAACAAGCGTGTTGAAGGCAAAGAAACCGATCACAGGCGAGATCTTTCTTCGATGCTTCCAGGATCTCGGGGGCAATCAGCCGTATCTGTTGGATCGGCCGGAAGCTATGGTGCTCTGCGGGCCTATTCGCATGCCGGTAACCATTGATGTGAGTTTTTTTACGCCCGGACGAAATTTAGGCCAAATTCAGGGCTCATTATCTAAATAAATACTTTTTTGGTGTCTTAGAACGAAAAAAATCGGTACTGAATTTTTCCTGCAAAAACCTAACATAAGTTTTGTAGTTTTCCGATTTTTTATCATTTCTGTTATCTTACAACGAAAAAAATGCTATACTGAATTTTCGTTGTAAAAGTCGAATTTTTGTTTTTTTTTTGGTTTTTTTAATGTTTAGTTTTTTTCTTTCACCCCCAGGCTTCATGTTTCTATTTTTTTCCAGACAAGCGACGCAGCAGCCGAAAACAAGCCCTGTACACGAACCGAATTCGCATTTCTATTTCTCTACGAAGGCACGTACAAGATACGACCCCAGATCACGAAAGCCGACCCAGCCCTGGCAGAAGACGAAATCTTCGTGCCTACCGTGACTTTTACGGTCAGAACCGAAGTCTGAAAGGGTCCCTGCCAACTTGCGTCGTGCCCCTGGCTCCCACTGGAACCCACCTCGCGCGATCAACCGACGCCAGTTCTTGTAGGATGCGTCAAGGCAACAAACAAACCGGTTAATTATTTTGAGTGATTGGCATCGCACAGAGAGGCTGTAAGTGACTCATGTGCACTTACACACACGGCCATATTCGGGTGATTGTGCTGGTTTTGATGTCTGGCGAGTTCTGCTTCTTCTTCTCCTTCTTGTTCAGCTGCTTCGGGACACACTTTTCTTCTACGATGGATGCTGCGATGATTCATGCACGCACACAAATGCAACACACAATGCCTCAAATAACAATACAGCGGTATGTACACGGTTTTTTGCGAGAAAAAATAAGAAAATAAAAAATTGTAATAAAAAAATACGGTATTTTTTGATTTTTAAAAATAGAACGTGCGAGATGTTTGATTTCTGGGGGGGGCAGGGAAAACCTGATATAGCCTGAGCTTTCGACTGACTGATCTGGGATATCAGTGAGCCGCGCAACTCGCAGGTGAACCTGTCGGTTCGCACGCATCCAGTCGCTCTTCCGAGCCTTCTCGAAGAAGGAGAATAGCACGTGGCGAGCTTGTCGAACCGGTTAGAACCAGTATCTAATTGACAATGACTGATAACCTGACCTTTGCCTTGGATGCAGAATGCAAGATAAATTTCAACGGATTTGATGGCACGATGCGGCAATTAGCGGAGAGTCAACCGTCATGCCTGAAAAAAAATAAAGCTCGTACGAAAAAAAACTACAAAATTGATACGAATCAAACAAATTGACATCAAATAATTCTAAAAGAGGCATGCAACCACCTAACGCAGGTCCAGTAGCGAAAATAACAATTTTCGTTTCGGGAACTTTGTTTTCATTATTTTTCATTCATTTTGCACCTTTTTTTACTTTTTGAACGACTTTCATAACATTTTTCCCACAAAACCTTTTTTTTGAACTTTTCGAATCATCAGTCTGTGCACGTTGAACACCCTTTCTTCAACCTGGTATTCGATTATCGGTTACAGAATGAAATAAATCCCAAACCAACTGGCAGTGTTTTTTTGTCTTCTGATGTCTTTTTTTTAGCCACAACCGTGGTTAACCGCCGGTTTTGCTGCCAAATAAACCTGTTTTGTTGTTGGTTTGCCTATTCGAACCAGGTAATAGTAATGGGATTTGTTGAGGTACCTGCCTGCCTGTTTTTTTTGGGCGTGGGTCCTCTGTCATTTGCCTGTACTTTTGTATCCCCCATCGACAGACTATCCACTAACCATCCCAGGGGGTCGAGTGTGACCAGAGCTAGCACCTCTTTTCTCACCGGCAGCGCGACCGACATTGGAACGCGTTTTTACCTGCCAACCAACCCAGCACCCAACCCTTTTTCTGCTCGCTCATCCGCAGAGCCTCCAGTGGCGGCAAAAAGGCATGCAGGCATCATCCATCGTTGCGTGGCCTCCCCGGGGAGGGGAGAGGGAGAAGGGCGGGCACGGGAGATGCGCAGGATTAGTCGGAAGTGCGGCAGCCAGCCAGCGTTTACGATCGATTGATTGGAGAACAACCAACGACGACCACGACCACGACCGGCCTCGGGCGACTTGCATACACGCATGCATACGAATTGCATACGCGGTGTCATATCTTGTTTGCCGGGGCTCCCAGAGCTCTCCCCGCAGTGACCGAGCTCAACCATGACGGTGACCACGCGATCCGCAATTTTTCGCGTCCTTGTTGCCGCGCTCGTCTTCATCCTGGCCGTGCCACCACCGATGGTTTCTACAGCCGGCATCCACCATGAAGAAACCATCGGTGTGCTGAGGCGTGCCGTCCGCCAGGTCTCCCTCGACGACCTCATCCACGGCGCGCTCCAGCTCGTCAAGCCCATTTTTGACCCCTCGCAGCCCCTCAACGACCCCGACCCCACCAAGGTGCGTCAGGCGGCTGCCATCGGCGATACCCGGCAACAGGCTGCGCTCGGCGTCGAAGAAGACGCTCCCGTCATTTCAAATTCTCCCATCTGTCGGGGCAATTCGCGAATCTGCAAGTTTGTCGCCTGTTCTGCTCATAATTTCAAGCATGATTCAAGTTTCGCGAATCTCAATCTCGCGGCTCAGCTCCTAGCTGACAAGCAGATGCGTAAGACCATCGCAAAGTAAGTTTTTTTGTTATCCTAAACAAAAGAAAACAAACAAAATATTATCGTACTAACTTTTTTTTGAATGGAAACGATCATTTTGGGATTTCGGAAAAACTTGAGGGTTACGTTATTTTTGTGTAAGGGTGTGAACTAACGTATCTTACGAAATCCAATCATTTATCCCGCCCGCCTGCAGCGTTTGTTTCACACTTGACTTTTCACAAAGAATAGTTGATTGAACTTGACGTCAAGTTTTTGAGCGCGCGCGAAAATCCAATCATGCATTGATCCATCGTAATTGAGTTATTTTGCTTTTCTTTTGCAATCTATCGTAAATTTTTGACTTTTTGAGGTCGCCCGCCAAAAATTACAAATTTGTTTAGGCCTAATTTTCCTTGCACAATATTTTTTGTTTCAATTTTTTAATTAAAATCTTCAAACACCTCTGCTTATTACAGTAACCCCGACGCAGTCGTCTCCGTCTGCCGAGAACAAGGCCTCAGCGAATCCCAATGCGGAATCTTCCTCCAGGGCTTCCAGATGATAGACCGTTTCCTATCCGCCGTGGACCGCGAAGGCCCCACCGAATCCGCGACCGTATCCACGGTTCGCGCCGACGATGAGCACGTTGTCGTGCCGGGACCCCTGATGGACGACGACAGCAACGTCCGCCGATCCGGTCCTCCACTCTCGACTGTGCGTGGCATCGGCCGAAATCCACCCGCGCCAGCCCTTGGCTCCCGAACATGGTCTACCCACGTGAATGCTATTTTCGCTCCAGGATCCGACGATGCCGGGCGACTGGCTGCGATGGCGCCTCCAGCGAGGCCGCCTGCAAAGACGAATCACGTCACAACGAAGCAGAAGGCTTATTACGATCCTGCCGATGGTCCTGGCAAGAAAAATATCGTTACCGGACAACAGGCTCCGCCTTTCGCTGTCGTGCCCCAGGGATCTGGGTCTTTGAGCGAAAAGGAAAAGGCCCTGCCCCGGCCGGGTGGTTTCAACCCGAATGAGGATTCTGATCTCCTGACTATTCATCCGGATCTTCATGAATCTATTCGGCGTCTGAAGCGTGCCGCAGCAGAGGAGGATTATTACGATCAGGTCCATGGTGACGGTGATGAAGACCGGGGCATGGGTGCCCTTGCCAGCCGTCCGTCTTCTGGATCTTCATCTTCCGGCTCGAAGGCCGGTGGCGGCGGTGCCACCGGTGGCGACGACTACTACGATCAGGTGGAGTCAACAGCGACCCAGACCCCAGGTGGAGCGCCCCGGAGAGGCGGCGGCTCACCCTCTGCCCCGCTGTCGCCCCTCATCGACTGCTTCTCCCACCTCGGCTGATCCATCTGATCTCGGCCTTCCTTCCACGACACAAAAAACAAAAACTATCCTAAGCCAGTCGGCGTCGTTGCGGGTTGTTAAAACTATCTACTTTCACTTTTGCATTGTCTTTCCTCTTTTTTTTTATGAATTCTGAATGTAATTGACAACTGACTGACTGGTGGACAATTGGGAGGGATCCAGCACGAGTTTTTTTTTCACCGCGGAGCACATGTGCAATGATCATGACTACCCTCCGCGGAGGTTGGGATCTGCGCGGATACGGAATCCCAAGGCACTACAGTGGAAAAGTAGAAAGTCGTGAGATTTTCTTCTCTTCCACGCTGTTTGAGGAAAGAAAGCAGGGAACAGGACAGGACGCGCGTGGCGTATCGATGGCGGAAAGAAAGCAAACGAACGACGACCAATTCACCCAGGCAGTGTGTTTATCCCCTCCTTCACGCCACCGCGTGTGCCGGCGGCCGACAAAGACGCCGAGCCAGCCGAGGAGGAGGAGGAGGACTGGTTTGTTTCTTGCGTCGTCGGGGGACGCGTCCGTGGCTGCGAGCTCTGAGCCCCCCATCCATCGATCTGCACCGCGTTTTTGATCCCCGCAGCCCAGCCACGGGGGATCAAAAACGCGGTGCTCACACATCCCAGCGAATCCATCCTCCTCGGCCAAGGGGTTCAGGCCAGTCAGTAGTGCGTAAACCCCCATCGGCTGTGACATCGACGTGCGCGAAAAGCCTAGTGCTTTACCGGGGTGCCAGAGAATCGTGTCATGGATACAACGGAGAATCTGTCGTATCCATGACAAGGCAACGTCGCGGCACATCTGTCATCCATCCATCCTCCAGGCCGGCCAGTTGAGGGCCGTAGCCGGTGTTCTGACTCATGCGCGGGGGATGAATACCGGTTTGCCTTACTGTTCTACCCCTTAGGACTTTGTTCTGGGGGCCGTATGCAGTCTCCGAGATGGGTAGCACATCCCGGCTGGCTCTTTGTCTTCTCTGGGATTGCGATTGTGCGGAAGTATATTATGTGACAAATACGCCTTGGTTAGACAGTCACATAGTATGCTTCCTGGTTGTTTTACGATAATTACAGTATAATTACCGGAGTACTACGTTTTACGCTATCGTAACAAACCGTTTTACGATATCGCAGTTTTTTGCGGTTTGTCGTGTTTTTTGTGCATTGAAATTATCATTTTTTTTTATTTTTTTTGCCCTTCAAAAAGGTAAAAATCCACATTTCTGTGAATTTTTACCTTTCCAAACGCGTTTTCCTTCGAAATCCCAACCCGCACCTACCCCGCGTCATGTCATGCGCGATCGCATATACCCCCGAGCGCCTGTCTGACTCATCCATCCTCCGCTTGTGGCCTGGTTTCAGCGATTACAAAGAAAGACGTCGGCCAGCAACTAACCCACGGTCGCTTTCAACCAGTAGATAACATCGATGCCCGACTAGAAGCCCTCCGGCGCCCAACCACCACCAACATCATAATCATCCATGTCCTACGCGTCAGCGCTAATCCTCGTGCTCGTGCTATCCGGCGAGGTACAGGCAGCCCCTCGCCTTCCTACCTCTCCTGGTAGTCTCGTTTACACGATCGAACCCGTCAAACCGGAGATCGTGCCGGTGCCAGCTCCTCCGCCGACCGAGTCGGCAGATGACGCAGCGGCAGCACCGCGCCTGTTGCCATCCCAGACAGGTTGGTTTTTTCCCGCCAAAAATTAGGGAGCGCTTGGCAGTCGGCCATCCCGCGTCCCTCTGCGGTCGTGTAGGATCCGAATCATTCTCCCAGGGCACAAATCCCGAAATCCCAGCAAAAAATGCGCTATAACCCCCCGAAAAACAAAATCATCCAGAAACGTTTATTTACACAAAAATGTATAAATAGTGAGTGAAAACGTGGGAAAAAGACAAACATCAAAAAAGGTCAAGTTGAAAAAAGGTAAAGCAAAAAAGTGGGTAGCAGAATTATTGAGGCTGGGCCTGGGGAGCCTTGCCGGGAGGTCCAGGGGGTCCGACTTGTCCCTTCTTGCTCATCAGGTAACGGTGAATGTGCGGGATGACACCACCGCCCGCGATGGTAGCCTTGATCAGGGTATCGAGTTCCTCGTCTCCGCGGATGGCGAGATGGAGATGGCGCGGGGTGATACGCTTCACCTTCAGATCCTTCGACGCGTTGCCCGCAAGCTCGAGGACCTCAGCGGTAAGGTATTCCAGGATAGCGGCAGAGTAGACAGCTGCAGCGCCACCGACGCGTCCGTGCGAAGTCGTTCGTTGCTTGAGGAAGCGATGGATACGTCCGACGGGAAACTGGAGGCCAGCGCGCGCCGAGCGCGAGACCTGTTTGTTCTTGGATTTGCCGCTGTCCTTGCCGGCCTTGCCTTTTCCTCCTGCCATGATAGGTGGTTTCTTCCGAGGCTGAAAGGGGAAACAAACAAATAAGCTTGTTGAATGCACAAAATTCTTTTAACGCCCAGATAAAGGAGAACCACGCATAGATAGTCACGCGCGCCAAATAAATTTGGCAGAAGACATGAGGTAGCAAAATCCTGACAACAAAAAAAACGAACAAGCGACCACGCATCGACTCGACAAACTAACCGGACTGGCGAAAAGCGCGCGCATTCGGTGACTGCCTCGCTCACTAGCTTTCTTGCCCCGTCCGAGAAAACAAGCAGCGCAATCGGACGGCGGCGCCCCACCCAGAGAGGCTGTTTAGATCCCCGTAACCATTTGACCGCGACCCGAACACATAAGTGTGGCAAAACGCGCGCGGCAGAATATATCCCCCGTTGAGCGGGAAACATGAGGAAAACCAAATCGCATCTATTTTCTTTGCAGGCAACAATGTAATCGATTTTCTTGGAAAATTCTTCCAAGAAAATGACATCGTCGGCAGCCTCTTTCGCATGGTCGGCAAGGCCACAGAAGCATCCATGGCGGCCAAGAGAGCTGCGGACGAAGCAGACGAGAATCGGGAATTTCCAGCTTCAACAAAGAACAAAGCCCTAGCGGCTAAAAACAGCGCTTCACCGGCGGTGAGTTGAAATAATTGAAAAAAGCACAAAAGGATTGAAAAATCGTAAAAAAGAAGGAAAACGGAAAAAGATAGAAGCCAGGAGGTAAAAAGTGTGTAGAGGAGTAAAAAATGGAGGAACAAACGAAAGAAAAAAGCACTCATCGCTTGTTTATTTTCCCCTGAGGAGTATGAAAGACGCGCACGCATCGTAACATGCAAGAAGCTCCAAAACTGCTTTCGGATTGAACTTTTACAATCAATTTTTTAGTATATTTTGTTCCCATTTTTTAATATTTTTGGTTTTAATTCGGTTACACTAGTAATCACCGCCAAAAATGATCGGGGTAGCTAGAAAACGCGTTAGCTTTTTTTGCCAATTTTCAAAAGAAAAAAATGACGAAATTTTGTAACTTTTTGAATGAAATATTGCAAAAAACGAGAAAATGGATTTCAATTGGGAAATTTTTACCGTTTTTTTATCAGGACAGTCGAATACCCGAACCGTTCGCATCCGACAATACCCCTTTTTTATAAAAAAATAAAATTTTGTTATAAAAATCGAAATAAAACTAAAATTGGAGTAAAACTAGAATTATCCGGAATCGAAATAGTCGCTAACTACAACATTTCATTCAAAAAGTAACAAAAATAATTTTCTTACCGGCTGCCTGGTCGAATTTTGGTTGCGTCCGGCTGGAACTCGTCCATTC
The DNA here is from genome assembly GCA_963969345.1 of Turbatrix aceti. Lineage (NCBI taxonomy): Eukaryota > Metazoa > Nematoda > Chromadorea > Rhabditida > Panagrolaimidae > Turbatrix > Turbatrix aceti. Next base: position 2,734,313 of record OZ017768.1, read on the forward strand.
GTATTCCTCGTCGCCGTAAAGGGCCACATATTGGGTGGAATACGGATCAGATTTTGGGTAGAATAGCAATCAGATAATCTGAAAACAAATAAATATCCAGAGTAAAAAACACAACCGCTCTACAGAAAGAAATACCGCGTTACAGAAAGAAATAACGTTTGTGTCAGTGAAAAAGAACGAAAACAAGAGCATAGAAACAGTAGTATTACCCGCGTCGTGCCGGGATTCTTATCGGCGTGCGCATCCGGCGGGTGGGAAGCTAAACATTTCTTGAACGGAATTTTTGGTTTTTGACACGAAAATTTGTTTTTTCCAGGTATTCGACTATTTTTTTTTGGTTTTTCAGCTTTTACTCGATGATGCCGGTGATCTGGCTTCGTCCATCGACTCGGAACCCGTTGCTGTGTCTGAACAAGGTAATTTAAATTTTTTAAAGCCAATTTTATGTTTTTGACCATTCTTTTTCAATTTAGGCCCAGATTTTCTCGGTCTCGACTGGAAGAACACTCTTTTTGGTCCCAAGGGTCTTCTCACGGAAGTGTTCCACTTTGTGAATGAGAAACGGAAGCAGGGCTTCGACAAGCCGGTCGTGCCTGCCTCCCAGTCGGACCTGACGCCCCCAGCTGCCCCAGCCGGAGCTGCCGGCGCTCTGGACTTTGGCAAAGTCTTCGATGCTTTGCTTTTCAAATCCGGTGACGGGGGTTTTGATGAACCCAAGCTCCCGGAACTCCCATTTATCGGGATCTGCGACCGTCTCAGCTGTGGCGATATTTACAAAGCCGTCGACGAATTCAAGAAAAGTGAATTATTTTCCAATTTCCAGACAGCGTTGTCGCTGGTCAACGACCCAAAAGGCTGGGACATCATTGGCGAGCTTCTCGAGAATCCTGAGCTCATTGAACAGTTTGCCGGGAAGTCTTCCAACAATGTTGGGGATTTGCTCAACAAAATCGCGCCCATGGGCTCAAAAACAGGTGGAGCTGCCGGGAAATCTGGCAATGGCCTGAATGTTCTGCCCACGGACGGCGATTTGGGGACGGATTTTTCGTCCCAGATTGACGGTGCTCCGGAGCATAGTATTGGCTCTTCAATCGACAGCGGTGCCGGTTCGGCCAAAACTGGTGCCGGTTCCGGCGGAGATGCAGACTACTACTCAGCCGTAGAATCCTCAAAACCCGATCCCGACCACGAAGACGTCGACTACGAAGAGCCGGTCTCAGTCGACATCGAAGAAGTCATCAGCACTACCCGGGCACCAACCACCACTACCGTATCCCTACCCCCTGTCGAAGCCGCCAAGAAAATCCCCGAGCTTCCTGAAATATCCTTCAGCGAAGACGGACCCGGAGGCGACAACGACGATGACGACGAATTCGGTGACTACGATGGACCCCGGGTGATCGAAGTCGAAGAGACCATGTCGCCAAAGGTTAGCAGCAGATTTGTCTCTCCCACCACGACAACGAAGAAGCCCCAAGCTACAGCATCCGTGACCCCGGCAAAAACAACGACGACCAAGCACCCGAAAGCTGCGGTGGCCGCTGTGAGGCAGCCGAAGGGTCCAAACTTCCGGCAGAGCAATGACTATTACTCCATGTACTACGATAACTAGTCAACAGTAGTTCGTTTTTGTCAACGGTGTCGTAATTACTGCCATATTATGCCTGCTTTGTTTTTCACTCACCTCTTGTTGGTTTTCACACCTGGGCACGACGCGAAGTCTGCCGGGTACTGTTTGTCACCTTATACTGCTGCTGTGTGGTGTCGTTGTAATTATCCAAATAATATCTTGCTCATTTTGAACGAAAAAACAAAGAAAAAGTGAAACAATAGAAAAAATTCGCATTTACTATTTTATTACGGTCAAATTTGAAAAAGAAAAGTAAAAATGTTTTTTTTCGTTGCGAAACAATGAAGGGTATACAGTACTTTGCTTGCTACCATATTTTTCATTTCGAAAGGTCAGTTTCTAGATTTGAAATCGAAAAAATGCGTAAAAACGCAAAAAAAAAGAATTCTATACGAAGAAAAATATCACCACAAATTAGGCAAAGCACGATAAAATTGTACGTAAACAAACGAGAAAAAAACTGCACATACGATTTTATAACGATCATTCAAAATTTGTTTACGATACCATTCTATTTGTTGTCTGCTAAAATCCTTGGCGAAGCGTCCCGAACGTCTATGAGGCTTCAAAAAAAGTGAGTCAAAGGCAAAATAAAAGACGTGCGTGACTTGAGTGATGTAAGCCGTGTCGTTATCACGTTCCTGCATTCCGCATCCTGCACGTATCCAACATGGGACTCAACCATCTCATGCACGCTCGGAATATCTACAAAAATCGTCCACCAGATTTCCGAGCACTTGCTGAGAAGTACGTCGACTTTCGCCGGTTTACGACATTCGCTCCCAGCGGGGTAAGCCTACAAGCTCTTATTTCCACGTTGTTCACGTGACAGACATTTTTTTAGAAAGTGCACTTTGACTTCCACAACCCCGAAGCCGTGAGGTGTCTGACGGAGAAGCTGCTCAAGGATGACTTCGGCCTTGACGTCATCCTGCCTCCGGATTCCCTGGTTCCGAGGGTCCCGCAGCGTCTGAATTACATCCTGCTCATTGAAGACCTCCTCAAGGCCGGATGTGCAGGGGATGAAATTTGTGGCATCGACATTGGCACGGGCGCGTCATGTGTCTATCCTCTGCTCGGCACCGGGTACTGTCGGTGGTCGTTCTGTGCCACAGAAGTCAACGATGCTTCCATGACCATTGCGCAGGAGAACGTGAGGCGAAACGGCTTTGCCGACAAAATTACGATTATTCGAGGGCATGAGACTACGATTTTCAAGGTACGGTTATTTTTTTACGATATTTTCCTCTTTTTTGACTATTTTTACGATACCTGGTCATTTTTTCCGACAATAAAAAATTTTAGGCCACTGTTACGATATTTTGTAGTTTTGGACCATTTTTTCCCATTTTTGGTTGTTTTAGGCCAGTTTTTACGATATAAAATCGATTACGGCAACTTTTAACGATTTTTTTTTTCAATTTTTACCCCGACATTTTTCCAGGAAATAGTCTCCCGCCAACCAGAAACCCACTTTGACTTTTCCATGTGCAATCCGCCCTTCTTCGACGAACAGGAGTGCCGAACACGCTTCCAGCCAGCGCAGAACAGCGATTTCCGCAACCAGCCGGGTCCATCGTTTGCCAGTCGCCCAGGCCCGCAATCCGCGACCGTCGCAAAGCAGGGCGAGCTCTGCTTCCTCGGAGGCGAGGTGGCATTCGTCTCACTCATGATCCACGAATCCCAGGTCTTCCGCAATCATGTGGGACTGTTCACGTCAATGATCGGCAAGAAAAAATCCCTTGGACCGCTCAAGAAACTTCTAGACGATTTCAAGTTTGTCTCTTTTACCTCGCACCCGTTGAGTCAGGGAAAAACGCAGCGATGGGTTTTGGTGTGGACTTTTGATCCTTGTTTGAAGGTTGACGTAAGTTTTTGACAAAAAATATCGTAAAAAGGGTTTACGATCATTTTTTCAGCCCGAAATGATAACCCAAAAATTTTCGCTTCGAGACAACGACTTTCTAACACGGTTGGAGGCTGTCTGTCGATTTGCTCGTGTCGAGACCCTGCTCGATCCTCGGGGGATACTGTCATGCAGTGTTCTCTCGTCTGCTATGACTTTCAAGCCCTGGCGCAGGCAGAGGAGGCCATCTACGTCATATTCATCTTCTGAATGGCCGCCTGTGAAGAAAAAGTCCCGTCCGAGCACGTTCGAAGTCGGCACCCAAACCCCTTTCTCCAGCGACCTGAATTGCGGAAATCTCTGCGACGCGGGAAATGTCAACCTTTTCGACGCAACCGGGCAGGAAATCGGCATCCAGTGCTCCGCGCCGTCCCAGAAGCCCCCCAACGCAAGGTACATGCGACTTTTTGTCAGTGCATCCGGCGAGGCAACTTTTCTCCGATGCGACGAGCCGGCGTTTCGCTGGCTGCGGTCTGTCGCTGATTTTTACGAACGCACGATGACCACGATCAATGACGGGTGATCGATTCTTCCAGACAGAAACTGGGGCTTTTATGTCTTTCAAGTCTCGACTATGGAGTGTTTCTCGAGGTTGCTGAGGACGTTGCACATCTCGTGGCGACGATAAAGCGTGAGGAAGAGGGCCAACAATGCAATCCACATAAAGAAATACGATCCCCATTTTAAGGTGAACCAGATGGACGACGATCTCGTTTCCAGTGAACTCACGAGTTCATCTATCTTTTTCTGAAAAAAACAAATTCAGGCACATAAAAATACTTTTCGGAGGAGTTAATCGATCTTACGTTGTGCTGGCAGATGAGGCAGCAGTGGCGCTTCTTTTTCTTCCGCTTTCGAACCCCGTGGCCTTGCTGACTTTTGGCGTGTTCTTCGGCAGCGTTGGACGGGGTTTCGGGCTCTTTACTGTACCCCGTCATGACATGCTCGCCGCCGGTCGGCGTTTTGGCAGACTTCGCCATGTGCGCGTCTTTGGTGAGTGGTGCTAGAGCTGTTGTGCCGTCCTTCGTCTGCGATTCGTGCCGTCGTAGGCAGGTGGCACGCTATACAAATTCATGTGCCGACAAGGGATGGCAAAATGTCGTGTTCGTTTGAAAACAGTTTTTTGAAATTCAATTTTCCCGATTTCGCATTCTCACGCAACGAAAATGCGATTTTCGCTTCAGGACACCCAAAACCTATCGATTTTGACCTAAACGACGAAAATAAATTGTTCGTGTTCGTTTACGATAGTTTTTCCGAACGAAATTTGAAATGTTCGTCTTCGATCGCAAACAAAATCAGTTATTCCTGTTCCAAATTTAAAATTCAGTTTTTCCCCGAAAAATGTTCTCTCACAACGAAAATGCGATTTTCGCTTCAGGACCATATTTGTCCCAAATGATGAATTCAAATTGTTGATATCAGTTTTCCAATCGTTTTTTGTTTGTTTACGATCATTTTTTCGAAAAAATGTTTTTTTTGTTCAATTGTACAGTGGCACTTTATTCAGGTTTTGTTCTTCTAATCACATCTGAGACGGTAGCGGAAAGTTGCACCGAGAACGGAGGAGCCTTGGAGGGTTCGTGAGGGATTGTGGAAAGCCGTTTAGACGCCGGAATATCGGAGTGGCAGCAGTGGAAGGTTGTCGTCGTCCGTCGGCGGACGTCACCGGTCATGGACTCATGATGACTTGCTCATGAAGTACTTGATAATTTCCACGGGCAGCGGGAATATGATTGTTGAGTTTTTCTCGGCTCTAAAAATATTTTTTTTTCGATCAATTTTATTTTTCAAAGGTCAAACAAAATAGGGAAACTCACGCGACGCTGTTGAGTGTCTGGAGGTACCTGAGATGCAGGGCAGCCGGAGACTGCGAGATTACATTCGCAGCCTCTTTGAGTGCCCTGGAGGCCTTTTGCTCGCCCTCAGCGGCGATGACCTTGGCCCGGGCTTCGCGCGTGGCTTCGGCCTCGGCTGCCATCGCTCTTTGCAGCTGGATGGGCAGACGGACGTCTTTGATCTCGACGCGCTCCACTTTGATGCCCCAGGATTCGGTAGCGTCGTCGAGGAGGGTCTGCATGGCGGTCGCGAGGGTGTCTCGGTCGGAGAGGATGTCCGCGAGGTTCCGCGTGCCGAGCATGTTGCGCAGGGTCGTCTGCGCGAGGAGCCGGGTCGAGTGGTGGGCGTTTTCGACGTTGGCTACGGAGATGGTTGCGTTGCACACCCGATAGTAGACTACAGCGTCGACGGAGACGGTGACAGAATCCCGGGTCAGGATTTCCTGGGGTGGGACGTTGAAGGAGACCGTTCGGAGGTCTACCTTGGTGTACGACTCGATGCACGGCATGACAAAGAAGATGCCTGGAATGGCGTGTTTGCAAAGCGAATGGGGTGCGAAATGGGCACTTTGGGATCGTTTGTGGTGAAAATGGGAATTTTAGGCTAAATGAGATCTTTGACGCTTTTTTGCTTTCATTTACAATTTTAAATTCAGTTTTCACGGAGTAATATTGTCTTACAACGAAAATGCGACTTTCGTTTCAGGACCCGCGAAACTTGGCCTAAATGATAAAAACAATTTTTTGGAGTTTGTTTTACAATCATTTTATGTTTTTTTTGCCTTTTGTTATGTATTTTTGGGGAAACTTCATTTCAAAAATGAAAATTATCGATTGTCGGTGTTTTCTACGCCATAAAAGTCCACATAAAAAAAAGTTTGCATAAATGGATTTCCTACGCCTTCAAAAGTTAACCTAACTCTATTTGCCGACGTTAACGTTTGCAAAATATTTTTTTCTTCAATTTTTGAGTAAAAATGTTGCGTTTTCCCAATATTACACAGGTAAGGTACACGGCGCCAACTTGTGTTTAGAAATGCCAATTATATCCCTGCTGGTACATACGCCGCGTAACGTCTCATTACACGTCGTCAAAATCCAGCAGGGATTAGCTATACCTCCTTCCTCCCCGATGGCACATAACAAAAAAAACAACAACAACTTATGACTCACCAGGTCCCTTGGCGCCTCCACCGATGAGCCTTCCGAGCCGAAACATGACAGCTCGCTCGTACTCCTGCACAACCTTGACACAGAAGCACACTGATATGGGAAACGTCGCCAGCATGAAGATCCACGATAGCACGATGAGGATGAAGCTGCAGAAACCGAAATCGACGTCATACGAGTCTGCTGAAAAAATTTATTATTAGGTTATGAGGACGATAAATACGTACAAAGTAACCCGAAGTGGACTGTTATCGGAAGTTGGCATCGCCAAGAGAAAGCGGGTCACTTATTTACCCACAACGGCACTACAGGTAAAAAAGATAGTTAAAAAAAAGATTTTTTATCCTAAAACTAAAAAAAATACGTATAATTAGCAGTTTATTTTTTTTCGAAGATTAAAGGCGAAAAAAGTAGCAAAATGCCTACAAGCCTGCATTTAGCATCTTTGGATGCGAAAAAGTGGCACTTTTAGAACCAGCAGTTTCTGCAGCTCACGTCCAAAAGCTAAAGTTCACGCGGCATTTGCAAATGTCATGCTCGAGGCGCTTCATCAGGTGAAAAATACAATTTGGTGGTTCTTTGCTAGGGTGTACGAAAAAAACAGCTGCGGTAAGCTTTTTTTGTAGACAAGGATTAATCGAAAGTCTCGACTGGATTAATAATGGTTCTTAGAACGAAAATAGCAAATTTGTGATTTTGCTGTGAAAAATTAAATTCGTCGTCCAGAAGCAAGAAGAAGTGAAATCATGGTTCCAGAACGAAAAAAAAAACGAATTTGTGGTCCCGGAACGAAAAAAAACGAATTTGTGGTCCCGAAACGAAAAAACTAATTTTTGATCCCGGAATGAAAAAAAAAACTAAATTTAAGGTCCCGAAACGAAAAAAAAACTTACGATGAGCGTTCGTCGGATAATAGCTGAGTTTGAGTTGTGCGAGGGAGTGTCTCCTGGCGTCCCTCTCTTCCTTGGCAAATATCAGAGGATTGAGCGTAAAACGCCGTCCAGCACGGGGTCCACGGAAGATCGGGCCAGGCCCAGACGCGGAGCCGGATCGCGATGTCGGGAGTGGGACGTCGATCTGTATGCCCTGGGGATCGGGGTCGCCCATGAGTCGATGGGTCTCGTCGGCTTCGCCGTCGCTCTCGGGATCCGTTGAGCCGTCTAAATCTCTCATTTCTTCATCATCGCCTTCGCCTTCTTCGTCGCCTTCGACGTTGGACAGGAGCCGGGATTTGTTGCCAAACTGCCCGCGGTACTTGGACATGACTGACTGGTCTGCGCGCCTGCGTACATATGTCGGGATCCCTCCCCGGGGGCACTTGATTGCGCGTGTCGTGTCGACAATGCAATGTCGACTCCGCCTCCTCCCCATAGTACCACGCATGCATAGGCCTACGCAGGCAGGCGGTGGGTGCCAGAAGCAACCCGGCAGCCCAGCCGCCGGTTAATCGGGTTGTTGCCGGGGCAGGCGGCGGAATGAGATGACGCCAATTGCTGGGGCATCCGCATTGTTTTGCGACAGTGACCGGGAAATATTTATTTAAATGTGGTTAAAGACCCCAGAAATGGTCAGAAAGAGGATGAACGCTAATTTTTGACCGGAAATCGCGAACATTAGGAATTAGGAAACCTTCGGCATTCGATTTCTGAAATCCGATCTAACCTAATTTTCTCCAAAGTTTGGTCATGTTCCCAATCCAAAGCGTTCAAAAGTCATTTGAACAAACTGCAGCGATGCCTGTCAAAACAAAGGTTACGTCCACGGCACTCGTGACACGCCACTCACATCAGACGACATGCAAACAATATTTAGACAGGGCCCACCATGCCGGTTTCGGTCATTCAGTCATTCATTTGGTCCAGACGACGGAAAAGCCCGGTGTTAATGCGAACACAGGCCAAAAAGGCGCGAAACTAATCCCATTTATTTATTCAACAATTTCCCCCGAACGTTGCAAGACAGGTGAATTGGATTGATTCTCCTCCCCTTCCCGCAGCCAGCGTAGAGGAGACACGGAAATGAGCGGGCTCAGCGGTGCGGTGCCTGCTGACGGTGGACGCCCGATTAAATCATCCCAGCAGAAGGCGCAAAAGAGCAAGAGCAGAAGTAGCGCGGCGCCTGTCATCATACAAATAATATGTCACCGCTGTGTGAAACAGGGAAGAAAATTAGCATCAATATTTAAAACGCCACCACCACCACGTTGGTTGGTTGGTTGGTTGCCCTGCCACGTCCAAGTCCATGGACAAGTACGGGGCGCCTCGCTCGCTTGCTCCTGCCATTGTCCTCGTAGCTGACGGCGCGTGTACGGCTGCGCGCGCGCATGCCAGACACGCGTAATCTAATCTCAAGAATCCTAAACTTTTCTTTGTCGGCCGTTTCAAGCGCCATTCTTACACACCAGCGTCGGACGGCGGTCAATGACTCCTCACTCTCGATGAGAACTCCTTCCTTCTCCTTCTTCTTCCTTTTTTTCGAACATTTTAGCTAGCCACTTGTCGGAAAACAGCTTAGTTTGGGAAAATCCTTTGATGCTGCAGCAAACAGCCTCAGAATGTCAAAACGCCTCAGGTTCGGCGAATTGCGCTTCTTATGTTTTTGTTTTTATGCACAAAGAACATTTTTGCAGAGAGCGGCAAAGTTTCCGACACCGTAAACAACGTTGTAAAAATCGCGGTTTATGGTACGGTATTTGGTTCTCACAAAGAAAATTTATTTTCGCGGTGAGACCAACTGAAATATGGTTTCTTGAAAAAAAATACTTTTTCGTGGTGAGACTGACCGAAATACAGCTACTTGCTTATTTTCGAGGTGAGACTGCTCAAATTACGGTATCAAGATTCTCGCACAGAAATTTCTGTTTTCGCGGTGAGACCGACCATACAACAGTTTGAACTACGGTATTGAGAATCTCGCATGGAAATCTCAATTTTCGAGGTGAGACCGACCAAATCAAAGCCTACCTGAATCAGATCGCCTGTGATGGCGTCTGCGACGCCGCTGGCCATCAGCAGGAGGCGCAATAGGTTGATTTTGATTTTCCGAAGAGCGTGTCGCTGCCATCGCTCCTCCAAAAGGTACAGTGAAGCACATACAAGACGACCAGCGTCTGACAAAAGCACGAGCAGGGAATGAATGAGACTTATTTTGGAGTGTGTCCTCAGTTATAATCCCGGTGTCCCGGAGCAGGAGCGGGAGTAAGTAAGAAAAGGAAAAAAAAGATCAATCTCGAGCGCGGCACAGAGCGTGTCCGGCAAAAGCAGAAGCTGCACGGATTAAGTTGTCAGTATGGCGAGTTGAGGCATTTGTCAGAAATCACCGATGCACACATGGGGGGGGGGCTGGGTGGGAAAGTCGGTCGGCGCATCCATCGCCGTCGACTTTGTCATCTCGCAGCCAGCCAAACAACGGGGGAACGAACGAACGTGAGAGCAGCAGTTTTTCATAAATAGCTAATCGGTTTTTTTTTCGTCAAATTCCAGAATTTTTATACATATCCGATATGAGTGGGGCTCACTTCGCACAACACACGCGCAAGTCTGACGCTGCAGTCCCGGGAGCAAGGCAGGCTCGAAGCCGGTCGGATGAAAAAGCAGGAAGCGCCCCCTCTAAAAAATGCCAAAAACGCCATCGCTATTGTTGTCTCCCGGATGAATTATAGTACCTTGAGGCGAGAGAAATTGGCGATACCTCGCCCGGTCCCCGGCGGAAGCCCGCTGACCGCGGCTATTACCACCACCACCTCCTCCGCCGCTCTCGGGCATGAATTAATCTCTCGCCCGGGCAAAGCAGCGGCAGCCGGGACCGAAAATCTGCTCTGCGTGAGTCGTCGAAGAGCAAAAAACACGGCAGAAAGAGCAAAAGGGCGTCTAAAAGCTGTCCGAAAGTTAACTTTTGTCGGCGGATGAGGCCAAAATAATCATCAACACGCAATCCAAGTTTTTTTGTGCACCAGGGAAGTCTTCAATGAGACTTCAATGTATGCAGATGAACCACACACACATCAAAAAAACAACCGGATGGCATTTCGCATTTCAGCAGACAGCCGTTGGACATCACGCGAGGCTGGATCAGCGTGAGGAAAAACTGCTTCAAGGTCGAGGGACTAATGGGATCCCATTTAGGGCAATTAATGGCACACAGCAAAAAAATACAAATTCAGAAGGGTTCGTGTTGCTCGTCGGGATCAGTCGATGTGAAAAAGTGCAAAAAACACAGGGCCCGTGGCTCAGTGGTAGAGCGCCCGCTTAGCATGCGGGAGGTCCGGGGTTCAATTCCCCGCGGGTCCAGGAACAACTTTTTTTGCGAATTTATACCGTAACAAGGAGATTAGCTAAACGAAAGTGCCTTTTTCGGGCGTTCTTTTTGCACCTGGACTAAATTGGGGTACGAAGGTACAAATACAAGCTAGAAACAAACACAGCAAGGGGTACGTTAAAAGTGAGCAAATGAAGGGCAAAACATGAGGGTAGTTTTTGTGTTCATGTTCATGTTCTGTTTCAAGACTTCAAAGACGGTCGGGTCGACAGGACAAGCAAGCAAGCAACCACAGAAAACAACACAGCAAAACAAAGGACAACTTAAACATTGATGAAGCCCAGCAGGCGCTGGTAGCGGCGCTGGTAGTAGTAGAAACCGACTAAATGCGAAGCGAAGCTTTTTTTTGCCAAGACGACGACCACCGACCGTGTTCATTTTCATTTTATTCTGTTCATCGGTAGATGATTCTCCCTCCCTCCCTCCCTCCATCCCCCGATGGACGTGAATAACCACGAACCCCGGTGGCCCGTGCTACCGTGCCAACCGGGTCGTAAATAACGGTGACCCCATAACAAGGTTGACAGAAGACGAAAACGAAGATGACGAAAAAAGTAGAAACATTTCGGAAGACAGCCTTCCTTCCATCTCTGGGCTTAGCTTGAAGATGATAAATTCGTGCCAGGTGACAGAGAGCCAGCCCCCCTCCTACCCGTGATCGATGGTCATGCTATGCTATCCGATGCGTCAAAAAAAAACCGAACGTGAGCGAGCGACAAGGCCTTAGGCAGTGCACCGAGGGACGAAAACGAACGCGACAGCCAAAGCGCCACCAGGTGGGTTTGACAACTCTGATGTTAGCGGAGTGCGAACAGAATGGAATAGAAAATAAATAAAAACAACGAATGCAATTTGAGCTTTGTACAAGATTATTACTTGTACAAAGCTCATAATTGGTCTTCCTGTTCTTGCCGAACTAATTTACTGCCGCCAGCTTTGTTAAACCCTCAAAAATCTATTTTGATCGAGGAAATGACAAAAACGACCAATTTTAAAGTTGAAAGATGGTTTCAATGAACACTTATCAAAAAAATGGCTTAGAAATGTAAAAATCCCCCCAAATAACTTCAAAACTTCAAATCCGCGAATACGATACCATAAAAAGGGCTCAAACGCCGTCCTCGACACTCTGGTCGACAACCAACGCCTCCAATCACGCCTTTCCGTGCCGTTAGTGCCACCAGCAACCGGCACGGGAGGCGTAAACGCCAAAGTTGGCACGGCACAAACGTGATGCCGCCCGGGCCCCTCAACTCTGCCTATCGCGTCTTATTCTTTGCGTATGTATAAATATAAATTTATAAATTCTCCCCCTCCATCGCGCCCGGAAGCGGCGTCTCCATTGCAGCTGCTGCTTCAAAAATCTCTACTCTGAACATTTTTATCGTCAGGGCATCATAAAAAAAATAAACATTCAATTTGGGGGGAAATTATGACTTTTCTGGTTTTCTTGGGGTCCCTATATGCTTTTTTCATTGGTCGTCGGATGTATGTATAAAATGCATGTCGCCAGTGGAACAAACCCTTTGAAATGCCTGCCACCAGGGCAGAAATTAGGAATTAGGAACGATCAGGGAGCAGGGGACAAAAGTGACCACAAATTTATTTTTGAAACAAATTTAGTTAGCCGGGGTAAATTGTTCCGCGGGAAAATGAGAGAAGGCTAGCTATCATACTCGCGAGCTCGCGCGACCGCAACTTTTGCTTGCCGTCTGCGATTACGATAAACACATATTTAAATTGGATTGGGTCAGTGTCTGGCCGCGGCGAACCCCAGCTCGCTCCCAGCGGGAAGCAATAATCGTGCGCCGTACCAAATGCCGTGGCACGACAAATCTGAACATTCCACCCGGCAAAGTAGCCAAATTTGGCGTTCATTCGTTCGTTCAAATAACAAAAAAAAATTCCAAAGTGCCATCGAGACCGACTGCACGAACTGTGCCCTGAGTCCCAGCAGTACATAAATACTTTTCTACGTGCAAGGTTTTTGAGGGCCATGCACCTTGCCCTTGCCCTGTCTCGGTCACCCAATTCTTTTCTCTTTTGGCCTCCAGGCACTGCTGAGCTCGGCGCAGTTGTTCGCGCCTCGGATTTCAATTTTTTTTCAGCGTCCGTCAGTCAGTCAAGTAGCCCCTCCATAGTTGAGGGGAAATGCAAATTCACAAAGAAAAGCAAAGGGAAAGCCAACCCACCTGTAACCGTATGGTGAAAGGTAACTTGGGAGCTGTGCCGTTTCTTGGTCGCTGCCGCCGTCGACGATGCAGCTGGCTCCGATGACGCCATTTTTGAAAAAAAAGGCCTTAACTGCAAATTCAAATTTCTGCACATTTAAAAAAAATGTTGCCAAAAAAACACGAATTAAAAATTAATAACCATTTATGATACAACCAGAACTACGGCACAGCCAGGGCAAAAGTAAGCAAGCCGCTGAGCTGTGGTGAATCAATTAATTTTTTTTCGGACACAAAAAAAAACAAAAAAACGGAAATTGATCAAATTCAAACAGCGTGGTGTCCTGAGCAGTGCTCGACGCGTCGGGTGTTCTGAGAGGGGAGGGGAGGGCAGTGAAGTGAAACGGGGGCCCTAGCCCTGCCTGACAGGCACCATGGAAGTTGGTTGTCAGTTGCTCTTCTTTTTTTACATTCTACTAAATATTTTTCGCGCAAGGACAGGGGAGATGTGTCAGAAGGCTCCGAAGAAAGGATGTCCTCTTCCACGTGCGACTTTGTAGACTAGACTAAACAAAAAATGACCGTTTCCGGAACTCAACTGAAACTGCCTCGGGCAAAGGTTGTCTGTCGTGTTCTCTAACTTTTGACAGAGGCTATTTAGAGTGCAACGGACATATACATGTGTATGGAGGGGGCCTGGATAGACAATTAGGCTGATTGGATTGGACCCTGAGGGAAGAATAGGGACACCAGCACGATCGCCTTCCAGGGAACCAGGAGGGGGCACGGGTGCGTGTCCTGCACGGAAATTACCCTCTTTGGCGCCATGGGGCCCAGATCGCACGCTCCGATTAGCCCAATGCGATTTTTATTTATTTTGACGGACGACAAACAAGAAACACAAAAACAATGGACCAAGTGCGTTGCGTTTTATTTTTTATGGCCACTTTTTGATTGCGTCTGCAGGCAAGAAAAAAATAAATAAAAACAATAAAAATAGGGGAGGTAGGAAATTTAACGACTTTTCAACATGTCAAAACATGCCGGAAAACACAACACGCCTACGACGGCATTGTCAAGGTAATCAGCCAAATTAGGATCCTTGAATCCTGGCAACTGAAAACTGACGACAAAAAAAATATTATATAAAAAATTTGCGGTGCAAAATTTTAGGGGCGGATGAAAAACGAAAAACGACAAAAGATATAAAAATATAAAAAAAGAACGACTTCCTGACAGTCAAAATTGCACTCAAAAATGAGTTTGCAAGCGAGCCCTGATTATCCTGGGCACTTGAACGAATGCCCTGAGGCGACAAAGTAGATTTTCATCAAATGACAGAGAAAATAAAGGTGATGAAAAAATTCTGAAACCCCTCAACCGGCCATCAGATCGTCCGTCGGGTGTTTCAAAGCTTATTGGCACCGAACCGGGGAAAAAAAAGCGGGCTGGGGCTAATCCGACCCGATTGCTTGGTAATTCTTCGTTTCTTAGTTCTTCGTTCTTCGTCATGAGTGTGGTCGTCGGCGACGACGAAGACCAGGACAGAAGAGTCAAGAGCCCCGAGCGGGAGAATGAACGAACGAAGACTCGTCGAGGAGAGTCGAGTCAAGGCTTTGCCACCCCACCCGGCTGCCGTCGAAGGAAGCGAAGGAGGCTTACTACCCAAACAAGGTTACGCAGCGGCGCGTGGCCCCTTCCGGGAGGCGCCGAGGACGCCAAAAAACCCCTTCTCGAAAGAAATCTTTTTTTATTCCCCAAAAAAAGTGGCGGCGGCCAAGAAGAGGCGTCAAATTGAATCAAGTGCCGTCCGCTGTGGCTGCTGTGCCCACTGGCTGCGCCTCTGTATACCCCCAGAAAGTCAGATGGTAAATTTGCCGACAAGAAAAGAGAGTATTGGGGACCCGGGAGGACGGTCAGCGGTCAGTCAGAATTTTCTTGGGGGGTGAAAAATGGCCACGTTCCGGCACGTGATGTTTGGGAGGAGCAGGCCGAGACAATGGAGCGCCTCGGGGGAAACAACTCCCTCGGCCACCACAATTAAAAGCAGATTCTTTCACTCAGCGGCTACTGTGCCGGATGCCAGCGGGGTTCGTTGTGACACTTGGCACGCCACCAACAAGTTGGATGGTACAACACTATGTCCAGCGCGGTGTTCGCTGAACGTTGGCCGATCGTAACTGAGATAGTGAAAAAAAGAGAAAAACAACTGTCGACGACAATTTTTAGATCAAAACAGCTTGAAAATTAAAAAAAATGGTCTCAAAGCGAAATACACAATCCTTGTTCTCCCGCAACGATAATGCGATTTTCGCTTCAAAACCCATAATACATAATCCCCGATCTTTCTCTTGCCACGAAAAAATCCAACGGTGTTCGCGAATTCGGTGAAAGTTGAGCTTTGATTTTTACTTTCAAGACAAAAAAAAACAACTGCAGCGACTATTTTTAGGCCAAAATCGCTCCACACCGAAAAAACATGGTCTCGAAGCGATTATCCCAAAAATCATCGTAAAACCCCCTTTTTTTCTCTTTTCAATGTGTTTTCATCCTCAAAATACGTCAACGCAAACGTAAAACGACCCAAACAAAAGACGAACACAAGTTGCGAGAAATTGCAGTGCGGCACGACGAATGAATTACAAAAGCCAAAACAAAGGGCCGACCGGGCCGTCATCATTCATCTGCGGGACCACGGCCCCCTTGTTGTCTCCGGACAGCAGCGCAGGCACTGACCGCCACGACGACACCGGACAAAGGCCCTCTCGCCGTCCGCCGCTGACAAAGGACCGACAGGAAGAAGTTGCTCTTCGGCTGCAACCCCAAAATCATGGCGCTGCAGCCGCGTACAAACTTTAAATTCGCTCTTTACCACTCCCAAATGCGCAAATAGGTTGCGCCGAGTCCGGGACCCCGGAAATACAACCAAAAGCGATTATGGCAAGGGTCGGCGGCCAGCGGCCAAGGATGAGGGAATTGTGGAGGTAGCAGGATGCTTAACCCCGAGGCCACGTGAAACGAGACGTAGAATAACAAAATAGGCCAACAAAAACAGTTTAAGGAACGGTTTCCGGTGAAATACGTTTGTTACTCGAAAATCGCTACGAAAATACGATTTTTGTTGTCTTGCAACGAAAATACGATTTCGCTTTAGGAACTGCAGAGCATGCAACACTTGTTCTCCTGCCACGAAAATGTGATTCTTCTCCCAAAACAAAGCGCAATTTTCTTCTCTCGCAACGAAAGTATGATTTTCGCTTCAAAACTCAATGAACGTTATTTCGTTCGTTTTCTGAAACCAGCGTAAATTACACAAAACAAAACATTTATGTACAAAAAAAAACGAAATTCAAACTTCAATCTTGGGTTCAACAACGGGAGGATAGGATGACGGGGAGGGTTCCTCGGGGTCTTTTAGAGACGGCGAGGGTGAAGAAGATGCCTGGGTTGAGTCCTCGCTTAAAGCGGGCGAAGCGGGTGGTTGCTTTTCTTCGGAATCACCGGATGGAGCAGCTGCGAGAACAGCGGCGATGTCGATGCCGGCGACGACATTTCCGTTGTTGGCAGCGTCGAAGAGCGCGGCAACGGCGGCCTCGAGTGGCGTGGACGGCAGCGGAGTGGGCAGAGCGTGGGGACCGAGGCCGGCGTCGTGGGCCGGGCTCGAAGCGGGAGACTGCTTGTCCTGGGGCTTGTAGCGAGTACCCCACATGAGGATGAAGCCAAAGTTGTCGAACTGCGCGTTGTTGAAGAACGTATACCGCATGGCATCCGCGATCTCGTCGGTGACGGCATCCGGGAGGAGGGTGAGTTCGCGGAGCTCCTTGTCCATCATCTCGCGCAATCGCGTCAGGATCGTGCGCGCGCTCCGGACGTGACCGATGTCGAGGCGATTGATGATCTCGTCGGCCGGGATGTTCTGCGAGAAGAGGTACATGATCCGGAGCATGGTCAGGATGCCGACGAGGCGGTCATCCAAGATCGTGTCCCTGCGCATGCCGCGCACCGAGCACGTGAATCGCTTGCCTTCCTGCGTGCGCCGACACACCCACTGAAAAAAAAGGATCATAAAATGACCGTAAACTGTTCAAATTCAATTTTTCCCGGGAAAATGTTCTCCCACAACGAATTTGCAATTTTCGCTTCAAGACCCCAAAAAGTAAACAATGTTCTATAAAACTTCGTTTTTCCTCTTTTTTTTGTAAACAAACGCCAGTTTTCTCTCTCAGTTAAAAAAACTCACTCGATAGCCACAGCTGTTGTTGAATCGGCAGAGTGCCATGTCCCGGGAGCACTTGGGGCATCGCCGGACATTCTTGATGAGACCAACCTTGGCAGCGAACTTGAGTGCAGTCTCGTTATCGTAAACCGCAGCATCGAACTGGGCCTGATCCATGACCATGGTGCCGGGGAGGAGCTGGGGATCTATGAGTTCAGACGGATCGACGATGGCATGCTTCGCGCGCTGACGCCTCGTTGTCTTTGCCGGGGGTCCGAGCAACGCCAGGGGAGGGCAATCAGCGGAATCCGGGCCAAGGATGGCTCCGTCGTCTTCGAGGGCCTCGACGAGAGGATTGCTAACTTTGAACGACTTTGCGGTGGATACGGTGCCAGTGCCAGCGTCTCCGCGACGCTTACGGGAGCGGGTGGCGGGAGGCAGTTGCCCGCCGGACGCGGTCGTCGACTGTGGGAGTTGTGGGCTGGTGTTGCTGCTGTCGACAGCCGCAGTCGATGACGCGGAGGTCGGAGGAGCAGCATTCATCGTGATGAACTGCGCGAGCATCGCGAGAAGCGTATTCGCATCTGCCTCTGCGGAAGCAGCCGGGGGCGCTGCAAGCCCGGGGAGCTGCTGCTGGGGAGACGTCGTCTGATCCATTTGCTCTCGAAGTCGCAGGAGACGAGGACAAGTGGCCAGAAATGGGTATCGAACTACTTTTTTATACTGGTTCTTTACGTTCCCCCAAATTTACATGCTTACGCAACGAGAGCTGAGACCACCTTGACAGGATAATTCTCATTTTCCCGCTATGCTGCCAACTCCGAAGTCACGTTGGCCCGCAGCCTCCGGGAGCCACGGGGACAACTGTGCGGGTATGGAGTTCTCATCCGTGAGAACGCGTTGCGTTCCGCAGTGTGAAAATAAAAAATACCGGTTTTTATTCTCGTGGTAATAAAAAAATTAATTTTGCCGTCAAATCGAGCTCAAATTTCCCTTAGGTAACATTTTTGGGGTTTCTGGGAAGTTATGAGTTTTGAATTCTCGCGTCAGGACCCAAAAGTGGTCTTCCAAGAAACCAGACCCAAAAAAATCAAAGAAAAACAGTTAACCGAAACAAAAACGATCGAAAAATGATTGCAAACTGTTCAAATTTTATTTTCCCGGCAAAGTGTTCTCTGATGACGAAAATATGATTTTCGCTTCAAGACCCCAAAAAAGTAGGCAACGTTCTCCAAAATTCAGTTTTTTTTCCCTTTTTTTGTGAACAAAACGTATATTCTCCTTCCGCGTTAATTTTTTTGATCGTTTTCCCGGAAAAACTAAAAAAATCAATAGAGCTAAAATTTGTTTTTGGCAACATTTTTGGGGGTTCTGGAAAGTCACCGGTTTTTTGTTTTTCATTTCAAGTCCCAAAATTTGAAACCGTACCCAAAACGAAAATTCAGAAATGAAAGCAAAACAACCTAATTTATTAATTCAAACAATAGGTGGATAAGTTGGATCTTCCTCATGCTCGCTCTCGCCGAGGATCACATTCTTGTAATCCAGGTAACGATACTTGCGCTGCAGGCTATCTGGCTTGTTCCAGTTCCGCACAATCGCGGCTTCGAGAGCTCGGAGCGCAGCGAGGGAAAAGACGACGGTTTCGTGCTTGACAAGACCGAAGCAACTCAGACCATAAACCGGGACCACGTTGAAGGACGGAATCCGCTCCGTCGCATTCACGAGTCTCTCCGGGACTTCTGACGTCTCGTCGACAAAGAGCACAGAATAGCCCCAGTTTCGCGCGTCGGCGAGATTGTGTAGAAATTGTGGGTCGTCGACGGCGAGGGAAGCAAAATCGTCGACGACAACGACGTCATTCTGCGCGTGTTTGATCGTAAGCGCCGTGCAGAGTCCGCGAAGCCGAATTGCATCCGGTAGCATGTAGAACCACGTTCGTGGACCACGAACGCCGTGCGCAAAGCCACCGTACCGAAAATCAGGAGCCCGGATGGAGCCTGCGTGATGGCGACCGGTTTTCTTCTGTGGCCACGGCTTTCGGCCGCCTCCCGGCATCTCGGCACGCGTTAGCTGCTTTGTCAACTGCAGGTTACGGTAGTTGGACTGCCAGACAACATTCCTGTGAAGAAGGTCGAGACGAGGCACGCAACGGAAAACATCTGAAACGCGAAAGAAAAAAAAACAACGTAAAACGCCAAAAAACACGTAAAATTCACAAACCTGGGTTGAGTCGAACAATTCCGACATTCTGAGTCTCGATGTCGCTCAGGGTTGTCACAAATGCCTCAGGAACGACGGTAAAGGGGTTTCTGGCGGTCGTCGTGGTCAGAGATGTTTCCGATGCCGTCAGCGTTGACGCCCAGCACTTGCCAGGGGCTTGCAGCGAAGCCCGGAGCAATCTCGAAATCATGTGCTGGGGTTTCTGAAATATCAATCACTCATCAGACACATAAAACACGGATGAAACACAAAAATACACACAGATATGACATTTTTAGCACAAACAATATCAAAAATTCCTATAAAACTCTCGTCGTAATAAATTCGCGACGAGAGTTTCCTAGCACGCGCTTTAGCGAATCAGTTACGTTTTTTTCCATGCTTCCAAGTGACTGCATGAGTAATATTTCCCGTATATTATTACCGTTTTTTGGTGAACTAGGCATTCAAAAGCGTAAACAAAATAAATCGTAATCGATTGACCAGACGATCTGTTTTACGTTCGTTTTGCACTTGGTTTCGTCGCGATTTTTTTTATCCGTGCAGAAGATTTTTCTGGAAACGATTTTTACGATTATTCATTCACGTTTTCTTGCCAATTTCAAAGTTTGGCATGAGTTTGTGTGTTTTTCCAGCCGTTTTTTTCGCCCGAGTGGATGACTCGGTGTGAATGGCATCCAACGTCGGCAGTCCTGTCATAACATGGCCTGCGTCAAAGAAAGTTCTCATTGCCAGTGCTGGCATTGCTGGTTGCGTTGCTCTTTACGCTCTCATTCGAAAGTTAGTTTGTTTTTTGGCTTGTTTTATGATACAGTGCGTTTCAAAAGGATAGGCTCACCCATAAAATCGGATCTTGTAAAAAAATGGTTAAACCTACAATAACGGGAGTAGGCTCATTCGATCCGGCATGAGAAGTTACTATAGTTAGGGTACTTGCGATAATTATTTGCAGCTAATTACGGCCTCAGAAAAATAAATTTTACTTTTTGACCGTTTCAAAAGGATAGGCTCACTTTGGATTTTATTAAAAATAATTTATTTTATGCGCGCTAAAAATCCGAACACCAGCGATCTGTAACACATGTGATGTCTTTGATTAGAAAATGCCCTAAAATCCCTGTTGCACACACTTTCTTTAGAACGTTTTACGCATTTTGGGAAATAAAACCTCTAACATCAATAATGGTTTCCTGAAAGTCAGTGATTGCCGGGATGGGGCGTCTATTGACACATAGTGCATTGTTATGATACCCTTGTTAGATTCTGAAAGGTTTGATATTAATTCATCCCATTTACAAATATCTAAAAAATATTTTCTGATGTTGACTATTAAAAAAATTAAGATTTTATGCCGTTTTTCATCTCCCCTAACCGAGCCAATTTTTTTCTGGATCATCGACGGGTATAACACGATAGCAGGCAACTATTCTGAACTTTTTGACACAATATGCGGCTTATGCAGCTCACGCCAAACATTACACAGGGCGTTTTGTTAAAGCCAAGTTCAGCCACCCTCACCCCGAAAGCCTTCACCGCTAAAATTGCAAGTTTTTTAAATGAAATACTTTTGGAAATGCTTCAATACATGCTTGCAATGTAAAAGTAATTATTTGTTACCAATAAACCCGACATGAATGGATACATTCGTAAAAAAATTCGAATATTTGAACTTGACATCTAACTCTAACCTTTGAGCTATGGCAATCTATGTGTCTGGGTTTTGTTAAGAACCGAATGACCTGCAAGTTGTGTCAAACAGTACTGCATAGTTGCCTACTATCGTTTTAAACCCGTCGATGTTCCAGAAAAAAATTGGCTCGGTTAGGGGAGATGAAAAACTGCATAAAATCTTTATTTTTTTAATAGTCAACATCAGAAAATATTTTTTAGATATTTGTAAATGGGATGAATTAATATCAAACCTTTCAGAATCTAACAAGGGTATCATAACAATGCACTATGTGTCAATAGACGCCCCATCCCGGCAATCACTGACTTTCAGGAAACCATTATTGATGTTAGAGGTTTTATTTCCCAAAATGCGTAAAACGTTCTAAAGAAAGTGTGTGCAACAGGGATTTTAGGGCATATTCTAATTAAAGACATCACATGTGTTACAGATAGCTGGTGTTCGGATTTTTTGCGCGCATAAAATAAATTATTTTTAATAAAATCCAAAGTGAGCCTATCCTTTTGAAACGGTCAAAAAGTAAAATTTATTTTTCTGAGGCCGTAATTAGCTGCACATAATTATCGCAAGTACCCTAACTATAGTAACTTCTCACGGTGGATCGAATGAGCCTACTCCCGTTATTGTAGGTTTAACCATTTTTTTGCAAGATCCGATTTTATGGGTGAGCCTATCCTTTTGAAACGCACTTTAGTTTTATCGTTTTCTTATTTTTCAGCAGATCCCGGCAACCGAGGAGACGGATAACGGCATTTCCGTCCGAAAATGAAGGTCTGTGTTCATTTTTTGTTCTTCTTGAATGCAATTTTTATATTTTCAGCGATAGACGGTCTGGATACAGCGATTATTTACCTGACAAAGTTGTCCGACGATTTGATACGTCAAAGACACACGTCTGACAGCGCCCGTAACTGCTACGACCTGATCAGCACGATTTTGGATCGACTCAACGGTGCTCGCAAGGATTACGATAAGTTCCGGAACAACGATTTCGGGGCTCCGATTCGTACCACCGAGGATATCGGTAAGCCTGATTTTTTCGTGTTTTTTCGTGTTTTTAATGTTTTTTTTTCTATTTTTATTTTTTTGCAGCTCGGCACGTTTGGAACAAAGTCCAGAGCCCTCGGGCCAGCACACTGTCTATTCTCAGCGATGACACCTTCGTTTCTGCTCTTGAGGATATTGTGAGTTCAAAAAGTTGTATGCCAGCATGTTTTTGCTTTGTTTTTCAGACGCCGAACTTCACAGATGACGCAGATCAGACTCTGGTGGCCTTCGACTTCAAGGACCTGGCGCTCTACCAAGAAGGCAAGCAATTGGTTGAGAAAGGTGAAGTTCGAGCCAGAAAGATACGCACCGAGTTGTGCGGATGCAGCAGCGATGAGGATTTTCTTGCAAAGGTTTACTGCATTCGACTTGCTTTTGACGTAGGTTTTTTTGATTTTTTTTACCGATTTTACTCAAAATTTTGAAAATTTGAGCGATGGACGAATGCGAATCAAAATCAAAAAAATACTAAAAATTTGCTACCATTTGTTTTCTTTTTTTTTCATTCGGCAGATTTAGGCCTAAAAATCCATCGAAGAACCTTTGCATTTGGAATTTTACCTCAAATTTGACAATTGGTCTTTTAAACTTTATTTGGAGCGCTGACGTTTTTTTTTGTATCAACAAAAAAAATATTTCTTGAATTTTATGATTTCTTATTTCAGAAGATTCTCTCGGACGACAAATTCTCGCAATGGTTGAGCCGCCAAGGCCGGGTCATCTTCGCTGACCTGATGCGACACGACAACAAGAACCCCTCCGACTTCTTCATCGCCTACGACCGACTCATCAACTTCGCCCGGGATCCCGAGAATCTCGAAACAATCGGTCGAGAACTCGCCATGCGCCGGGTCGAAGCCGTCAATCTCTGGGACATTCTCTTTGATTTCGTGCTCCTCGACTCGCTGGACGACCTCCGAAAGCCGCCATCGACGATAGTCGCTCTCTTCCGGAATAACTTTTTCAGCAGATCGCTCAAGGAATCCACGCTCAACAGCCTGCTCTGGAGCATGCTCAAGATGAAGCGACAAAAGCTCCAGGAACGCGACGGCTTCATCGCTCACTTCTACGACATATCGCAGATCATGACCCCCATTCTCATCTTTGCTTTCTTCGGCGACGGACCCAAGGCATTCCAGGATCTTTGTCTGTACCTAAAAGTGAGTTACCTGGATGTTGGAGGGTTGTAGGTTGTACATGTGATGTTTTTGCAGGATAACATTTACACATTTGTCAATGACATTTTTAATGTTCACAAAGTAAGGTTTACGAATCTGGACGATCTCGCTGAAGACATCAGGAGACACCTTGAAAGCAGACTTGACCTCGTCTACGTCAAAATCAGTAATGAAATCATCGATGACTGACCGCAAGTTTTGGCGGTCATATTATTTGCAATTTAGGTACTATAGATTTGTCGGTGTGATTTGTAGTTTGCAGAAGTAAAGGTTAGAGAAATTGAATGGATTTTTGGGTTTTTCACGCGTTGAAGTCGCGTTTTTACTTTTTTTTGCGAAAAAACGCGTGTCTTTATTTTTTTGTAGCTAAAAATTCCAGAAATGCCAAGCCAAGCTGCCGGAGTCAAGTTACAGTACTACCAGACGGAAGACAGCGTTGTCGTCGGTCTGACCCGAAAAGACGCCGATCTGTCGACTGCACAGGTTCTCACCGAGTCCAAGAGGCTTCGGGTCACCGTCGGCGATGAAGCTCTCCTCGACACCATCCTCTACGGCACCATTGATCCCGAAAAGACCAAGAACGTTGCCAAGCCTCGAAAAGTATGTTTTTTTTATTTTGCATCTTGAAAAAAATTTTTCCGTGCAAATTTTTTTCGTTCAAAAAATCTATTTTTTCACAGAAAACAAGTTCTTCGAAGTTTGACAAACTTTGCGTTTTTTTCTTGATTTTTATATTTTTAAAAATGCTCAGCAAACAATTTTAGGTCGAAATCACCCTTTTCAAAGCGGAAAAAAATCACTGGGATAAGCTCGAAGACGACCAACAGTTCCTGAAGGCAGCCAAGTCCGCGCCGACCGACAAGTGGACCAGCCTCGCCCGACAGGTCGAAGAAGAGGAGGAACAGACGGACGACGTCAACGGACTCTTCCAGAAGATCTTCAAGAACGCCGACGAAGACACGCGACGTGCCATGATCAAGTCGTTCACCGAGAGCAAGGGAACGGTGCTCAGCACGAACTGGAACGAGATCGGAAACAAGAAGACCGAAGTCAAGCCGCCCGACTGCATGGAATACATCCCACCTGCTCCCTGAATTTTATTTGCTTTATTCTGTTTTTTTACGACTGTGTATATTTGGATTTGGATTTGCAACACGAGTTGAAAAATTGTGGATTTTTGGATGAAAAATCGTTTCAAACGATGTCGGATTATTTTTGAGGTTTATTGAATTTTTTTGTATTCATTCAACGAATTCAATTTTTTTTATAGGTAAAAATGAAGTCGAAACCGGTGTCCGATGATCTCCGACGCCGCGTCAAAGCGGTCTCCGCGGAGATGATTGACATCGCTGACTCGATCCCGGTCAGTCAGTGGGGATTCGATGCCGCGCTGCTCAAAAGTGCGAACGAAGCACGGAAGGAGGCCATTGGAAACAGCCGTCAGACTCCTCTTCAGGCTAAGAAATCCAAGCCGAAGTCGAGTAACGCCGCTCTCCCACTGAACAAGCCATCCAGGGTCATCGAATTCGCTGCCCTGACCAACCGCGGGTCCAGCTCGAAGCCCAAGCCTGCCGATCCTGCTCCTGTCAAGTCAGTGCCCAAAAAATCTGAAAAGGCTGTCGAGAAGGACGAAAAACAGGTTCAGAAGTGAGTTTTTTTATTGTTTTACAATTTTTAAATTGAAATAATTTTTTTTTCATATTAAAATTAAATTTTGTTTTTCAAATTAAAATTTTCAAAATTTATATTTTTTAATTAAAATTTAATTTTTTTAAATTAAAATTTACATTTATTATTCAGCGAGCAAAAAATAGCCGAGATCATGAAGCAAAAAAACGTCGGCAAACGACCAGCTGCTCTAGCCGGTGCCCAAAACGGCGAAGCACCTGTCGCGAAGAAAGCCAAGCTCGAAGCCGAGAAAAAGTCTAAAAAAACCGCCGAAAAAGCCAAACTCGAAAAGGAAAAGCAAAAGGCCAAGCTGAAGGAGAAAAAGGAGCAGGCGAAGGCTGTCGAGAAGGAGCAGAAGTCCAACGGTGTCAACGGGACCCCGAAGAACAAAAAGGAAACCAAAAAAACCGTCGTAACCCCAGAAAAAACGTCCAAGGATGTTGTGGCTGCAAAAGCTGAAAAGTCGACTCCTGCGAAATCAAAATTGCCGCCGGCGGCTGTCGTTGAAGCGGATTCAACTGACGACGAATCTGATGACGCCGAAGATGATTTGGAGCTTCTGTCCGAGGAAATCGATGACGAACTCGACACGGCTTCTGAAACCGGAGAAGAACTGGATGATTCTGATTTGGAATTGGATTTCGAAGACGGCGACTTTGACGAAGACGGTCTGTTTTCGGACGAAGAAGACGAAGTTGATCCCGCTGATGTCGACAAAGTGGATACCCGCGAAGTCATCGTCAAGGGCACGCCGCTGATCGATCGTAACCAGCTCCGGCACACCAAGAACGATGAAAGCAGCGACGAAGAAGATGAGAAGGATGATTCTGACTCGGAAGCTGGGGTTGAAGTCAAGTCCGCCAAATCTGCGTCGAAGAAGTCGAACGGCGTTGCTGTCGAGCAGGATGACTCTTCTGATGACGATGACGACGAAGAAGAAGAGGGCGAAGAAGAAGAAGAAGATGCGGACGAGGAGAGCGAGGAAGAAAGTGAAGAAGACGATAAAAAAGTCATCAAGTAAGTTTTTTTTGACGTTTTACCATTTTTTACGTGTTGAAAATTTGGGTTTCCAACACGAAAGAAATATTTTTTTTTAAATATTTTTTTTTAAAACATGAAAAATAGCAAAATTGTGTTTTAAAAAATACTCAAACAAGCATAAAAATGCAATAAATTTTGAGTTTTTAGACAAAAAATAGGGTGTTTTGGAACGAGTTCCGAATTTTTGTATTTTTGAGTCGGCTCTCCGAAAGTTTGGGTTTTCAATCTAAAATATTATAAAATGCATTTATGTTTACCAAAATAACGTATTTTTTTCAAAAAAAATCGGGAAAAAGTATAATTTTGTTTTTCAACAACAAAACTATATTCTTAAATTTAAACAACCCTAAAAAAATTCCAGAACCTCAAAAAGCGCCTCTTCCAAGCCTACCCCCGAAGACCTCGAATGCGACTTTGACTTTGCCCGACTCGTCTCAAAAAACAACCCGAACGGCAAAAAGAAGGGCCCCAAATCCAAGTCGGAGAAGCGGGACACGTTCAAGGGCCGTGACTACAAGGCGCTCCTCTCCAAGGTCCAGAAACGCAACGAACGCCTCCAGGAACTCAACGAGAAGGATCCTGAAAAAGCCAAGAGCATGCAACAAAACATCGCATGGAACAAGGCGATGGCCAGGGTTGCCGGTGAGAAGGTCAAGGACAACCCCGCGCAGCTCAAGAAGGCCGCCAAGCTGAAGGAGAAGCGCAAGGCCCGAAGCGTGCAGAAACGCCAGGAGCGCGAGCAGCAAATCGAGGAAAAACGCGCCAAGAAGCAGCACAAGCGCCAGACCAACATCGAGCGCCGCAAAGACGCCAAGAAGAAGGGCGTCGAGAAAAAACTCCGCAAGAGGGGTCGTATTCTCTGATGAGTTTTTTTTTGGGGGTTTTGAAACCTGGAAAAATCCAGAGGAAAATTGTTGTTGAGTTTTTGTTATTTTTCTATAAAGTTTTTTTAGTTTTTGAGTCTCGAAACGAAAAAAATAGATTCAATTGATTTTTATCCGAGTTAGCTACAAAAGTGTCTTTTTTCCTTTGGACGACAAAAAAAATAATATTTACGATGCAATACAATGTGGAGTGAAATGGGTGGCAAATGATGATGGCGAAGAGAAGAGAGAAAAAAAATGAAATGGAAAAAAATCAAGCAGCGAGCGAAGCGGCCTTGCCGGTCTTCTGGAGCGCAGCCAGGATCTCGTCGGACGAAAGCGTCGTGGTTACGATCACGGTCTTGGCTGCGACGTCGGTCTTGACGTCGGTAACGGCGTCGCCCAGCTTGCCGAGCACGCGTTTTGCTGCGTTGGCACAGCCTTCGCACGTCATGGCGAAGTTGAAGGTGTATGTCTGAAAAAAATACCGTGAATGCTTGGAAATAGAAAAATATCGTAAATTTGGGCAAGAAAATTTTTTTTTATCGTAAACGAACAGACGGTTTGTTGTTTGTATATCGAAATACGTTCAAAAGACGACAAGAAAATTGATCGCAACAAAAATGCAAGAAAAAAATCGTAACACGGTTTTTTCGTTCTTATGATTTTGAAACCTGGAAAAATTACGCTCAACCAAACATTTTGAAGATACAAAAATATCGCAAACGGATCGACGGATTATTTTGTGTTCATCGAATTACGTTCAAAATACGCAAAAATATGAGTGTAACAAAAAAGTAAGAAAAAAATCGTAACACGGTTTTTACGTTCAACGAATCTCGTAACGATTTTTTACGATCAATTTGTCGATTACGATATTTTTTCGGATATTTTGTTACGTTTAGCATCAACTTTTGAGCTTTTGAATATCGTTCAATTTGCCGGTTACGATCAATTTTTGTTTTCAGATACTAAATAGATAGAAATATCGTAATTACGATATTTGCAGCCTGCAGGCAGGTTTTTCGACAAAAAATGACTCATTTTGAAGTGTTTGAATTTTTTGGGCTACGTGGCAGTCGAAATTGATAATTCGCTGATTCTCAAAACAATTTTTGAAACTCCAGAAGAAAAAAGCATCAAAGTTCAGTCAGGTAATCCTATTTCATATTTTACAGTTCGGTCAAAAAAAAGAAACGTAAAACACTCACGTTAGACATGTCTGCCGGTCAGGATGAGTAGAAACGAACGAGTGGAAGGAGAAGTTTTGGTGTGGTGGCGGTGGCTGCGATAAGACAACGAGTCTGGGAAATGAGACGGACGACAACGACACCGACGACGCAGAGGAAAGCTGCTTTTTTTTAGACTGGCACCGATAACGAACAACAAACTATAGTTTACGACTGACGCAATGCCGCAGGCAAGACACGTGAGTTGTTGGACACGAAGAATCCAAAATGCTCGAATACGCGTTCACATTTGTTTACTGCCCGCAGACTGCGGCAAAATCCCGGGTTGCAGGCTAATTATTGTTTGAAAAAATAAAATAAAATAAATTATGACAAAAAAAATTGTCGTGCATCTGTAGACACTCTCTTTTCTTGATTCTCCCTCGCAACCGAGCAAACGGTTTTTGCCTCGACGACCCCAGCTGGTGGCATATACCCGTGCGTCACGCAAGCACCGGACAACCGGTACGTTTGCACTGACGCCACCGAAATAAAAAGCAGGATTGTTGTTTGAATTATTGATCGTGTCCATTTGGCTTTCGTGTTCATTGTCCGACTTTGCGAGTTATCGAGTTCACTCGTTTGCGTGCGTGTCTCCGTCTTCGGGACATTTTTTCATGGATTTTGTTTTTGGGTACCATAATTTATTTTTGTTACTGTATTGTAGAAATTTTTGGGGATCCGACAAAAAATCTAAATTCAGGTTAGTTGCCGTTGCGTGACGAAGCGAGAGCACAGGTGATGTGACGTGGAGTTTATGCGCAACGAGCAGCCTGTCGAACTTTCGAGAAAACCATGATTTTTTGTGAGCTGCGGCTTTTTTCTTCAAGGCGCTTCAAAGTTAGTTTGGTTCTTTTTTTATTGTGTTCTTTTTTTTGACAGAAAAGAAAATGCCAGAAGCAAAATTTTTAGATTTACAAAATTATATTCTGCACAAAGCCTTGCGTGTTACGATATTTTTTGTATGTTCAAAATACGATAACGAATTTTGAACGTAACTAAAAAGTATGAAAAAAATCGTAGTGTAATACGATTTTTACGTTCAACATGTCAGTAACGACTTTTTTGCAGTTTGATTTACGTTCAACTTGTCGGTTACGATATTTTTCTGAAATCTTGTTACGTTCCACGTGCTAGTTACGATCAACTTTTTCGTTCCGAATTACGTTTAACGTTCTGGTTACGATAAATTTTGCTTTCTGATGCTTGTTACGATTATTTTTTGTATCCCGAGTTACGTTCAACGTATTTTTTACGATTTTTTGTTTTTTGACAGTTTTTGCCTTCTCAAAACGCATTTTTTGACCAAAATTCCCATTTTAGAAAGAAATCCGCTCCACGACCATTCAAAAATGGACCTCAAAGACATGAAACCCGAGCAACTGGCGACGGCGATGCAACTCCTAGCCCAGTCCCCCCAGTACCAGGCCATCATCCAGCAACACGCCGCTGCCCTCGCCGCCCAGCAAAGCGCTTCTTCGTCCGGAGGGGCCGGGCCCTCGACCGCCCCGGCTCCGGCAGCCTCTACCTCCGCCGTGCTGCCGCAGTACTCGGTGCCAGCCCAGACGGTGCACAACGGGCCCAAGTACACTCAACTTCTGGCGGTCATCGACGAACTCGCCAAGGACATTCGTCCGACGTACAGCAACAACCGTAACTGCTCAGAGCGTCTCAAGAGAGGCATCAACCATGCCAGATCGCTGGTCCGTGAGTGCATGGTCGAGATCGACAAGGCATCCAAGGCTGCTGCTGCCGCTGCAGCCGCCGCTTCGAGTTCCTGAGAGACTTTTCCAACTCCCACTCGAGAGATCTCATAACACTTCCTTTTTTTTCCTGGCTCGAATACGTGAGCATTTCTAACCCTTTGTTTCACTCATTTGGTTGGTATTTTTTGAATAAATCACGCACAAAAATGCAAATGTTAAAAATACGACCGACGAGTCGAGGAATTCTGCAACGAAGATCAGATCGATACGAGGCGGAACGGCAAGCGCACCCCGTTGTCGAACGAGAAATCACCCAATCAGCTTACACCCACGGCTGCAGACACTTTCTTTTTTCTGCTTCACAATGTCGGGGTCTCCTATCAAAGGTAAGCTGTTGACGGAAAAAGTGCAGTAATTACGATACTACTGGTCTTGAAACGCGAAACAGAAGTTACACATTACGTTTATAACTACAGTAGTATCTGGATAACATTCGTCTCGAAGCGAAAAGTGAACTATTTTCTGTTTTTCGTTCCAAGAATGCAATTTTTTCGTTTCGAAAGTTTTAGGCATAATTTTCCACTAAAATATAGTAATTACGATACTGATAAATTTCAAACTCAAACAGATATTACGTTAGATGTTTCTAACTACGGTAACACGATTGTACTGGTCTCGTAACGAAAACGGAACTGCTTTCGTTTCAAAAGTGTTTTTTTTTCATTTTTCGAGTTTTTGAGACCTAATTTTGAGTAAATTATCATTTTCAG
Organism: Turbatrix aceti; assembly: GCA_963969345.1. NCBI lineage: Eukaryota > Metazoa > Nematoda > Chromadorea > Rhabditida > Panagrolaimidae > Turbatrix > Turbatrix aceti. The sequence continues at coordinate 2,764,976 of OZ017768.1, forward strand.
ATGTCATCCCGCCTTTTCTATCCGGCAGTCAAAAAGCCGAAGGCACTCAAGGTAGTGGTACCTCTCCCGTAGTGACAAAATTTCTCAAGATAGATCCCTGTCAACTCAAATTCACCTTCGAATCTAATGGTCCCGTAAAGCGTGTAGTACAGATTTCGTACGTTTTCTTTTAAAATTTTACGATACATATTCCTAATTTCAGGAATATTTCAAACCTGCGTGTGGCATGGCGCTTAGTGACGAATGCCCCAACCCGGTACGTCGTGAACCCAGCGTGCGGCTTTCTGACAAAGGACGAGGGCCAGGCGATCAGCATCGAGCTCATGGATTCCTCCAAGTACAGCGACCATCACCGCTTTATCGTCCAGGCCATGGAGGCCAAGGACGACGAGAAGGATCGTCGCAAGATCTGGCACTCACCAAAGGTCACCGCGCTGGAGGGCATACAGTCGGTACGGGTTTTTCCGGTCGGCGTCGCGGGATCCAAGCCTTCGACGCCTTCGGGGTCCAAGCCTTCGACACCTTCGGGATCCAGGTCCGAGTCCAGCGAGTCTGTATCGTCTGTGCTGACCGGCAGCAGTGGCACTGAGGCAGCGACTGGTAATAATTAAAATAAAAAATAAAAAATTGTTTTACAAATTAAAAAAGAAAATTTTTAGAATTTTTTTTATGTAAAAGAAATTTAAAAAAAATTCTTAAGTTTAAAAAATAGAAGCTAATTTTTTTTTTACTTTAAAGAATAATTTAACAAATTTTACTATATTTAAAATATTGGATTTTAAATTTCTCAATTTTTAAATAAAATTTTTTATATAAAATTTTTTTTAAAGTTTCAATTTCTCAAAAATTTTATTTTTTTAATTAAAAAAATTAAACTTAAAAAATTCAACAAAATAAATTTTTTGAATTCAAAAATTTGGATTTTTAGGCAGCTCCGTATCAGAATCCCAATCATCGGTCACGACAGCCACGGGCTCACTGTCAGCGTCATCCCTCTGCTCGGTTTCGAGTTCTGGTTCTGCTTCGTCGATCGGCGACGCGGAGATGAACGCACGCATCAAAGACCTCTCCGACGTCGTCCGCACTACCATCTGTGAGTCCAAGACCTGTCTGGATCACGCACAGGTTATTTTGATTTTCAGTGAAGAAAGAAACGCTCGACGCGGAGCTCAAACAAAATTTCATTCAGATCAAGGCACTCGAGGTCGAACTCGACCATGCGGGCCGCGAGTGCCAGGAGCTCGAAGATCGCTATCGGCTGCTGATTACCCAGATTGACGACCTCGAAAAACGTGCCAAGGCTCTCGAAGAAGAGTCAGCTTACCTGCGCCGCATGGGACCGTAACTTGACGATTATGTTTTTTTTTGTTTTTGTGTTACATAAAAACTGAAGATTATTTTTTGTTTTTGTGATGTGCCTGCGAGCGTAATGACTAACGACTAGGGTTCGAACCCCCCCCCCCCGTATCGGGTCGGGGACGGGGGTAGTCGGGGGCAGAGGTGTCGGGGGCAGAAGTCGGCGGGGACGGGGGTAATTGCCCCCGAGTCCTATGAAAAATAATAAAAAAAGGTGTCAGTTTTATCTTTTAAGATTTTAAGGTTTTCGTTTTAAAAAACGAAAACCGAGGCATATTTTGAACAAATTTTTCGTATTTTGCTCTGTTTTTGCCTTTTTGTGTTGTTTTTGAACGTTTTTCCGCGTTTAACGCTAAATTTTGCTCATTGTCGGGGACAGAATCTGTCGGGGGCGGGGGTTTTACTCCCCGACGGGGGTTACAAATGGTCGGGGGTCGGGGGGCCACCCCCGGCTTCACCCCCGCGGGGATCCCCGCGGGGGCGGGGGGGGGGGGTTCGAACCCTACTAACGACGCGTTAGCCGCACGGTAGAATTATGCCTACTGTAACCGTAATCCAAGAGGCTATGAATTTTTTGTTGAGAAGGTTGTTAACGCTCGGCAGAACACCGAGCTTCCTGTCACTCTGTAGCAGAGGTGACAATCCGAAAATTCGGTCAGATTGTCCGATCTGAAGGTTTCGATGATCTGATCTGTCATTCGATCCGTGGTCTGGTGCATCCGATCGGATGTATCCGAACCGGGGATGGACGAACAGCATTTTTTTTGTTAACGAACGAAAACGAACATTTTGTTAATTTTGTTCGAGAAATCGAACGAACGCGAACATTTTTGTAAGTGTTCGCGAGCAAACACGAACGAACAACGAACAAATTTTTAGCATGTTATGCAAAATTTTGTCCAAACTGGGCATAAAAACGTAGACTTCATTATTTTTTTGGGTTTCCACGTTTTTGATATCAGTTTTCCTACACTTTATTTTGGCCCCATTAAACTAATTTCACCTAAATTTTCGTTCGTTTTATCTGTTCGGAAAATACATCTTTGTTCGCGAACGAACTCGAAGAAAGCAAATCAGTTCTCGAACGAAAACGAACGCCAAAGCTTGAATTCGTTCGTGAACGGTCGGTTTTTATAAAAACACGTTTGAAGCCAAATTTTTAGAATCCGATTTAAAAAAAATATAGTATCGCGGATATAAACAGTCCTCTACACCGTGGACCAAAACTTTTGAAATTGTAACATTTGCGGTGGTGTCGAATTAAATCGTTCACGTTTTCCCAGAAGTCCTCTCTGATAGCATTATGATTCATTTTCGTTTTCTGTACGCTGGCAAAATTGTGATTCATTTCAAAATAATTTCCACACTTCGAAAAAATCGAAATTCATTTCTTCCTCTTTACGTCGTTCCTGTTATGAATCACTTTCCTCTTCTGTTATTTATTTTCATCCTGGTACCCTATTACAAAATTGTCACTTTTCGAAACAAAAAAAAAAAAAGCAAACAAAAAGTTATTTTGAGAAAAAAACGGAGGAAGGTACATAGTAGAAAGAGTAAGATTGACTCACTTTATTACAAGGTACCTATAGGTACAATAGTACTACATACATCGTACAACGGTTAAACCTTAAAATATCAAGGGTCAAAGTAAATAGATTTGCACTATTTCGACCCTGTGTCCTCATCAACATGTTTTACGGTGAGGTAACCCGGAAACTTGAAATCACCGGCGTGAATAAGTAAATCAACAATGTCGACGCCTCTCGTGAATCATTTTGTTCATCAAGAATTGTTCGGGCAGACAAATATAAATGGGTATAAAAAACCAAAAACCTCGTGTTGCATTCCATATTGTAAAAACTACAGATTTGAATGTACTGAAAAATGGTGTCAACAATTGGAGAGTTTTTGGTTTATTTTTGGTTGGCTCAGGCAATTGCCGGGATTGCAGCCATTCGATTCGACTGGGGCTGGCTCGTAGCAGGTGCCAATGCGTTGGCCCTTTTAGCGGCATGTCTTGCGTAAGCTCACATTGAAAAAAATATAATAGTATGTTCATCTGGTTTTTTGGACATTTCAGGTACCTGCACTGGGACATGTCTTTCTGGAAGCGCCAGGGCATTCCCGGCCCTAAGCCTAATCTTTTTCTAGGATCTACTCTGACTCTAAGAAATGGATTTCACGTGCTGGATATCGAAAACTACAAAAAATATGGTCATACGTACGGGTAGGCTTCAAATCGAATTCTGAATAATACATTTAAAAAAAGTTACTATACCGACTTTTTTAGGTCATATTGCTTTGGATTTCATGAATTAATCACTTCTGATACAAAATTACTTCGACAGATTTTTAAAAAGGATTTTTACTGTTTTGCCGACCGTTTGGTGAGTTCAGTGGCCTGAAATCTTTGAATTTTAAATCAAGCCGTAAATGTTGTGATTGGATTTTTCCAACAATGACGGAAGAATTCTGCCTAGAAGAATAAGAGCCTGATGTATTTTATGACACTAACATAGGCCGATTAATAGGGGTGTTTAAAAATGTTATTAATGTGTGTAATAGGCAAAATGTTCCGCGAATTGGATTTAAAATTACTTTTCCAAAATTAAAGCAATTCTGATTTTAGCATTTTTTGAAGGAAGATCTCACAATTTTTCATTTTCTACGGTTCTCCATTAAAAACGGGGTCAAATAATTTTTTTGTTCAGTGTAATGCTTATGTTATTTTTTGTGCCGTGCCATGACAGAAATTATGTTCTAAAAATTCAGTTTGGCTTTCGAGCTTCATAGCCCAATTCTATAATGATTGTATTTTGGAAGCTTTTGTGAGACATTTTTCAACAAAGAAAAAAAGGTTGCATGAAGGAAATTTATTCGTGATACCAACAGTCAAAATTACAGTAGTTGGAGACTTCAATACATATTTATAAAACGATACAGGGGTTTTTTTACGGTTTTGTTGTTTTTCAGAAATCAGGGAAAAACAGGAAAGAGGTACTCATGAACGAGGGGAAATGCGATCATTCAGCATCATTAGTTGGTACGATTTTATCATAAGGCAGTTCAATATTCACTCGTGCCCGAACGAGATAACGATTGACTTTTTTGCCTTTGACAGAAACGTCAAAAATCAGACGATACACCACTCCGCCATCCACCTTAGCAGAAGTTACACTGAGGGGTTCGGGGCGATCGTAAAGGTCGCCGATGAAAGATGTAGTCAGGGCATCTCGGGCTTCTGAAATCACATTGCTAAGATTTGGGTCGTTTGCGTCGGCCTTTTTGAAGTGGCTTTTTGGGGCCCCAAAGATATCTGTATTCTTATCATTGAGGTCAAAAATCTGTTTGCTCACAGCACCAAATTTATAATTGATTAATGGCACGAGATAGCGATGGTCTTTGACGTCGAAAATGACATGGTAGACCGCACCTGCGTGGTCAGGTGTATATCCCACGGGGAATTTCTTGGTAGAAGATAGGCTGACGAGTTTGACATTAGGGTCGTCTGAATCTTCGATAAGAAGATTGTTCTTAAGGGCACGTCGAGCGCGTTCAATTACGACTTTAGCTTCGGCGGAATTTTGGTCTACTTTTTCGTAGTCGTTTTCCAGGAGTCCAAAGACATCTGGAGATTCGGGAAATTCTGCGGATACGCCGAGGAAAATTGTTAACGCTCCTAAGAACAGGAAGGTGATTGAATTGTTCATGAAGATGTCGAATGATGACTTTTGGGGTGGAACTGTTGTATTTATGTGGGGTGACAACGGATACGTGGATGCCACGTTTTGGAGTGTAAAATTTTTAAGTGGGTGTTAAACGATTGAAAATTCACGGGATGATAAAATTCTCATTTCAACATTTTGAATTTATTAAATATCATTTAAAGTAGGATTTTTAATTGACAACAAATTGCATTTTAAATTACAAAATTGACCACAAAATTATACTGTAATGTACAAAACAATTTTTAAAATAAAATAAAAATAAACATCGTTTTAGATTTTATGTAATGGAGATGATTAAAAAAGGTGCAATAAACAATGTCATTTTATGAGAATTTTTCTAGAAATATTTCTACGCTACGTATTTTTTTCAAAGGCCAAAAATCTGTTGACGAATAAAAAAATAGACTTACATATTTTTCTATTCCATTTTTACACTTCAAAATTCAAAACAAACAAGTTTCAGAAGACCAACGTAGTCCCAATGAAAATAAAGAAAACACTCATGCAACTAATTCTCACCAACCTCGAAGGTGATCAGTGGCGACGCGTGAGAAACGCCGTGGAGCGCTGTCTGACCCCGGCGATCATCGACCGCTACGGCCCTATCTACTTCGATTGCGCCGTGCAACTCGGCAATTCCATGGCACGCAAAAACGATTTTGTGCCTTTAAAAGAAATGTGCGGTGCAATGACTCTCGATGTTATCGCCCGGATGGCCTTCGGCATGGAACTCGATTTTTACGATGCCAAAGTCGACTGCAATGTGATGCATCATACCAAGGAAATCTTCAAGAAGTTTGGGTACAACTCCAGCAAAAATTTCTTAATTGTGAGCTTCGCAAATTTTGCTTCGATGATTCAGAGCGTTACTGGATACGAATTTTTCCGCAACGAACATCATGATTTTTTTGAAAAATTTTTGACGGAGGTCTATCGTAAACGGAAGGCCGAGAATAATGATGGTGAGTATCCAGACGACCTTCTTCAGCGTCTCATGGAACATGTCGGTGATATCCAGGGTTCGAAAAAAACCATCACGGAAGACGAACTAATTGCCCAACTTTTTGTTTTCTTGCTTGTGGGATACGATACAACCTCCACATTGCTACATTTTATTCTCTATGTCTTGGCACGACTTCCTGACTTGCAGGAACAGCTCAGAAATGAGATTTGTGAGGTTTCGCCACCTGGAGTGAGTCCCGACGCGATAATCGATAACTGTTACGATAATTTGTATAATAATTTCCATTTAGGACCCCATCACTGCATATAACCTCCGAGGAATGGAGTTGCTGGATCGCACGATGAAAGAAGGCATGCGCATGTATCCACCGGCCGGTCGGGCGACCCGTGTCTGCACGGCACCCACCCAGGTGGGCGGCATCGACTTTGTGCCCGGTATGATGATCAGCGTACCCGTATACGCAATGCACCACGATCCAGAAGTCTACCCCGACCCTTTTACCTTCGACCCTGACCGTTTCCTGCCAGAAAGACAGACGCCCAAAATGTCGGATGAATTTTTGCACAACGGTTTTGGTTTCGGTCCCCGAAGGTGTGTGGGGAAAATTCTGGCCGAGATCGAAGTCAAGATGGCTCTTGCCTGCGTTGTCCGGGATTTTCACCTGACACCTGATCCGGAGAGCCCCCAGCTGCCGGTTGAAATTAATACCAGAGGCCTCACGCAGGCAAAGCAAGTGTTGAAGATTCGAGTTCAGAAATTACATCGTTGATCTTTTGTTGTTATTTCCGGTGAATAAAAAATTGATTTTTATTTCCAAGAGAAATATGAAAGTTTGAACGCTCGTTTTCGAATTCGAACAACAAAAAATTGTTTTTTAATTTTCAAAATTCAAATTTCCCGGTACCATTTACTCTTACCACGAAAATAAAACTTTCGCTTTAGGACCCAAAAACACTGTTTCTAGATATCGTCCAAAAAACAACTGTTTGTCACCTTGTCAGTTTTTTATAACTTTGTTAGTATTGCTACGCAAAGACAGAAACAACGTGGGGGTGTAGGTGAAGGATAACAGTCGAAGTACACACAATATCCCCCCTCCCGTCAGTATTCCCGTCCAGAAAGCGAGAGCGAGAGTATCAGTGTTGTTTGTCGAAACAAAGTGAAACCTCGCGCAAGCATAGTAATTAGCAGGTTGTATTCCGGCAATTGTCGGAATGATGCAAGACGAATGAGTACTCAGTGTGCCTCTTGACAGATTTCGGAGAAGCAGCCAGGTGGTATACTGCTGCACAGGTAGTTGTGGTATGCGTGGATTCCATTCCGCTTCCTGGCTGCCCCCAGGACAGTCAACAATTCTCACCATCATCGCCGAAGCATTTCGAGGCTTGAACTGACACTTTGAGATATCGACGACGTTGATGCGGCGGCGCATGCTCGGGATCAGGATATACCACCCTGCACCCGAAATCCGAAATCCGACACGCGATGCAGTCATCATTGTTTATTTGCTTTTTTTATCCGATTTTTTTTCTGCGCCAAAAAAAACATGACCATCAATCCAAATCACTTTTTTTGAATTTCAAATGTTCTAAATTTTAAACAATACATATTTTGTGCGCCAAAAATCATCCCAAATTTTGTACACAACTTCAAATTTTTTTCCAAGACCCCAAATGCAATTCGAGTAAACATGGATACTTTTTTGAGCCGTCAAAAACTGCTCAACCAGGTGAAGTCCATCGTTTGGGTTGCGTCAATGGATTTCCAACTTATCCCGAAGTTTTTTTTATCTCCCGCTGCAAAAATACTTTTTTTTGTTACAACGCAGACAAAAAACATTTTTTGTTGGGAAAGACGGATGTTGAAGGTGGATTGGGGGGTACTTCTCACATCCGAGGATTGCTGGCTGCTACAACGAAACGACCAACTACGCCACCATCCGCATTGCTTAACGTGCTGCTGTCTCTTTCTCTCCTGCATACAGTTCAAGAGCAGCTTGGTGATGCAACCTGTTTGAGGGTACCGGGATTTCACTTGAGTGCGCAAGCGCAGGCCCCCTCCTCCGAGCTTATCCCCCCCAGCGTGGATAAGTGAACCAAGCAGCAACCGCCTAGAGCTTCCTTCCTGTCCTTGAGGACGGAAGACGGAGTCGTTGTCATTCCCTCCAATCTTTTTTTTCCTTCAATGAGAGGCAAAAAGTTTTGTTCAAAGAATTGGATCATCGAATGGGGCGGACAACGCACACACGTCGTCGAGATCCCTCATCCACGCATCCATCCGCGCACCCCTCCCCTCCCCAACCAACCCCCGCGCTGGAAAAAAGAAAAAAATAAACTCTCGGCCTAGGAGGCGTCTGTCGGCTGGCTTGAACGACGAGAGTTAGTACACGACACCAATCTCACACGGTGCTCTGCTCGCCATCAGTTTTACTCCTCTCATTACCGCGTTGCAAGGAGTTCGAGTTCGGGTCTTGTGAGCTATTACATACTACTGCGCGTGCCACATTTACGTTCTACCGTCCTACCGTAACCCGCTTGGTTTATCGATTTCGGCCTTTGCGTTCCAATTTTTCATTTTTATCGTATACAATCCGTACACGGCACTTTTGCAGAGCACGGATTAACCCGCGAAGGACAGACAGCGGATCGCTGGTACCGTTGCACGACTCTCACCGCGTCGTAAACTCAGATAAATTTTTTTCTACAAAATTTTCTGACGAAAACTCAAACTAATAACCCTTTTGTGAACGGTTATGGATTACGAAAACGATCCCGGATGGCAGTACCTTCGCCGGACCCGCGAGCAGATGCTCGAGGATCAGTCCAAGCCGTACGATTCTAAGAAAAACGTTTGGATCCCGGATCCCGAAGAGGGTTACCTCCCCGCCGAGATCAAGTCCGTCAAAGGCGATGATGCCGTCGTCTACCTTGGACAGGGCATTGAGGTAACCTAGATCCTGCTGTTTTCTGGATTTCATTCTAATCACCTCTGATTTTCCAGAAAACGGTCAAGAAAGACATCCTCCAGGAAATGAATCCCCCCAAGTTCGAGAAAACCGAGGACATGTCCAACCTGACTTTCCTCAATGACGCTTCTGTGCTTCACAATCTCCGTGCCCGCTACGGCGCGATGCTCATCTACGTAAGTCGTCACTTTTTTTACCGCGCCTGCCACTTGGAAGAGGGAAAGGAAAAAGTTTTTAATTCATCAAGTGGTTTGTCAAACAGAGACCTTTCCTCTCTCGCGCTCTGACTCTGACTCTCGAAAAACAGCCAGCAGTCAGCCGAGGAGGTAAGGGAGGGCTTTGTTGACGTTTCTTGTTTCTGGGAACCGCATCGGCAGAGGGAACGAACGGAAGGAACACGGTAGCCTAGCCAATCCAACGCCCCCGGTTTAGACGGTCGAATGACCAAAAACAGGCAAAAGCACCCAAAAAACGCAATCCAAAAAAACATTCTTTCAGACGTACTCGGGTCTCTTCTGCGTCGTCATCAACCCTTACAAGCGCCTTCCAATCTACACTGAATCGGTTGCCAGAATGTTCATGGGCAAGCGCCGTACCGAAATGCCGCCCCATCTCTTCGCCGTCTCCGACGAGGCCTACCGTAACATGCTCCAGGACGGTGAGAACCAGTCCATGCTCATCACCGGCGAGTCTGGTGCCGGTAAGACCGAGAACACCAAAAAGGTCATTGCGTACTTCGCCACGGTCGGTGCAAGCCAGACCGAGGTCGCTGCCGGTGGCAAAGCCCCTCCGCCGTCCAAGGAAAAGAAGGTCACCCTCGAGGACCAAATTGTTCAGACCAACCCTGTCCTCGAGTCCTTCGGTAACGCCAAGACCGTGCGTAACAACAACTCTTCGCGTTTCGGCAAATTCATTCGTATCCACTTCAACAAGAAGGGCCGTCTCGCCTCCTGCGATATTGAGCATTGTAAGCCCCTTCTAACGTTGATGACACCCCGTTCAACAGAAGGTTTTCAGACCTTCTGGAAAAGTCGCGTGTCATCCGTCAGGCACCCGGTGAGCGTTGCTACCACATCTTCTACCAGGTGTTCTCCGGCTTCATTCCCAGCCTCAAGAAGGATCTCCTTCTCGATAGGCCCACCAGCGAGTACTGGTTCATCGCTCAGGCTGAGCTGACCATCGATGGCATGGACGACAAGGAAGAAGCTGGTCTTACCGATGAGGCTTTCCACATCCTCAGGTTCAGCGATCCCGAAATCAAGCACACCTATCAGCTTGTCTCTGCCATGATGCACATGGGTAACATGAAGTTCAAGCAGCGTCCGCGTGAAGAACAGGCGGAAAGCGACGGCATGGATGGTGAGTTGGGCACCTGGGAATCTAAGGGGTCAAGACGATGATCTAAAACAGGCTGGACCTAAATTTCGGGCCCGTTTTAGACCCCGGTTAGGATCTTTTTTGACATTCTTTTTAGTCAATTTGGATGAAAATAACCCAAATTAACTAAAAATAACGTGAAAAAATCGTGAGGTTATTTTTAGTTTCTCTAAACTAAAAATATCTCAAAAACTATGCACAACATAAATTGAACTATACGTAAACCTAACACACTTTTCAGAAACCGAGAAGGCCGCCAAGATGTACGGTATCGACGCCGAGGAATTCGCCAAGGCGCTTCTCCGTCCCCGCGTCAAGGTCGGCACGGAATGGGTCAACAAGGGCCAGAACCTCGAGCAGGTCAACTGGGCCATCGGCGCCATGGCCAAGGGTCTGTACGCTCGCCTCTTCAACTGGCTGGTCAAGAAATGTAACATCACGCTCGATCAGAAGGGCATTGACCGTGACTTCTTCATCGGTGTCCTCGATATCGCTGGTTTCGAGATCTTCGATTTCAACAGCTTTGAACAGCTCTGGATTAACTTTGTCAACGAAAAGCTCCAGCAATTCTTCAACCACCACATGTTCGTCCTCGAGCAGGAAGAATACCAGCGCGAAGGCATCGCGTGGACCTTCATCGATTTCGGTCTCGATCTCGCTGCCTGCATCGAGCTTATTGAGAAGCCCATGGGCATCATTGCCATGCTTGATGAAGAGTGCATCGTGCCCAAGGCCAGCGACAACACCCTCGCTCAGAAGCTCATCGAGCAGCATCTCGGCAAGCACCCCAACTTCGAAAAGCCCAAGCCACCCAAGGGCAAGCAGGCTGAGGCTCACTTTGCCATGCGCCACTACGCCGGTACCGTGCGTTACAACGTCTCCAACTGGCTCGAGAAGAACAAGGATCCCGTCAACGATACCGTTGTTCAGGTCTTCAAGAACAGCAAGCAGAACCAGCTTCTCGTCGAGATCTGGGGAGATTTCACGACCCAGGAAGAGCAGGCCGCGATCGAAAAGAAGGGCGGCAGCAAGAAGAAGGGCAAGGGTGGCTCGTTCATGACCGTCTCCATGATGTACCGCGAGTCGCTCAACAAGCTCATGTCCATGCTTCACAGCACTCATCCCCACTTCATCCGTTGCATCATCCCCAACGAGAAGAAGCAGTCTGGTGTCCTCGATGCCGGTCTTGTTCTTAACCAGCTCACCTGCAACGGTGTGCTTGAAGGTATCCGTATCTGCCGTAAGGGCTTCCCCAACCGCACGCTGCACCCTGACTTTGTCCAGCGTTATACCATCCTCGCCGCCGACGAAGCCAAGGGCGCTGGAGACGCCAAGGCGAGGGCCGACAAAATGCTTGCCCGCGTCGTTGCGAGAAAGCAACTCACGGAGGAGAACTTCCGTGTCGGTCTCACGAAGGTCTTCTTCAAGGCCGGTGTCGTTGCCCATCTCGAAGATCTCCGCGACAGCCGACTTGCTGAGCTCATTGGTGCCTTCCAGGCCCAACTCCGCTGGTTCTATTACCAGATCGACGTCAAGCGACGCCGCCAGCAAATCATCGCCCTCAAGATCATCCAGAAGAACGTCCGGAAATTCATCAAGCTCCAGACCTGGCAGTGGTTCCGTCTGTACGGCAAAATCAAGCCACTCATGGCCCAGGGCAAGGAACAGGAAGTGCTCGACAAACTTGTTGACAAGGTCGCCGTCATCCAGGAGAACATTGAGAAGGAGAAGGCCCTTCGCCAGCACATGGAAGAGTCCAACAAGCGGATGCAAGAGGAGCGCGAAGGAATCCTCAAGCAACTCGAAGGAACTCGTGGCAAGAACACCGAGTTCGAAGAGCGCCTCGGATCCATGGCCCAGGCCAAGGTTGAGCTCGAGAAGGCTCTTGGCTCCGCCAACGACAAGCTCTCCGTCGAGGAAGAAAAGACCGCTCAAATCCAAAAGGACAAGAAGAAGGTCGAAGGCGACGTCGCTAACTTCAAGAAGAACGTTCAGGAACTCGACCTGAGCCTCAAGAAGGCCGAAGCCGAGCGCCAGTCCAAGGAAAACATGATCCGAAGCCTGCAGGAGGAGATGGCTCAGCAAGAAGCCACTCTCGCAAAAATCGCCAAGGAAAAGCGGCAACAGGAGGAAACCAACAAGAAGACCCTCGAAGAACTCAAGAGCGAAGAAGACCGCAACGAGGCCAACCGCGCACTCCGCGCTAAGCTCCAGCAGTCGCTCGAGAGCATCGAGAACGAGATGGAACGCGAAAAGCGTGTTCGCGCTGATGCCGAAAAGAACAAGCGCAAGATCGAAGGCGAACTGCGCATCGCGCAGGAAACCATCGAAGAGCTCCACAAGCAGCGCGCCGATGCAGAAAACAGCCTCAAGCACCGCGAAGCTGACTTGTATGCCATCTCGGTGCGCCTCGAGGACACCCAGGCGGCCACTGGAAAACTCCAGCGCCAGCTCAAGGACAACGAAGCCCGCATCGCTGAACTCCAGCAGGAGATCGAGAACGAGAGCGAGGCCCGTGCTCGTGCGGAAAAAGCCCGCTCTGAGCTGCAGCAGGAGATCGACGACATCGCCGAGCAGCAGGAACAGCAGGCCCGCGCGACTTCGACCCAGATCGAGCTCAACAAGAAGAAGGACGCCGAACTCGCGAAACTCCGTCGCGATTTCGACGCTCTCACGCTCAATGCTGAGAACCAGGCCGCGTCGCTCAAGAAGAAGGGCTCGGATTCCGTTGCCGAGCTCAACTCTCAGATCGAGGTTGTCTCGAAGCTGAAGACCAAGGCCGACAAGGAACGATCCATTCTCCAACGCCAGGTCGAAGACGCCAACTCTGTCCTCGACGAGGAAGCCAAGCAGCGCATCGAGCACGAACGCCGCGCCAAGCAGTTCGAATCCCAGCTCATGGAACTCCGCCTCAAATCCGAGGAACAGCAACGCCAGATCCAGGATCTGTCTTCTGCCAAGAACCGTCTCCAGGCCGAGAACAGCGAAGTCGTCCGCAGCGCTGAGGAACTCGACGCTCAGATCAACCAGATCAACCGCATCAAGGCCCAGTTCACGCAACAGCTCGAGGAAGCCAAGCGCCACGCTGCCGAGGAAATGCGCGAGAAGCAGTCGCTCAACATCCTCTCCAAGAACCTCCAACACGAGGTTGAGCAGCTCCGCGACTCCCTGGAAGAGGAGATTGCCGGCAAATCCGACCTCCTCCGCCAGCTCAGCCGTGCCCAGGCGGAAGCCCAGCAGTGGAAGCAGCGCCTCGAGTCGGAATCCCTCGTGGGAGCCGACGAGATGGACGACCTCCGCCGCAAGCAGCTCCACCAGATCCAGGAGCTCCAGGCCGACATCGACGCCGCTACGGTCCGTCTCTCTGCCCTCGAAAAGACGAAGGGTCGCCTCCAAGGCGAAGCCGAGACCGCGCGCACGGAAGCCGACATCCTCGCGCACCAGATCGCGCAGCTCGAAAAGAAGCAGAAGGCCTTCGACAAGGTCGTCGAGGAATGGCGCCGTCGTGCCGACGATCTCCAGAACGAGCTCGATGCCACCCAGCGCGAAGCCCGCAACCAGGCCAACGAAGCGCACCGCCTCAAGTCCGCCCAGGAGCAGGCCGCCGAGCAGCTCGAGGGTCTTCGTCGCGAGAACAAGAGCCTCGCCGACGAAGCCCGCGAACTCCAGGACGCACTCGGAGAGTCCGGACGCAACGCTTTCGAACTCCACAAGACGCAGAAGCACCTCGAGGCCGAGAAGGAAGAACTCCAGCACGCTCTCGACGAGGCCGAAGCCGCCCTCGAAGCCGAAGAATCCAAGGTCCTTCGCGCCCAGGTCGAAGTCGCACAGATCCGCGCTGAGATCGAAAAACGCGTCCAAGAAAAGGAAGAAGAGTTCGAAAACACACGCAAGAACCACCAACGCACGATGGAGAATCTCCAGGCTGGCCTCGAAGCCGAGGCTAAGGCCAAGGTCGACCTGCTGCGCGCGAAGAAGAAGCTCGAAGCTGACATTAGCGTAAGTCATTCCGTTGCCGCAGCATGTGCCGAAAAAAAACGTAAAAAAAAATTGTCAACAACGCACGAAAAATAAAAAAAATAGATACAAAAGTTTCTCGGAACGAAGTTTTCTAACGATCCAATATTTTCGCTACGAGAATCTTTTATTGTAATTTTACGATTGCCACAAACTTTTTGAATTTTTTATCGTAATTTTTGGTTCTGAGCTTCTTTTTTTCTTTTTTTTCCATTTAAACGTAGTTTTTTGTATACGGTACATGCTGTGGATACCCCGAACTTTTTATAAGAACGCGTAAAAAACGATGTCAGTATTTGCAGGAGCTTGAAATCGCTCATGACCACGCAACGCAGGCGAACGAGGAGGCCCAGCGCAACATCCGTCGCTACCTCGAAAACATCAAGGAGATCCAGCAGGCCATCGGCGAGGAACAGCGCCGTCGCAACGAATTCCGCGAGCTCTACGTCACGTCCGAGAAGAAACTGCAGAACGCCAAGAGCGAGCACGATGAACTCGTTGGCCTCGTTGACAACCTCAACCGCGTCAAGAAACAACTCGAGTCCGACCTCAACGATCTCCACATCCAGTCGAACGAGTTGCGTGCCGACAACGCTTCCCTGCAGTCAGCCAAGTCCAAGCTCGAGGCTGAACTCGCTCTCCTCCGTGCCGACGTGTCCGAAGCCTCATCTGAGGTCGGTGTCGCCGAGGATCGCAGCAAGCGCGCCGCCTTCGAGGCAGCCAAGGTCGCGGAAGAGCTCAAGAACGCCCAGGAGCGCAGCAACCAGGTCGAACGCCATCGCAAGAACCTCGAATACCAGGTCAAGGAAATGGCTGCCAAGATCGAGGAAGCCGAGCAGGCCGCACTCAAGGGTGGCGCCAAGATCATTGCCAAACTCGAAGCCCGACTGAAGGGAGCCGAAAGCGAGTACGAGAGCGAGCAACGCCGCCTCGCCGACGCCACCAAGAACCTTGCCAAGTCCGACCGAAAGGCCCGCGAACTTCAATTCCAGGTTCGTTTTTGATTTTTTTTGCAAAAAAATAGTATCGTAAATTTGTTCCCGTCGAGACAAAATTACGGTCGAGTACGATCAATCAAAAAGCCGAAAAATTACGATGACTTTTTAGGCCTTATAAAAATCGTAAAAGTTTTCTTGTCGAGACCTGTTACGATTATTTTGATTGTTTTTAGGCCTTTTTCGTTCATTTTGAACCTTTTTTTATGCCTTTTTGATCATTTTGACACATTTTACTGACCATTTTTCTACTTTCAGGTTGAAGAGGAACGCAAAAACTACGAAAAGCTATGCGATTTGGTGGAGAAGCTGCAAGCCAAGATCAAGGTGCAGCGCCGCCTCATCGACGAAGCCGAGGAGTCGGCTAACCTCAACCTCCAGAAGT
Organism: Turbatrix aceti; assembly: GCA_963969345.1. Taxonomy (NCBI): domain Eukaryota; kingdom Metazoa; phylum Nematoda; class Chromadorea; order Rhabditida; family Panagrolaimidae; genus Turbatrix; species Turbatrix aceti. The sequence goes on from OZ017768.1 coordinate 2,780,763, forward strand.
ACCGTGCGATCCAACTCGAACTCGAATCCACCGAGCAAAAGGCCGACCTCGCCGAGACGTCGCTCAACAAGCTGCGAAGCCGGACGCGAGGAGGAGTCATCAAGTCCCCTACCGTCGCCTAAGCCATCAAGACCCACTCTCTTCTATCGTATCCCAATCACCGTTACCGTTATCGTTACCACCACCACCACCGCCTGTCTCCGTTCACCTTTTTTTCCTTCTTAGACACACGCTGTTTGTTTCTTTTTCTCTCTTTTTTCTTCCGATTCACTCTCATCATCATCATCACCCGCCCGACAGACACGACGAACGATCGATGCCCGCACGCGAAGCACACAACCACCGTCATCATTACCTGAGTTTTCGAGATGCCCTCCTCCACGTGCATCTGTTCTCTCCGCTGTCCTAAAATTTCACCTGTCCACCTGTCCATGATGAATCTTCTCGTCGGGCTGTCGTTTTGCTTCGCTCTGTCGTCTGCTAGAATTCAAATGGATATTCGTTACGCGCTTGCGAGATAAATGTTACTCAGAGGAAACTTTCTAAACATTTTTTTTTCAATTTTATAAATAGTTAGTTAACCGTTCGCCGCCATCGGTGGCAAAAATAAACTTACAAAAATTATTTGGACAAACAAATCAATGAAAAAAAAAATTAAAGAAAAAAACAAGCACATACAAAACCCGGTCAAACTTCCCAAATGATAAAGATAAATATCCTACCGTATACGGTTCTCTTTTTTCTTTGTTCGCCACATAGCAGCAAATCCAGACAAATGACCCGTTGGTGTTTTTTGCTGGATTCAGGCCAGCTCAGTTGGACCGTATCGGCAGGGGGTGACCTTCGGTATTGAAGACGTACTTGTCGAGAGGGATGTCACTTTGATCATCCGCAAACAGCAGGTAGAGGTATTTTAGCGTCTCAGCCGTAAAGAATGATTCCATCATGTCCCTGTAGGTAACTGGAATCTTCTTTACACTGTTGACAGAAGAGTAGCCATTTTCGACTTTTGCAAATTGCTCGAGGGCCTAAAAATCCCAAAATATATTTTTTTTTTTCGTTACAAGACCCATATTCTATTTTTTTCGTTACAAGAGACACAAAAATCCCTTTTCGAGACAAAAAATCCATTTTTTCATCGTAAAACCCCAAAAACCCATTTTTTTCATGATGAGATCCAAAAAATCTTTTTTTCGTCACATGACCTAAAATCTGGTTTTTCGTTTTAAGACCCAAAAAATTTTTTTTTCATCACAAACACAAAAAATTTTTTCGTCACAGGACCCAAAATCCTTTTTTCGTTATAAGACCCAAAAAACCCACCGTAAAGGCTTCCCAGCCCCACTCCTGGTATTGAGGATCCCCGGTAACTCTGTACAGGTAAAACCACGCCTCAAAAGCCTCGGGTCGGAGCAGACAGTGCGCATCGAGGGGCTTGATCGATATGTCGTCTTTCGTGCCGGGAAGCTGATTGAAATACACAATCTCAGGTGCCATGCCGGTCCTCGTGCGATACATCTCACGGCAGCTCGCCCCGAGCTCCTTGGCCATCTGCAGGTGCTCCGGAGGCATGTCATGTGCCGTCGTGCCGAGAGCCAGCGTGCCGGCGAGGAAGCAGACGAGGTGGTCCATCTTGGGCGAAAAACCCTTGCCTCCGAGCAACTCGCCAGGGAAACCAAACTTGTTGGGCTCACTGTAGCGCCAGAGCAGCGTATGGACGCCAGACATGGATTCGATGTAGTCGTCGAGCAGCCAGGGAATCGTTTTTCCGGTTTGTAGCCATTGTTTTAGGAGGTATTCGTAGTAGCTGTCAGAACGGGCGCCGAGGGTGATTGTGGTGTCTTCTAGAAAATTAGGCCCAAGTCAAAAACAAAAATCAAGAGTAGAAAACTCACTTTTAAATTGTCCCGTGGTAGCAGACAGAAACATGCCACAGAGACCATGGTGATCCTTGCACCCGAGTTCATGGATGTGTTTTGAGACGTTGAACGTCATGTCCTGAAACAATAAAAAATAGATTGTAAGTTGAAAAAAAATTGGGTTTTAAAACGAAAAAACTAGGTCTCAAAACGAAAAAAAAGAACGTCAGGTCATAAAACGAAAAAAACTACATCTTTTGATGCTGGAACGAAAAAAAAATTGTTCAAAAGCGAAAAAATTCTGGTCCTGAACCGAAAACATTCCAAATCCTACAACGAAATAAAAACATGGTTCCAAAATGAAAAAAGGTCCTAAAGCGAAAAAAACGTCAATTTTAGGTCCCAAAACGAAAAAAAAGCTTGTCCTAGAGCGAAAAAAACCCATTCAATTTTCGGTCCCAAAGCGAAAAGAGCCTCACCTCATAACTTTGATTTTTGATAAGCCGAGCAAGATCTCGAAACTCCAGCTGAATGGAAGTGACCTCAGAAAGCGAGCTCTCACCGCCCCAAGCCGGTTGCTTTCCCTCACCGGTTTTGAGATTCACATCGCTGTACGGCACCGGCGAAGGCGACTTCACGCCACCGATCAGTCTGCTTCCGACGTCCTCAGCCTTGTCGAGCAGAATCTTGTGCCCTGTAAGATGGTAGGCGGACAGCAGGCCACCGAGGACGCGAATTGTCGTCTCGAAAAGATTCACAAATCGATCCTTGGCAAATGAGAGTTCCTTGTTGATCCAGTCCAGGGATTCTTTGAATTCTAAAAAGAGTATCGTAATCGGTATCGTCGTCCGTAAATATTATAAATCTATCCTACCGTCTTCGAGACCCATGATTATCAAGGTGTCGAGCGAGTCGATGATCGTCAGCCCACAGTCCATCCAGTCCTGAGAACGTCCGGATATGGGCATCAGCGTGTCCTTGCCCCAGGCGAATTTCTTGTAGCCTGCCCAGGAGTGTTTCATGGCGGCGACGACGGCTTTTTGACGGTCATTTTGAGGTCCTGGAAAGAAAATTATGAATTTTTTAGGTAAAAAGTGAGGAAACGATTACGACTAACTGTTTATAAAAATCGAGACCAATCACAGAATATTTTCTCGCTGAGACCAATCCTTATCAAATACTGTCAGTTTTTTTATGAAAATCATATTTTTTCGCGTCAGGACCAATTTACGACCTTTTCTACTCTTTTTGCAAACAAATCCTTACCCTTGAATTCCGGATACTCGTTAGGTTGTCGTTTTTTGTGTTCGATCACCTGCTCTTCGGCCGAATTCCCACCCGGAGCATCAGGCACTGGAAGTTCCTGGACGACAGGCAACGCAGGCGCTGACTCAGCCGCAGCCTCAGCCTTAGCCGCCTCCTGCTCGTGTTGCCGCACGATTTCAGCCGCTTCGTTCTTCTCGACGTCTTCGATGACACCCGAAAAGCTGTAGAGCTGAACGTAACCAAATCCGAGTACGACGAGCAACGAGACGGCGATGATCAACGATCGCTGACGCCGCTGCAGACCCCGCCACTTCTGAAAAATTCCATGAGCCTGGTTGGACTCAACAATTTTTTTTTTCAGGGAGGATGACAACTCACTCGACTGAACGCAACCGCCCAGTTGGTTTCCTCGGGCTGACGACGGAGGTAGAGCGGCAACTCGCCGCCTTCGACGAGCGGCAATAGCTGCGGCATGATGGAGTCGAGTCGTTGATACGTGCACGCCGGGTCGGGAGATTTAGTAGTCACTCGTCATCTGAAGAAAAACAAACAAAGATAACGGTCAACAAAAAACTCAAAAAAAAAGTTTGACACGTTATTTTCAACTTCATTCGCATATTTTTTGTAACTTCGAAAAAAAAAGAAGAAAACAGAAGCGATAAAAATAAATATACGTCATCACAAGAATTCGCTCATTCATTTACCACGACCATCATCCAACATTGAACTCGCAAATGCGATTGCAATTGTCCAGGAGCCACGTTGCTTGGCGAAGTGTCCTCCTCCAATTGGTCGTCCTGGACGCTGGCCGGAGGAAACCCCGGCTTCCCATCAAATTTATTCCTCCTTCGCCACCCGCTGCTTTGTGCTTGTTCTTCCGTTTATCGGTCGGGGTTGAAAGTTTTCCCTCCACATTCATCGCCTTCCGCGTTATTGATTGTCTTGTTTTGGCAGCTGAGGATTTGCTTTCTCTTTTTTTCTTTCTTGTGCACTCTTCCACAAATCTCGTTATTATAAAACAGGGGCTTAGTTGGTTGGGAGAAAAAAAGGACGAGATGAGTGCTCATAGAACAGTCGTAATCGTAATAAGAATGAATGCATTTGCAGATGAATGTGTTTTTATTACACATCCATTTATCGATAGATCGATCGCCAGGTGGTGGATTTAACTGCGATCTCGAGGTGTCTGTTGTTTTATAAACTCATCGATGAATCAGTTTGAAAAAAAATTCGGGATCAAAAATGCTTTATGAGTCATTTTATTCACACAACAAGCCACAAGTCGATTTTTTTCAACGTAAGATTATACGTAAGCCAGCCGCCCGTTATCTTTTTTTCAACTTGTCAATGCCTCACGTCATCGTTATTCATTACACAGTAAACACTGTATAGGAACGCTATCTGTCTTCCAGAATGTCTCTTATCAGTTCTTTTCCCTACCACACCTTGCTTTCAGTCTTCATACCAGTATTATTGCATTAGGATTAATATTCAATTGCACCACATGAAAAAACAAAAGGACGGAAAGCAATATTTTTTATAACTTTTATAATCACGATCTAAAAATAGTAAACTTGTTCGCTTCGAGACCAATCGCTATCAAATACGGTCAAATCATTCGTATCGTAAAGTTTTTCCTGTCGAGGCCAAAAAACCTAGTTTCCTTTTTTTGAAAAGTCCTAAAATATTTCCCGTCAAGACAAAAAACCTACATAATTTTCCGATTCTGTCCCCAAATCCCAAATTCAACCATCGCTTTCGGAATTTATCGGTTCAAACAGTTTCAAAAATTCGAAATTGAGAGCATACAAATTATTAAAGCAAGTCGAAAAGAATGTAACAAATAACCAAGATAATCAGAGAGTCAGTAACAGCCGTCATGTCATGGTACCTGTCTGCTTAGCGTCCGCCATGGTCGTAGAAGCAGACGTAGACCGCGTGAATGACCCCCGGAAGCCAAGCGAGGAGGGTGAGGAGAATGTTGATGCAGAGATGAACCGTGCAGCCTCGGCGAATGAGGACGGCAACCGGAGGAAGCAGGATGCAGACAAGAAGAAGCAGGCAATCACACATGGCTGTCAGTCAGTCTGCAAAAATCAAAAAAATCCTCAAATTCACGTTAGACATTAAAAATAGCAAAACAACACGCACAATCACATCACGCGGAAGTAGACCTCGCGTCATGGTTACACACGTATAGATAATCCATCTGTGCATAGCAACACATCATTCTAAGACCAAATCAATCAAAAAATGAATCATTTATTGATGAAAAGCTGCAAAATACAAACAAAAATGGTCGAGGTAAAAAAACTGGCTGGGCGCTGATAAAAAGAACAAAAAAAATATTTTCGTTTCAAGACCCAATCACTAATATTCGCTTCGCGGTTGGTTGACTGCAGCTCAGTCAGTCTATCGTAAGCTAACGGTCACGAACAGTTCTTGGATCAATAACAAAAACAAGCTGGGATCGATTTTAGCAAAACAACAAACAAAACAAGCGGGCAAGAAAGCGTACAGCAGAAATGGCAGAGAACAAACAGAACTGGCAAAAAATAGTGTCGAACGCGTTCGACGCTATTTTTGCCGCGATGCGCTACAAGTCGGGGTGGGAGTGTACCTAGCGGAAGGAGCCTATGGGGTCCACTCATGTTCATGGTGACTGACCTGCCGCACACAGCAGGCAAGCCACAGCGGAGGGAGGGAGACAGGGTAAACAGGCAGATAAGGCAGGCAGGTGAAAGAAAGCAACCGCCGGCCCGTTTTTTTACCAATGGGTTAAATTGAAGCAAAATTTACTAAATTTTTTTCAATTTGTCGAAAAATATGAGTTGAAAAGGTAAAAATACACGTTGTTATTCATAATGGGGGAGGATTACTCAAAATGAGCAAGTTTTTGGTTCATTTTTGACTGTTTTGAATAAATTTTGTTCTAAAATTTTCTTTTTTTTTTAAACCGGGCCGCCGGGCCGGGCCGGGCCGCGGGCCTACCGGGCCGGCTCGGCCCGATTGACACCCTTGACCGCGAGGGGCTCACCTTTCCCTTAATTCTACAAAATGAAAAAAAAGGAAACAAAACATCAATGCTCGTTCGCTAATGTGAGAAGGAAACGTAAAAATGGCAAGGACGGTAAAAATGAACGGCGAAAACAGGATCAAATTTAAATCATGATAAAAATAGGCCGTCGTCGATCGCCCCCATACCTGCCGTAGTAGACAATAAAAATGGCGTGAATGACCCCTGGGATCCATCCCAGGGCGGTCATTAGTATGTTGAGGGCAAAATTAATCGTGCATCCGTCTTGGATGAGGACGGCAAGTGGAGGTAACAGCACGCAGAGCAGAAGGAGTGCGAGTGTGCAACACATGACTTACGTATGTATGTTAGGTGGGTGACTTACCTGTCTGATGTTCGCAATTTTTTGTTGTTGTTGCGCAAAGGAAAACAGAAAATATAAGAAAGATAGGCGGCCCTGGCGTCGGACACACCGCGTGCAGGCACAACGCGTTTATATTGGCCTCGGGGCCTTTCTCCGTGTGCCCTGGACGTTTTTTATTATTACTACTAATTAATCAGCAACAATCAACATCAACACGCGCATACAGCGCGTACCACACCATTTTTTATACACCGTAGAAAAAACCAAAGAACAGACAGAAATGTATAATATTTAAAAAAATACACCTTTGTATATGCATTTACGTGTACATGAACACGCATGCAGGTGGATAAAGTGAACAAAGCCCTCTTCCAAGCATTCCAGGTTTTTTGAATGAATAGATAAAAAAATCTTCCCATGCGCATGTACGCGGCTGCTTGATCGCAAACATTAGGCCAATGTTATCTAGTTTTTTTGTCGCCCCTCGTACCATGCTACACGCGGAAAAAATGGGAAAAAAAGGAAGAAAGTATAATCAAGCACCCCGCTGTGAGGTTGGTCCCTGTGCGGAAGATAAACAACCCGCGCCCCCATGACTCACAAAGCGAAAATGTGAAAAGTGACATGATCGTAACCACGCCATTTCCCGAAAAAAAAGTTACGATATATTCAAAAAAATATATATAAATATTACACGTTGAGGAACTTTCGACCGTAATACACAGCTTTCTGCTCGAAAGCCGGAGATTTAATCGGAGAATCGTGTTCGTAGAAGGGATTCATCGAAAATTTGATATACGTCTCGTACATTTCCTGGAAAAACTGTCTGATACCCTCGTCGTTCTTGACGGTATGCAGGATGATGAAGCGCATTCGACTGGCCGTAATGAAGGCGCTCACGAACCACTCATTGAATTTGTCTATCGTCTGAAAAAGAGCACCGAGCGTCAGTTTGGAGGAAAAAAAGCAAAAACAACGATGAAACACCCTCTTTTGATATCATCGAAAGTGACGTGTTGTCGCCGTAAACAAAACAAACAAAAAAAATATTTCGATATCAAGAAAAATACCAAAGAACTTTTAAAAGCATCAACCAACCTTAAAGTACATGTGAGGACTCTGAATCATGTATTCATCGACGATGTCTAGCGCGGCGTGGGCGATGAATTGATTGAGGTGCCGAACATCCTGTTCTCGACGTTTTTTGGGATCGACAACCGGAAATTCAATTTCGAATACCGGCTGATCTTTGTGACCAATGATAACGAAGTAGTACTCTTTTGACATGCTCCCGCGCCGTCGTCGTCGTCCAAGCCTAAAATCAATACACAGTGGAGAATGGATGGATGGCAAAAAAATGCACAAAAACGAAAACAACAACAAAACACAAATGTCATGCGAAAAAATTGACGGAAACAAATAAAAGTGCACAAAAAGGGTAAAAGTACAAAGAAAGTTACAATCGATAGACAACGATATTTATCGTTACGCAAACGCTGCCAATAACTAATTAGCAAAAACTGGCAGTAAATAAATTTGTTGATTTCACCGAGGAAAATAACACTAAAATCAATGCGCGCAACATGCAAAAAAAATTGGAGGTGTTATCGTGGTCTGCAAAAATAATCCAGTCGATCAACGGCACTTTCAAAAATTCACGATATACAATACCCGTAATTACGATAAACCGATAATAAAAACGTTATCTTTGATGATTTCGCCGAGAATAAAAATTCCCCAAAATTAATGCGCGCAACATGCGAGACAATTTCACGCGTTGTCGCACGGCTTGTCGTAGGACGCTGAACGTGGCCGCGTTGGCAGCAAGCGAGGTAGACTTCACGTTTTTCTGTCATTTTTCTCTCTCTTCCGTGCGTTTTTCTGAACTTTTCAAATATTTCAGACAGTTTGTCATGAAGACTTCTCTTCTGATCGGTCTTGCCTTCCTCGTATCTGCCTCGTGGGCCGGTCAGCAGGCTTCGAAGCCCGCACCCGCAGCTCCGACCGTTACCCTGACCAAAACCGCTCCTGCCAAGCAGAACATTGTCGTAGACGACGTCACATACTCGGTTTACGATCGCAACGAGTCTCCCTTGCCTTCCAAGTGAGTTTTTTGTTTTTCTTCTTGGCCTATATTTTTTAACGGTATTTTGCAACTTTTAGCGTCGCTGCGAACTCGAAAGTTGCCCAGATCTCGACGGTCAACCGTAACTCAAAGATCCAGGTGACTTTTAACGTTAAAAAGCAGGGCACGGCCACTCCGATCCCTGTCGAGCAGGCTTTCGTCGCTTTTGTCCACGAAGCCACCGGGCAGGAGGCGATTTTTGTCGCCGAACAGGAAGGCGGCTCTTACGTTGCTGATTTGGTGGGTTTTTATGCTTTTCTCATGGAAAGTTGTCATTTTCCCTCTTTTTAGGATATCAAGACCCAGGAAAAGAACTTCAACGGCCTGAGCGGACGCTACACGATCCGTCTCATCGTCGGTGACTCGTCTGCCGTCAACGCGATCGACTGGACCATTGCCCAGGCCAACATCGAGGTCAACCCGCCCCCGGTCAAGCCCGTTCGCAAGTCTCAGATCATCAACTACGACTCTCTGCCGGCGATCAACCACGTTTTCCGTCAACCTGAAAAGCGTCCTCCTCAGATCATCTCGGATACGTTTACGATTGTCTGCCTGACTCCTCTCGTTCTCCTTCTTCTACTGGTGAGTGTTTTCTTTGAACGCGATGATCTTTGGTGGGGTGCTTGATGAACAGCAACAGGTGGTAGACTTGAAATTGTGTTTTTAAGCTCGCATTTTTGTTCTTTGGGGGATTTTTTTGTTTTTTTTTAACGCAATTTTTGTTGATCAGGGATGTTTTATTTGTTTTTTTGGCGGTTTTATGAAATTTTTTGTTTTTTTTCAGTGGCTCAAGATCGGAATCAACTTCGGCAACGTCCAGTTCTCTCTCTGGGCTCTCGGCTTCCACGCCGGTCTCATCGGCATCTTCGGCCTCTACGTCACGTTCTGGCTCCGTCTCAACATGTTCGAGACGCTCTACTACCTCGCAATCATCGGTGTACCCACTTTTGTCTCTGGTCATCGTCTGCTTCGCTCCCTCAACGAGGGTCGTCAGTGAGTGTTTTACCTAAATTTTTTGCTAAAGTATTTTTTATATATTTTTACGATAGAAACGGGCAAAGTCCCCTTTTTTGCTGATTTTGGGTACAAAATATGTATACCAAAATCATCAAAAAGCGATCGTTCCACCCCCACTTCGGTAAACACCTTCAAGTGGGGGTGGATGCCGAATCTGTTCAGCGATCAAGATACTAATTTTCGGTCGTTGTACACCAAAACAAGAAACGCATCATTTTGTTTTGATCGATTGAACTTTCGTCTTTTTCACGTGATGCATCACAGATCACGTATGCTTAGCGAATTTACCCGTCCACAGGTGAGGTGGACGGACTGGTGTGTTATAGGTGCACACACGCACAGAAACAAACACAAATACACCAGCCAAGTGTCTATCACGCGGCGGCGCCCTATATTTAGTAGAAAAGACCAAATGTTGCTTTGTTGACTAACTTCTTTTATCATCATTCTGACCGTTTTTGCAGGGCACACGCTAAGACGGAGTGATTCTCCTCCTAGTCGATGGGGCTAGCAGCAGTCAGCTAGCTGAACAGTGTTCGTGTACTTCTTCAACCCACAACAGAGTACACTTGATTGTTTTTTGTTGCTTTCCTTTATTTTTCTTCAACAATAATTTATTGCCTTGTTTTGTACCGATCCCGTCCAACGCGGGTTTTCTATTGTATTTTCTCCTTTTTTTTCCTGGCTGTTTTTGACAGCTTCGCGCTGCCAATCAAAATTGCCTAGCTTGTTTTTTGTTCCCTGATGGCTCCCCTTTTTTTGTTATAGGTGTTCGTTCTGGTCCGCGAGTAATAAATTGGTAACTTCATGGAAGGATAAAAATTTAAAAAAAATGCAGGGTGAAACCGTTACCACGGATTACGATACTTTTTTTGGCGGAAATTTTTAAATTTGAATTTTTTGGCGGAAAATTTGAAATTTTTGGCGGGAAATCTGTAATTTGAATTTTTTTTGGCGGGAAATCTGGAATTTGAATTTAATATAAAAAAAGTAAAATAATTGTGGCCTAAAATCGTAAAATTTGATTTTTACATTAAAAAAAATCAAATAGTGGCCAAAATCTGTAAAATTTGAATTATTTACGCGGACTACGTGCCAAACAAATCAATCACGCGTGCTGATTTGAACTCTAGTAAATAAATTTTAACACACGCATACAGGAAGTATCGATGTTGTCACGCCTGGCCTTTCGCTCGGTTCGCCTCGCCTCTTCGAACGCGAACTTCGCAGCCGAGGCCGGCTTCGGTCCCCGAACCGATGCCGAGTCGTACGCGTCGAAGCCGGTCATCATCAACGAAGACGGCCAGATCACGTATGACCAGTTCAACAAGCGCATCGGCCAGATCGCGGCGTACCTGTCGAACAACCTCGGTCTCCAAAAGGGCGATCGCCTCATCGCGAGAACCAACAAGACCCCCGACAACCTTGCCCTCTACTTTGCTACTCTTCGTCTCGGTGCCATGTTCATCCCGCTCAACCCTAACTACTCAAAGCGTGAGACCGATCACTTTGTAAATGTGAGTAGTTTTTTGGGCCTAAAAATTATGTTTTTGTCAAAATTGGACTAAAAATATCGTAAGCCGAATCAATAGTGCACGCAACGTGCGAATATCATCTCGGCATATTGTGTTTTCGTTTCGGAAACATTTTTTTATTATCGAGATCAAAAGCATATGTGTACTCAGCGTGAGTATTATTTAGCTTAAGAGGCAGTCTGTGACAGGATTTTGGATTAAGGTGGAGGGTGCGACCCCGTGAAAAAACAACTTCAAATGTTTTTAACCAAAGTTGTAGGCACCCCTATAGGATTGTTAAAAAAAATTATGAAAAATTTTTCAGATGCCGGATTCTGGAGATTTGGCTTCTGAAATGTTTTTTCGTTTTGAATTTTCAACTCAATTCTTAATAGAAGCAAAAATCTGAATTTAATTTGACAAAGGTATTTTGGCACGAGGAATCGATTCCCGCACTCAGATTCCACAAAAAACATCTGTCCGCCCGGCAATTATTGTTTTTTTGTTTTTGTTTTCATATTTTCCGCCAAAACATGCCTAATTCGTCCGAGGGGGAGGGCAAGGCATACCCTATCTTAAAGCCCGTTTTTTTGGCATCGGATGAGCAAAAACACAAAAAATTCTATGTCGGTCCCGGTGACCAAAACAGGGAAAAACCCGTCAAAACGGTCAAAAAACTGACTACGCGCTGCGCGCATCGCGATGCGCACGCGGCGACTTTTGGTGTGCTTTGCGTTCTCGTTGTTTTTTAACGACCATTTTGACGGTTTTTCCGTGTTTTGGTCACTGGGACCGACATAGAATTTTTTGTGTTTTTGCTCTTCCGATGCCAAAAAAAACGGGCTTCAAGATAGGGTATGCCTTGCCCTCCCCCTCGGACGAAATAGGCATGTTTTGGCTGAAAATATGAATACAAAAACAAAAAAAACATAATTGCCGGGCGGACAGATGTTTTTTGTGGAATCTGAGTGCGGGAATCGATTCCTCGTGCCAGAATACATTTGTCATATTAAATTCAGATTTTTGCTTCTATTAAGAATTGAGTAGAAAATTCAAAACGAAAAAACATTTCAGAAGCCAAATCTCCAGAATCCGGCATCTGAAAAATTTTTCATAATTTTTTTTAACAATCCTTTAGGGGTGCCTACAACTTTGGTTAAAAACATTTGAAGTTGTTTTTTCACGGGGTCGCCGGTCCAAAATCCTGTCACAGACAGGCTTTTAAAAATACTGTGTTTTGACCAAAACGACCCCAAATTCGGCCGAAAAATATCGTAAACTGAACTAATTATGCACGCAACATGCGGAATTCATTCCAGCAGGAAAAACCGCAGCTGCAATATTTTCGCGCTGGGACCACATTTTTCCTATCGAAACCAAATCACCACTGATCCCCCGAATTATAGGACTCCAAACCCCGCGTTCTGATCTCCTGCAACCCCGAATCGGATATTCAGTTCAACGAACTCGTGGCGCACATCGTGCCCGAGAATAAGCTTGCCGAGGATTCCCGCAAACTCACCCCTATTCTGGACAACGAGATTGTAACCGGAAAAGATGTAGCCTCCGTGTGCTACACATCCGGCACGACCGGTCTGCCGAAGGGCGCGATGATCACGCACGGCGGCATCCTGAGCAACGCAGAGCGCACGTCAGATATCTGGCGCTTCAACGAGAATGACGTCCAGCTCCACTGCCTGCCCGCCTACCACATCCACGGCCTCTTCATCAGTCTGAACTGCTCGCTGTTTACCCGATCAACACTCATCTATCAGCCCAAGTTTACGGTCGACATTGCACTCAAGTGGTTGCCAAAGTCGACTGCCATGATGGGTGTGCCCACGTATTATCAGTGAGTTGAGGCAAATGGGTTACGGTTGATGCAGGAGGGGAAATTTATTTCAGTCGATTGCTGTGGAGCGACCAATTCACCAAGGAAACGGTCAAGAATATCCGGGTCTTTGTCAGCGGATCAGCTCCTCTGAGCGGCGCTGTCTGGGAAGATTTCCGAAAGAAGACGGGTGTGCCGATCCTCGAGCGATACGGAATGACTGAAAGTGAGTATTTTGGAGAAATTTTGGCCTAAAAATGAGTTTTTATGATTTTTTTTGGTCTAAAAACGATTTTTTAGTTTTTGTTTGCTAGCGAACACGATCCCGGCACGAAACTTTTTTTTGGTTTTGGGATAATGTGATAATGATTACGGTGCTGTGTTTACGTTCAACGGCATTTTTGAACGAATTATTGCTCGTTTGTTGAAATTTAGATCAAAAATTTAGTTTTTTATTTTTTAGGCTTCAATTTTTTTTTGGTGTTTTTGATATTGTGGCCTAAAAACGTTTTTTCAGCACTGGTCTCGACATCGAACCCCTACGATCCAGAAAAGCGCCTCGCAGGTTCCGTCGGCCCAGTCGTGCCCGGCTACCAGGTGCGCATCAACAAGGACGAGATCATCGAGTACAAAGGCGGCAGCGTGTTCGCCGGCTACTGGAATCTCCCCGAAAAGACCAAATCCGAATTCACCGAAGACGGCTGGTTTATCACCGGCGACGTCGGGCGCATCGACGAAAACGGTTACGTGTACATCATGGGCCGCGGCAAGGACATGATCATCAGCGGCGGCGAGAACGTCTATCCGAAGGAAATCGAAGACGTCATGGATCACATGCCGATCATCAAGGAATCCGCCGTCGTCGCCGCTCCCCACGCCGACTTTGGCGAGGCTGTGGTCGCGGTTGTCGTCAAATCGACGGAAGGCGAATCCCTCTCCGACGACGAAGTCGCCAGACAGGTTATTGAGACTTCCAAAAACGAACTTGCCAATTTCAAGGTCCCGAAGAAGGTCTTCGTTCTCCCCGAACTTCCTCGCAACGCGATGGGCAAGATTCAGAAGAAGCAGCTCCGCGAGGAGTACAAAAACCTCTTTGTCAAGTAGATCTGTTTTTTAGAACCTCTTTTTACGTATTTGACATTGTTTAGAATCTCTGTTTGCGTATTAGGCTGTGTCCTCGACAGAAGAACGTGTGTAGATATTATCAATGTACTGTAATTTGTAGAGAAATAGTAAATTTTATGATTTTACGGATTGCTGGGCTTTTCGACACGAAATTTTTTTGGTCTCGACACGAAAGTTGTTTTCGTGTTGGTATTTTTTGAAAAAACGACTTCCTATAGGTATTACGGTACTTTTTTTTGCCATTTTTGTACTTTACTAAATTTTACTCTACGAACATTGTCTCGACACGAAAACGATTTTCGCTTCGAAATTTCTGAATTAGCAAAATTCAAAAAGATTACGGTACTGTTTTTTGCTTTTTACGTTTAACGACTGTTGTTTCCGAATTGGTACTCATTTGTTTGTTTAAACTAGCCACCTGGGAGCTACTGATGTTAGTCTTCATGTGGCCCTGTCTGCCATTTTTGAGACAAATTATTCTGACACTGTCTGACAAATTGCGTGTACAAGTTTGGATTTTTGAGATTATGTACTGTTTTTTTTTCTGTCTATCTAAAAAAATCTTGGACACCATGAACCCTTGAAATGTGTACTGTCCTTGGATTGGCATTTCAAGCCGTTTTTTTTGGTTTTGACTGTAAAAATAGTTCGCTTATCCGTTCCAAAGACGATGAATTTGACGTTCAACGACGACAAATTCATCGTAACGCACAGCAAACATCCTTCCTTATCTTGGTTGCGTGCTTGATTCGGTGAACAACGAACGCACTGGGAAGAGTTGCGATGAGGGTTTCGGAAACCCCATTTGGCTGAGCTTTGGGTGCACCCCCGGAAAGTCGTGATATTCATGTGCTCAATGGAATTTTGAGCATGACCGTCTGGGGACGGAAGTCTCAAACTTCAAACTATTCACTCGCTGCTGTCTTTCGTGATGGCTTCTCCCGAGTGCCGTTTTTTTGGGGGAGTAGTCCACGATGGCACGATGTATGTATTGTTGGATGCCGCACCAAAGATGGCGCGACATAGCGTGTTTTGTAGCTTGGGACGGCGCTCCCTTGACTGACTCGAACTTCATCTGACAAACAAAACAAAATTCTAAATACTGTTTTTTTCTCCCACTGCAAAAAGCAAATAAATAATAGCCCCCGAGGTCCGAGACGAGGACGAACCGATCTCGAAACGATGACTTTTGGGGGACATCGTTCAAACTCCGGAAACCACTTGATGCATCGACCGTGGCCGTGGCAGGACTTTTTATGTCCTGCAAACAAAAAATATTATTTATAATATTTTTTCTTGGTGCACGTGAATCAAGTGCCCTGTGCCGGAAGGGCACCACAAAAAATTTCTTCCTCATTGGTCCGGACAAAGGACGAGCTCGCGAGGGAGGGAGGGGGTCCTGTGATTTTCGCACCCTGCAAGGAAGTTGGCGACGACCAATAAACCAATTTTTTTGCCTCTGGCTGTTGTTCAAAAAGTGGGGAGGGCAGCGGAATCAAGGGGTATTCAAGGACCGGAAGGGGAAGTTATAAATATCTCCAAATTCTGATGTTTACGATATAATAATGCGGAAAAAGCGAAATTGGATCTAAAATAGAATTACGATAATTGAAAATAAAAAATAAAATTCTGTGTCTGTACAGATAAATTACAGAGTCTGTACAGGTTTTGTATTTCCGTACAGAGTCTGTAAATATTCACAGAAAATATTTACAGCTCTGTAAACTTACAAATAACAGATTTTAGGTTGCGCGCAACATGCAAACTAAGTTGCATGCAGCATGCAAACGTTTTACGACCATTGTTCACTTTTTGACCGTGAAACTTCGTCATTTTTTGTACCCAATTTTCTTCAATTCCTCCCGGATTTTACCAGGAACTGCAGTTTTTCCTTTTTTTACACAAACTCTATTGTTCGTTGTTTCAAAATTTTTTTTACCACTTTGCAGGATTTTTCGTGTTCCCTTGAGGCGCCTGGGGAGATGAGGAATGAGGAACTTGCGAACCTAGCCTTCACAAAACCCACAAACTCTGCTCCGGAACTGCAGATCCGGACGAGGTGGCTGCAGATCACGTTGTTCGTACCAAACGACTTCCTAGTGCCTTCCTGGGGGACACCAGAGGCCTGGCGCATAAAAAAAGCTTGGCATCTCTGCTTTTATGCCATTGAGCATTGGTCGCTCTCGAGAACTGGATTATTATTTATTAGACCACATCTCTCCATTCGCATCCCACAGCTCCAGCAAGTGCCAATTGAGTTGGCCTGCTTTTTGGTTGGAAAAAGTACAAATATCTGAGTTGCAGTCAGTCAACAATCTGAGTAAAGTGGTTTGTGTTTTGGTTAAATCATCTTCGACGTCTTGCAGAATAACTTTTTTTGTGTTGTTGTTTGATAAAGACGTAATTGTTCCCAGTTAAGCTGATACAGCTGTCAGATTTTTTGTATACATGCCAAGCGTTTATGACAGACCGATTTCGTTTTCATTGCATCGTGAACCTTCTGGCCTCTGCTCTGGCTTCCGGCATATTTTTTTCTTCAAATTTTTTACAACAAAGACATTTTTATTCGTTCTTTTTTGTTTTTTTGTCGTAAAGTTACCCAAAAAAGTGGTCGTAAAATTGGATATATAAATCCCTCACCGTCTATTTTGTCCCGGCCGGGGTTTTACCGGATTTGAAAGCCGTCAAATCCATCTTTCTGGGCTGTAAATATTTTTTGATAATTCATTGCCGAATGCAATTCCGAGCACTGCTCTGGTTTCTTTATCGAAACCTGTCAAATTGGGCAGTTTGTGAATTCTGGAGCGTTTTGGACTTTGATTGCAGAGGGGAGGGGCACCTGGAGCCATTGTGCTTACCGATCAAAGGTCGAGTCGACTTTGGAGGAGAGAAAATTGGTAAATGACTTCATCCGGGCTCCAGACGCCCTCCAACTTTTGCCTTACAGGATGGCTAATTGGGTTTTAAGCCGGGTTCCCGGCGGGGCGTCTTCTGCCTTGTTCTCGGCTTTCTGGAAGTGATCGAATTCAACAAAAAAAGTGTTCGTTGCGGCTTTGTTTTTTTCTTCGTTGACTAATGATTTCCTGTTTTTGTTCTCTTTGAACCCATCAAAGAAAACAATTGTGGTTTTTGGACTTGTCATGACACTAGGAATGTTTTTGGGAGGCCAAATGCTTGATTTCTGGAATTTTACGACTGACAAAACGTGAAAAAGTGAACAACTCGGGCCATCAATCGGGCAGCTCAGTTTTCGGCTCACCGAGAAAACTGAGCACAAAACATTCTTTTTGTTATCGTTTATAGCCCGCTCGTCATCGATCATACTCGAACGGCCGCTGTTTGTGCTGTTCGAGAGATCCAGCCCAGCCCCACGGTGAAAAAATCGTCCGCGGCCGTGTTTTTCGACAGCATGTGCCGATCGGGCTTGGTTGGCTGCCGCCATCGCCGTTTGAAGGGTTGCACCGACCGACCACCAGTCAGTTATCCAACTGCCGCTGCTGCTGTTGGTGGTGGTGGTTATGTCATCGAAAAGTTTGGCGGGAACCGACTTGCACGTCAGCAGCAGCTTGGCCTGCCTCGGGCGCCTCCAAGCCAGCTCTCAGTGCCTTGTTGTGCGTGTTGCTGCAAGCCTAGCCACTCACTCAGTCAGTTCGAGGGTTCGCTCTGTTCGCCCGACTTTTTTTTTAAACTTTTTCATCATGGTTTCTGTTTTTTTGTTTGTGACAACAAACTTTCGGCCTGGGTCGACTTTGTCGGCTAAAAATGGCTGCTCGCGTGCAGCAGTAACTTCTGGATAACGAGAATTCGCCATCTTTGATTCCGCGAAGTGCTCTGAACTCAGCGGAATCCATTTCCATTTTTCTCTGAGTGCGTGTTTTCTCGAAAAATAATTCTGCAGCACCCACTTTTCGGCGTGATTTCACAGCTTTTACTGCAACTTTTATAACTTTTTCTCTCTTTCCCGCCGTTTTATAATCATAAAGTGGCCTTTTTTTAACTTTCCTCGAAAATCCACTAAAAAAAGCCATTTTTCCGTGATTTACGCTTTCGTTTACGATGCCCAGATGCCTACGGTAGGTGCCATACCGTCGTAAATTTCCAGCCGGGTGTGCGGTCCTCGGCGGTCCTTGCCTGCCTGGTCAATGTTTTTTTTAGCCTGAAGGAAACAAAATGCAACGAAAAAGTCGTTATTCACTCGGCCAGTTGCGGAACGAGGGTGTAATCGGTCCTGCGATCGGCCAAGAGTCTTGCACGTGCTGACTCGTCTTCTCTCCCTTTCTTCGTCGTTCGTTCTTTCTGCTTTGATAGTTGCTATTTAGTTTAGTTTTTGTTTTTCCGGTGAAACACGTCATTTATTTTCCGGTTGTGCCATGCCGTTCAGGGCCAATGGCAATGTGCTAGATTAGGTCGGGCGACCGGAATTCCGCACACTGCCTCTGGGAATGTTTTTTTCTTTAGTTGGAAGTTGATGATTTTCTAAAAAGTTGCAAAAACTTGGCATTAGACAGAAAATTTGGGGTTACAAGACGAAATCTACCGTTTCAAGAAGAAAAAAAGATAATGCATGTTGCATGCAACTTAGTTCGCATGTTGCGTGCAACCTAAAATGAGTTTACAGAGCTGTAAATATATTCTGTAAATATTGACAGACTCTGTAAGGACTCTGTAAATTTTATGCCAAATTTTATGTCCGATGACGTCAAATTCATTTCTAGCAGTCTTATTACTTTTCGAGTCCCATTCTGATCGGAATGAGTCAGACAGACATCAGCAGCAGCCCTCTTTCTGAATTTCCCGTGCCACCCAAAGCGGCATTTCCGCATCCCCCAACACTCCTTTCACAGATCTAAAGCTCCATACTTTGTATTGTTCCCTAAGAATGCCTTATAAGGTATTTGGAAGATCTTTGAACGAATATGGACCATAAAAATACCCTATAGGACAAAAAGCGGCGAATGGTTTGACGACGCGTCGCGGCGCAGCATCGCGCAG
The DNA here is from genome assembly GCA_963969345.1 of Turbatrix aceti. NCBI lineage: Eukaryota > Metazoa > Nematoda > Chromadorea > Rhabditida > Panagrolaimidae > Turbatrix > Turbatrix aceti. The sequence goes on from OZ017768.1 coordinate 2,799,872, forward strand.
CCATATGGCAGCGTATGAATCTTATAAGCCAAAAATATGATCTTACGGACTTGTATTTTTTTTCTTTTCTGCGATACGAAAAACGATCAAGTTTGGTTTTGATGCCGGCAACCTGCACGTGCAACAAAATGAATCGAGCAAATTTTTTTCAAAAACTTTGGTTTTCCTATGGCAAGAGCGATTTGCCCGTTTGTTTTCCTAATTAATGTCCGTGATTTGTCTGTAATATTACTTAGTTTTGTCACCTATGAACTACTGTTTTCAGATTCTCATCTACGACGGCCCCCTGCTTCTCGTTTTGTTAAGTAATTTTTTTTTTCGTTTATTTTTGTCGTACAATACGTGAATTTGTAAATAAAAAAAAATGGCATATGGCTCTTGTTGAAGATCATGGGTTTTACAAACCCTTTAATATCCGTTACTTTTTTGGTAATCATTTTTTGTATTTATGTGTTGTGATGAATTGTCAATAAACTTTTATTTAAAATAATATAGAAATGGGTTGCACAAACCCTATAATATCTTTTTTTGCTAAAACATACGATTATTGTGATTTCGCTCACACAAACTAACTTTTTTTAGACTTTTCAGAATAATTTTTCGGTAAGTTTTGTTTTACAAAAAAAATAAGAAATTTTTATTGGGTTTCATTCAATTTTTTTTCAGTAAAATTTGGTAAGTTCTTTTCCAAAATCATGGATATTTATAAAATTGTAATGACTTTTTCAGTATTTTTTTCAGATTTCCGTATGTTTTTTTTTGAAAAATGGGGTTGAACAAATATTTTTTTTCCCTTTTTTTCTTTTTGAGTGGCATTACAAAAAGTAACGTATTTTCTTTTTTTTGCAGATTCTCATTAACCTCGACAACTATCGAACCGCTACTCAAGTTCGTCATTCTGAAATAACCGTTATTACCTGCAGGTAAAATTTTGTCTACAAAATCTCTGAGCACTTTTTACCGGCACATTTTGGTTTCAGATGAGGAATCACCGTAACATCGACAACTTTTGATACTGCCCCATGACATGAATCCGACCGGCAATCAGCTCGTCAAATTTACCAGGTCTGTTTGAAACTGGAGTTGGGTGAATATCGGAGCATCCACAGTTTTTTGCTGTATAAATGGTAGCCAGTGATAGCCCCACTCAACTCCAGACGGGGAAATTGTTTGTTTAAAATTGAAAGGGCAAAATTTATCATGGCATCCACAGCGTTATGCTGCAGAAATGGTAGCCAGTGAGATTTTTGTCATTTTCAATTTGAAACAAAAAAAAACTTGGTTTGAGTCGCGCGCGCTGCAAAAAAAATACAAGTTCTTGTACGATCTTACAACTGCCATACGGAACGCTCGAGCAGCGTTCTGGCCGGACGCGCGCGTCTTCCATTTTTTATCTAACGGTTCGTATACGAGTGAAAATTGGATCTAAAGGTCCGTATAAGAAAGAAAAAGAACCTTTCATGATTCATACGAAGGTTCTTAAAAACAGCCTGTATGGAGCATTAGGTCGTCGAAAGGAGTGTTGGGGTCTGCACACATGTGCATCCGACTCCCGACGAATTTGACACTTTTTTTTGTGTGCTTTGGGTGTTTAATTTCATTTGCCTTCAAGCATAGGTCACTCACAGAGGACATCCTCTTCGTCCTCGCCCTCGTCGCCCTTTCGAAGGACCCCCTCATCCTTGAAGCTGTTTAATTTGACGCATTTTCAAGCCTGACCGCGCTCGTCTTTTGTCGACGGGCGACGACAAACTTTCTCCTGCGTGTTGCCAAAAAATGAAAATGTTAGCAAGCTCCAACTCTGGACTCTGTCTTCGACTGTGTCTCGGCTGCTAATTCCCGCAAGACTCGGTTGCTGTCACGCCGCCGCCACTGCAGCCGCCGCAGCCGAGTCAGTCAATTTTTGACCACCCCCGCTGGCTTGGTCCCGGTCCCGGTCTGTGTATGTATTTTTTCTGTGCTGCACTTTCGTCAGCCTTACATCAGCTAGCGATTTTGCCGGCCTTAGTGCTCTAAATATGGCTCCATGCTGCTTTTTATGTTTTTTGTTGTGTTGCTTTTCCTTGGAACATTGTACTATCGGCTTGAGAGCTGCGAAACACGGGTGTCTACGATTAAAATATTTTTTTGCGTTCTCGACGAGCTTTGGAGTCCAGAATCCTTTTTTCTTGCCGGATAAAAATTGCAATTCCCAAAAAAATTTCCCTACTAACGTTGAAATTTTTTTTGAAACAACCCATTTTTTCGATTTATAGTTCAAAAAAAATTTCGAAAAAAAAACAATTTGCAACCCCAACCAAACTTTTGCACTTTTTAAACTGCTTCGGGCGGGTTTTCCCTGAACTCATACCCCATCAACTCCGTCTGACAGTCATCTAGACTGACTTCTGATATGACGGGACTCTTAGTTTAGTTTGTAGCCCTGTCAGTCTGCCAAAACGCATTACAGACTTTCTCTGACATCCAAAAAAACACGCCATGTCATGCAGTTTTCTATTTCGAGACGCATTTATTTATTTGTCTGTAGACATGTTTTCGCAAGGTGCCATCGGCCTGTCATCGTTCATATGTATGTATGTATGTATGCAGTGCGCCCCCGAAGCAATCATGTTGTTTTTTTCATCCTTCAGGCCAGCCCGGCCCCGTCGGATGATGATCAATGGCCCCCGGTGGCCGAACCGAGCTCGTCCGTTATTTATCCTCCCATTTAGCATTGTCTTTTATCCCTCCTTCTTTCCTGTGTGTCCCGGTCTTGGTCTCAGTCTTGGTCGGGACTCTTCTCCTCGTCTCACTGTTCAGCGGCGTTGTTTGAACAGTATCTGGCTTCACTCCACGTCTGCCATCATCGGCCGTCGTCCCTAAATAGCCTGATAGCCAGTAATTTGCGATTCCTTTTATGGCATCCCTCCATCCCACATCTCGCGCCACAGCTGCAACAAATTTATCAGCAGTTTGTTTTTTTATTCTTCTCTTGGATGGCAAAAAAAAATTTATTTATTGTTTTGCCTTGGGTTTTATTTTATTGTTTCGTGTCGTCGTCGTTGTCGTTGCTGCACTGCACCGCCTCAGAGAACGAACGTTCGTCGTGGTTTGCTTTCTTTTTTTCGCAACAAAGATAGTCTGACCTCCTCCTCCAACGCCGCTGCCCTGTCCTGAGGCACGCTTGCACGGAGGATATCGGTCAATTTGTCAAATTAGCCTTGCACGCGTCCGCGTCCGTCAACGCGTGTTTGTTTCACTGCCACTGCCGGTGCCGGTGCTGGTCGAGGCAGTCAGTCGTACCGGAATCCTTCGAGTTTCCGGCATTCCGACATCTACCAAGATTTACAACTACATTTTGCTACTACATACATTTTCTATCCTTTCTCGAAACTCATTTTGTTGTTTTTTTACCCAATTGGATTTATCTTCACCGACGCGGCCGACGTCGCTGGTCTCCGGCCGAGACTCAAATCCATCTTTCTGGGCTGTAAATATTTTTTGATAATTCATTGCCGAATGCATTTCCAAGCACTGCTCTGGTTTCTTTGGCGAAACCTGTCAAATAGGGCAGGAGGTGAATTCTGGAGCGTTTTGGACTTTGATTGCAGAGGGGAGGGCACCTGGAGCCATTGTGCTTTCCGATCAAAGGTCGAGTCGACTTTGGGGGATGGAAAATTGGAAAATGACTTTATCCTGGCTTCGGACGCCTCCAAACTTTTGCCTTACAGGATGGCTAATTGGGTTTTAAGCTGGGTTCCCGGCGGGGTGTCTGCTGCCTTGGTTTTTGCGTTTTGGAACAGATCGTGAGGCAAAAACGACTTCCGACTGGCTTTGTTTCTGTTTTTTTTGGGTTCATCAAATTTTCATGTCGTGTTTCTATTTTTTTGGGTCCAGAAAATTTCCATAGCTTTGTTTCTGCTTTTTTGGGTTCAAAAAATTCCCCCGGCTTTGTTTCAAATTTTTGGGGTTCAAAAATTTTCCGAAGTTCAGCTAACTTTATGAGGGGGTGTTCTGTATCCCTGAAGCGAAGCGGGTGCCCTCCACTGTACCGTAACCGTATTTCACGATGAAGGACCATGGATTTGCGTGTGTGCTAGGATTCAATTAGCCGCCCTCTTTGTGGGTTCTGGGTGCTGTTGACGCACGTACGGCGTCGTCGATGCCGAATTGAGGGTGTTGTTTTTTGGCCCACTGCCGGGCCTATTTAAGGCACCGTAAAACCAAGCACTCCGGGCCATTTCGCGTGCCTTTGGTCCCGCTGCGCGCGTTACCTTCGGCAATTTCGGTGGAGGGGGCAATTGGCGTGCGTGGAGGCGTGGTACGGGATCCTTGAGGCGGTCCTTGCATGACGGTTCCTTTTTAACCCCTTCGAAAACGAAGCTTTTTATTCTTTTCTTTCAGTAAGACAAACCAGTATGGCTCCGAACGCCCCGGCAAAGGAAGGTGTCCCGGTCTGGGTCTACGTCATCTTCCGCAAGAACCCATCGACGGGGCACGATAACATGTCCATCAACATCAGCCAGGACGGACCTGTTTTTTGGAATCGTCATGTTATTTACGTTTTCGCATGTTCATGCCACTTTGAGAAACATGAACCCGAACTCATCGATCTCATGGACCGTTTTCAGGTGAGCTGAGGTCTCAAAAAATTTTTGAGCAAACTATGATTTTTGAACATGCTAATGACATGTTTCTAAGATGTGCTTTGATGTTAAAAGAAGCCAAATCCAAATTCTAAAGACGCTTTGCTTTGTTCGGTTCGAATTGGGCAATAATTACGATTACGATTTTTCACAGCTGAGTAGCTTTCTTTCTTTTTTTTTCTGCATGACCGGTTTTTTGTCAGATGTTTTAAAAAAATCCGAAATCCTATGGATGAGCCACAAAAAATTTTTCAGGCCCGCATCGAACGTGTCTGTCTGGTAGACAAACCTGTAGACTACTCATTCCTTCCGGACAGCTTCTTCCGCTACCTTGCCACGGCACTGCCCCGACTCCAGTTTGTCTACCTGCGCGAGCTAAATCTTGAACGCCTCAACCGGGCCACCGTTGAACAACTCTCGCATCACGGCAGACTGCAGAAACTCATCGTCCACGGCTGTCAGGACTACGAAGTGCTCCAGGATTTCTGTAATCTCCCCCAACTCCTGGTTGTGAAAGGTGACATCATCGGCCTCAAACACATGATCGGTGACTTCGATACCCCACCTGGACTCGCGACATCCACGAGCAGTGCTTCGACGGCGTCGTCGACGAGTGTGAGCGAGATCGGCTCGCCTCCTGCCATTTCGGAAGACGGCCCGGGTCCATCGTCCGTCGCTGTCGTCCGTCCGGGCAGTCCGATAGCCGTTAGCAGTGCCAACTAACCCCCCTACCAACCACTCCCTCCGTTGGGCCCTTGTTGGCCCCCACCCCCAATTTCCTAATTCTTGTTACGATACTGCGTTTTTTGAACACGAACGAAAATTATAAATTCTCTGCCAAGAGATTAATTAGATACAGAGTCAAAAATGCGTTTATGTCGGATCCAGAAAAAATGTACATCAGAAGGAGAAGAGGGAAGAAGTATGGCACATCAGCTTGGAGTTCTTTCTGTTTAGGCGGGAGGAGCTTCGCCGCCCCCGGCTCCCGCACCGCCACCAGCAGGAGGAGCATCGCCGCCACCGGCTCCACCAGCACCAGCAGCAGGAGCAGCGCCAGCAGCTCCAGCAGCACCAGCAGCTCCAGCAGCGCCAGCAGCAGGAGCAGCTGGCGGAGGAGCAGCTTCTTTCTTGCCACCGCACTGGGCGAGGACAGATATCGTGACTGTCGCGAAGACCACCGTCGAAAGGAAAAGCATCATCAGAGACGCATTCAGCGAGTCCATCTTTCGAAGGCCAGAAGAAGAACAAGAAGACAAAACACAAGCGATGGCACAGACGCGTCCAGACAAGCTTGACAACGGCGGAAACTGAATCCGAGGTGTTGATGACGGCAACATGATGGCCAAAATCACTGATTTGCATGCTATGCTAAAACACTGGGGTGAAATGTGTGTGATTTTTGTGTGAACTTGAAAGCTCGAACACCGATTAGGAAAAAATGCCATCGGTGCAAGAACTGTAAATTTATGCAAGATTACGAAATCAAAAGCTTTTCCACTCGAGACCATACAGTATGCAAACATTTTTGCCCTAAGACTATATGATTCTTTATTTTTGCTATTTTCGACGCATTGAGCCAGAGATGGCAGATCAGATCACTTTTCGGATCAGATAAACTTATAGATCAGATCAGATCAGGTCAGACAGATCACAGATAATCCAGATCAGATCACAAACAATTCAGATCAGATAACTAGAAATTAAAATTTTACAACTTCAAACACCAAAAAACAATTTATTTTTCAGTTTTCGCTTCGAAACCAGTGTTCTCGGGAACCTGAACCCTAAATTCCGAGATTTTGGGCAGGGTCGAGTCAGATCAGATCAGATCATGTCGCAGATAATCCATATCAGATCATGAGCAAGTAATCTGATCTGCCATCTCTAAGATCATACAGTAAACAATAAATTTCTGTTCGAGACCACTCGTAATTCAAACTTTTATTTTCATTATTTCTGCAAAGAAAAATAAAAAAGCGAAAATGAAGATCAACGTCGTAAAATTGAATTAGAATCAAATTATCTGTCATCCACCGGAATTTATGTGTGATTTCGTTTTTTTTAGCTTGTAGAAATCTTCGATATATCACATGTCCGTTATTTCGATGGCAAATTGCGTGTTTTTTTTGGCGTCAAACAAGTTTTTCTGCGAGGTATTTAAAAAATTAAATGTCACCCGAACGTCTCCATTTCACTTTGGATTTCGTTTGCATTCTTGCGCAGGAGATAATTTGATCCGAAACAAAAAATAAAAAAAATTTAAATAAAGTGTCTAATGAAGTGTAAATTTTTTTATCTAAAGTTGTTTTTTGTTGTCTGTATTTAAAAATATTTCTGCGGTTCATTTACGACAGCAAAATGACGTGATGCGTTCGTTCGTTCGTTCGGGCACCGTGCAACAACTTTGCCTGTTCGCGCACGAACTTTATACCCCCCCCCAACCAGCCCATATCGCGTCAAGGTCGTCGCGCACCCCCCCGGATGGGTGGATCGGTCACCTCCTCACCGGGTTGCTGTGTCTCGTCGTCGTCTGTCTCGTCGACTGGCTCCGACTGATCGATCGCCGCCCAGATGAGCACTTCTCGTGCTCGTGCCTCGGCGATCTTGTTTGGCAGAAACTGGTTAGTTGGTTGGCTGGTGCATGCGCAGTGAATGTCATGCGCGACGTGTACGCGTGAGTGCGCACCCCTCTCGACTTGACAAAGGATTGATATCCATCCAAATCCAAATCTTGCCCCTTTGGCAGTAACGAAAAAGTCGTCTAATATCTCTCTTTTCTCTGCAAAATCAAATCAAATCGCGCATTTTCACTGACTGAAGACGATGCGTGTCCCCGAGCGACTCCAAACCACACCGGTGCGGATTCCGACGCTTGCACTTTTTCTCTTCTTACCCCTCCCTCCCGGCCGGTTTGTTTGCTTTGGCCGTTCGTTCGCGCACGTGTAGCAGCCGCTGCAGCCAACAGCCCAGCGGAATGGTCAAACGGTCGGTCACTCGGTGACACAGGGTCACGCTAGGCCCCAGGGCGGTGATGATGTTTGTGTTTGTGGATGGTTGTCTGGTTGGTGGCCCCGAAATAAGCGGGCTCGTCTCCCGAAATAGCATCCCCAGCGGCTGTGGCTGCTTTCTGCGCAGAGTCAGCTGCGGTTAGCTGCTTGCTTTTCTTACTTTTACTCTCCTCCCGACCGACCTGTAGCCTCAGGTGGTCGGTTTTGTCGCGTCTTGAGGTCGAGATCGAGAACGAGAACGAGATCGAGTATCCATGAACGAACTTTTGACTTTCGACATCATCTTCAAAATCCGTTAGGATCCTTGAAGAAGAAGTCGAATTCCCCTCTGCTCCAGTTGTTTGATTATTCGTGCGCGAAAAAAAAACCACTGATGAGGGGGGTTCTTCTGTCTGCGCTTGACCTCCTGAGATTGCAGATTGCGTGTAAGGATGGATGCCGCTTGCTGCAGGCAGCTGACCTCGTTCTGGCATACATGCATGCATGCACGCGTTTTTTTGTTCCTGCACCTACTGGCGCCTGTATGCCTGTGTTTGCGCTATTTTGAATTTCTGAATTGAATCGGGATTGGGGATTGGGGCGGCAGCAAATGAAAGGAGCTGTTGTCACTTTTGTGCAACAAATAGATATTTAGTAGCTCTGTTGATTTCAATCGAACGCTTTTTTTCTGGAAGGGGAGTGCGTTGAATTGCATTCATTGCTCGGTTGTCAGTCAGGCTATCGGGTTTCATTGCGAGACTAAAATTGATCTGATCTGGATTGGCATTTTTCTGGCGTTCATTGATGGCAGTTGCAGTCGGACAAAACGTTAAAAAAAGCCAAAAAAAAATTTTGACATCGAAAACCGTAATTTTTGGCATCTTGTTTAAATAATTAACAAAATTCAAGAAAAAAATTAGAAAGAACAATTTTGCCGAATAATTTGTTTTTTTTTGTTTTTTTTTTGCGATTTTTTCATTTAATTCCAAGGACTTCCTTACAAAATTTCAAACTGGCAAGCTAATTACTCTTTTTAGACCAGTTCGGTCCCATTTCATGTTGCCTAAGGCCGCGGCCAGGACCACCAAGCTCGCCGGATTCTGCCTGCGCGACCGGTCCCCCATCCACACAAACGCGTGTACTCCCACTGATCCCATCGGTTGAGCCGAGCCGTCATCCCGTCCGGCTTTCTGTTGTACACGTCGTTGTCGTATCTTGCAACTTTTCTCACTGAAACATGATTTGTCGAGTTGAGTGGTTTGGAAACTTTGGGGATACATATATTATGCATCCTGTCGTAATCCCTGGCAATGGCGAAACTAAACCTGTACCTCCGCGCGCGCATCTATCTAAAAATCTATGTAGCATTCATTCATCCAGTTCGGCGAGTATGTAGAAAATTCGCTTATTTAAATTCATAGAATATGCTTTTTACCCTGTTTCAAGGCCGAAACGTATTGTACATGTGTATGTAATAATTTTCACACTTTTCCGACCACCTTAAACCTGAAACACCCGTTCAGACAGGCTTTTTTTCTTTCTTTGGCGAAACAAACCTGCTTACACGTTTGTTCGTTCGTTCTGTCTATGGCCCCTACTTTCGAATGACATGACTCTCTGCGTGCTCCAATAACATTTTTTTCCGGCCCATCCGGACAAGTCATGACAGTGAGGTGAGTGAATTCAGTTCGCATGACAACGACCGAATTAGCATGATCCTGCTTTGCCGCGTTGCATCACTGATGCTCGTCAGTCATCACAGCCAGGAGTTTTGTCCTGTGCGTGTCACCTCCCATCTAGCTCCCCCGGCAGGGGCAATGTTTGTTCGTTCACACGGATTGTTCACGCGTTTGCATGCATGTAAAAAAAAAGTTTTATCCACGCAAGTTGTCGCCGGCCGCGCCTTTCCAAAAGTTGCGTCGGCGTCGTTGTCGGCGTCGGTGTCGTTTGCGATCGCTGCTGCATCGTGGATGACATGGATGCTTGCTAGATGGCTGCCTGTCGATTGTTTATCTTATTTTCCAACTGTTTACACCGCTGTGCTCTGGCTGTGAACTCGAACGGTGCCCTTTTCAAGGCAAGCAACTTTCGTTGCCCGATCGATGTTTGTAAGCGCTTTACTTTCAACTTCCCCAAAAAAAGTGTTATCTCTAAGCTCTGAAGATGTTACATGTAAAATTTGGAGCACGCAGAGAGACATTTTTTAAAAACTCAAATCTTCCTTCCCAGCTTTCTCACAATTTAGTAATTTTTGCAAAATAATAAAAAAATGTTAGCCCGATGCGGGGCTCGAACCCGCGACAGCCAGATTAAGAGTCTGGTGCTCTACCGACTGAGCTAACCGGGCTTGTTTTTCGACCTTCTGGTGTTTTTAAGAAATGCACTATTGCACTACTTTGGCGCGAAAAAAATTATACCGTTACCGTTTACTTTTTTCAATACCATACCGACAAGATCACTCATATGTAAATCCAATAATCAAAGATCACTGAACTTCCAGGGACTGATTTTTTGCGTGACCTCGCCAGGGGGGCTTCCGAGCGACAGTCAGCGCGAAGTAGTTTTTTTTGTTAACAACCACCGACCGAGCAGTAGAGTAAGTCAACATGCATATCGTTGTCGTTGTCGTTGTCACCGTGGGGGTTTTACATATGCCTCTTTGCCTCCTCGACTGATCCAGTCGGCCGAACGGGTGTTTTACAGCCTTTTCCAGGACATTGGTGGTCACGGGAATCGACAAAGTTAAATAACTTTTGCTTTTTCGACAAACCAACCAACTTTGTTCAGTACTTTTTGTTCGAGTTGGTTTTTCATTCAATTTTGTACTCTGCGGCCTTTCTTGACTTGACATGTGTCAACTTGGCGCAGAAAAGATTGAAAAATTTGAGCCGCCGCGTTCCTACGAAATTTCCTTTGCGTTTGTTGCGTCATTCCCGCGGGGGGGACTCCCGAGTCCCGGCCAGTCCGGCTGACAGGGAGGGAGGGTAACATTGGAGTGAGTTGAATGAATGAATGACTCAAAACACGCTTGCTCTTTCCAGGCAAAGGTTAATCCCCCGTCGAGGATCATTAACCCTGCAAATAGGCTCGTTGATTGGGTATTTGTTGACTCTTGTCGACAAACCGTCTTTGATTCAGTCTTTTTTCACGCTTCGGAGGCGAAAAAATCCTTCTCCCCCCACGCAATAAGACTAAATATTTGTTTTCAGAAGGCCGTTGATATGGGTCGCTCGCAACCCGGGAATTTTTCTGTTTTTTTATTTTTCTATTTTTGTACTTTTTTTTATCACGATCAAAAAAACCAAAATAATCGCGATCTGTCGATTTGGATGAATTTTCCCAGATTTTGTGCACTCATTAATCTTGTAAATATTTATGTATTTATATCTTCTTGGGTCACGTGTATTCATCTTTTTTTTTGTTTCAACGTTCCTATCTGTGATATTTTTCGGTCACCGGAACTTTGTTTAGGTGACCAAAAAATTCTAAATATTTATGTTAGCTTTTTTGACACGATTTATGTAAAAAAAAAATTTGCGATCACAAATCATGCAGATCCAAAAAGATAAATATAATCGTTGAAAATAATGGGATACAGATGTACGTATGTATGCGCTATCATAAATCCTCCTCAAAATCCAATGGCCCTCCACATATTTATTGTCGACTTCAGAAAAAAATATTTTTGGCATTGCAAATGCATGAACATCATAGCACAGCACATCGTTGCGGGCCTGCGGCGGTCGGCCGCGGGTGGGAGCCTCACTGGCTCGCATGAAGCGCCTGGGACAGTCACGGATGCGTCACGGGTCCGAAACCAGCCGGATTACGTCGTCGTCGCCGCCGCCAGCGCAGTAATGCACGAGTGGACCGACGACCCAACTTGTCAACGCGGATAGCTTTCACAAAAGCAGGGAGGGTTGTGGTTGTCGTTGTTTGATCAGCCCCCCTCCATAGTCCACGGTCCACCGGAAACACATAGCCCAGAGGAAGAGGGAGGGGGACTGGAGTGGCTTGAGTGCGTACTCCGGGTTTCTCTACCGGGGGCTCTATCGATTCTCCGCGCGGCTGACCACGACCACGACCACGACCACGCGGCCTGATCCCATCACCTCTTCCTCCTCTTCTACCGGCTAGAATCCGACGTAATAACGACGCAAACGAACAAAAGAACGCATCTTTGCATCCTTTTTTTAAATAATACTGTCGCGCTTGACTGCCGTAATAATTGTACTACAACTTTTTTTTTCTTTCACTCCGCGTGGAAAAAAATATTAGAAATGTTGTTCACTTTTTTTTGACGTTTTTAGTTGTCGACGAACGACGCGGACGTTCTTCGACAGAATTGATTGCTAGAAGGGGTGAGGGGTGTGGTTGATTGATCGGACGTGACGCAATGACTCACCCCTCCTCTCACCGGTCACCGCGGGGGCTCCAGGCGCGGCTGGCAAGTGCTTGGCTGGACAGGCGGGCTGGGTTGCCTGGGCTCCAGGCTGCTTCTTGCCACTAATCCACTCATTGAAGCTCGCGTTTTTTTGCTTTTTTTTGTTTTCCGCACGCAATCCCACTCTCATTGTTGAGATATACTGACTGCTTCCGCCGGATTTGTGGATTTGTATGTATGTATCGACAGTTGGTTGACCAACCACTTTTGCCCCTCGATCTTCGCTTGCGTGCGTTTGTGCGTTTTTTTGATCCTTTGTTTTTTAGAAAAGTGCAATTACGATTTTTTTACGACCGATAACTACATAAATATTTTTTTGGTGTTTGTTTAAAAAATTTGTGGATTCAAAAATTTGTGCTCGTTGTGTTGCGGTTTTTTATGTATATACTCTGATGGAGTGTTTGTTTTTGTTTCTGCAATTTTGCAAATTCTGGGATGATGCTAGATTTCAAAATTTGTCCATGACGTGATTTTTTAACTGTTTTTGTAGCCAACCCATCTAAATAGATAAATATTTTTGAAATTTGTCGCACATTTTGTGTACCTTGACTCATGTCAGATTCGCTCAACCGAAAAAAAACTGCGTTCAGGGACGATAAACTGACTTTGTTTTGTGCACGTTCACGGATAAGGATCACGCTAGAAATGCGAGATGCTTTACAACCCTCCAAAACAATAAATTAACTTCACTTTTCTTTTCTTTCCTCGCTTGCTTTTTTTTCGGGTTTTGCAGAACTCGTTTTTTTCATAAACGCTTGCATTAAACAAACGTGTTACACATGCTTCTGATTTAATTTTTGAGGTTTCATTTTGGCGTCAGCCTTCCGCTGAAGCATCTATTGTTGTCCCCCTCTTCACCTTCCCCTTCACCTTCACCTTTGTCGCCAACCAATCACCTAGCGTTCGTTCGTTCGTTCACCCTTCCTTCGTCTGACACATTTACGAACATAATTTTGACCATTTTTTTTCGCACCGCGGCGCGTGTGGTACATACATAAATTACCCCCTGAAGACGTGAACGTCAATGTCGACGGCGTCAACGACGACGACGTGTGCGTGCACGTCCCGCGTCCCACGTCGCACCTTTCGTGATTATCGTCCACGCATCGTGTCTATATTTATTTGCGGGTTTTTTTCACGTTACATTTTTTTTAGCCAGTAGCCAGAAACTCGCATGGCATGGCAGTCAGGCTGACTGTCGCTCTCGCGCACCCACCACTGACGTAACTCATCGAAAAACTCCTCAAAAACCATGGCGGTGTCCAAGTATTGGGGGGACGAGAAGCTGAAGGACGCTGTCTATTCCGTGTACCTTAAAAAAGTCAGATACGTCCCTCCCACCGGCTACGAAGGTCTTCCGGTGAGTTTTAAATATTTTATATACTTTGCATCCGAAAAAGATCAAAACAAGAGTGATTTCTGAATCTTGTTATTTATTTTTTTTCCGCATTGTTAGTGTTTATTTGGATACGAGATTAGGTGTCTATTTACACGTATGTAAGTATGTATGTATGTATGCGAGTCGCCGAAGCGCGCAAGAGTCGAGTCGCAAATAGGATTGATTCTTCTCGATTCGTTTTTTGCTTTCTCTCCTTCTGTCGTCGTTGTCGCTCGCTCTTTTTTTGTCTGTCTGACTCTGGATGACTGCTGTTCAAACCGGCGACAAGAGCAAGAGTGTGCGTTGTTTTGAACCCCTTTTTTTTGTTGGAGCACTCAATTGGGCTCACATCATCACCGGAGCGCTTGTAGGGTCCCGGGGGCCACCATCACCACCTGAATCCACCCTCTTCAAGGAGACACTCGACAAGTGCCTCCAATTTCGGAGCGTTCTTTGGATTTTTCAATTGGTTACAATCTCCAATTGCATGCGGGGACGGGGAGAATTGAGGACATGCATCACCGGTAAAAAAAAACATTCAGAAAATCTGAAAAACATCCAAATCAGATAACAAAAGCCATCTTTTTTCACGTGATTCACGTTGGGCTCGATACAATCGAGCAGAATTTTTTTATGGATTCCGTTACGCGTTTTTTTTGTTAGAAAGAACCGTAATCAGGTTTTTTTGAACGTAAAAAAAATAATTTTTATTCAACATCCGGGGATAAAAGCAAAATACACCTGGCAATAAATTATTTTCCAAAAAAAAAATTGCCCGCAATTAAAAATCACGCTTTTATGAACTCCGACGTCATGCACTTTTTCTTTTATTTGTTTACGATCACAAGTTTCTTGCGTCAGTGTAAACTTCACAAGCTGACTCAGTGACACTGAACTTTCTCGTCAGGCGCACCAGTGTGGCTCACATTTTTTCCTCAGTTTAGTTTCTTCCTCAAAAATGACTATCTGCTTGCAGCTCTACCGTCCGATAGACCCTGACAGCCATCACCTGGCTCCCGATCTCGGCGCAGATCACCTGCAATGGGAGACCATCCGGGAGCGTGTCATCAAGGCTGGCAGTCTGGATCGCCTCGTGCAGAGTCTCATCACGTCGGAAGACGTTCTCGATTCCCGGCACTTCAATGTCTTCTTTGCGACCTACCGAGCGTTTGCTAGGCCAGATGAGGTCCTGCAACGATTACTCGATTGGTTCGACGACCTGGACATCATCGACGACATCGGCAGCGCTTCTGCGGTCGCCAAGCAGGGAGCTATCAAGTCGATTCTCATGTGCTGGACTGACATGTATCCAGAAGACTTCTACAACAACGAAGACACGGATTTTGTCATGCTCGCTAGGCTCATCGATTTTGCCAAGGCTCACGGCCTTTCTGATCTCAAGCACCGAGGTCGAAGGCTGCGCGAGCGATTCCGGCGTGTCGCGGAAGAAGGCGGGCTCCAGGCCCAGTTGCCATCGCTCGACAGGTTTACCGTAGCCCTCGGTTTTGACCGTAACGATTACCTTCTCAGTCGGGAGCGAGTCAAAATGTTCGACGTCGGAAAGGAAAACTGCGTCCAGATTGCTGAACAATTGACTTTCTGGGATGCGGCCTTGTTCAAGGAACTCTTACCGTATCAATGCCAGGGTGCCATCTGGGGCCGGAGGCACAAGAACCACCCCAGCACGGTATTTTCCGTCCGTGCGACGATCGACCAGTTCAACGCGGTCTCGCAACGCGTCATGACCAGCATCGTGCTGCCCGAGTGTAAACCTGACTTCCGGGCCAGGATAATCGAGAAATGGGTCGACATTGCGCGGGAGCTTCGAGCCCTGAAGAATTTTTCATCGCTAAAAGCTGTGCTCTCGGCGCTCCAGGCAGAACCCGTGCATCGGCTGAAGGCTACCTGGGCCCTAGTGCCCAAGTACTACATCGCTCAGTTCAAAGAGCTGTCTTCCATCTTTGACGTCGACGAAAACGGCGAGGAACTTCGTGCGAGGTCAATTTTGGACGCGGAAGGCACGGCCAAGTCTTCACCCCTCCGACGACCACAACTCATCCAAAACTGCCGGCGGACCAAGTCAGACGTCAACCTCGCCGAGAGCCAGGGTACAGTGCCCTACCTGGGATCGTTCCTCACAGATTTGGTCATGATCGACCAAGCGCACCCCGACTACACCGAAGACGGACTCTCAAATTTTGAAAAGCGGCGCAAGGAATTCGAAGTCATGGCCAAGATCAAACTTTTCCAGTCCGCTGCCCGAGCTTATAACGTTCCCATGGATCAGGGCTTCTGCGGGTGGTTTCACTACCTGCCAGCGCTCAATGAGAACGAGTGCTTCGTGAGGAGCCTCGAAGTCGAACGGCTGCCGGCGTCCACGCAAGGCGCTGCCGAGGGAGGCAGAAGGCAGAGAAGCAGTGGCGGCAGGCTGAATGGAAACGCTTCTACTTCACCGTTCGCCGCGCATTCTTCGCCGTTGTCTAAAATGTGAGTTTTCCCGGATTCAAAAAATATGTGAAACATATTGCGTGGGAAAACCACCAGATAGGCAAAAATCGTGCCCGGTTAGCTCAGTCGGTAGAGCACCAGACTCTTAATCTGGCTGTCGCGGGTTCGAGCCCCGCATCGGGCTAACTTTTTTCTTTTTGTAACATTTTTTGATTGTAATGTAATGAGAAATTCAATTTATTTATTTTGTTAAATTTTAGAAACACACTGAGTCGAATGTTCACAAGTCTTTCATCATCAAATGCCCTGGACAGCCCAGACACGGCGATGTCGCGGAAGAGTCCCATGCTCAACGGTCAGACGTCCAACGACTCTGGCATCCACACAGAAGATTCGGTAGCGTCCAACAGCTCCTCCGAGCAGCCGGGAACAGTCATGAATTCCGCGATGGCGCTGCTCTCGAGGGGCAAGAACGGCTCCGGGGGCTCGAGCAGCAACGGTCGCTGTTTCACCGCTCCCTCGACGCCTCTATCGACCATCTCTTGGCGGGGTGGATCCGAATTTAACCCGTACACCAACGAGGTAAGACCATTAGACGAGTTTACCCGTTTGTTTGACTTCGTGACACGGCGAGTGTCGTTTTTGACTGCGGGAAAAAGAAATGAAAAGAAAGGCGAGACGGTGCACGAGCACGAACACGAATACGCCTCTTTTGTTCGTTTTCCCCGTTCATCTTCTTCCGCATCGGATGACCAGATCATTGACGCCCCTTAAATCCATCCTAAAAAACTGCCACGATCCATTCCCATCCCTTTTTAAAGAAAAGTCCGGGTTGTTGATCATCTGGTTTCTTTGCAGAACGGTTACTCGTCTTCTCGCAGCGATACGCCTCAGAATATGACCGAAGTTATTGGTCCGGAGTCGGCGAGGCTCCATCACCCCGCGTTGCTCCGGGGTAAACTCAACAGCGGTGCGAATGATAGTCACGTGAGTTTTTTGATCGTAGTCAGTGTCTTGAAAAATTGGGTTTCGAGGGGGGTACTCAAAAATTCGAGTTTCGGTTTGAGTTTTTTTGGTACCCAAAAATTCTGGTATTCAACCCAAAAAATACGTTTTTACTAAAATTACGTATTTTTGTCAAAAAAAAAATACAAAATTTTGTTGAAAAAAGCGACGTTTTTGAATTTAAACATAAATAAATTTAGAATTTTCAAACACAAAAAATTGCGGGTTTTTGAACCGGGTATCTAAAATTTTGTGTCAAGTACCCAAAAATTTGGGTTGGTTTTTTTGGGTGTGGTGTGCATGGTTTTTATTGCAACATGATCATGACTGGTTTATTGTTGTTTTTTTTTAATTACGGAAAGACAGAATTTTTCTAATTAGCAGATTTAATTACGATCCGTTTTTTGTTTGCTTTGCATCTTTAAAATAATTACGATCAATAATTACGAAAATTGATTTTCCCCCTAATTTTTTAGACGTCGACCAGCAGCCCATCATCGAGCACGCGTTCCTCGTGCAACTCGTCAACCTGCGCCTCGGCGACGCATAACAACAACAACGGCACCCCAACATCAGCCACAAACGGCAACTCTGTGTCTTTCCACCTGGCTCGCGTCGGCCTAGACGACTCCCTTCAAACCGAGCCATCGGGTGCTAATTATAAGGTAATCAAGGTCGAAAACGGCGAGAGAATGGCAACGATCGTGGAGCGGGCACTCGACAAACACATGCTCGACGTATCTACGCGGGATGAATTCTGTCTCGTACAACTCCTGCCCGACGGGTCAGAACTTCTCTTGCCCGAAACGTGCAATCCCTACTACGCCGTCGCACCCGATCCGACGTCGCCGATGCTCAACTTGCTGCTCAAGAAACGCATCGCCGACGATCGACCCCATATGGCGCCTTCCGCCAAGAAGCTCAATCGCATGAAGCGCAGCAATCTCCTTCGTTGGTCCAGCGGGTACCTCTGAATCATGACCACGCCCCCTCTGCCCCTACCCGACAAAACTTTGCCGCTCGTCCCAACAACAACCATCAATGTTCTTCGTTATTGTAAATAGCGCCACGTACACACAAATACACTTTGCTGAGAGTGCTACTTAACATAAACAGATGCTATGGTGACTGTTGACAAAAAATTGGAAAATTTAGGCATCGGAATGTAAAAAAACAACAAAATTTTAGACTGAAAAAGAAAAAAAAACATGAAAAATAAGCCAAAGCGGGTCTCGAAACGAAAATTACAACAATCGTTTTGAAAAAATCTGTCAGCAACTCTTGGAACGAAAATTACAACATTCGCTTCGAGAACAGCTGTTGTCCTCTTTTTTAGGCCTATTTTGGCGTAAACAGATACAATATTTATTTCTGTATTAACTCAACAAAAAAAAACTTTCGCGTTCCAACAATTTGTACCGCAACCAATGCGGACATATCGTAATCAATAAGCATTGTCACTGGTGTAATAGGGGACATGAGTTTGGAGAACGACGAACTTGTCAGGTGAGAACGCCAAAAAACCTCCATTTCGATCTCTTTTCAGCACTTCGCCGACACGGTGGTTGAAGATATTTCTTATGACTTCGTGCCAAAGAACGTATTCGGCGTCGCTTGGATCGACGAGGATCGTCGAAAAATAGTCAACGAGGAAGTTGAACGCTTCCTGTGCTTCGGCGTTGAGAGTTCGTTTCCAATTATACCGAGGGTTACGGTTTCTGGCGCAGAACGCGCTGGTCTTGCCCGGAATAAACGCAGCATGGAGGACGTCCTCTTCGAAGATCCAGCTGCTGATTAGGTACATGAACGAGCGAGCGTTGGTTTTGATGAACGCCTTGAGGCAGGGTTCGGTGAGGTGTTCAACTGCGAGTGGAATGTCCAGTCTGACATGAAAAACTCGGTAAACACCAAAAAATTGGAAAGAAAACCCACTTTTCAGCAATTGGAGGCAGTTTGACAGTTTTCCATTTCGCCTCGAAGGCCTTGACCAGGACATCGTAGCTCATGGTCCTGACCGGCGCGTAACTGCCGTAGGGAGTCTTCACCAGCATCTGCGCATCGGTGGGAAAAACACTTGTGACTCTGCCGTCTTTTAGCCATGAACCGATGTCTGAGCAGCCAGATTGCTGCTTATCAGCGGAAAACTCATCATCGTGCGATGCTGGGGGACTCGATTTCTTTGGCGACACGCGCCGACGCTTCTCCGGGGGCGGGGCCGAGGTACCGCTCTCTGGGATCAAATTCAGGAGTTCCAATGACATGGAAGACTGCTCGACAGGCTGTTCTGCTAAAAAAGTGCCTGTAAACAAAAAAAAAAGAAGAATGTTATACTTACGTTCATTTTTTATTTCAATGCCCTTGCTCCGGTCCTCCGATGCGACAGGTGAATCCTGAGCCCAGGGCGCCAACTTTAAAATCTCGTTCAAAACGTCGTTTTTGATGTCTTCCCGGAGTTTTGCAAGTTCATCGGCGTTTTTTGGGACAACAGAGTTAGACGGCGAATTATCAGTATCCGGGTCAATGTCGTCGACCTCGATGATCTGGGCAACGACCATTACCCCATCGGTCAGGTAACGGCAGAGCTCGCCCGCGTGGATGTCGTGAGATGGCCTCACACGGTGAACACGCCGGTCTGAGCCACTTGTGGTGATCTCGTTACCGTCGACGAAGCGAAGTCGAATGACCTTCATGCCTGAAAAAAAGGTTCAAAATGCAGGATACGAACTTTCAAAATGTGAGCACCGCTATTCGATTACAAATACAGAACGAATTCGGATTTTGTCTCGACCTCCAATAAAATTGCACAAACTAATGATAAAAGTTAGTAACACTAAACATTGAAATTATATCGAAAGTTTAGGCCATTCCATTATTTAGGCTATTCGCTTTATACCACGACAAAAAAAACTAAACAAAAGAATCCAAAGGCGCGCTCGCCACCAACATACAACAATATTTGTAAGTGATATCGCTTTTATCATCGGTGAAGGCAAAAAAGATAAAAAAGGAAAAGTAACAAAAACATAAGTAGGGAAAAAACGCACGCTAACAAGTAACAAGCGGTTGCACGTTGCGCGCACGACTTCGATGTTGTGCGCGCAACGTGCGACATTGGTCACAGATCTTTGCCCGTTTTCACAATTTTGGCGATCCTAACTAAATGGCCTAAACCAAGACGAAGGCAATTCGGAGGCGTTTCCGAAGTTGTTGTATGCGAAGGCGATGTTACGCTGGCAAAGATTGCTACCTGTTTTGGTGCAATGCGACTTTTTTGGTGCTACATTTTTACTTTGCCGGATATTTTTTTTCTATTTTTTTAATTTTTTTTCGTGCAACTCCGCCCAAGGCATTTTCGCTAAAAGATTTTTTTGTTTCAGGTATGAAGATTGTCAGAGTCCGCTTCGACGACAATAGCGAAAATATCGTCAGTTCAACCGATCCCCATTTCTACCATGCAACAAATTCGGATGCCTTCGTCGTTGGCGACCCCTGCTTCTACTATACCGAGCGTCGATTGCTATCTGCTCAGGTCGTCGAAGTCGTCGACATTGACACGACAGATCGCAATCAAGCTCCCAATTCCACCGACCAGAAAAATGTCGACGGGTTTGTGGAATTCACGGAAGACGACGTGAACGAGATTCACAGTCAGAATTCTTTTGTCCGGACTTCTTCCCACTCTGACGTTGAAGTCAGAAGCAGCACTACAAACATATCGCGTTTCAACCAATTTGCTGGATCGATTGCTCCTATGTGGTTTTCTACTTACGGTAAAATTACCACTACGGTGCCTCCCTTTGTGCAACTACGGGTGGAGAATCCAGATCGCAGATACATTTCTGTGTTCAAAATGGATATCGATGATCTGGTCCAAGCGTTCGAGGCAAAGTGGCGTCGTACCGAGCTTCCTCCGATTGCTGAAAAGTGGGTTTTTTCATAGCTTTTTTTTTATCAATAAAGAGGGTCTTGAAGCGAAAGTTTGGGTTTAGACAATTTTGTGGGAATTGATTTATGATTATTTGTTAATTTTTATTTTTTTTGAGTTTTCGAATTTCGAACTTGAAATTTCCGAGTTTCCGATTTTTTTCAGACTGAACATGCCATTCGCAGTCCATCACCTCCACCAACCCTGTCTCAAGGCTTTCAAAAAAGCCAATGTCCGAGAGTTCGTGGCTGCGATCAGCTGTTATCTCTTTGACAAGAACGTCCTACGCGCCGCGTATCTTCCTGCTCTGCCTAGCGTTTTTCTGAAGTTGACATACATCAAGGCGGTGCACCCGAACAAGCAGGATATCAACGCAGAAGCACAGGACGCTTTTTACTTCCTCGTGGATTACTTTTCGACTATTCTCTTCCACCCAGACGACGTAGAACGCTCATTGTGGCTCTTACTCGCTAGAAACAATTTCAACAATTTTGTCAGTGTTTTCAGGACGAAAGAAAAATTTTCGGAGCATTCATCACCGAACGCCTTCTTGAGTCGACATGATCATGTCATCCCTGGCCATGTGCCGATTTTTAACTTGACTACTGCATTTTGATTTTGACAGATAATAAACGCATAATTTTGCACCTTTTATGTATTTTTGATTCGTTTTTTTATGATTCAGAATTTTATAATTTTTTATACAATTTCATAATTTTTATGAGTTAGTAAAATACACAGGGCGCCGGCATGCCATCATTCGTGTTTTTTAAAACAAACTGAGCAAAGTCAACGTTTGATGATCCCGGTCCAAAAACTAAAAAAACGGCATTTCATAAAACAGCGTAACAATCATCAAAACGATAACTAATGAAAAAGTAAGTAGAAATGCGTGTCTCATGACGAATTTTGTTCCGATTACCCAAAAAGATAGACAAATCTTCGATGTCTTGCATTTTTTTCGTGCACTTCACCTTCAAATTGACTGCTTTTCGTATTTTATGTTGTTTTTATATTCGGATGCATATTTATTTAGTTTCCAAAAACGTTCAGTGTATTTTCTCTACACAAAGTAACAAATTTCTCCGTGATACCGAAAATTTCCATTCGTGACCCATTTTTTTCAGTATTTCGCTGTTTTTGGTCAATTTTCATGTTTTTTTAGGCATGAAGGTCCTGAAACTTCGCTTCGACGACGGGAGCGAAAAAAGCGTGAGTGCTTCAGACCCCGACATTCGCTGTGTGAGAACTTCTGACGATCTCATCGTTGGCGACCTCTGCCGCTACCTGCTCGACGGTCGATTGGTCACCGCCGAAGTTCTTGACGTCGCGGACATTGACACGACTGATGCCACTCAACAAAATGCGTCGTTCAATCCCGTTCAACAACGAATTATCATTGAATTTACAAATCTCCGAGAAATGCTCAAAAACGACGTTGTGAACGAAATTCAGAAACTGGTGACTGTTGTACAAAATTCTTTGGCGCCCAATGTCCGAATCGAGAGTCAGAACGTGCCGTCTGTCAGCCAGCCTTTGGACGTCCAGGATATCTTGGAACTGTTATCCGAGAGTAATAACTCGTCGCCCACAGAGGTGAATCATCGTCGGTCGCCTACTTTGTGCTCAAATACCAGCACCATGAATTCGGAGGAAAGCCATCAGCCGGCTGAAATTTCGCGGTCACCGATCGATCGGCCGCACGAATGAGTCTTTGTCGAATTTATTTCAATCCAATAATATTTCCTCCCGTTTTCCATCCGACGCACTCCTCCGTGTGAAGACCCTCAATGGCACTTACGTTCCCGTCAAGACCATGAATTACGGTGATTTGGTCCTGGCTTTCGAAGCGAAACGGAAAACTGTCAAACTGCCTCCGATTGCTGAAAAGTGAGTTTTTATCCATTTTTTTCAGGTGTTGACTTTTTTTTTTAGACTGAACATGGAACTCGCAGTCCGTCGTCTTCGAAAACCCTGCCTCGAGGCGTTCAACGACATCAATGCCAAGTCGTTCATGTACCCAATCGCCTGCTACCTCTTCGACCTGGACATCCTTTTAACCGCGTTTCTTCCTGGCAAGCTCAGCCTGTTTTGCAAAAAGATCCGCAAGCCGACCAACTCCAAGAAGCGACGTCTCAATGTTGAAGCGACAGATGCCTTTTATTTCCTTGTTGACTATTTTTCGACGATTCTCACGAACCCGAGCTCTTCGGAACACGCATTGTGGCCCGTGGTTGTGAGACACGGCTTCAACAGTTGTGTCACGCATAATGAATCACGTGGCAACGGTTCGAACATATTTGAATCTCACGTCATCCCAGGCCATCGGCCGATTTTCAACAGTCGCACTGCTTTTTGATCTTGGTTTCTGTTTACGGTACACTTTTTTGATTTACCTAAATTTTTGATGTCTCATAAAAACCCTTGGTTACGAATCGAGTTGAGATGATTTTACAAAACACAAAAATAAGTCGCGGGAGCGAAGCGAGCGAAGCGAGCGAAAAAAAGGTCCAAATTTGTACCGTAATCGCGCCATGTGTCACATTGCCGTTGTTTTCGCGCTTTATGCTTGCGCGCTTGTTTTTTTTTCGTATCGAAGTCGTTACGAAAAAAACCACTACTCATTGCAACCGATAGCGGATTGGCTATCGCCAACGATTTTTTTATTTCGTGAAATCAATGATTATGTAGTAATTACAATATTACGATATTTGCATACATGACAAACCCGTGGAATTCAAAAAAGTACAAACACTTGTTTCGTTTATGATATTCGAAGTAAGTCAACAGTCAGTTTCCTTCGCTACAAAGAATTATTTCTTGTCTTCCGGCATGCGACTTTCGTCGTGTGCAATGCTTTTCGCTCCTTTCACGATCTTCATTCTGTTGTACTCCCAGCCAACAGAGGGCATGTTTATGGACATGCACGGCTGTAAGTTTTAATGACTTTGTTGATTTGTACTTCCAAGAGACCAAAATGATTGGTGCTTTGCAGACATATTCCAGGCCGAACTTCTTGACGACTGTTCGGTTTATGTGTACGATCGTGTAATCTTCATCGATGATGCTCCAAACAATTTTTGTCATCGTCCAAAGACCAGTATGACTGCTCAAATTCTTATACGTCCTAAAGTTAATATACCGGTTGTGTCACTTATTGTATTCTACATAGACGACGACAACAATGTTCATATGGATGTCACGATAACAAATGGCAAAAAACGGAAACGTAAGACTTGTGTAATTGTGTATAGTAATTTACATGTAAATTGTTTTAGATACGTTGTTGTCGCAAGACTACTATGAAGCAACATCTGAAAATACGTGGTATCTTGACAATTATGACACCGTACCACACAGAAACTCACAATATGGAAGATATTATCCTACGTCATCCAAATGGGAATTAAAAGAATTTAATATAGTATACGAAGCCTGCAAATACGGTAAAACAACCAATAACGGCTTCGTTAATCAAGTAATGTACAACAAAAATGAAATGACAGCTCGTGTTGTGGTAAGCCAATTTTTATTGAGGTAGATTTATAAAATATGCAGTACATTTAGAAAAAGCGTGATTGCGACACAAATGTCATGATATCATACCCCGCCTTCTTTAGAGGTGATATGGTAACGGTTTACATCGATCCGGCACGTCCAAACGAACGAAGGTGCACTGTCGGCAAGGTTACGTTTATTCTCCGTCCAATCAAGCAGTCAATACAAACCAGTGCACTGGGTTACTACATGATTAAAAACTTTGCTTTTTCGTGTAGGTTTAAAAATCTTTGCATACAAAAAGATTCACATGCTTCTTTTTCAGTTCCCGTACCGTATTCGAAGCCAACAGACAATTATCAACCAAACTTTATCGGTGCAAAAAAATCAGCAAATAATATAGAATTCAATGGAAAAAGCTTTCAAAGGCCAAATATTGAGAAGGATTGTAAGTTGTTTTGTTTTACCAAGTTTTACATTGTTTTTTAAAATTCATTTTTAGACACCGAACAACCGTTCTTCTTCTACGATGACACTAACAAAAAGTACTCACCTCTCTTTCTGTACTACAAATTCCAGGGAACTGATCGTCGCTTTACGGTTCGCTTCGTTTACTCAAATCAGTTTCACGACATCTTTGCGCCTATGGAGTACATGAATCAATGTAAGTTTCCGACTTCTGATTCCACAATCCAGGTAGCTGCTGCTCCAAAGGTCGTCAAACAGGACGAAGCTTCGATTTCCATTGAAGGTATGCATAAATTTTAGAAAATATGGGTGTAATGTATAATATTTTGTTTTTCAAATTGTAGTTTTTTTTCTAATGAACAATGCGGAATTTCGATTTTGTGTCTTTGACGTTCATTTCAAGTACAAAGGTGCTCAATACAATGTAAACCTCAAATTCACGTCTGACATCAATGCCTACGTACACGTTCGGGAGCGTTCAACGACAGCTGCCAACTGTGATTACGGTGGGCGCACGGTTCGCTGGCTCCTTGCATACTCTTCCAACAGTGATGCCGAACTCGTCAGTCTGGATAACAGTGTTTCGAGTCCAATTTTTCCGTGTTCACATTGTGGTTCGGGTTCCAAGATGTACTGCGACATTACTCCTGATGGGCAGATATATCACTCAGCAATGTACATTCTAACCATCGGCAGCGGCAAAACCGATGTCACGTATGTCAGGGTCAAAAATGATCGAGGATACGAACTGAGGGTGGAGTACCACACGACTTCACTAAACGGAGAATTTTATTTTGTACAAAACATGGATTTGAGTAGGTTTTTAAACTTTTAAAAATCTTGAAAAATATTTTAAAATCTTCTTTTTGCAGAACTGGAACTTAGCGAATTGTGGATCCGACTTGAAGAAGGCAAGGCCATTGATGCACCCCATAGAAAACCCGAACGCCCTAAGGCAACTCCCGAACCCGACCGCCCTGAGGTAAATTCTAAACCCGAAGAGCCTGAAAGACCCCGGGTTACTACTCCAGGAGTAACTGACAAACCCGACAACAATGACACCCCAGGGCAAAATGATATGCCCGGAACTGAAAATCCATCAGACGAAAATGACGATGAAGACGATTACGCTTCAAATTGGCTAGATGTAGGAAATTCTCATTCTTCATACTGGTGGCTTGTTTTGTTTGCTCTCGTTTTTCTGTCTTAGAACAATGACTGGAAAAACTCGATAAACTGTTTTTTAGACTTTGTTTCTATATATATTTATGTTTTTTGTTTTAACAACTTTAAAAAATAAGAAAAAAATTCTTGTAGATTTTAGCCATTTTAGTTCATTTGAGCGCCATTGGCTGAAAAATTTGAAACAAAAAAATGCTGAAAAATTTTTTTATTTTGATTTTTTGAGCGGTGCGCCCTGAAAAAAAATTAATTGAAAGAATTTGAAAAAACCTTAACAAACGATTTTTTTAACGGGGAAAAAAATTTATTGAACAACCCTGGTTCAGAGTAATTAAAAAAGACGTGCCAACATAAGAGTTTTGTTTTCATTTATTCGAACATGCACAGTAATCAAAAAGCAGTATCACAGTTGAAAATAGGTACATGATCTGGAAAGACGTATGACAGGAATTTGTTTGTCGAAGGCTTCGGCAAACCATCGGGTCCGAATTGTTCTTCCCTGATCAGCTCGGTAACGTGCTTGTTGAAGCGGTTTCTGATGACAAAAAGCCATGATGGATGATCGGGATCGGTCGGGTCCATGAGAATTGTCGAGAAATAATCCACGAGAAAAAAGAAGGCTTTCTGCGCTTTTGAATTCAGACGTCGTTTTTTGTTGATCGATGGCCTACCGCTTTTCTTCAGCAAAGCGCAGCGCGGGGCTGGAAGAAACGCGGTACGAAGGACGTCCATGTCAAAGAGGTAGCAGGCGATGGGGTACATGAACGACCGAGGATCGGTGTTGTTGAAGGCGTCGATGCAGGGCTTGCGGAGGTGATGGACTGCGAGAGGCATGTTTAGTCTGAAAAAAATAGAATATATCCAAAAAACTTAATTGGAGGTAAAAAACTTACTGTTCAGCAATTGGCGGCATGTTGACGTGTTTCCACTTTGCATCGAACAAATTGACCAAATCATCGTAATCCATGTCAAATACAGGAACGTAGCAGCCGTCTGAATTTTCCACACGCAGCTGTGCCGCAACAGGCATAAAATCTGTGAGAACAGAATTTCTTGATTTATAACCAGGCGATCGACGACTGATTTTTCGGTTCATCGATGAATAATTGTATTCCTCATCCGACGACTCATTTTCGTCCCTGACCATCGAAATCGGAGTAGACATCCGACAATGCTTCTTCGCCGGTGGCTCCAAGTTTTCGTCCTCGGGAAACAACAGTTCCAGGATTTCCGGTGTGCCGGAAGTCTGGGTGCAAGGTGACACGTTCTCGCTACTGATGTCGACCTCAGACGTGAAAGAATTCTGGACAAATGATTTCTGAATCTCGCTGATGACGTCGTTTTTGATGGTTTCCCTGAGTTTTGCGATCTCTTCGATAATTGTTTGGTTGACGGAACTTGGAGCCGGAGTAGCATCGGTCTTGTCGAAATTGATGTCGTTGATTTCAATGACTTCTGCAACGACCAACTGACCGTCGAACAGGTACCGACACATGTCGCCAACCACGATGTCGTCAGGTGTCCTCGCCCGGTGAACATTGGGGTCTGCAGAACTCGTGACCTTCTCGCCACCGACGTCGAAGCGGAGTTTTACAACCTTCATTTCTGAAAAAAATAATAACTGAGCGAATGAAGCGAAAATTGAGCACGTGAAATAAACAAAAACGACACAACGATGCATGATAAAATTTTTATCGTAAAATATTTCGAGCTAAAAAAAATACATCAAAAAATATATTTATCAAAAAATAGTGTTTATCATTGGGCTTGGTTGTTGTTAGCAAAGGTCTAACAATCAATCAATGGTTTTGATCGGGCACCAACTAAAAATATATAGTGTATGTTTACGGCCGCTTCACAAACAAAAATCTTTTTTTTATGTGCCGTACATTGAACTCAAAACTGAACAAAATGAATCAATTTAGTAAGCGCAAAGTCAAGTCGCGTTCTCTACCTGAACTGCCACTCGATCGACCGCACGGCCGAAACGCCCCATCTGGTGCAGTGTGCCAGTGTGAAAACTTCCCAGACCCTAGATCCCTGGTGCGCCATGGTGTCATCAGCGACGGTAAGGGGGCGGCTGGTGTCCCCGGTGTACGACAAAATCGAGTCGCTGTTTGTTTGTTGAGGCCGGATGTGTACGTTTTTTGTGCGTCTGGTGATATTTGGGATGTCGGGGTTTTGCAGGAAGATAACAAACGTCGAGTTGCCTTCGCGCGGGTTGGTGGAATTCTTCGAATCGCAAAAATTGCTGTTATAAAACGCACTTTTCTTTAGAGATAACAAATTAGGTTGCGAACTTGATCTGATGCCGTGCGCAGGTGCGAAAGGTTTCCAGACACCGCAGGTGCACTTACCGCCTCCAAAACAAAGCGGCATAGTCTTTTGGAGAAAATCAAACCATCAATTCAAAAACATGGACTGCACAAAACAAACATAAGTCAGAACGCAGTAAGACAATTGAAAATGGGCTGATGTCCTGGAATGACGTGGGACGGAAAAGTATTCCACGCGGGTTGAAGCACGTAATCTCCTCTCATGTTCTTTCGAAAAAATTGATTGACACGTAATTGGAAGCTATTCCTAATCACCGTATGCCACAGTACGCGTTCCGGGTCGTTAGCATCCATCAGGACAGTCGAAAAATAGTCAACGAGAAAGAAGAAAGCTTCTTGAGCTTCTGCGTTCAGCAGTCGTCGGTATGGGTTTCGCGGCCGGAAGTATGTGCTCATTCTGCCAGGAAGGGAAGAGATACGCAGGACGTCCATGTCAAAGAGATAGCAGCCGATGGGGTACATGAACGAGGAACCACAGGTTTTGATGAACGCCTCGAGGCAGGGTTTTTGGAGGTGATGGACTGCGAGGGGCATGTTTAGTCTGAAAAACAATCGCGGGTACCAAAAAAAATCATTTCTTAATTTTTGTAAACTTTATATTTAAAAAACTTTCATATGTATTTGTAAAAAATCGTTTTTTTTATTTCAAAAAATCGTTTTTTTTTATTTCAAAAAACGATTTTATACAAAAAATTGTTTTTTAATTTTTTAAAATTGTATATAAAAAATATTTTATATATAAAATCGTTTTTTTATTTTTTTAAGTTTCATTTAAAAAACTATTTTATGTAAAAAAATCGTTTTTTTTTATTTATTTTCATTTTATTTTTAAAAAACGATTTTGTAAAGTATCAAAAATATCAAAAAACCCACTTTTCAGCAATGGGAGGCAGTACTGCGTCTTTCCACTTTGTCTGGATCACCTCAACCAATTCATCGTAACTCAAGGAATTGACCGGTGCGTAGCTTCCATCGAGACGTTCTACCAGCAGCAGCACACCTGGTGGCACAAAATATAGAATTTTCCGGGGAATACTGTTCTCCGGCACGAACGCATTTTCACAATTGAAGACAGGCTCATGACTTGGAATGATGTGAGGCAGGAAGCTGACTGACGAACGAAAAAACCTCCTGCGTCCGGATTTTACTTTCTTGTTCAGATTGTTGATCCCTTGATTGAAGCTGTTTCTGACAACTAGGATCCATAAGGCGCGGTTTGGATCGTCGATATCCATGAGTATTGTTGAGAAATAATCGACGAGAAAGTAAAAAGCTTCTTCAGCCTCCGAGTTGAGCTGCCGCTTCATTTTTGGTACCGGATAACAGGCGCGGAACATGCTTGGTTTGCAAAGCAGAAACGCAGAGGAACAAAGGACGTCCAGGTCGAAAAGATAGCAGCTGATTGGGTACATGAACGATGTCGGAGAGCTTTTGTTGAAGGCTTCAAGGCAAGGTTTGCGGAGGTAAAACACGGCTAACCAAATGTCCACTCTGTTTACAAAACAAACATTGGTAAATACATACCAAAAATGAACACAAACTCACTTTTCAGAAATAGGAGGAAGTTTAGCGTCTTTCCACCTTGTCTCGAACAAATTGACCAATTGATCGTAACTCAAGGAATTGACCGGTGCGTAGCTGCCATTGAGAAGTTTTACCTGCAGTTGTACACCGGGAGGCAGATTCTCTCCAATCGGGCCATAGTTAGGTGGATTTCCCGAAATATCGGTCGCCGGAATGGTCGATTGCGGAACGATCGATCGTCGACAGTTTCTTCGCATGACAGATGCTTCCGGGGATTCATTTTCATCCTGGTAAACGGTATCGGAAACGGAGCTCGGGGTGAGACGCCTTTTCAGTGACGGTGCCGAGTTTTTTTCTTCCGATGACACGTCCAGGATGTCAAAATTTATGTCGAGGACTTCGGCAAAGAGCAATCGACCGTTGAGCAGGTACCGGCACATGTCACCAACCACGACGTTGTCAGAAGTGCTGACATAGCGAACACGAGGATCTGAAGCACCCACAGTTTTTGTGCTACCGTCGTCGAAGCGAAGTTTCACGGTCTTCATTCCTGAAAAAAAAACAGAAAAAAATGTTGAGCAAATGAATTTATAGAAAAAAAGTTAACGTTAGAGAAATAATAAAACCGCCGCCATTCATTTAAAAAAATTTATCACCGATAATATTCAAAAATTGCGAAAAATTTAGGCTCAAAGCAAACTCCCTTCTAAATATGAAAATGCACGTGTAAAAATGTCCCAGACTTAGACGGCGTAAAAATCTTTATGCCGGAACAGGAAATCGAAAGGCAATGATGCAAAGCAGCAAATACAGTAAACTTTTCTAGACAAAATCTTGTCTAGAAAAATAGAAAAAAATGCGCGCTCGAGCATAAATGAAAAAATGCGCACGCGCACTACGGCAAATGACGGGACGAAAAGTCAAAATTGAGGATCATTTATAAACAAAACAGACAAAAGTGTCGCAAATCAAAAACTGTTACCAACAATTAAAAAGCAGTCTCACGGTTAAAAATAGGCTTTCGAAATAAAAATTATCCAAATGATCATTCACAATCATTGATATATCCGACAAGCGGAAATGATGGTCATATATTTATTTTACGACACAATTTATAGCAATTTACCGCACCCATAAACTTGAATTCCACGTGTTCTGTCAGTTGTTTTTTACGATTTGTAATTGTGCAGCTGCGAATCTGCCCACCCTTGAGCGGGGTATCAAAATCTTCAGCGGGAAAAACGAGATTAGTCTGGCGAAGATCATCATCATTGGATGCAAAGTTATCTGCATACATAACAAATACCACCTTGACTTTGACATTCCGTGGCATTTCGGACAGAAAGTCAGAAATCTGGTTGTATTCTTTTTTGAGTGCGTGCAAAAGATCTGTGGAACATCCTGGACGGAAATCGCACATTGATTGGACAACTACGGTAAGGCTCTCAATATTCGGCGAAAGTGACAAAATGCAGCTGACGACTTCCTGGACGAATTCCGAAGCTCCCTCGCATTTATATATACTCCAGTAGAGATGAAAATGCCGAACGTGTTGGAGTTTGTTCGGGATAACGGACATGCCACGAAAATACGTTTTCACTGTTTCGGCATAGGGCATGATCAAATGCAGGATATTTGACGTTGCGAATTCCTAAAAAAAATATTTTTTTTATTTCAATTTCAATTTTAAAAAATTCCTGAAAAAAAATTTAAAAAAAATTCTGAACAATGGAGTAAATTTCAGAAAATTTCAAATAAAAAAAATAAAATTGCACTTACAGGAAACGGTTTCATGCACTTCCGAGCAAAACGTATATAATTAATGGACACGACGTCAAAGCGTGGGAGAAAGGGTTCCATTTGTCGAAAGGACGCAAAATTTACTACCAGTTTTTTGGGGAGAGGTAACAGATTCCTGATGGCTCCCAACGACAACGCAGACTTATGCGATTCAGAAACGTCCAATTCTACGAGTTCTAAAAAATATATATCACCGTAGAATGTTTGTATTCATCATCAAAGAAAAAAATTTACTCCTGGCACGAAGAACTTTTTCCAAAAATGGGCTTTCGTTTGTTTGCATACGTCCGAATTGACAGATAATCTGAAGATTTCGAACGAAACATGCAATCCAATCGAGGGAATGACTGCGATCGAAGAAAAAATATGGAGTCTAAAAAATAGTGCACAACAAAATACATAAATAAAATGGCAAAAAAACAAACCCAAAACCTGACAAAGCCGTCATCGTAAACAATCACCGCGTCTTCCGTAAAAGCGTACAAAACGCGAGTCAGCTCCTGGGAAGATAAGAACAGCTGCTTGAGCTGTTGGAACTTCCATGAATCGATGAGCTGCGTGAGCCAGACACGGTGATACACCGAAGACAATGGAGGCATTTTGATCAGCCTAGAATTCTCCTCCTCCTAACAACCTCGAGGCAATCAGTGCAATGCTAATTTCAATGGCAAATGAAGATAAACCATTTGAATGATCATTTCTTTTTTGCCAATTGATTTTTGCAAAAAAAAATATTTTTTCGGCGAACGAAATTGCTTTTTTTCGATAGAAGCTTTTTTTCGTAGACAGAAAACCTTTTTCTTGACGATCCAGACCAGACAATATTCCTTAAGACAAAAAATCAAACAGGGATATCAGTAATTTGTTTGACAAAAAGGTTGGATTCATTTGTGCAAATAATACCCCTGGAAAATACCCAAATTTCTAAAAAAACATGATAGCATATGCAAATTTGAATACTATATAACTCGATTGAAACGCCAGACTTTATGCATTGTTTGTAGTCTACAATTGTTTCCGACGTTAATACATCGTCGGGAATAATCGCCATCGGAGTCTGCGACATTTCGGGCGACGACTACCGTAATTGTGACGTCTCGCATTACGGTGCTCCGCCCTTGACGCACGAGACGACTTTGCCAAGATTGGCATCCGACTGAGGGTGATCTTTGACGATGGTGCACTGGCCCGATTATGTAAACTCGAACACGAGAGGGGCAGGTAAGCGCATGTTTTTCAATGTTCAATTGGTAACTGATAAATGTGTACATATTTTAGGCACTTCGGTGAAGAACAAAACGGTCTCTGGAAGCCCGGGTGGGCTGGTTTCGTTTGAGCCGGGCATCAACACCACCCCGAACCTTCCGAAGAAGAATAAAACGGGCCGGGAGACAAGACCGACGGTACCTACGACAACGACGACGACGACACCGAAAACGACGAGACCAAGAACGACGACAACGACAACGACGACGACGACACGGACGACAATGACGACGACAACACCGACGACGACGAGGACGACATGGAAGACAACGTCGACGACGACGTCGAAGAAGAAGCCAATGACGACGACAACAACAGTGAAGCGGCCACAAACGACAGCGAAGTTGTCAAACACGTCTTTATCAACGATAAGACCGGTATCAAACAAGACAAGACCGGCATCGTCAAAGGTAGTTCCAGCGATTGTACATACTACGTCGCCAACGCCACTTCGCTCGTCGTGGAAAACACCACCGCGGTTTCCGCCACAGAGGATACGACCCTTTTCTATGCCACGTGTATTTGATGCAACTGTAGCACCCCAAGCCAGCGATATGTAAGTTTTAAAAAAAAAGTGAACAACACTCAACAACAACACTCAACAACTTCTGTTTTTCAGATATCTGATATTTTCTCTCGGAATCACGGTCGGCGTCATCGTGATTACGATCGCCGGATTTTGTTTCTTCTTCTTTTGCGTATACAAGAAAGAACTGGCGAAGCGACAGAAGTACCTGGAACGTCGAGCTGCTAGCGGTTCCGCCGTTCCAAACATCAGACAGAAGTAGGCGATTTACAGGGATACGGTAACTTTGAAAACAAAAATTTTGTTTTTTAGAACATCTCGAAAATCACTCAGACAAAAACCGCCTATGCGGTGGTTCAAGCGACAGTATGCAAATCCGGACCTCGCGCCGAGCTACATCGAGCCAGAGAACTTTGTCCATAAGGGTCACCTGGTCGTCGAGAAATACGAAGAACCTGCATCCGTAAGTTGTAAAAAAAACTTCAAGAAACCGATTTTTTTGTTTCAGCATCACGCTCTGGAAGATCAGACGCACCCGACAAACGACAAGAACGTGCAAGTGACGTGGCAGAGCAAACACGAAGTCGTCGACTTTGGCGAAGACGTGGAAGAAGTCATTTCGAACCGGGACCACAACAAATGTAAGTGTTCTTCAGGATCAGGAAAAAAATTGAAGCGAACAAACATTTCAGCGAAAACAAGAAAAAGCACGATGAGATCTACGACACCTGGCAAATCTGTACTCGAGACCGGAGAAACTCAGTCTCTCGGCCTTGCGCTCGACAGTGTCAACAAGAACGGCGGCGGCGGCACTGCTGACTCGGCAAAGAAGTTGGAGGAGAGGCCGATGCGTTGACGATGCTGCTGTTTGGTTGCAGCGTTGTATTTGCTCATGTCTGAGATACTATAAACTGTTTCGATAATTGGATGCATTAGTTTTTGTTGTATATTTTTACAATGAGCGTAAAAGTGTCAGAATGCCACGAAAATTTATTTTCATTAAAAAACTGATGATTTGGCAATTTTAAAAAACTCGAACTCAAAATTCGGCGTAAAGCGGATTTTTTGAACATAAACTTTTTTTGTGGAAACTTACGTGACCCAAATCCCGTATTGTCAGACTGTTTGGTGTTATAACATTCATATACATACAATTAACGTTTATCATTTATTAAACAAAACGTTTCAAATCGTTTTTTCGTGTACAGTAACCAAATTGAGACTGTGAAACCTTGGTTATCTTCGAGAGGCGCAGAAACATCTTACAAGTCGATGGTCAGTTGACTGCTGGCTACTTTGGGACCATAAAATCCGGCCCAGAATTGCAAATCTCTGCCCGATCTTCATTTCTGAAAAAAATACTAACAACGAGATAACAATAACACAATAAGCTTTTTTTATATACAGGGGCATAAAGGCCAGCAAGGGGGTCTGGCGAGCTATCATACAAATGCGGGCACTTGTCTTTGTGCTTTGTTAATCTAAGTAAGGATTAGCCAAAATATAATACACAATCATTGATATATCCGACAAACGGAAATTATGAAGACCCGTGCAAAAGTTACATAATCAACAAACGTATGTACCAGTTGTACAATATTTACACATGTACTGGATTATGTAAATCAAAAATTTTGTTAAATTCCGTTAAGCGGATCGGATATTGAAGCTCGCCAAAATTGCCATATAATTAAATTAGAATTATATGAAGCCAAAAATACCATTTTTCAATTTTTTGCATAAACGGTGACTTTTTTACTAAATATTTTGATTTCGACATTTTTTGAGAGAGAGGATCATTTTGTGATATTTAGGGACACCCTAATTATGCCAAAAATTAAAAAAAAACACTCATTGAAATATGTTTTTTTATTAATGGATCTCAAAAAAAACCAACATCAAATCAAATGTGTTGAAAAAGATTGAAAAATTAAAATTGTCAAGTCAAAAACTAAAAAGCAGTCTGATAGTTGAAAACCGGCACATGGCGAGGGATGACGTAGGACATGAAGGAGTTTGACGTCGAAACCACCAATCCATTGGCATCGCGTGCTTCTCTCTTGTTCAGATCGCCGACAGTTCTGTTGAAGCTGTTTCTCACGACCAAGGGCCAGAGAGCGTGTTCTGCGTCGCGGGGATCGATGAGGATCGTCGAAAAATAATCAACAAGAAAGTAGAAGGCATCCTGTGCTTCTTCGTTGAGATCCCGTCTGTAGACGTCTTTCGAAGGGCGGTTTCTTTTGTGGAACGCACTGGCCCTGGCGGGGAGAAATGCAGCTCGAATGACGTCCATGTCAAAGAGGTAGCAGCTGATCGGGTACATGAACGCTCGGGCGTTGCCGCATTGAAAGGCCCTGATACAGGGCTTATGAAGGCGCTGGACTGCGAGTTGGATGTCTACTCTGTAAACCAAAAAAAAACAAAATTGGGCCAAAAAAAACAAATAAAAAACAACAAATTTTCGCATCTGAACAGTTTTTCAGCAGTTTTCACGCAAAAAATGTCAGATATTGTAAACATAAGTTATAAAAAAACCCATTTTTTACCCCCAAAAAATTTTAGCCCGAGCCAAAACACGGCCATCGAGCCGAAAATTCTGCTCGGTTTTTGCCAAAAAAATACAAAAATAAATAAAAACTCACACTTGAGAAATAGGAGCCAGTCTCGTGTTTTTCCACTTCGCTTGGAAAGCTTTGATCAGATCATCAAAACTTACGGTTTTGACAGGCACGTAGCTGCCAGAAGAAGTCTGCACCTGGATCTGAGCATCGGTGGGAAGAGTATCAGTGATCTGCCCAAACACACGTTTCCGAGGAGGCTGATCAATCGGACGCGTTTGGTTGTTACTCCGACCGTGGAAAACCTCCGGTAATTCTTTTTCGCCCTGATTCGAAGAATGAGCCTCAGAATCCGAACAACGACGCTTCCTCGTCGGTGACCGAGAACGCGAGTTATTGTTCGCCTCCTCGGGAAACAATTCCTGGAGGTCTGGAGTGGCGCAGGGCGGATTTGGCACGTTCTGACCAACGTTCTGGGCACGCTGCATCAAAGAAGCCTGAACAACTGACGAAAACTTCCGAATCGCGCTTCCGACGTCATTTTTGATAACACCCCGGATATTTCTGAGTTCATCGAGGATTCGTTGCTCAAAAGAACTGAGAGTTGAAGATTCGATGATCGGTGGTTCGACCTTGATATCGAAGACGTCTATGACTTCGGCGGTGAGCAACTGACCCTCGAGCGAGTAACGACAGAGGTCGCCAACGACGAGGTCATCTGAACTTCTCACGCAGCGAATATCGGAGTCTGAAGCATGCACCGTTTTTTCGTTCCCGTCGTCGAAGCGAAGTCGAAGGGCCTTCATCCCTGGAAAAAAAGCGAAACTCGATCCAAAAGATAGCAAAAATAGGCGCAATCTGTGAAAAATACCGCAACGCGGAAAAAAACAAAAGAATAGAGAAAAAACGTAAAAATAACTATTCAGGCCATCGATTGCCTAAAATGCAATCAAAAACGAACGTTACTGGCATGATGATACGTTTGAACAAACGTAAAAGAGTATGTGCATCGTACATACACTCTCGAAGCGAAATGCGTATACGCATTGCATTTTATCACAACGAATTTGTTTTTTCTTGTTCCATCAAATCAATTTTCGTTCGTTCAATTTTCGATAAGCAAAATCGGCAAATTCCTCACATTTTACACAACACTATATTTATGATAATTAACAAAGCGAACAGAACCGCAAACAGAGGAGATTATGAATCGAAAGCATTATGGCAGTTAAAAATAGGCTGATGACCCGGAATGACGTGAGGCGCAAAGCAATTGGAAAAAGGCAACTGGCGTCCGAGTTTTTCATTCTTCAGTCGGTCATTGATACAGCTGTTGAAGCTGTTTCTGATGACCAGGGGCCACAATGCGTGTTCTTTGTCGCGGGGATTGATGACGATTGTCAAAAAAAAATTGACAAGGAAGTGAAAAGCATCCGTCGCTTCAGAGTTCAGATACCGCTTGTTGAGGTTCAACGGCCTGCGGGAGGGCTTGTGAAAGGCGACGAAGTTCCCGGTAACAGTGAAGCGAACCAAATGCCACCAAAACACCTCCGGCGCGCTCATTTGTGTTTCGGGGTCGCCGCTAACGGCAGCCAGCTAAAAGTCCTATACACCAATTGTTTCCTAATACCTGTACTAATGTTACAAATTATTGGTTTCGTTCAATTCCTCCTAGTTTAGATGTTTTGATAAAAAACGTTTGTCCTCGAACTTTTGCCGCACCCTGTAAAAATCAAAACGAACAGTTCTATTCTGTTTAGCCACAACAAAATTTTTATGATAACTGTTCAAAAATATCCGCTTTTTTGCCAACATTTTTCAAGGGTGGCGAAATCTTCCAGGAGAATGCATCCCGGGAGAAAATCTCCGGAGATTCTCCCAAAATCTCCCGGAAGACCCAGCTTGCCAAAAAGCGTCCAATAATGTTTTTCTTCTTTAAAAAATTAATTAACGACACAAAAATCAAAACGGACAGTTCTGTTCTGTTTCTGCACATTGCTAATGTATTTTTGTTTACAGCAATTTATAAAAACACAGATTTTTTATTTTTCGTTTCAATCTCCCGGGAGAATTTTTTTCCCCG
Source organism: Turbatrix aceti (assembly GCA_963969345.1). Lineage (NCBI taxonomy): Eukaryota > Metazoa > Nematoda > Chromadorea > Rhabditida > Panagrolaimidae > Turbatrix > Turbatrix aceti. The sequence goes on from OZ017768.1 coordinate 2,837,925, forward strand.
GGGAGAATCTCCGGAGATTCTGCGGAGAAATTCTCAATTTTTTGTTTAACGGAAAAAAACATAAAAAAAAATTTGAACGTGTATAGAATTGAACCGGGGTCTCAAAATGGCAAAAAAGTGGGCAGAACGATAACAATAGACGGACGACTAGACTATTGCGACTTGTTTGTAGTCCATTCTCGCTGAGCAATAAACTCTTTTTTACTGCAGTAGCGACTGACATTGGGCAGCCAGACCTTCCCCTTACTTTTCGCTGCCAAAACGTCATTTTAGTACGCGTGGTAGTATTTTTCTATGTTCGCTCGAAAATCAACTGCGCAAAGAGCTTTATTCTATTCAAGCTACCACCCTGTATCAGCCGCTGACTGCAGTGCAGCTGCGGATTAACTTCCCAAAACGTCTCCCCTCCCTTTTACAGCGTGCGTGCATAGGTTCTCTTTCTCTGCGTCTCCATGAAAAATGCAATATTAATGATATCGCTTGGTCAATCAAGCTTTTTGCGTAAGCAGGTAGACAAAAGCTGCCTACGAGCATCCATCTTCGGTTTAATTACCCAAGTTTGAGGTAAACATTGAATTCCGCCCTTGCGAAAGCTTGTGGCTGAATACCACTAAATTTTGGAAAGCATTTGTATAAGCAAATGCATAAATGAAAATCGCCAATGTTTTTACCATTTTGAGTTCCGGTTCAATTTCAAAAATGTACAAAAATTTTTTTTCGACAATAAAAAGAGTTGTTGTGTCAAAAATCATTGTTTTTGCTACCCGTTGTTATAAAAAATTTTACAAACACATTTTTGTTGCTTTTTGTTATCAATCGTTACTTTCGTGCGCGCTCAAGCTGACTGTAACATTGCTGAAGTCACAAAATGTAGTAATTTTGATTACATGTTTTTTTCATTTTGATGGATCCACCTTATCACCAGGATATTAGTAACAAGTGTCTCGAATTTTTCTTGAGTATTAAACTTAATGAGAGGGTAAAAACAACATTTCCAATTGGACAATTTATTACATAAATTACTTACTAAGCGTGCATTTTTTCGTTAAATACTTTAGTGCATCATCAAAATACTGTTTAATTACAGGGTCGGCAAAAGTTCGTGGACAAACGTTTTTTACCAAAACAACTATACCAGGGGGAATTGAGCGAAACCAAAAATTTGTAACAATAGTACAGGTATTAGGATACAATTGGTGTATCGGACTTTTAGCTGGCTGCCGTTGGCGGCGACCACGAAACACGAATGTGTCAAAAAACCTTGAGCTGAACGCGCCGGAGGTGTTTTGGTGACATTTGGTTCCCTTCCCAGCGCAGCAACTGCGTTAGCAGCTCTGTACTTTGGGGATGTTTAGTACAGATACCAGCCTCAAAGATTTCCCATACGCCGTATTTTATCGAAATCAGATGCGAACGGGAGGGCTATCAATCGGCAGGTGTCCAAAAGTTGAGAAAACGATTTTTTTGCCCTTTTTTCGAGTTTTTTGTCTTTTCCGCCAGTGTGAACTGTGTTTTGTGGTTTGTTTTAAACTGTAATAGAGCTGCTAGACCAGAAAAATTAAATTGGTAACAAAACTGCCGTCTCGGGCACTTTTTGGCGGGTATATAACCCCAAATCCATAAAAACAAGGTATCTTTTGCCAATGGCAGAAACTAATTTACAAATTATGGGTAACTGGGGGGTTTAATTTTTTCTGACAACATAATAGGTTGCTTGTTCAAATAAAATTGTTTGGACAATTGTGCACTTGCTCCCGGATTAATAAGACACAAAAAGGTGATGCACCCTGACGTGCGGCGGGGCGCATAAAAATTGGCATGGTGTTTGGGCAGGTTGATCCCCGCCAACGGCATCCAGCTAAATGTCCTATACGTCAATTGCTTCCTAATACCTGTACAAATGTTAAAAAAATTTGGTTCTGTTTCATTCTTCTATTTTAGATGTTTTAATAAAAAACGTTTGTCCACGGACTTTTGCCGCACCCTGTAAAAACACGGATTTTTTATTTTTTGTTTCATATCGTCTTTAAATCTCCCGGGAGAATTTTTTTCCCCGGGGAGAATCTCCGGAGATTCTGCGGAGAAATTCCCAATTTTTTGTTTAACGGAAAAAAACATAAAAAAAAATTTGAACGTGTATAGAATTGAACCGGGGTCTCAAAATGGCAAAAAAGTGGGCAGAACGATAACAACAATAGACGAACGACTAGACTATTGCGACTTGTTTGTAGTCCATTCTCGCTGAGCAATAAACTCTTTTTTACTGCAGTAGCGACTGACATTGGGCAGCCAGACCTTCCCCTTACTTTTCGCTGCCAAAACGTCATTTTAGTACGCGTGGTAGTATTTTTCTATGTTCGCTCGAAAATCAACTGCGCAAAGAGCTTTATTCTATTCAAGCTACCACCCTGTATCAGCCGCTGACTGCAGCGCAGCTGCGGATTAACTTCCCAAAACGTCTCCCCTCCCTTTTACAGCGTGCGTGCATAGGTTCTCTTTCTCTGCGTCTCCATGAAAAATGCAATATTAATGATATCGCTTGGTCAATCAAGCTTTTTGCGTAAGCAGGTAGAAAAAAGCTGCCTACGAGCATCCATCTTCGGTTTAATTACCCAAGTTTGAGGTAAACATTGAATTCCGCCCTTGCGAAAGCTTGTGGCTGAATACCACTAAATTTTGGAAAGCATTTGTATAAGCAAATGCATAAATGAAAATCGCCATTGTTTTTACCATTTTGAGTTCAAAGAAAGGCACCTCAATTTTTCTGTGTTATACATCAATCGACGTAGAAAAAGATGGGGAAACCGATTCTGGCATCAAAACTGCCTGGAAGATTCTCCCTCGGGCGCTGCAGCCGATTTTGTGACGGTAAATAACGGTATAACATCAACCATCAAGTTTTTCATAAAAATCAGATGTTTTTTGAGAAATCTGAATACACCAGTCGATTTCTCGTGCCAAACTACCCCCGGAAGCCAAAAATCAGATTTTTCCAACTATAAAAATATGCATTTCGAAAACTCGACAAAGGTGTTTTTTTACCAAGTGCGCGCCATACAAGCCTAGTGTTGGTCAAATAAAGGGACATAATTTTTTTTGTGTAATACCTCAATCGACGTCAAAAAATACGGCCTTTCAGATTCCGGTGTCAAAACCCGCTGGAGGATCCTCTCTCGGACGCCACAGCCAATTTTTGACGGTAAAAACAGGTAAATTGAAGAAAATCAATTTTTTCAAAAAAGTCAGATGTTTTTTGAAAAATCTGAATACACCAGTCAATTTCTCGTGCCAAGATACCCCTGTATGCCAAAAATCAGATTTTTAGAAGCAGTTTGAAATTTTGACGTCGAAACATTCGAGAAGCCCTAGCTCCAGAATCCGGCATCTGAAAAATCTATTATGGCCCATTTGGAGTCTCCCATAGGCCCCCCTACAACTTGGGCACAAAACATTTGAAGTTGTAAATTAGCTGGGTCGCGGCCTCCACCTTATTCCAAAATCGGCTCGCAGAGTCCCTCTTAAAACATCTAAAATAGAAGAATGAAACAGAACCAAATTTTTTTAACATTTGTACGGGTATTAGCAAGCAATTGACGTATATGACATTTAGCTGGATGCCGTTGGCGGGGATCAACCTGCCCAAACACCATGCCAATTTTTATGCGCCCCGCCGCACGTCAGGGTGCATCACCTTTTTGTGTCTTATTAATCCGGGAGCAAGTGCACAATTGTCCAAACAATTTTATTTGAACAAGCAACCTATTATGTTGTCAGAAAAAATTAAACCCCCCAGTTACCCATAATTTGTAAATTAGTTTCTGCCATTGGCAAAAGATACCTTGTTTTTATGGATTTGGGGTTATATACCCGCCAAAAAGTGCCCGAGACGGCAGTTTTGTTACCAATTTAATTTTTCTGGTCTAGCAGCTCTATTACAGTTTAAAACAAACCACAAAACACAGTTCACACTGGCGGAAAAGACAAAAAACTCGAAAAAAAGGGCAAAAAAATCGTTTTCTCAACTTTTGGACACCTGCCGATTGATAGCCCTCCCGTTCGCATCTGATTTCGATAAAATACGGCGTATGGGAAATCTTTGAGGCTGGTATCTGTACTAAACATCCCCAAAGTACAGAGCTGCTAACGCAGTTGCTGCGCTGGGAAGGGAACCAAATGTCACCAAAACACCTCCGGCGCGTTCAGCTCAAGGTTTTTTGACACATTCGTGTTTCGTGGTCGCCGCCAACGGCAGCCAGCTAAAAGTCCGATACACCAATTGTATCCTAATACCTGTACTATTGTTACAAATTTTTGGTTTCGCTCAATTCCCCCTGGTATAGTTGTTTTGGTAAAAAACGTTTGTCCACGAACTTTTGCCGACCCTGTAATTAAACAGTATTTTGATGATGCACTAAAGTATTTAACGAAAAAATGCACGCTTAGTAAGTAATTTATGTAATAAATTGTCCAATTGGAAATGTTGTTTTTACCCTCTCATTAAGTTTAATACTCAAGAAAAATTCGAGACACTTGTTACTAATATCCTGGTGATAAGGTGGATCCATCAGAATGAAAAAAACATGTAATCAAAATGACTACATTTTGTGACTTTAGGCAATGTCACAGTCAGCTTGAGCGCGCACGAAAGTAACGATTGATAACAAAAAGCAACAAAAATGTGTTTGTAAAATTTTATATAACAACGGATAGCAAAAACAATGATTTTTGACACAACAACTCTTTTTATTGTCGAAAAAAAATTTTGGTACATTTTTGAAATTGAACCGGAACTCAAAATGGTAAAAATATTGGCTATTTTCATTTATGCATTTGCTTATACAAATGCTTTCCAAAATTTAGTGGTATTCAGCCACAAGCTTTCGCAAGGGCGGAATTCAATGTTTACCTCAAACTTGGGTAATTAAACCGAAGATTGATGCTCGTAGGCAGCTTTTGTCTACCTGCTTACGCAAAAAGCTTGAATGACCAAGCGATATCATTAATATTGCATTTTTCATGGAGACGCAGAGAAAGAGAACCTATGCACGCACGCTGTAAAAGGGAGGGGAGACGTTTTGGGAAGTTAATCCGCAGCTGCACTGCAGTCAGCGGCTGATACAGGGTGGTAGCTTGAATAGAATAAAGCTCTTTGCGCAGTTGATTTTCGAGCGAACATAGAAAAATACTACCACGCGTACTAAAATGACGTTTTGGCAGCGAAAAGTAAGGGGAAGGTCTGGCTGCCCAATGTCAGTCGCTACTGCAGTAAAAAAGAGTTTATTGCTCAGCGAGAATGGACTACAAACAAGTCGCAATAGTCTAGTCGTCCGTCTATTGTTATCGTTCTGCCCACTTTTTTGCCATTTTGAGACCCCGGTTCAATTCTATACACGTTCAAATTTTTTTTTATGTTTTTTTCCGTTAAACAAAAAATTGAGAATTTCTCCGCAGAATCTCTGGAGATTCTCCCCGGGGAAAAAAATTCTCCCGGGAGATAATTAATTTTTTAAAGAAGAAAAACATTATTGGACGCTTTTTGACAAGCTGGGTCTTCCGGGAGATTTTTGGAGAATCTCCGGAGAATTCGGAAGAATCTGCGGAGATTTTCTGAGTTCATCGAGGATTCGTTGCTCAAAAGGACTGAGAGTTGAAGATTCGATGATCGGTGGTTCGACCTTGATATCGAAGACGTCTATGACTTCGGCGGTGAGCAACTGACCCTCGAGCGAGTAACGACAGAGGTCGCCAACGACGAGGTCATCTGAACTTCTCACGCAGCGAATATCGGAGTCTGAAGCATTCACCGTTTTTTCGTTCCCATCGTCGAAGCGAAGTCGAAGGGCCTTCATCGCTGAAAAAAAAGCGAAACTCGATCCAAAAGATAGCAAAAATAGGCGCAATCTGTCAAAAATAACGCAACGCGAAAAAAAACACGATTATACGTTTGAACGAACGTAAAAGAGTTACAGTGTGCCCATCATACATACACTCTCGACGCGAAATGCGTATACTCATTTAATTTTATCACAATGAGTTTGTTTTTTCTCGTTCCATCTAGTGTTTATCTGATTCCACTTTTTGGTATCCCACAATCAACAAAATTTTACGGCACATCACAAAAATAAAAAATTGTTTATTTAGATATTACAAAACACTTGATAAATTATGCAAATTAACAACGTGTACCATAAACAGATTGAAATTACGATCAAAAAGCAGCGTCAAAGTGAAAAATTGGCCGATGTCCTGGGATTACGTACAGCAGGAAGCTATTACACATAAAATCCTTCAAGCTGTCCCCACGTTTCTTTTTCTTGATCAGATCGCTGATACAAAAGTTGAAGCTGTTTCTGACTACCAAAGGCCACAGCGCGTGTTCATCGTCGTTCGGGTCGATGAGGATTGTCGAAAAATAATCGACGAGGAAATAAAAGGCTTCCGTCGCTTCAGCGTTGAGAAGCCCTTTGTTGTTTCTCAGCGGTTTGCAGATCGCCCTGTGGAAAGCGCTGGGCCTGCCCGGAATAAACGCGGTAACAATGACGTCCATGTCAAAGAGGTAGCAGACGATGGGGTACATGAACGATCGGGCCTTACCCTTGTTGAAAGCCTCGAGGCACTGAGTTCGGAGGTGATGGATGGCGAGGGGAATGTTCAGTCTGAAAAAAAAGTTTCACATGAAATAAACGATTCGGTGAACACTAAGGAAATTTTTTTTATGAAAAAAATTATTGGAAATTGCGTTTTTGCCATTTTTCGACGATTTTTGACACGTTGTAGCAAAACTTTGGCATTTCCAAAATCCGGGTGAATATTGATCCGATGTGTTTTTTGATTGTGAATTCGTGAAAAATATAAAAATACAGGGTTACCGCATAAAAAATGGCGAAAATTACGTTTAAAAAAGCGTCACAATGGCAATATTTGTTTCGGCATTTTTTAAAGTATAATAAAATCGCCATATTTTTATATTTTTCTAAAATTCTCTATCAAAAATCACGTCGATCAACATGTATCTTATCTTGTCTTTGAAAAAGCCGTAGTTTTTTTTTGCTATAACGCGTCAGAAAATCCCAAAAAAATGACAAAAGCGCAATTTCAGTCGATCGTAACTCATTTAGATCATTTCTCAGGCAGTTATTTACATTTTACGGCAAAAAATTTTCCTTGAAAACTATTTTTTGACAAATTTTGATAAAAAAATAATAAAAAAAATCATAAAAAAGTTCAAAAATGTCCAAAGCACGAAAAAAAATGATCAAAAAACCCACTTTTTAGCAATCGGTGGCAGTTTGACAGTTTTCCATTTCGCTTCGAAAGCCCTGACCAGATCATAGTAAGACATGCCATTGACGGGCACGTAGTTGCCGTTGGGAGTCTCCACCCGCAGGACGGCGCTTGAGGGAAAACTCCCGGTGATCTGATGGCCTTTGTATTTTCCCGCATGATCAGCCAAGCGGGGAAAGGTCGATCGCCAAGCCGGCGAATCATCACGTTCATCCTGAATGAAGGTGCTGTCATTGGAAATCGAAGTAGACAGTCGACGACGCTTCTTCTTTGCCGGCGGGGGCGCTGTTGATGAGCGATACACTTCGGTTAACAGATCAAGGCAATCCGTGGTGTCTGAATTGTCGCTTCCGACGTCTGACGAGAACACGACATCGTCCGTGTCAATATCAATATCGGCGACGTCGACAACTTTGGCGATGACCAATCCGTCCTCGGTTGAGTATTGGCAGAGGTCGCCAACGACGATGTCGTCAGGTGCCCTCGCCCGGTAAACATGGGGGTCGGAGGAAAGTGTGAGTTGTTCGCTGCCGTCATCGAAACGAAGTCTGACGACTTTCATGCCTGTAAAAACAAAAAAATTGTGAAAAAAAGGAAAAACCCAAAACAAGAAAGAAATTTTAGGCATCACGGAGAATTTTGTTACTTCCTAACGATACTTTGATATAAAAATACGCAAAACATGCAAAAAACTCAAAACACGAGGCAATGGAAAACATACAGTAAGCACGAATATGTAACAGAAATACGGGCAGAAAACATTGTGAACAACAAAAAAATACTGTGTTTATGTGAGAATCGCTGTGAAACCCAAATAAACAAAACCACAGAACCGCGCGTTTATTACTCAAGCAAATGAGCGGATATTATGTGCACGTATGAAGCAAAGAACGTCTAAACGTTTGTCGTACTCTGCACTTCGATTTGCCGATCGATTGTATATCCTTTCATAGGTTTTGTTTTTATAACGACGTTTTCTGTTTTTCTCCATTCATTCGAAGTAACGCAATTCTTTATGAGACGGACGATTATAATTTTTTTTTATTTTTTGGAGCGCTACGCCTTGTCGAATTCAATGGCATTACCGATGTAAACAGATTCCTCAAATCCGCAAAAAAATATTTAGTTGTAAAAGTACTGTATTTCAAAAATGACAAAATCGCTGTGAAACCCGTGTTTTTTTGAGTGATATGGATTTCCCGGAGCATATGCCTAAAAATGCGGCACTTTGATTTGCTGATCGATTTTTTTTCATTTTTTTATTTTTGGAGCGTTAAAAAAAAAAAATGACTTCGGCGATTCTGTTTGACCCACGCGACTCAATTCACGGATTGTGGCACGCATGCGTCAGAAGCAACTTTAACAGTCGTGTCTCTGTGCTGATTAATCGGGAAAGACACGGTCTCGACTTTTTCCCGGATTCGTCTTACCTCATCCCAGGCCATGTACCTATTTTCAACATTCATACTGCTTTTTGAGAACGATATTTATTCTTCGGTCAAAAAAATGTTTTTTTCTGTTCGGGACCTTTGAAATTGTTGATGAGACAGATCTTCTAGAACTTCTAGAAGTGGCGGGTACGAACAGCAGATGCTCATCCTGAATTCGGCGAACACGTATCAGCTGTTTTTGATGCCGGAGTGGACGGGGCATTGTTTTCCACAGTGCCAAAAATTTTTTTCTTATATTCTCTGAATCGACGTTTGAATGACGATTCAACGCGTAAATATGCCGAAACGTGAGAAGCTTTTTCTGATTCGAGATTTTCATCGTCGCACTGAATTTTCCTGTAACGTTCGCGCGGTTTGACGCCTTCGTCCCGGATGCATCGAAGAGCTTCTCGCAGGATCTGTTGCACTTGGCCGTCTGTTGTGGTCATCGGCTTGCAGTCGTCGTGGTGGGCCGAAGTGGGTTCAAATAATCCAATTTCCGGATAAAATGAGCCAAAAGCAAGTTGACCATTGGACTTTTCTTTCAGGTAACGGCATCTGTAAAAATTTTTATATTTTAACGTACAGTTTAAAAAAACAGTTTTATCAAAAAAAAGTTTTTTTGTTATTTTTTAAAATAAAAAACCAGTTCAAAACATACCTATTGCAACAATAACCAGTAGATTTCGATCCTTTCCGCTTGACGCTGTACTGCCGAATGGTGTTTTCGGATTCTTCGACGTGGATCGCATTTTCATTCAGGAGAATATTTTTGACAGTAACAACGGGATACATTCCTTTAACTTTTTGAAAAATACAGAGCGACGGTCGGAAACCTAAAATTGTAAATATTGAAATTTTATTGATATTGAAATTTATCAAACATACCAGTCAATGCGTGAACTTCGGATGCAGCATCAGATTCCGTAAAATCATTTTTCAGACGTCGAAGAATTTCTTGGATTTCCTTTGACGCCCATGGAATACGCATTTTCTTTTCCGGGTTCAATGCTTTGAGTCTCTCATAGACTGTTTTACGAGAAACGTTGACGCCAAAAATTTCAGCAATTTCGGACTGAGCATCTTGGGTTGAATACAGAGCGCCGATTTGACCAAGGATTCTTTCAGCCTCTGGCGATTGCCAATCAATAGCCGGTCTTGGAGCCATTTTGGGTGAAAATAATGAAAAAAGAGTGCACTTAAAAATAAGGGACAGACTGCACACAGGACAACTTCAATAGTGAACTGGGATCTTCAAAACGAAAGTCAGCTTCGGTATGCTTTGTGGGTCAGTTTCCCAGTTTGCATAGTATTTAGTGGGAAGTGTTTGTGATTTTTAAAACATATACTATGAACGTTTGTGTTCATACTTCAGTAGTTGTTGCGCAAGTGGTAAGAGCTCCCAGACCCTGAAAGCTGGCAGACAAGCGCGGCATTGTGCTCTGTGCGTTCCAGGTAAACGAATAGAACTACCCATTAACCCAGATTCTTGACCAGGGTTGAGTTCATTCGTGTTCGTTTGCGAACAAAGTTTTTCGAACAATTCAGAAAAATTGTTTATACATACGACTGCAAAAGTCGGCGCGCGTCATTGTAGATAGTACCGGAAAAGTGTTAGCTCGGTCCGGAGTCTGGACAAAGTTTATTTTACTAAACATTAACCCGGACGTTATGTATGTACCCATAATTTTAACAATAATTTTTTTTTGGACATTTTTGGACTCCGTTGTCGAGCGTAAAAAAATTGTTTTATGTAAAATATCGTTCATAAGCGTTTCGTTTTTTTCATTCCTCCAGCTCAAATTTTATTTGTTTTTTCAGAAATGAAGATCATTCGACTGCGCTTCGACGACGGCAGCGAGAAGAACGTGAGTTCTGCGGACCCGAATGTTCACCGGGCGAGGGCACCTGACGACGTCATCGTTGGCGACTTGTGCCACTACTCAACCGAAGGGGGATTGATCTATGCAAAAGTCATTGAAATCACCGACATCAATTTGGACAACACCGATGCTCCTCCGGCTCCGAGTTCCGCCTACCAGTCATCGATCATCGACGAACTCGCAAAACTCAGGGAAACCATCAAAAACGACGTCTTCAACGAGATTCAGAAATCTTTTGTCCAGAATTCTTCCACGTCTGAGATCGACATCAAGAGCGAGAGCGTGTCACCTTGCACCCAGACTTCCGACACACCGGAAATCCTGGAACTGTTGTTTCCCGAGAAAGAAAGTTCAGAACCGCCGACGAAGAAGCCTTGTCGACCCTCTATGCCGAGATCCATCGTCAGCACCGATAACAACGACGAAAATGAGTCTTTAGACAAGGATAACGGTCAACTATCTGTCAAACGATCAACCGGTGGTCGTCGCGGTCGACAATCGTCTGTTGTATCCAAGGCTGCATGGTTACGTGATCACAGTCGAATCAGTGACTACATGCCGCCTTTTGTGCAGCTGCGGATGTAGACTTCTGATGGCCGCATTATTCCTATCAACAAGGTTGACTACAGTGATCTGGTCAAGGCATTCAGAGCAAAGTGGAATCATGCCAAGCTGCCTCCAATTGCCAAAAAGTAGGTTTTTTTGCCTAAAATTGTTCTTACTAATATGTAAATCCCCAGTTTAGATTGAACATGATTTTCGCTTTATCTCCGCACCCCCTGCATCAAGGCCCTCATCCAAACCGATATCCGGTCGTTTGTGTACGCGATTAGTTGCTATCTCTTCGACATGGACGTCATTCGTACTGCACACCTACCTGCTAGGCCCAGCGTGTTTTGCAAAGCATTGAACAACAGGAATGTGATTTTGAAGAAGCGACATCTGAACTCCAAAGCGGAGGATGCGTTTTATTTCCTTGTCGATTATTTCTCGATGGTCATTGTCGACACGGGCGACTCTGAACACGAGTTGTTTCCTTTGGTCATCAGAAACAGCTTCAATAGAGGGGTCAACGATTTGATCAATGTCGAAAATCCCAGATCTGATCGTTTGCCGGTGCCGTCGTCCAACTGTTTTCTGCCTTACGTCATCCCCGGCCATGAGCCTATTTTCAACTGTGATACTGCTTTTTGATTCATTCTTGTTCCATTTATTATATTGTTGACCTTGTTCATATTGTGAACAAAAAAATGATCGTAATTGTAAAAAACTTTATGGGTGCATCAAATCTCGGGGTGATCAAAACACAATTAATTTATGTACATGAAACAATGTGTACCGTAAACAGAAATCAATCGAGATTTAAAAAGCGGTATCACAGTTGAAAATAGCCTGATGGCCTGGGATGACGTGACGCAGAAAACAGTTGGACCACGGCTCCGGCAAACGATCAGATCTGAGTTTTTCGGTCTTGATCAACTCGTCGACCCATCTATTGAAGCTGTTTCGGACAACCAACGGCCATAACGGGAGTTCAACGTCATTTGGATCCATGAGAATCGTCGAAAAATAATCGACAAGGAAGAAGAATGCTTCCTGTGCTTCTGCGTTCAGATACCGCTTATCGGTGTTAAATGGTCTCTGAATCCTCTTCAGAAACACGGACAGCTTACCGGGTAGAAACGCGGTACGCATGATATTCATGTCAAAGAGATAGCAGGCGATGGGATACACGAAATACCGAACATTAGTTTTGCTGAAGGATTTCAGACAGGGAGATTTGAGGTGTTTGATTGCGAGTTCCATGTTCAGTCTAAAAAAAAAGGAAAAAAAGTATGCAAAAAGACATTTTTGAGCAAAAAACCCACTTTTCAGCAATCGGAGGCAGTTCGGTTGTTTTTGCCCACTTTGCTTCGAATGCATCGACGAGGGCATCGACCTCCATGTCGGTGACGGGGACGTAGCTGCCATCCACAGTCTGCACCCGTAGTTTTGCCTTAGGAGGCAGACAGTCACTGATTTGTCCGCAAATAGATAGCCATGCGGGAACGATCGATACTTCTCCAGTCGATTGTCGACCGGTCACTGGCCTGGTCGACTGCTGGCCAAGCGAGTTATCCGATGACCGGGCACTGGAAATGGAGCTCGGCGTACGAAGAAGCGATCGTTGACGAGGCTTTTTTGTTTCCGGTTCGTTTGAGGGATCGTGGTGATCAACTGGGTGATCAACAGTACTGGTAATAGACATCGGAGGAGACAGACGACGACGAATTACCTCCCGTGGCGACGATTTTCTCGAATCCTCGGGAAAAGTTTCCAGAATCCCAGGCGTGGGACAATGCTGGACGGAAGACGACACGTCCTGATGACCTTCGCTCCGGACGCCCGAAGTGCAGAAATCCTGGACAATAGAACGCAACTTTTGAATTTCGTTCACGACGTCATTTTTGATAGTATCCTTGATTTTCTGAAGTTCGTCCCTCATTTGTTCCTCAAAAGAAATGGGAGTTGTTGAAGTGCAATCGGCGACGTCTATGACTTCAGCGCTGACCAATCGATCGTCGAGTGAGTAGCGGCAGAGGTCGCCAACGACGATGTCGTCAGAAGTCCTCACACAGCGAATATCGGGGTCTGAAGCATTCACGCTTTTTTCGCTTCCATCGTCGAAGCGCAGCGTCAAGAGCTTCATACCTGAAAAGCCCATGAACATTGAAATGCGCAAACCATAAAACTACGTAAACCACAAAAATTCCCATGGGAGTCCCATGGGAAATAACTCGGAACTCCTGGGGTATTTCCCATGGGAAATATCCCGGGACGCCCATGGAACTTTCGGAATTCCCATCCCCGTACAATTTTGAAAATGCGCGCTCCCGCCTAAAATAGCACCGTTATTTTACGCAAACGCGTGCTTTTTTTCAATTAGGGGAAAAATTTTATTCTAAATGTAAATTTTATTTGATTGTTAACATTAAATGAGTTTTTGGATATCTTTTGTATCCAAAGTGAAAAAAATATCAACGGGGATTCCCATGGGATAATTCCTCTAATTCTAATTCCCCCGGTGAGAGCGTGTTCCCAACGCGAAAATTTTTTGCGTGGCATTTTGCCATTGTGTCAAGCTAAGTCCAAGCTTTTGAATGCATTTTATTCGATTGCGCGGTATCGAAACACAAAAAAAAAGATTACGAACCAAAGTTCCGGCCGAGGTAGCAGCCTTCTAAACTACATATTATCCGCTTGTGGATAGTGATAGCTACTTTGTTTTTTGTTTTTTTGGCATGAGGAATTGTTAGATTTTTCGACGTTTTTCATTGCCGCCGTTTTTTCATTTACCTATTTTTTCTGATATGAAAATCGTAAGACAGCTTTTTTGTGATCGTTTTTATTTCTCGTTCGGCAGTTTTGCTCTATTATATTTTCATTTTTTAGGCATGAAGATCATTCGACTGCGTTTCGGCACCGGCAGCGAGATGATCGCGAATTCTGCAGACCCATATATCTCCCGTGCAAGGGAGCCTGACGACGTCATCGTTGGCGACCTCTGCCGCTACCTGCTCGACGGTCAATGGGTCATCGCTGAAGTCGTTAATGTCGCCGGCATTCCCCTCCCGGCGTCCCATTTTACTCATTGGCTTCCCGATCTTTGAATTTCGTTTCATTTCATTTTTGATCTTGCAATTAAAAATGTCGGTACAAGAATAAAAACACGAAAAAAAGGTCGTACGCGATCGGTAAATAAGAAATGCCGCATTTTTAGGTATGCGTGCGCGCGGACGGGTTTCACAGCGATTTTAGGGCCTACCATGTCAAATTGCCGGACCGACCGATCTTTTCTTGGTTTATGTCATTTTATTTTATTTTTGCGCTTGTGTGTTCGTTCCTGGAAACGTTTGCTGTATTTTCTGCGCCAGAAGTAATGAAATTGAAGTCTTCCTGGTTTAAAAATCGTAACTTGCGCTCGCGTCTCTTATTGTTGAAAATTTTGTTGTTTTCGACGAACATTCATGATATTTCTAGGCATGAAGATCCTGAGACTGCGCTTCGACGACGGAACCGAGCAGATCTCGAGTTCTGCAGACCCGTGTGTTCGTCGGACGAGAGTATCTGACGACATTGCCGTTGGCGATCTTTGCCACTACCTACTCAATGGTCGGTTGGTCTTCGCTGAAATCGTTGACGTCGCCGACATTGACACGCCCGAGGACGCTCCAGGGACCCGTTCCACTCATCAAAATGACATCGTGTGCGAGATTCAGAAAATGCTGTGCTCTGCCCAGCCTTCTGACATACCAAACATCCGGGGACTGTCGTGTGTGAATGAAAACGCGGAGCCGCCAGCGAAGAAGCGTCGGAACCAGGACGAACAGTCGATCAGTTCACGTACTGATTCAGCATTGGATTCCAGAATCAGTACGTATATTCCATGGGGTGCAGACTTCCGGATTCATACTTCTGATGACCGTTACGCGCCGCTCAGCACCCTGCGTCACGACGATCTGGTCAAGGCTTTCGAGGCGAAGTGGAAACACGTCAAATTGCCTGTCATCGCTGAAAAGTGGGTTTTTTTACCAATTTTTTGTGTTTTTGTGCTTACAGATCAACTTTTTTCTTCAGGCTAAACTTGCCATTCGCAGTTCGGCACCTCAAGGAACCCTGCATCAAGGCCTTCAACAAACCCTGCGCTTCATCGATCGTAAACGCCGTTAGCTACTATCTTTTCGATAGGAAAGTCCTGCTCACCGCCTTCCTCCCCGGCTTACCCAGCGAGTACTGCAAGGTGATTCGCACGCCGGTGAACCAAGACAAGCGGAATCTCAACACAGAAGCGCAAGAAGCATTCTTTTTCCTCGTCGATTATTTTTCAACGATTCTCTTCGAGCCGCGAGACTCGACCTACGCATTGTGGCACGCAGTCATCAGAAACTGCTTCAACAGGCGTGTCTCCGAGCTGATTTATAGAAAAAAACGCGGTTCCGACGTCTTATTATCGCCTTATATCATCGCAGGTCACAGGCCTATTTTTAACTGTCAAAATGCTTTTTGAACACGGTTTCCGACTTTTTTGAATGAAGTGCACATTTTTTTGTACACCGCTCGAGAAGAGCGAAAAATGATGGATGTAGGAATGATACAGTTACTATTTTGACTGTGAAGTATACCTATTGTTTTGATTACGATTGGTGCCAAAAATTTCGGGTTTTCGAGTCGGGACCCGAAATTTCGAGTTTTCGTGTCGGGATTTGTTTTTTTTTTGCACCACTGAATACGATGTGTGTTTTTTTAGTTTTGCGAATTTAGAGTTTTTACCGTTTCAGCGATCGTTGTTTGAATCATGGATTTTCCAATTCGGATTCCTGTCTCCGATCCCAAAAAGCGGCATGCAATTATTCGATTTAACTCAAATCTCCACGTTGACATTTCACAATTTCAACGACGAGAGCTTCGCATGAAGCGTCAGGACAACCGCAGCCACGAACCGACAACCGTTGCTGAACAGGATTACGGTGCTGGCTCGGAGTACGGTAGGGCAGCGAGGGAAGAAGCGAGGAGAAAGAAATTCGGTCGGATCGCACGAACGTATCAAATTGATCGTCAGCCCTGGCTGCTTTCGATCACCGATCCTGCAACTGGCAGGGAGAAGAAATATCGATCAATTATCGATCAAACGAATGAACACGCTGATTTTTGGATTTTTGAAAAGGTTGGCTGAAAAAAACATTTTTTGACTTGTGATGAATATTTTTGCAGAAAGGAGACGTCTTCAACGCCTACAAGGTCAATGAATGGCACAATTTCCTGCCTATCGCCCAGCACAAGATCCTGGATATCGATCAGGCCGAGGAACAGTTCCAGAGGAGGAACAGGGTGCTCAATCAGTTTGCCCTCAAGGCGCAGATTCAACAACAGCTCAAGGACGGCGAGGAAGATGGGGGAAAGACGGTTGTTAGCAGCTTGTTGGTGGGTTTTTGTTTTTTCTGGCTTCAAACTGAATTTCGACCTAAAACTATATTTTTTTTTAATTCTTGGCATCAATGCATAAAATTCGGCCGTTACAGATTTTTAGGCTGACCGAAAAAAAGAAGAAAAAAGTTTTATTTTATAAAATTTAATATATAAGACGATGACAACAAAAATTTTTTTTATGAGCCTTTTTTTTGCACTTATTTTCAGCGTTTACTTTATTACAACGTAAAGTGCTTCAAAAAAGCATATTCCATCGTAGTTGCCCCGAAACTCGGAATCATTTTCCATGATGCGTAATTATGGCAAATTTACTTTTCAGACATGTTCGAGACGCTTAATTGCCTAAAATCTCTTTTTTTCTGATAACCTGAGTCGCGAACGACCTGTTGACGCTTCTTCTCTTTTTATTCGATAATTTTGAACACCTAGTCCAAACATGAACGTAAATGTTGCGTTTTTATTCAATCTGATACACGGTGGCGGTTTGATTTAAATAAACGGTTTTTTTGCATTATTACTTTTTTCGTAAAAACACTTTTTATTGTCAATCAACATAAAAACAATAACAAAAAACAATAACAAAAAACAACAACAAAGTAATGGAAAAAAGACGGTAGAGGAATACCCTTACGCAGTAGCATAGCTCGGCTACCGCGCCACCCCGACGCAGTAGTAGCATAGTTTGGCCATTGCGCCAGCCCAACGCAGTAACATAACTTGGCTACTGCGTCAAAGAGGAGAGGGAAGCAGCACGCCGCAATAGCGTAACTTGGCTATTGTGTCGAGATGGGAGTTGAAAAAATTTACACGACGATTACAATTACAAAAAATGATACTTTATCCGTTGAAGAGCATTGTCCAAGAAAAATGATAAAAAAAATATCCAGTAACAAATCAAAAAAGGATGATTTTAGAGAAACAATTACGACGACGATGTTAGCTATTTTAGAGGCGATTTTGATTAACTTGGGTCGATGTCCACGAGCAGCGAAGAGGGTAGCCATCCGAGTAAGCCGAATCCTGAAAAATAACACGAAATAAGAAGAAAACAGACAAAAAAACACAAAAAACGATCAGAAAAAACTCATGTAATCAAAAAAGTCAGAACAGTTATCTTTGATTGCCCCGCCACGAAAAGTCGAACAAACAGTCCACACTACAACGTTGTTCGTTTGTCCGATTTTTCGTAGCGTTACATAAGTTTTTTTCTGATCGTTTTTTGAGTTTTTTTGTCTGTTTTTTTCTTATGGCGTTTATTTCGTGTTATTTTTCAGGATTCGGCTTACTCGGATGGCTACCCTTTTCGCTGCTCGTGGACATCGACCCAAGTTAATCAAAATCGCCTCTAAAATAGCTAACATCGTCGTCGTAATTGTTTCTCTAAAATCATCCTTTTTTGATTTGTTACTGGATATTTTTTTTATCATTTTTCTTGGACAATGCTCTTCAACGGATAAAGTATCATTTTTTGTAATTGTAATCGTCGTGTAAATTTTTTCAACTCCCATCTCGACACAATAGCCAAGTTACGCTATTGCGGCGTGCTGCTTCCCTCTCCTCTTTGACGCAGTAGCCAAGTTATGTTACTGCGTTGGGCTGGCGCAATGGCCAAACTATGCTACTACTGCGTCGGGGTGGCGCGGTAGCCGAGCTATGCTACTGCGTAAGGGTATTCCTCTACCGTCTTTTTTCCATTACTTTGTTGTTGTTTTTTGTTATTGTTTTTATGTTGATTGAGAATAAAACGCATCATAAAAAAATCATGGACGCAATACACGCTGCCTCGGTGTTTCTGACACGAAAATAAACATGCGTTGTCTTGCGAGTATGTGAAAGTGTTATGTATTCAGCGACAGTTTTCGGCATTCAAATAATTTTCTTTTGTTTTGGCATTTTGCTGTGACATTGAGGAGAGACCAGGCTTTTCAACGCATTTTCAACTGCATCGATAGCATAAAATCCAACTTTGCTGCAAGCCCGCAAAGTGAGCAAAGATTGAAAATTTTGAAAATGCCTTTGTTGATTTTTTGCAAAAACCAGTCATACTTTTCAAATTTTGGCCTCTATCCACCTTTGCCCCTACCATAAGCTTGGATTTAAGCCAACACCCGTGACTCGAACTACCATATCCGTCTCGGTATAAGAACATGAAATTTGGGCCTTTTTGACCGCGGTGCGGGCGCATTTAGTGTGGCATGATTCTGCACCAATTGGGCTCGAACTTGCCAACTGTGACCTCCTAGTGTTGGCAAAAAAGAAATAAAGCACCTATCACAATCCACAATCGAGGTGCTGCCGTGCAAAAAGGATACTCTGAACAAGGAACAATTGTACGCGCGTGGTGTTCCCCGCAATTTTTCACTGTTGACGGGGGATTTTGTAAGGCTTCTACTTCGGCCGAAACATAGCTTGGTGGCTTTTTTTTTGTTTGCCAACACTAGGAGTTGGCATGTTCGAACCCAATTGGTGCAGAATCATGCCACACTAAATGCGCCCGCACCGCGGTCAAAAAGGCCCAAATTTCATGTTCTTATACCGAGACGGATATGGTAGTTCGAGTCACGGGTGTTGGCTTAAATCCAAGCTTATGGTAGGGGCAAAGGTGGATAGAGGCCAAAATTTGAAAAGTATGACTGGTTTTTGCAAAAAATCAACAAAGGCATTTTCAAAATTTTCAATCTTTGCTCACTTTGCGGGCTTGCAGCAAAGTTGGATTTTATGCTATCGATGCAGTTGAAAATGCGTTGAAAAGCCTGGTCTCTCCTCAATGTCACAGCAAAATGCCAAAACAAAAGAAAATTATTTGAATGCCGAAAACTGTCGCTGAATACATAACACTTTCACATACTCGCAAGACAACGCATGTTTATTTTCGTGTCAGAAACACCGAGGCAGCGTGGCGCAATGTGCAAAAAAATTGTAAAAATAGTTTCACAGTACAATGAAATGACAAAATTATTATAATTCAAAAATATTGCGCCTGATCACTAAATTTATAAATGCTGATCGCAGTTTAAACGAAAAATGCACTAAAAGAGTTGTTGCAGAATTTTCCTGTGGTGTTTTCTGAAAAAGCAGTAATAGCAAGTTTTGGCTTCTGGGCCTAACTCCGGATGCTTTTTGTTGTATAAACGCAAAAAATGAATTACTGTGAGGTCTACTTTGAGTTTTCGAAAAACGTTAAAAAAACAGGCTGTTGAAAAAAATTTTTGTTGTCATCGTCTTATATCAAAAAAAATGAGCTTTTGCATTTTTTTTAGTTTTGGTTTCAAGTGTTTGATTGATTTTTTGGCCGGTTTTATGCCAGATTGCCACGTTTTTCATTTTCATTTTGTTTATGTTATTTTTTAAATATTTGTAATTTTTTAATTTTTTAAAATTTTCACAACATGACTTCAGAAAATCAGAGACAACCACAGCGATGAAGACGATGAGGACGACGACGATGATGAGACCGGTGTTGCAAGCGCTGACAAACCCCTGAAAAAATCCAAATACAAAAAAAGCGATGGACGCTACAACAAGGACAAAAAAGTACGTGTCAAGAGTGCCAACGAAGTTGCAGCCTACGAATCCGACGATGGCGACGATGACATGAAGGAGTTCGATTACATGACGGATTCTGGATCTGAAAGCGAGTAGGTTTATAGTATAAACTTTTTACCTATTGTTTTATCCACATTGTAATTTTTTTCCGCAATTTTTAGCCGGGATGAAAAAACAGCGGAAGAAAAGATGGACGAAGCACTCGTAGCAGTCGGCGATGAAATGGGTCTTCGCAAGATTATCGACGACAACGAGTCTGAATCCGATGAGGAAGAAGAACAGGAGAACGAGGTCGACAAGAAAGATTCTGCATCGAAGGCGCGTGCTGGAGCTGCTGGCGATGAAAAAAGGGAATCTGACGACTCGGAGGATGACGATCCGGATTCGACGACGATCACTTCGCCGCTGCTACTTCAGGTTGGTTTTTTTAGAAATTCTGAAAAAAAAGGAAAGTTCCTATCAGGATTGGCAAAGAGCCGTTTTTTTTGTTTGCGAACGAGCACGAACAATTTAATAGACAGTCTGCGAGCCGATTTACATTCGACGACCCCTCAATTTTTACACTTTGAAATGTTTTGAATCTAAATTGTAGAAGACCCTAAGGGTAGTCTATAACCGCAATATTAGATTTTTAAAAAATCGGATTCTGGAGATTTGGCTTCAGATGTGTTTTCATAAAAATGAATGTCACGTGTTTCGTTTGGGGGGAAATAATCTGAAAATTTGCATACGGGGGTTTCAGAGCACGGGGAATACGATGGCTTACTCAGATTTTTCAAAAAACAACTGAAAATATTTTTTTTTGCAAGTATTTGAATTTTGGCGTCACAAAATTGGGCTTTACCACGCCCAAAAAACATAATCACCCATTTTCATATATCCTATCTGAAAGAGCGATTTTTTTGGCTCCACATGTAGTTTCCGTTTGAAAAATTTAGGGTCTGGAATCACCTTTTAGGTCCCGATTTGTCGTCAAAACGACCAAAAACCCCCTCAAAAAAAATGGCGGGAAGTGCGCACGCGCGCGCGCACGCGCAAAAAAGGGGGTTTTTTGGTCGTTTTGACGACAAATCGGGACCTAAAAGGTGATTCCAGACCCTAAATTTTTCAAACGGAAACTACATGTTGAGCCAAAAAAATCGCTCTTTCAGATAGGATATATGAAAATGGGTGATTATTTTTTTTGAGCGTGGTAAAGCCCAATTTTGTGACGCCAAAATTCAAATACTTGCAAAAAAAAATACTTGCAGTTGTTTTTTTAAAAATTTGAGTATGCTGTCGTATTCCCTGTCTTCTGAAACCCCCGTAAACAAATTTTCAGATTTTTTGCTTAGAAACGAAGCGCGCGCCATTCTTTTTTGGGGAGAACTATGAAAACACATCTGAAGCCAAATCTCCAGAATCCGATTTTTTAAAAATCTAATATTGCGGTTATAGACTGCCCTTAGGGTCTTCTACAACTTAGACTCAAAACATTTGAAAGTGTAAAATTTGAGGGGTCGGGCTTTTCCCCTTATAGGAAAATCGGCTCGCAGACTGTCTATTAAAAAATTTGTTTGAAGACTTGACCAAACGCGAACAGTTTTGACCGTGTTCGCTTTTTTTATCGATCTCACGGATTTTTTTATCGATTGTGCAAAAATTTGTTCCCTCAAGTAGAAAAATGAAAAACTGGGTGATTACCTCCATTTTATCCCAATTTTTGTTCATTTTTCGGTTCAGAAAATTTCACTTTCTTCGCGAACGAACAAATAAATTTAAGAAAAATTTGTACGCGTACAAACAGAAAAAATCAATTTTGTTCTCGAACGAACAAGAACATTCGCCCAACTTTGGTTACTATTTTTTTAGAAAAAGGATGACCTCAAACGCGATCTTCCCGATTTCGGAGATTCAGGATCATCGGCAAAGAAAATCAAGCTGGAGGGAGAATCCAGCAGTTGGGCGCTGCCGAATCGTGCGAATTCCCCGAATCGGCCGAATTTCAACGCTCCCACCGTAACCGATCTCGAGGCGGACGCGCACCTGATCGAACGCGTTCGTCACCAGCTTCTCCGCAAGCCACACACGACCAAGGATCTGCTCAACATCATGCGTCCCCAGTTTCCGGGAGTCAGTAAGCAAGAACTCGTTCAGAAGCTCGCGGATGTACTCCGGAAGCTCAAGGCCAAGCAGGAACGACGCCCCGGTGAAAAAAAGGGATTACTTTACTTTTCTTTGGATCCCAAGGTTGGTTTTTGTTTATTTTCAAGTGAATATTAAAAAAAGAATTTGTGTTTTATTTAAAAAAAATTGTTTTTTTAGGTTGGCAACAATTAAGATGAAAGCGGCATTCGTTCATCTTATGCGCAAACTTCTTCGTCTGCCTTCTTCGAACTGAAATTTTTGAATTTGTTTGTTTCAAATGTTGTCGTGGATCAATAAATCTTTTTTTTAAGGAAGATCGTTTTTTTTGGAATGACAAAAAAATCGTTCAAAAAAATGTTTTTAAACATAAATTTATAAATTTTTGGTTGCAATTTTGATGAGTTCGGATTACAAAAAATCGTTAACCAAGAGTGTTTTTCTTCTGGTTGTGCCATTTTTTAATTCCGAATAATCTGACTTCCAACAGGTTTTACGTTTTTCATTTGTTGGTCTCGAAGTAGGTTTACGTTTCTTCTGAAGTTGATCAAAACAGGACCCCTTTTCCGGCGATGCTTATCATCAAACCCGTATCATTTGTCGTCGAATTATCATCTCGGATGCAGCAAAAGCCCTTTATAATAAAAAAAATGCATATCAACAATAAATATAATAAATAAAGGGAACAAGAATGAATCAAAAAGCAGTATCACAGTTGAAAATAGGCTCATGGCCGGGGATGACGTAGGGCAGAAAACTGTTGGTCTCCGGCAGTCTGAGTTTTTCGGTCTTGATCAACTTGTTGACTTCACTATTGAAAATGTTTCTGACGACAAAAGACCACATATCGTGTTCTGAGTCGCCCGTGTCGACAATGACCATCGAGAAATAATCGACAAGGAAATAAAACGCATCCTCCGCTTCGGAGTTCAGATGTCGCTTCTTCAAAATCACATTCCTGTTGTTCAATGCTTTGCAAAACACGCTAGGCCTAGCAGGTAGGTGTGCAGTACGAATGACGTCCATGTCGAAGAGATAGCAACTAATCGCGTACACGAACGACCGGATATCGATTTGGATGAGGGCCTTGATGCAGGGGGTGCGGAGATAATTGACTGCGAAAATCATGTTCAATCTAAAAAACGAAATATGCATGTTAACACCAAATAAATTTGAGCAAAAACTCACTTTTTAGCAATAGGAGGCAGCGTGGCGTGACTCCATTTGGCCTCGAACATCTTGAGCAGTTTTTTGTAGCTCAGGGTATTAATTGCGACGTAGCTGCCATCAAGAGTCTCCACCTGCAGTCGTGTCTTGCGAGGCAGAGAGTATAACATTTTTCCGCATTTAGAGTTTGCAGAAGCCAGCGGTATCGGAGCACATTGACGCCCGATTACTCGCCTGACAGATCGCCGACTGCAGGACAAGTCTGCCGATTCATTTTCATCCTGATTCGAGGCAGGGGAAATGAAGCTCGGTGTAGAAGATCGAGGGCGCTTCTTCGCCGGCGGTTCTGAGTTTTCTTTCTCGGGAAACAACAGTTCCAGGATTTCCGGTGTGTCGGAAGTCTGGGTGCAAGGTGACACGCTCTCGCTCTTGATGTCGATCTCAGACGTGGAAGAATTCTGGACAAAAGATTTCTGAATCTCGCCGACGACGTCGTTTTTGATGGTTTCCCTGAGTTTCGCAAATTCATCCATGATTTCTTGATGAGTGGAATGGGGCGCCGGAGCCGGAGTGTCACAGCGGTTGTGGAAATTGATGTCGGTAATTTCAATGACTTCTGCAACGACCAACCGACCGTCGAACAGGTACCGACACATGTCGCCAACCACGATGTCGTCAGGTGTCCTCGCCCGGTGAACATTGGGGTCTGCGGAAGTCGTATTCTTCTCGCTGCCGTCGTCGAAACGCAGTCGAATGATCTTCATTTCTGAAAAACAAATAAAATTTGAGCTGGAGGTATGAAAAAAACGAAACGCTTATGAACGATATTTTACATAAAACAATTTTTTTACGCTCGACAACGGAGTCTAAAAATGAAAACATACATAACGTCTGGGTTAATGTTTAGTAAAAAAAAACATTGTCCAGACAACGGACCGAGCTAACACTTTTCCGGTACTATCTACAATGACGCGCGCGCGCGCGCCGACTTTTGCAGTCGTATGTATAGGAGTGGCCAAAATCAAGCAGTAGTCTATGCTCGGATGCGACTCCGCATCGTTCGAATGCTGGTTCAGTGCGGGGGTGCGAAAGGTTCCCAGACCCCGCGGCTTCTCCGCCGAGCGCCGCGGCTCGTTGTCCGCAGCGGCACGGCATTTATGTACATGCTGCTGAGTGTGAGTGAGTCATTCATCGTACCTATTATGTAGGACGCAGGCATGAAAAAACGGCCCAACCCAGCCCGGGCTTGGGCATTGCGACGGTTGGTTGATATTTTGTGGACGGAAAATGGTTGAACTCAATCGTACTATAAAAATATTTTGTACTGCATGTTTTTGACAGTTTTTTGAAACCTAAATTCTGACATTACGTTTTTTTGGCATAAAAGCAAACAAAATAAAAAATACAAATTCACAATATATAATAAATAAAAGAAATCAAAATCAAAAAGAAGTGTTGCAGTTGAAAATAGGTCGATGACCTGCAATCAGGGTGGCGAAACTCCCATGGGAATTAGAAATAAGGGAATTATCCCATGGGATTCCCATGGGAGTCCCCGGGGGTATTTTTTGGTACATTTAAAAAAGTACATGTTCATACAAAAAAGATATCCAAAAACACACTTATTTTATTAATGTATTAAAATTAACAATGAAAATAAAATCATTTCCCTAATTTGAAAGAAAAAAGCACGCTCCTGCGTAAAATAACGGTGATATTTTAGGCGGGATCGTGCATTTTCAAAATTCCGTGGGGAATTTTCCCGTGATAGATGGGAATCCCGGGATAATTCCCGGGATATTTCCCATGGGACTCCCATGGGAATCCCCTCTTCGCCACCCTGCCTGGAATGACGTGACGCAGAAAGAAGTTACAGTCGCGTCGAATGCGGTGGGAGTCTCCAACACATTGGATGAAGTTGTTTCTGACGACTGCGTGCCACAAAGCGTGTCCTTCGTCGTCTGGGTTAACGAGGATGGTCGAAAAATAGTCGACGAGGAAATAAAAGGCATCCTGCGCTTCGGAGTTGAGACATCGCAATTTGTTATTCTTCGGTAAGTTATGTGGATTTCGGAACACGCCAGGCTTGTGTGGAAGAAACGCGGCAAGAAGGACGTCCATGTCAAAGAGGTAGCAGGCGATGGGGTACATGAACGACCGGGCATGGCTTTTGTAGAAGGCATCGAGGCAGGGTTTGCGGAGGTGATGGACTGCGAGTTGCATGTTCAGTCTGAAAAAATGAGAGTAAAACACAAAAAAAAATATTTAAAAAAAAACTCACTTGGCAGCAATCGGAGGCAGTTCGGCATTTATCCACTTCGCTCCAAAAGTTTTGTCCAGATCATCGTAATGCATGGTATTGACGGGCACGTAAATGCCGTTGAGGGTCTTCACCCGCAGAATTGCGTCACGCGGAAAAACGCCGGTGAGCCTAGCGTGTTTAAAGATATTTCCCGGAGGATCAATCGCGCATCTGCCGACCGATTGCAGCCTAAAAATGTTTTCAACTGGCTGATAACTTTCCTCTGAGTTGACGGAAATCGGAGGAGTAGATTGTCGACGATGTTTATTCGGCGCAGGCTCTGGGGTATTGTCCAGGATTTCAGGTGTGGGACAGCGCTGGACGGAAGACGCCACTTCCCTACACTCGCTTCGGACATTTGACGCAAAATGGGTCTGGAAAACAGATGACAACTTTTGAAATTCGGTCGCTAGTTCATTTTTGATGTCAGCTCGGATTTTGGCCAGTTGATCGTTGAATTCTTGCCGAGTGACATCGGACGACGCCGTGCCATCGATCATGTCAATTTCGGTGACGTCAAGGACTTCTGCAACGACCAATCGACCGTCGACTGAGTAGCGGCAGAGGTCGCCGGCGACGAGGCCGTCAGAAGTTCTCACGCATTGAAGATTCGGATCCGATGCATTCACGCGTTTTTCGCTCCCGTCGTTGAAGCGAAGTTGAACGATTTTCATACCTAAAAATATCCATGAAAAATGAGCGAAACGGAAAAAAACGCGAAATATACACGTAAACCCCCAAAAAAACACGGCAATTCTTCACGAAACTTATTCGATCAATTCTTCACGAAACTTGTTCTGGCAAGAAAAAAATTATTGTAACAATCGCTGTGAAACGCCAAATAACAAAATGCGCACGCTGCAATGAAAAGTGCCTGCAGAAAAAGAAAAAGAATGAAAAAGAACGTAAAATAATTCATGAACTTATTATTTTACGTTCATCAACGAAATAGTTCCATTTTTCAAATGAACTTGTCGGCGTTTATATTTTTTGGGTTTCACAGCGATTTCTACAAAACTTTTTTGGTTGGTCTCGTGGTAAACTGCCCGTGTTTTTTATATTATCCGACTCAAAAATTCGCCTCGAACACGTTTTATTATCGATTTTGATACTCCTTGTTGTCAATTTTTATGCTCGTGTCATTATAAAAAATTCAAATTACGAAAAACTGAAAAAATATATAAAAATGATCAAAATTAAAACGTGTGCCGTAAGCAGAGATTGTAATCAAAAAGCAGTATGGGTATTGAAAATAGTCTGATGACCAGGGATGACGTGAAGCAGAAAGGAGTTTTCATGTGCCATGCCATCGCCTACGCGTCTTCGTTTTGCCTGCTTCAGATTTTCGTTGACAGAATGATTGAAGCAGTTTCTTACGACGGAATGCCATATTGCGTGGATTTTTTCTTCGACGAGGATCGTCGAAAAATAGTCGACGAGAAAGAAGAAAGCTTCGGTCGCTTCCAGGTTGATATCACGTTTGTGGGGATTCCGATTTCCGCGGCTATGTTTCATCCCGTCAGACCTGTGTGGAAGAAATGCGGTACGAAGGACGTCCAAGTCGAAGAGGTAGCAACTGATGGCGTACATGAACAACCGGGGATTGGTCTCCTTGAAGGAGTTTATGCAGGGTGTGAGGAGGTGACGGACAGCGAGTTGCATGTTCAGTCTGAAAAAGAAATGGAAAAACAACAAAAATCAAGAAAAAGAGTAAAAAAACCAACTTTTCAGCAATCGGGGGCAATTTGACGCGTTTCCACTTCGCTTCGAAAGCCTCGACCAAATAACCGTAATGCAAGGTCCTGAGAGGCAAGTAGCTGCCATCGGGAGTCTCGACCAGAACCTGTGTATCAGAAGGAAAACACACACTGGTACGGCACTGATTCTGGTGATAGCTTTCATCCGAGGCAACGGAGATCGGAGTAGACAAACGACGAGAACGCTTTTCCACGCGACGCGGTCGCCAGTTTTCGGAATTCTCGGGAACCAATTCCAGGATATCTGTCGTGGGCTCACGTGTATCGCAATGCTGGACGAAAGACGACTCGTCCTGATGACCTTCGCTCCGGACGCCCAAAGTGTTGAAATTCTGGAAAACAGTCGATAACTTTTGAATTTCGTTCACGACTTCATTTTTGATAGTTTCTTTGATTTTCTGAAGTTCATCCAGCAATTGTTGCTCAAAAGAACTGGGAGTTGAAAGGTCGATGGCCGTTGGTTCGACCTTGATATCGGCGACGTCGAGAACTTCGGCGGTGATCAATCGACCGTCGATTGGGTAACGGCAGAGGTCGCCAACGATGAGATCATCGGAAGTTCTCACACAGCGAATGTCGGGGTCTGAAGCATTCACCGTTTTTTCGATCCCGTCATCGAAGTGAAGTCGAACGATCTTCATACCTTAAAAAAATCATGAAAATTGAGCAAAAATGGCAAAAACGAGCACCACAAAAAACGCGTCATCATTTTTACACAAAAACAAAAACGCGTCATCATTTTTTATCGTAAAAATCGATTGGTTAGATTTTCCTTTTTTTCAGAAATGAAGATCCTGAGTCATTGCACGAATCTCGTCAAAACGAAATGGAAAACTGTCAAATTGTCTCCTAATTTTTTTCGCTGCGAGACCATACTCCCACTTTAGTCAAATTGCCTCGTTTTTACCTTCTTTTTTTCTGTTTCGATCACGTGTTTTTTTGTTTCCCATAATTGTTTACTGTGTTTTTCTCACTTGCAAAGTTATAAAATTCTCCTTGAAACTATCAATTTCGCTGGTGTAATTTTTTTGAAACATTTTTGTGTTTTTGTTCATTTTTTTTTGCTTTTTAGGCATGAAAGTCTTTAGACTTCGGTTCGACGACGGGAGCGAACGACTCACAAATTCTTCTGACCCCGATTTCCATCGTCCGAGAATTTCTGATGACATCGTTGTTGGCGACTTTTGCGCGTACTCAACCGAGGGCGGATTGGTCATCGCTGAAGTCGTTGACGTCGACGACGTTGACGTCATGGATGGAGAATCGCTTCATTTCACCCACCAGGAAGTCGTGAATGACGTTTCCAACGAAGATGACGTCGTTCGCGAGATTCAGAGGATGTTGCCTTTTCCCAAGCCTTCTGACATCTCGGAATTATCACCCAAGCCGTCTACCGTAAACCAGGGTGAAAATGAATCGCTGGATGAGTGCTACGGTCAGCGATCGGTCAGCCGAGTTGATTTGCAACGCCCGGTCGAAGGAACTCTGCCTCCTGATGCACAGATCCGGGTGGAGACTCCTGATGGCCGGTACGTGCCACACGGAACCCTGCGTTACAATGAGCTGGTCGAGGCTTTCGAAGCGAAGTGGAAACACGTCAAATTACCTCCGATTGCTAAAAAGTGAGTTTTTTTGGTTTTTCATGGATGAACACCGTTTTTTTTGTTCGCGAGCAGACATGAACAGTTTTTAAATTTTATTCGAAAAAATTTGCCGAATACGAAAATTTTTGACAAACGATTAACGATTTTTTTACCTAAATAAAAGTTGATGAATGAATATTTGTTTGCCATTTTTTTTATCAAATGACATAAATTTTAACATCATTACTGCAATTTTACCCCAATTTTTATTCGTTTTACCTGTTCAAAATTTTTGTTTTGTTTGCGAACGAACGAATGTTCACCCGTCCCTATTTTTACGGGTTGAACCCTTTTTTTTCAGATTGAACATGCCCCTCGCAGTCCAGAACCTCCGCAAACCCTGTATCAGAGCTTTCTACGGAACCTGCGCTGCCATGTTCGTACAACCCATCTGCAGCTATCTCTTCGACAAGGACGTCATGCGTGTCGCATTCCTCCCCGGCGAACGTAACCCTTACAACAAGGTAATTCGCAAGCCGGTAAACAAAAACAAACGGTACCTTAACTCTGAAGCGACAAAAGCTTTCGTCTTCCTGGTCGACTACTTTTCAAGCATCCTCATCGATCCCCGCGATCCAGAACACGAATTGTGGAACGCAGTCGTCAGAAACAGCTTTAACAAGCGTGTAACTGAGGTGATCAGGAGGGAAAGACGCGGGTTGAATCCATGGGCTAACATCTTCCCAGGTCATCAGCCGGTTTTTAACTGTCATAATGCTTTTTGATTACTGCAGAATAATAATTTTTGTTGATCCTGCGATCAAATTTCGATCAGTTTACTGTAAGAAACATAAAAAAAATGATTTTCCCGGAAAACTTTTCAAAAAATATGTGAATTGTGTTTTTCGCTTCGAGACCAGGGGCTCAAAAATTTGGGCCTAATCATATCACGATGGTATCATTCATTTTTTAAATTTGTCAGTTATCAAATACTGTTGGTGTATAGTGATGCTATTACGGTACTAGAAAACAGGTAATACTTTACTTTACTTTACTTTATTACTCTTACTCGTGCATAATTACTCATTACAAAATTAACTTTACTTTACTTTATTACTCTTACTCGTGCATAATTACTCATTACAAAATTAAAGAGAAAACAGGTAATACTGCTTCGGTAAACGTACAGCGCTGACTGACCCAATTAGTCAATCGACAATCTATCGACCTGACGATTGCATGCGCTCCCCTTTCCTTTTGTTCATCAAGCATATCTGTGCCAAAATCTCCAACAGCTTATTTGTTGGTCAAAGACGCACGTATTTCGTGCTATGTATGTATGCGATTGCGCATGACATCCATCACATCCATCGTGAAAAACAAAAGGCGTGGTCTTGTGTTGCAAAAGCACAAAATTTCTGTACACAAAATACAATACCTTGATCAAGGTCAAACCTTGACGATGGCTTTGCGCGCAAGTTTGTGCGTCGTTCAAGGAGCCCGTGCCGTTTTGAGATACTAGATGCAAAGTTATTTTGTGGCGCGCACAGAAAGCGCCGGTGTTCGTGGTTTTTGTCGCGCTCTTTCCTACTTTTTCAATACTGTTGAGCGTTCGGGCTCAAGCCGTGTCGATGAATAATTTGCCTATATAGTCTACGGATGTTGAATTCATTAACGTTTTTGACGTGCTTCTGGGGTGTTTTGTTTCAACCACTCAACATTTATAGGTTTTGTTTTACAATTGTTATCACGTCTCCTTATCCAAATTCCTCAACGATGAGCTCAAAATCCTTCTCCATCAACTGGGACAACATGGATCAGCTCGTCAAGAGCAACGTTCTTACTGGTGTCGGCTGGTCTTCATTGTATACCATCAACCAGCATAATCCCGGCCTCGTTTCCGCTGTCTGCGGGACGCCCACCCTAGTCGTTGACATTCGACCGCCCATGGACGACGTTGACGAATTAAAGAAGGTGAACCCGGTCATGGTGAGGTACGCCCCGGGCTATGAACCTAGGGCCCCGTTCAATACATACATCACGCACATGAAGCATTTCCGGCCTACCCGAGTGGAGCTAACGATGGTCCGCTTTTCCTTGGAGCAGCTTCAGAGTATTCTCGAGTTGGGTGCGCACGACGTCAAGATTTACGACTGCGAGCTCACTTCGATGCACACTTCTCTGAGCGACATCGTGCATGTCTTCAAAAAGATTAGGAATCTCTAGTAAGCTATACTTTTTGATTCAACGAAAATTTTAAAAAATTTTAGCATTGGCTTCCACAAACTCCTAACCACGAGCTCCGACGTTGTCGCCCTGGCCAATCAGCTCATGGCCAATCCTTACCCCGAGAAAATGTTTGTCGAGCTCAGTAACGTGCTGCCATGGCAGCAAAACGCTGTTCCACCCGAAGTCCTCGTAAGTCATTTTTTCGCAATTTCTGAAAAATATATACATGTTTTTTTGCAGAACAACGACAATATGAGCATTTCCTTTATTCCACGTCGGCGTTATTATAACCAGGAAGGTATTCTAGTTTGACTTTTTTGTACCACTCGCTTCGCTCCCGCTTCTTATTTTTTTCCTTTTCCCCCCTCGCTCCGCTTAGTTTTTTTTTGTTTTGTGTGTGTCGTTATACAAAATTGCCACATTTTTATCAGAGATCGGGAACGTTATCTGATTTCCAGTTTGTGTACGAATAGAAAAAAACAGGGATAATTGATTGATTGACCGCCTTACTTGCCGTAGGGGATGATAATTTGCTCCTGCGCCTGGTTGTCAGTGCCGGCGGCAGTGGCACCACCAACAGTCGTTGGCACAACCTTCGGGAACGGATTCTGCTGGAT
This sequence comes from Turbatrix aceti, assembly GCA_963969345.1. Lineage (NCBI taxonomy): Eukaryota > Metazoa > Nematoda > Chromadorea > Rhabditida > Panagrolaimidae > Turbatrix > Turbatrix aceti. The sequence continues at coordinate 2,869,814 of OZ017768.1, forward strand.
GTACGACTGCGGAAGCGCATTGGAGTCCACCTTGCCGGTCGGCGTCAGGTAATCCTTGCAGCAGATTTCAGTACACCGTTCGAGACTCTTGAAATTGTTGAGTGTGCCATCGCAGCCTCCGTAGTTGTACGGCACGCAGGTGTCACTCAGGGGATGGTAGCCGTAGCGGGTCTCGTTGCCATGGCATGGTCCAGGGTCCCGGGGCTGGAGGCAGAAGTCAGCCGGGTCTTCACAGCAGATGCTCACGCTGAACTCGGCGGACATGTGGCAGAGGAAGCCGGCAGGACAGCCGTGGTTGATGCCGCAGGGTACGGGACGGGCGGCCTTTGTATCGACGAGGGGCAGGCCGTGGGGACAGTATGACCTGTACTCCGGGCACTTCTCCTCGCACGATTGGCGGTTGACAAAGTTGTTCTCGTTACCCTTTGTGCCGGTGTAGACGAAGCGCTTGCACTTGTTCGCGCCGACGTCAAAGTACCATCTTGGAAGCTGATCGGGGCCGACGCCCTGGTTTAGAGGTTGGTCGCAGGGATCCGAGACTGAAATGTGTCCTTGTAACTCATTTTGGACGAAAGTATCGGTCCCAGAACGAAAAAAAATCAAAAAATTTGTTCTTGATACGAAAAAAATCGGTCCTAACACGAAAAAAATTGACAATTGATTCCCGACACGAAAACAGTCATCAACTTCCATCACGAAAACTCAAATTTGTAGATTTCGTGTCATAACCGATCCATTTTCCCAGAAGCTTCCTCACTTTCTTGTGAAGAAGACTTGGCCAAAATGCCCGACTTGGGACAACAGATGGTCGTCAGCCTTCCCGCTCCGACGTGGCAGTAGTGGGTGCGCGGGCAGACGGATTCGTCGTCGGCGCACTGCTGGCGCTCGCCGGTAGATTCATCGAGAAGCGGATCACCGAAGAGGCATGGGTTCATCTCTGCAATACACCTCCCCGAGAGGCCGTTAATAATTATAATCCGTGTTTATTGCACCAAGTGTATCCAGATCATGTGTGTGATTGTGTGACGACGTGCAAATCGTGAAGGAAGGTGGTGGTGGTGGTAAAAAAAAAGAAGGGCACAGAGAGAGGCAGAGTGAACAGAACAGAACAGAATGAATGAATGTGCGTGTGTGCAATATTTATAACATCGCTTACGAACCATGGCACTGCTCCTGGCACATTTCGCGGGAGAGGAAATTGTTGGCGTTGCCCTTCATGCCGCTGTACTTGAATTTACGGCACGTCTGGGTGCTGCCGTCAAAGTGCCAGCGCTCGAGGCTCTCGCTGCCGTGGCCGCGATCGACGATGAGGTCACAGGGTCGACGGGCTGAAAGATGACGTATGTATGCATAATCCTGTTCTGATGACCAAAGACCAGGTGAAACCCCTTTTACGTTCCTTTTGCGCGACCAAAACCGCACATTGGATCATTTTTGTGCGACCCCAAACGTGCACCGCCTTCTCTCCACCACCATCGCCGCCTCCACCGTAATCCGTTTATTAAACTTTCGCATGCACCGAATAGTTTAATTCAAAGCGGGAGGTAGGTAGGCGAGGTGGAGGAGAAGGTCAGTGAGCAAGAAGTGAGGGTTATTCGTGTCCAAGTACAGCATCAAGATAGTCAGCAAGTGCAATCAAAAAAGCCTCGAACTCACTTCCCGGACAGCAGTTTGTAGTCTCAGGTGCGCTGCCGACGTGGCAGAAGTAGCCAGAAGGACAGGTGTCCGAGCCACCGCAGATGATCGGTTCATTCTTCTTGCTGAGCAGGGGTTCACCGTGTTGACATGGGTTTGGGAACACTAAAAGGGGCTCTTCAAAGTTTACATCACTCAGATTTCCTGATATTTACCTGGACAAACAGCCTCGCAGTCCTCAACCGACAAGAAGTTGTTCGCATTTCCCTTCGCGCCATGATAAGTAAATTCCCGACAACGACGGGTCTCCTTGTCGTAGTAGAACCTGCTGAGTCGGCTGTTTCCGATGCCAGAAGCCGGCTTATGACCACACGGATCACCGTTCTTCGGGCAACAGACGTTGTCGGCATCTTCCGTGCCGATGTGACAGAAGTGAGTGCCAGGACAGCGCTCGTTGGGGTTGCAGACCTTGGGTTGGCCGCCCTTGTTCAGCAGCGGGTGTCCGCCTCCGCAAGGGTTGCTGTACGACGGGCACGTCTCCTGGCAATCCTGGATCGTGAGGAAGTTGTTCTGGTTTCCGCCCTGGCCTCGGTAGATGAAGGATGCACAGCGCTTTGCTGACACGTCAAAGAAGTACCGGGTTGACTTCATGCCACCTGTTCCACTGATCTTCGGCAGGGTACATGGATTTGGCACTGTCGCGCAGCAGACTGTGGTCTCGACTGTATCACCTACGTGGCACCAGTGCGTGGTTGGGCAGGGCGAGACTGGACTGCAGGTGCGCGGAACACCGGCTGGGTCGAGGAGCATTTCAACATTAGAACATGGGTTTACGCATTCGCCTAAAGGTATCACAGGTATGCATCACGCCTGAAGAATTAAAAATAGCCTACTCTTACAGGTAGCCTCGCAGGCGTCCCTGGAGATAAAGTTGTTCTGATTTCCCTTGGCGCCCTTGTAGATGAAGCTCTTGCACTGCTTGTTGCACGACTTATCATTCGGATCCGCGTACCACCTGGTGAGGGATTCATTTCCAACACCGACCTCAACCGGCAGCTGGCAGGGTGTCGTGACGGCACCGGGGCAGCAAGCTGTAGTGTCCTTGGTGGATCCGATGTGGCACCATTCGCCCTTGTCACAGGTGTTAGAGGTGACTGAGCACTCCTTGTGTGGTCCGTAGTCAAAGAGCGGGGGACAGGGGTTAGACCATTCTGAAACCAACTCCATAGCAGCTTCTGGAGCGAAAACAGGTGACCCACTCATGCAGACGCGCTTGCACTCGTTGTACGACAGGTAGTTGTTCTCATTGCCCTTCGCGCCCTTGTAGACGAATTCGATGCAGCGACGGGCGACGCTGTTGTAGTAGAAGCGCTTGAGAGATGCCCTGCCGTGGCCGACGTTGACCGGAAGCGTGCAGTAGTCTTCGACTGAAATTCAAAATTGTTTTGAACCCCAATAATTACATTCACTCACTTCCACTCTTCTGGCAACACGCCGTGGCAGCAGCCGTGTCTCCAACATGACAGTAGTGATCCGACGGGCACTGATTGCCCCCGCTGAAGCCACAGGGCACTTTCTTCCCGCTGGGATCCCGAAGAGGCTTTCCGTGCCGACACGGGTTTTCATGGTCAACAACGGGTTTCTCGTGTTCGCAGGCCTCAGCGCAGGCGACCTGGGACACAAAGTTGTTAGCATTGCCCCGGGTACCCTTGTATAGGAACCGCTTGCACTGCTTGGTCGCAACGTCGTAGTACCAGCGCGGAACGAGATCCCTGCCTTCACCGGAATGCCGGATAAGGTTGCATCGCTTGCCCCAGTTGTTTGTCGGGCAGCACGTCGTCGTGGCGTACGTCGTGCCGGTATGGCACCAGTACTCCTCCGGGCATCCGCCGTTGGGCAGTACGACGTGGTTGCACGAGACTGGCGTGTCAAACGAGTTCATCAGGGGCTGACCGTACGGACAGGGATTAAGGTAGTCAGGTTCACCCTTTCTCCTTCCGGGTCGGAGAAAAAAAGTCGTCGTTGACTCATTCAGCTGGGGTGTTGTCCGGGTCTGAGGGGTCGTCGTGTCACCCTGGAGCTCGGTATACGGTGGGGGAGTTGGAAGGGTTGATGTTGAGCCGTTGTTGGCTGTGCGTTCACCGATCTCCTTGCTCCTGATCAAAGTGGACGACACTTCTGGCGACGACGGTGTGCTGGTGACTGCTTCAGTCGACGTCAAAATTGAAGTTGAAGTCGACGCCAAAGCAGAAGTCGTGGTTAAAACTACAGTGGACGGTTCAGAAGTCGGTGAGGTGGACGTCACCTGTTCAGGTGTCGTAGTGCCAACTGGGGACTCAGTGACGGGCAGCGTGATAGAAGGAGTGGTTGAGGGAATGTAAGTGTGCGTTACGATACGAATGTTCGGATGGGGTCCGTTGGGAGTGAAGATCTGGACTCCCGGGATGCCGGGAACGACATTGCCATTGGGCAGGATGTTACGGTTGGGTTGGCCGTTGTTGTTGTTGCCTAAAAGATCCGACAACTTCACGTACCGTAACTTGGGGCTACTTTTTAACAGCATGGATGAAAATACCGTAACCGGTAATATCGTAACAGGTGCAACATCAAATTGCTACTCACCTCGGCATTTCAGACAATTATTCTGAATCTGCGGAGCAGGCGCTGGAACAGGATTGGGCCTCAGATTCCATCTATACCGATTCTGATTACACATGTTTGTAGGACAGTTGGTGCGAACAGGGTAGAAGTTGTTCCTGATCGGCTGTTGATAAGGCATGGGCTGTTGTTGCTGAGGCACAACAAAGCCGTAGGTGGCAGCGAAGAGCCAAGCACAGAGGCCAAGGCCAAAGCAGAAACCGCTGCTGGCAGCCATGGCGAAGAGAGCTAGGTGACTGGCGTGAGTGAGTGACCTCGCGAGTTGAGTAAGTTGCGTAAGGCTGCGTCAGACTGACCAAACGGGTGCTTTACCCACCTTTGAGGCGTCCGAGGCGTGATGGGTGTCGGTCGACGGTGGACGGGATGAGGAATTCCTCGAGCACAAGCAGGGAGGGGAGATTAGGACTTAGAAGTTAATCCCCGTGGATCGCGTCGTCGGTGCATCAGGATGTGAACGGCCAGGTACGGATCGGTCAGCCAGTCCAATGTTTACCCTCGGCTAGGCAAGCAGACGTTGGTTGGATGAAGGGCAGCACTTTCGCCTCTCGACAAAGTGTGTATCCACTCGCTTTCACTTTGGGTCAGCGACACAAAAAAAAACAACAAAATGTGCTTGGTTCCGTAGACAAAGAAGCAAGCAAGCCTCAACACGAACAACAAATACCTGCGCAAGTGCTGCGCGGACAAGTGGATACACGTCGGCTCGCGTCCCGGGCCCCATTGACCGGGATCAGCGAAATTTGTCAACTTTGTCCACAAAAGATGGTTAAAAAAACTGACTAAACTCTCGCGCATTCCTTTTCCTGCGTGATCCCGCTCACTTTACTTATTTTTTATCCGTTGATCGCTCGCTCGGTGTAACGTAACGCCACCTGTTTGGTTCGTCATTTTACCCGCAAAAGAGTTCAAAAAAGTGGCACATGAGAAGAATGAAAAGAAAGGACTTTGACGACAAAAAAGTCCATTGTTTGCAAAAGTTCAAAAGTTGTCAGGGCTTAATTTTCTCGTAGTGAAACTGTTGATCGACGAATTTCACTTTTTGGGCTGATACGTCATCGGTTGTTGAAGTATCGTTCGTCACCCTTTTCCAGAGGGCTTCGAATTCGGTTTTTACGAAATTGTAAAACTCCTTTTCCATCTGATAGATGGGCTCGGCCTGGATTTTTCGCATCGTCTCAGCAGACGGCGGAATTTTTTTGTTTGTGTACCGAAGATGGGATCGATTATCTGAAAAAAACCCTAACTACTGTAAAAATCCAGTCAAGACCAAAAGACAAATCCCACCGTCAAGAGCCAAAAAGTGATCGTAAGCCCCTCTGAAAAACCGAGGCACGAGTCGCTCTAGGACAGAGATGAGGTCAGAAAGTCGATCGTTGAGTCCGACGACCAGGTAGTGATTGACGAGGTTGAACTTTGCCTGATCGAGAGCTTGTTGGTTTCCGGGTTCTCTAAAATTTAAATTCGAGGCTGGAAACTATTGGACATGAAAACAAACGAGCAAAAAGTAGCTGTGCCACAAAAGTAGGGAATCTGGAGCCAGAAGAGCTTCGGATCGCAGTCTTTGCCACGGGAAGCCACGCACTCGTCGAAGGTCTCGTTGTGGCCCGCTTTGGAGCGTTTGAGACCGACCCGGTAGTTGTCACCGTAGCGCAGGAAGTAGTAGTAGGACAGGACACGTTCGAGGGGTTCTCGTACGAGATTTATGTAGATCGGGTTCGGGTAGCCGTACCTGAATTTTTTTTTCGAATTTTCAAAAAAACTACTTTTTTTCATATTTGTGGTCGTTTAAAAAAATTAAATCATAATTTAAAAAAAATTGTAGGCTGACCATTTTTGGTCTGCATTTGAGCCCAAGAAAAAATTTTGATTTTTCATAAAATTTTTTTTAGAAGTTATAGAAATTTTTTTGGTCGTAAAGTTTCACTATAAAAATCATTAATCACGTTCAGGTGTTTTTAAAATTCCTAAGTCAGGCATTGAAGGCACCGATTTTCATGCCGTCAACAAAAAAAATTATAATTACGGTTTTTCTTTAAAAAAATTTCAGTCTGTTTTTTTTAGCATTTTTTTCCCCGACCGGTCGAATAAATACACGTCTTTTTGTTTTTCTCACCTCGAAAAATCAACAAAGGCAACATGCCCGTGATAGAAAGCCGGCAGCCGTTCGGTCCACTCGCTGACATTCCTCACGAATTCGCCCTGATCGATTGCGTTCATCAGGTATCTGTTTTTCGTCAAATTCAGGTGAATAGCATGAAAACCATTTGTCTTGCAAAGGTCGTAACCGATCGCATTGGTCAGCGTCGTTGATCCCGTTTTGGGGATCTAAAAAATTCCAAAAAACTTGGTGAAACCTCAGAAAACTCCAAATTTCCCACTCTATTGTAAATAACGACATGTCCACTCCTCAGCGGCTTCACAGAATCCGGTAACCCAATCTGTTGTTCAGGAATTGGTGCAGTAGACGGTGATCGTAAATCGGACAACCGAAATTCAACGTAGCAAATGCATAAAACCAGACAAGCGACATTGGCTAGTGTAAAACAGTATCTTGACATAATCTGAATCCGTCAAGTAAAATCAAAATCAACTTTGGAGCATAATAGGATCCTAACCAGGTTCTGGATTTTATAAAAACAACGGCTAACAAATTTTTTTGCAAAAAAAGCATGACACCCAGAACACTTTGCCAAGAAATTGCATCTAAAAACAGATTTGAATGAAAACGCGCGCATTTTCTGAATTTGTGAGAGTTTGTGCGCGCAACATGCGAAAGATTAGAAAACTCGCCGTCTGAAGATTTTTCAATTTTTCACATTCCGGTTTTTTTGTGTGCTTTTGACTACGACTCTTCTTCTCGGCTAATTCACCTGTAATTTTTCCAAGTGAGTTTTTTTGTTATCATAAGGCCTAGTTGGCGTCTGCCATTCGTGGCGGTATAATTTTTTTTGGGCATCTGCGCTGCGGGGTTTCTTGACCGCAGTTTTTTTTCTTTTGTGCAAAATTTGGACAGACTCGGCGGGTGCCAGTGGTTGGCACAGGGCTTTGTTGCTCCGGGCGACTTAAGGACGTATGTATGAGGTCTTGGATGGTCATTTATTTTGCAGGCACGTCTACTGACCACGAAGGATGGCGTTCAGTCACATCGACCAGTTCAAGCAACGCTTCAAGAAGCGGAAGGAAGTCACCCGCGGCAATCGAGCTGAACTCGAGGCTCAGGGATTTTCGTTGCCTGATACTTCGGGTGAGTATTTATTTAATTTAGTTTTTTTTGTGCATTTTAGGCACTTTTTTGCTATTTGGCGATGTTGTAAAATGTTTTTATTGATTGAACCCAGTTTTTTTGGCGGTGGATCCTGTTTTTCTAATTTTTTTTACCCTTTTTACACACTTTCAAAAAACCCGAAAAATTATGTCTTTTTTTGGCATTTGACGCTGTTTTAGGAATTTTTTTTATCAATTGAACTCTGTTTTTCAAAAATCTCTTTTTTTTTTTGCATTTGACGTCGTTTTTCGATTTTTTATCGATGAAACCCTGTTTTTCAACAAAATTGTTTTAGGCACCAATCCTGAAAGCGAGAACATCCTTCCGAGTGATTCGCTGCCCAAAAGTGTTCCTCCGGTGGATCCCGCGAAACTCCCGCCGATTTCCGACTCTGTCAAACGTCCGGCGACTTCTGTAACTGACCGACCACCTGTCAGCTCGGTCCAACGAGTCAGCAGACCAGCGACTTGTTCTTCAACGATCGAAGCCAAGGTCGTGCTTCTTGAATCCAAGATTGGAGGCTTGGCAGGAGGCGATCAGCGAGTCCAGACCGATCCCCGGATTCAATGTCAAAAATCCATTCCTCCAGCTGCTCAAAAACCAACTCCAGTTCAAAAGGCGGCTGACGTCCCAGTTCAAAGGCCCATCGCTCCGGAGAACCAACGAATGCCAAAATCCGTCGTCGGTCCGGTCGCTCCGCCAGCACGAGCTCCAATTTCGTCTCAAAATCGACGCCCTCGATCCGCATCCGCCCGGGAAGACGTCAACAGTCCCCGTGACCGACAGCAGCAGGCCGCTCCTCGCCAGGCCCCCGCTCCGACCCTCAACCACCGCTCGAATTCCATCCCGACCATCCACCCCCAGCAGAGACGCACGGAGACAGTCAACGGCGAGGAATACCAAATCCTCAAATTGCTGGGCCGAGGCGGCTCGAGCCAGGTCTACCAGGCTCTACGGATCTCCGACGGCCTGGTCGTCGCCATCAAGGAAGTCAGCTTTGAAGGCCAGCCGGATGTCGTCAAGCAAAGTTACAAAAACGAAGTTGCGCTGTTGAAGAGTCTCCAGGGATCGCCGCATATTATCAAGCTTTATGCTTGGTGGGTTTTTTTTGATTTTTGGTGGGCATTTATTTTTATTTATTTTTTTATTTTTCAGTGAACTGAAGGAGAAGCTGTACATCGTGCTGGAGAAGGGCGACACCGACATGGCGACTTACCTGCGGGATTCGAAGCAGTTTGATCCTCATCTGACTAAATATTACTGGAATCAGATGCTGAAGTGCGTTGAAGCGATCCACGAACGAAGTAAGTGATTTTTTTATTGGTATTGACCTTATTTTTCGATTTTTGGGCATGAAAATTTGAAAAACAAGCGTTTTTTTACCAAAAAATGATTTTTTTGTACAAATAAACAGATTTTTTTATTTTTTTTCGGACAAAACATAGATTTAGGATTTTTTTTAGATCTTTTTTTATTTTTTTAAATCGTTTTTTAAATGAAAAAAAAATTCAAAAATTATTTTTTTTATTTTTAAATGCAAAAAATATTTTCAAAATTTTTTAAAAATAAAAATTGAGTCTTTTTTTTTTGCTTTCAGACATCGTCCACTCCGATCTCAAGCCCGCGAATTTCCTGATCGTCCGAGGCTTCTGCAAGCTCATCGACTTCGGCATCGCGGCACCAATCAATATGGATCACACGTCTGCCATCCGCGAGAGCCCAACCGGCACGTACAACTACATGGCACCCGAGATGCTCAATTTCCAGAATGATGGCAACCTCCACGTATGTTTTTTTGCCTTTTGCTCGGGAATCAGCTTTATTCATGTTTGACCTGTTTTAGATCAATCTCGCCGCCGACGTCTGGTCCCTAGGCTGCATCCTTTACTACATGGTCTACCGGAAGCTCCCTTTCGAAAAGTACAACAACCTACGCAAGCTGCAGGCAATCATCAATCCGGACGTCGCTATCGAATTCCCGAAAATCGATGACGATCTTTTGTACGATGTCATCCAGCGGTGCCTAACGAGGGATCGTAAACAGCGTCCGACGGTGCAGGAGCTCCTCAGACATCCGTACCTCGAAGGCGGTGGGTTTTTTATGAACTGTGAAATTTTTTACCGTAAAAAAATCATTTTTCAGGCAACGGATCGAACTCGTCGTTACGATCGTTTTCGACGAGTGCCAGTCTCGCCCGGACGCCGTCCCGTGTCATGAATTTTGACGACCTCAGCAAGGACGTCCTCGACGAGATGGCATCTGTCGTGCAGGCCAATACTCCCCGATCCGCTGCGAAGGCTGTATTCCAGCTCGCCACGCGACTCAATCTTCAGTCCTCGCGATCGTCGGAGGAAGAAAAAACTGCTGGTTCCTGATATAATATTTTTTTTTCTGACACGCACGAATTGAGCGGTTTTCTTGTCTTTGCACTTGGATTTATTAGTGCTTTGATTTGTAAAAATGGTAAATTGAGGCTATATTCTGCAAAGGTGTCAAATCAGCTGAATTTTAAATATATGAGTTAGATAAATTTGAACTGAGCTGAACTGTGTAAATTTGATATAGAAAAACGTAAAAAATCAATTTTTTTTACTGATCGAATTATTATTTATTTATGAAAATTTCTTTCAAATGAGACCGTTTTTTACAAAAAAAACTATGAAACAGAACAAAAAACTGAGCGCAAAATTTGTGCAAAACTGATCTCATTTGAATTAATTTTCAAAAATCGGATCCATTTATATTCGAACTGTGAAAATCTGTTATTTGAACTGATATTTGATTCGACATCTCTGAAATTCAGCATTTTATGGTTGGAAAATTGATTTTATCGTAAAATATTATAACTGATCAGATAATTTTTCATCCCGCAACCGCAACCCTCCAATCCATTACGTGAGTATTCCCTGATAAGTAGTTCTCCGATACGCAGCCCGTAAATCCGGCCATTGGACGAAAAAGACGTCGGCGAGTCTGAGGTGGTAGAGAAGTTTTCCCGTGAGTGAAAGACTCGTCACGCGACACACGCTCTCGACGAATACGATCCGGCAGTCGTGAACTGTCAAATCCATGAGAAAAGCCGCGATGCAGACCGGTAAGCAGGTACCAGGCCCATTGCAGAGCACGACGTCGGGTTTCGCGACGAAAACCGCGTGACAGGCGGCGCCGAACGCGACGAGTGTCGTCCAGACCGAAGAAGCGTAACTCTGGCCGACCTCACGACTCCGTGGTATCCGGACGACGGATACCTTGTTATTGTACGCGTTTGGTGCCCACTCGGCTTCGAGCGTGTTCACCTTCTCGGCACCCATAGCGTCGGTTTCCGCGACGATGTACGTCCTTCTGGGAAAGTGGTCAGGTTCGAGGTCTTTGATGAGCGACACCATCTCCTTGGTGTGCCCGCCGGAGCCGATGACAGCGACGAGCGATAGGTTGCACTTTCCGGGCTTCCGACCGTAGCCAGGCCAGTGGGGCGCATCGGCGTGCCGTTTTGACCGGGCTGCCAGCACGAGGTACGCTGTCAGCAGCGTCGGGACTGCCAGCATCAGGAACAGCACCGCCAGTTGTGCGAGCACCATCGCGCTAAAACAATCAGTAAAAAACAAAAAAAAATGAAGTAAAACGATCAAAATAGCCTAAAAACAAACCTAAACCCCAACAAAAAATAAACATAATAAAAACCAACACCTTCTACCGTAAAAACAATTGTAACAAAGTAAGAACGTAACTTCTTCTCCTCGAAACCAGATAAGACCAATCAGTTGATCTTGGCACGAAAACCATTGCATGTCTCATTTTTCAATTTTTTTTTCAGTTATCATACGCATCCTAGGCCTTACAAATCTACAAAATGACGTAATTGTTATGAATGTCGAGCATCTGGAGCACGTCGGGTGGGAGATCTTCCTGCTGGTTTCCCTGCTCGTCGAGGTAGTCAAAAAGGGTCTCGAGACGGGAAAGAGGCTGTCGCATAACTGGCATCGACAGAATTCCCTTGGCGGTCTGCGTGAGACGGTAGTTGCATGCGAGTTCCAGTTTTCTCACCAGATGCATCGTTTTTAGGCCTCCGACGAAGAAGTCGACTGCCCGGACGACGCCCACGACCCGGAGCCTGACGCCGACCTCGCCGAGAATGTGGAAATTTCGGGAATGGACGACAGTCGATGAATAGGCGCAGGTAGCGACCAGCAGGGTTTCAAATTCCTCGAGACTGAGATCGTGGATCACGGAGAATTCTTCGTGGGTGACTTCCTGGTCGTACCAGGTGTCGAAGAGATCGCAGTCAAATTGCTTCATTCGGGTGGGATTCACGTAAAACTCGACTCCTGCACACTAAAAAATTATTATATAACATTTTTGGATACGATGGGTCAGTTAGGCTAACTTACGATAACTCTGAAGTGCCGAAAAGTGGATTTTGACCTGACATCTTCCGCCATGAGCGCCTGGTGCACATTCACCCCAAATGACACCTTGAGCGTCCCAGGATCCACCTCGATGTCCTCGATGCATTCTGGTCTCTTCCAGTGATCTTTCTCCACCTGGAAAAATACAAAATGACAAAAAAAACAACGCGGAGTACAAAAAACCCACAAATCTGACGTCGATGTTGCCGATTTTCAAAAAGTAATCCACAATGACTTCATATTTGCTCCCGGCGATCGGAGCGACGCTAGCCGTGATTCTCCAGCCCTGGGTTGGTCGCCGAACTGCCTAAATACAAATTTTAAACATAGTCCTGGACAAAAAAGCGAGACGAACCTTGACAACAATATCGAAGCAAGCTTTCTCGGCACACTCTTCAACCTCTGCGCTGGACGCGTCGTCGAGGTTGAGCTCGATGCATGCAGAAATATGAAGTCTATTGAGGACCTCCAATCGACGTGGCAACATTGCTAGCGGCTATTGGACACGTTGAAGCCAAAAAAGGTGAACCAACAGGTCTCTGTTTGTATGAAAGCGTCAGCATAAAAATTTTTCTTTGAAGAATTTTCGTGGTGAGAGGATCTTTTTTGCGGAATTTGGGTGAATAGAGTTTGCGTCTGTTTTTTTCGGGATTACGTTTGTTTTTTTATGAATGGCCTTCAATACTGTATTTTTTACGGTAGGTTTTGTTGTTTTGTTACGATACATGACGATGTGATTTGAAACATGATTATTGGTTTTTACATTAAAAAAATGTTTTTTTGATTGAAAATTACGATAATCGGCTCAGTTTTTGGAAGTTTTTATACATTCCATGAAATTGAAATCGTAATAAAAATTGCTATCTCTCCGTCCGCCGTCTACGAACGCTGCTGAGCTGCTTACTCCGTCTGGCGCTACCTGACCGGAGCTTATAGCTCAAAAAGCCGTCTTCGTCCGCATCCCGACAGTCCTGGTCCGTCGGCAGCCTTCGGCACACGAACTGGAAGCACTCAGGCTGTCATGTGTGTTTACAGCCCCCTGGAGCGGTGTCAGGGGCCGTCTTCGTCCCCAAAGGCACTCGGAGTCGCGTTGACTGACGTCTTCTGTCAACAAAGCGCACGCCATCCTCTCAAAGATGCCTCTTGGCTGCCAAAGAAGAAGAAGACAAAAAAGGAGGCGTGGTCTCTGCGAGGTGGATGGCCTACGGTAGGTATGGATGGATAGGAGGGTACATGGCGCTCTCGGCGACGCGCACCCTCCTCCGCCTACCGTTTAATCCGGCTGCCAACCCCTGTCGACTGGCTGGCACCGCGCTGCGCTTTCGAGAAACTTGCCCTGTCAGCGACGACGGCACGCCATGGAGGATAGCGCCGCGCTCATGCCTCCCACGTCGGTCAGCTACGTTCATTCGGAATTTTCAGGTGTGTACGGGCGGGGTTTTTTGTTTGCAAACCTGACAAAAAAATTTTTCAACGAACCATTTTTTTGTTTTAAAAAAATCTAAAATGTTCTAAAAAATTCTAAAAACCCAAGAAAATTACGTTTACCCTTCCAGACGACCAACAACCAGCATCCACCTCCCAGCAGCACCCCTACGTCCTCCGACTTCAGCTGTCTGGTCCAACTACCTGCTCCAGGTGCAAATTCGAGATCCAGGAAAAGTATGCGGATTTTTTGATTTTCTCCCCCAAACAAATTCGATTCAGGCATCTTCTGCGAGTGATCGACGACTTCTACCACGAGCATTGTCTGCGTTGCACGTGCTGCAACAAACTCCTCGGCTCCATGGATTCCTGCTTCGTCCGCAACGGTCAGGTCCTTTGCAAGGACGATCACCTAAAGTGAGTATTTTTTCTCACAACTCCCATTTTTCCATTTTGAAATGCATACATACATAGTTGACGTCAAATTATCTCCTGGCAAAACATCTAGATGCCTGTTGTTTGTGATTCGCGTACAAAAAGGTCGGCAGTCTGTGGACGGGAATCCCGAGATTTGACCTGGAATGTGCCATTTTCTTCGGCTTCGGAGAGGGTTGACTCGGTTTTTTTTTCTTTTTTAAATCCCCTTGGGATACGAATACGATTTTTTTGTAGGTGGAGGATTTGCTGCTACTTTTTCAAAAAAATTTTAATCCGTGCCGGTTTTTCAAATTTCGAAATTAAAATTTTAATTTCCAAAAAAATGTTTCTGTGAATTTTACCCTCTCAAGAAACCCAACTTTTGACCTCTGATAACTGAAATATCAAAAACTAAATATTTAAAATCCGAGTTCCTCTCACCCCTCGATAGGACGTCGGATTAAAATATTATGCCACTTTGTGACCGACCGCGTCAGGGATTAAAACGTGCAAAATCCTTGACTCACGCGGAAGGTGTTGCGCGGGTGGACCGGGCACCAAAGGGCTTCATGCTGCTTGTTTTCCCACGAATTGCGTACGCCTTTGTCTGGGATTACTGGGTACCTTTGCGTGACTCATTTTGCAATTTGTCGGCCGCGTAGGACGTTTGTTAAATTTCTGCGAATTGCAACAAACCAAGTCACCACTTGCGAGGAGACTCGGAAGTGGGTCCTTGAACTGCTCTGGACTACTGTAGTTTTTTTTGCTCTTCATTGCCACTGCCGGCGCCAAAAAGGCGGTTGCGTGTCGATGGTCACTTTTACCTCCCGGGCATTGTTGAAGAACAAGCAAGCTTTCGGCCACTCAACACAGCCCCCGGGCATCCCATCCCGGCGCCCGGACCCGTGCCAAAAATTGTGTATATACAGTATCCGGGTCAATAATTCATTTTTTCTGTCTGCGCAAAGACAACTTGACTTGACTGGATCTCGAGCGAGACAGTCAAGCGCGGATCATCCCGAGTTTGTTGCGTCACGAACTCGGGATCGTCGCTCGACACGGTTGGCACTTGGTGCCAACTTTGATTGACTCTTGTGACTGACTCGGGAGGACAGTAGAAAAAAGGAGGGGGGGGGGCAGTGCGGGAGATTAGCGCGGGCGAGCGTGTAATTACTGCAGCTTATTAGGAGGTTGCGGGAGCGGTTGCGCTTACTCACATCAGAGGACGACGGGACTGCGCTGTCTTTTGTTGTTGTTGTAAGAGGCTTCTTGGATTTGGATTTTTCCCGCGGGAAAAAAGGACAGGTTCATATCGGGAGCGGATCTACCGGGCTTCAAAGCGGCAGGATGGGTTGTCATCTGATTGCACCCGGCTGTCGGGATCGAGATATTGAAAATCTGTGCGCATATAAAATTATCCAATTTTTTTGAAATGTGCCAAAGTTGTTGAAAAATTTTTAACAACACAAGGAACTTTGAAAAAAACTTTGCATTCCTTTACCTGGCGTCGTGCCTAAATTTAGCGTGAATGAACACCAAAAATAATTATCGTGGGTCCGAAAGGTGCGCCCTACAGGTACGGCACCTGGGTGCCAAATGTCAAGCCAGGCACGTGGACTCATGTTTGACCTCTTATCCGGGTCAAACTACCGTAAATTTAAATATTTTCTTTTCCGAGTTTTGTATTTACTCAGATGGATGTCAGTTGTCCAGGGGAGACAGGACTCTTGTCACTCACCCCATCCAAGCACGTCTCCGGTCTCCGGCGGCAGTTTTCACTTGTCCTGAGGCGGTCGTTGGTTGGGCCGAGTCCAATCCGGCCTCGCCACAACACGAGACAAGTTGTTTGCCACGGATGATCTCCCTGTATTCATCCAAATCCTGGACGACATTCATCCCGGATGCCCTTCACCCCTCAGAAAAAGAGAGAGGTGTACTCATGCCCGGATTTTGACGCCTCTCGTCTCTTGCCGGGTTGCACAACCAACCAAGCCGACGAGCAGGCGCAGGCACAGGCAAGAAGGCGCCACTCGTAATGTGGCAATATTTGGCATGCCATCTGCCAACAACGGCCCGCTCTGAGTGTCATGCAACCGCCGTCGCGACTTGCGACTCGCGAGGCGCCAAAATGCAAATCACAAGTGCGCAAACAACAATAAACACCGATGGCACCGAGCGTAGCCAAACAAGAGGGAAAAACACTGATTTGCACTTGACAAATAAGATTTTTTGCTTTTTATGGCTTCTACGAGAGTATCATGGCCGTTTATCAGCTGGGGACCTAGAAAATATAAAAAAGCATGTTCGGCTAAAATATGCAAACAGTTTTTGTTTGTGAACGAATACAAACTTTTTTGACCGTTTTCCTGAACACAAACAAAAAAAAACTAAATTTCATCGTGAATAAACAATTTGTTTTTTAATTAAAAAATTTTAATTTTAATTTTTAAAAATTAAAATGCTTTATTTTTGATTTATTTTAAAAAATAAATTTTTTTTATTTTAAAAACTTGAAATAATAATTTTTTTATTTAAAAAAAATAAAATTTTATTTTTTTCAATTTTTAAAAATTAATTTTTAATAACTAATTTTTTTTTAATTTAAAGAAATAAAATTAATTTAAAATTTTTTTTAAATAAATTTTTTTTTAAAATTTTTTTTAAATAAAAAAAAATTAATTTTACAGTTTAAAAAAGTAAAAAATTAAAATTTGTTCACCAAAAAATTTTCAATAGCCCAATTAACGAACCCAAATTCCAGCTTCTTCTCCCCCAAATGCTCCCGCTGCCTGCAACCCCTGCAACCCAACGACTACGTCCAGCGCTCGCGGGACCACACATTCCACACGCACTGCTTCCACTGCGTGTACTGCGGCCTCCCGCTCCGGACCGGCGATCAGTACTTCTGCATCGAGGGCCAGATCGTCTGCCAGCAGGACTACGCTTACATCTGCCACCCGCCTGGCACCTCTCCGCCCGGTGGCATGGTCCCTCCTGTGCCTCTGCCGCCGCCTCCGCCTGTCAACGTGCCCGGCGTTGATGCTTCCGGCTACGGCACCCCTCCGATGGTGGCTTTCTACAACGACGTCATGGACCTGTCCTCGGCTGTGGTCGTGCCTCAGACAGGTGGTCGGAACAGGTCGTCGTCGAAGAAGCCTCCGAAGAGGCCTCGGACGATTTTGAACAGTCAACAAAGACGTGCTTTTAAAATCGCGTTCGAAAAAGGTCCGAAGCCGAGTCGAAAGGTTCGAGAACTTCTGGCCAAGGAAACTGGACTTTCCGTTCGAGTTGTCCAAGTTTGGTTCCAGAATCAGCGAGCTAAGGTAATTTTTAGTACATTTTTTTAAAAACACTAAAAAACATGAAAAACACCCCATTTTAGATCAAAAAAATCCAGAGAAAGCAGGATCAGGTCCAGACAAATTCCGTGGACTCTGATCCAAAATCCGCGGACGCGGACGACGATGCGAAGTCGACGATCTCCGGCAAGTCCCTGGATGGTTCGTCCGGCGCTCTGCTGCGGCCTCTTTCAATCGAGATGCCGATTTCAGACTCGGAATCAGAAGACGTCGACGCGGATGCGGATGTCGATTCCGGTAGGTCGTCGTCGGCGACCCTCCAGCGCCAGGAATCGGCAAACTCATTTTACTCGGGTGCCAACAACGCCTCCGAGCCTCAGCCTGCCACCGGCGATGGCGGCAAGGAACTCACGACGCCCATCGACAAGCTTTACCACCTCCACAGCACGTACTTTGCCTACGTCTAGGCAACCTACTCGCTGGCCTTTATGTACTTTTGCATTTTTGTAATTGTTCTACTGCATTTTGTTTTTGACAGTTTGTGTGCCGATAAAGTTGCCAGAAATTTTTGGTTTTTTACGTGTTTTTTTACCAAAATTTGTATGATTGCGTGTTTGTTCTTGTTTTCTTTTTTTGAAATAATTTTCAAAAAAAAACATTTTTTTATTTTTTAAAAAAGCAAATTTTTTCAAAAACATGAAAAATGGGAAAAAAAGAAAAATGAAAAGAAGAAAATGAAAGTAAAAAAAATAAAAAAAAATGAAAAAAAAATAAAAAAAATAAAATAAAAAATTAAACAAAAAGTGAAAAAAATAGAAAGAAGAAAAGAAAAAAATAGAATATGAAAATGAAAAAAAAGATAATTAAAGAAATTAAAAATGAAAAAAAAATTCCTAATTTTATTCTCGGATTGACATTATCCATGCCATCCATGTATAAATATCAAATCTATTTTACATGAACGTTCCCAAAGAAATTCTGCATACGATGTTGCCGATATAAATCATCAGTGTTTTCATTTACATGTATCAGTCGATTTACTCGACCTTTACTCAGCCGCTTGACGCTTGACGTCTGATAGTGATACTCCACTCGCTGGGTATGGCTTTCAGATATCGAAAGAAGAAATTCAGCACGGCGGCCGTGAGTTTTTTTTTATCGTTTTTTTTTTTTTTTTTTTTTATTGGGAAGAGTTTTGTACATTCACGATTTTTCAGACCTGCTCCGTGGATGATACCCAGAAGCTAAGAAGCAGATGTAGCGATTTCAGGTTTACTGGGCCACAGAGAAAGGCCATCAATCGATTCTTGAGCGAATTCAGTATCAGTGGACTACAGAAGCAGTATATTCAGAGCCTCAAGGGTTACGTGCCACCCGGAATTTCACGGATTGCATTTGATCAAAATGCACCGAAAAATCGATACAATGGTTTGTTTTTTTTCTTTTTTTTTCTTTTTTCAAAAAAAAAGTATCGTACTTTTTAGACGTGATCTGCGTCGACGCCACCCGAGTTGTTCTGCATCCACCAGGTGCTGACTACATCCACGCAAATTACGTCAGGGATTTTTGTATCAAAGATCCCTACATCTGCACGCAGGCTCCGCTGAAGAATACGATGATCGACTTCTGGCGAATGATAATCCAGGAAAGAGCGGCTGTCATCATCATGCTCTGCGATCTCATTGAACACGGAAAAATCAAATGCGAACCCTACTGGCCGGACAACGCAAACACTGCTATGGTTTTCGAGAACATCAAAGTCGAGTGCGTTAAAAAGAGTGTCAAAAACAACGTTATAATGAGCAGCCTGCGCATCTACCTCAACGAGGCGCCGATCAGCGTCGTGAAACACATGCAGTGGCGTCACTGGCCGGACCGTGGAGTACCCCAGTCATGGAAGACACCTCTCTTTCTGCTCAGAGAAGCCCGTCAGGATCCCGGACCTACCGTAGTGCACTGCTCGGCGGGCGTCGGTCGCACGGGGTGCCTCGTGACGTTGGACATTGTCCTTCAACGACTCGCTGCGTGCGAAAACGTGAATCTCATCCAACTTGTTCAGGGCCTCAGAGGTCGGTTCAGCAATTTAGGGGTCACGGAAAAGATACTATATCGGAGGTTTTTCAGTGCAACGCGCGCACTTTGTTCAAACGGATCTCCAGCTTCTCTTCCTCTGCACGTGCGTTTTCAACTGTACCAAGGACTGCCACTCGAACGAAATCAGGCAAAAGGAAATTCAATTTAACGCCGAATTCAAGAAGATTCTCGCTTCTCGAACGAGCACTCAGAAATACACTCCGCTGATTCCGTTGTGCGAAAAATCTCAGATTCCATCTGGGGTTCCGGCGTCGGGTAGTATGCTATAGGCTAATAAATAATTGGAGAATCGTGATGCACATTTGCAGGGGGGAAAAAACAAAAAAAATGCGTTTTTAAAAAAACACGATGTCAAATATCTGCATACTTCAAAAAAATTCCAGTCCAGTCATCCAAAATCCGAAAATCATTTCAAACCATGTCACACCCCGTTCTGTCGATTTTCCTAGCGTTTACAGTTTTCTCGTCGTCGTCAGCCATTCAATGCTACGTTCAGAACCTGCATTTCATTGAGGGCGACTGCGCGTACTGTCTGTACGCCTCTTCCGGTGATCCGTCTACCAACGAATTTCAATGCATCACCAACACGTCTTTTACGGTCGCCGTCGAAGATTTGGACCGATGCGTTGAACAATCGTAAGACCGAATTTTTTGTGCATTCGGTACAATTTTTTTAGAGACCCGGATACCAACCAAACACTCACCTCGAAAATCTGTACTGAAGATCTGTGCAACAGAGGATGTGCATCGACGTTGTCCTATGAAGCTGAGGATTTTATTCGAAACAGCAACGGATATGTGTACGTTTTTCCGGAATTTGTGTTAATTAAAAAAAAATTGTTTTTTTAGCTCGTTGATATTGTTTTTGACGCCGACGTTGTGCCTGTGTACTCTTCTACTTTGTCACCGCATTGTCGATTGGCGACCGGGCAGGAACGGACGTAGACAATGGCACCAAGTTAACACCGAGGCAGACATCATGGAATCGTTGAGCACGTTAACTTAAATGTATTCGTTGTTGTGATTCTTGTATTTTGATATACAAAATTTTAAATGATGTTTCAAATTGGCACACGGAATAGAAAAAAAAGTTCACGGTTGTTTGAATAATCTCAATTGGATTTATTATTTCCAGTTGAGACCACACATATTTATACTTTTGTATGGATACTCCCGAAACGAAAGTTTTGTGTCGGATTGACTTTTGAAACGATAAATAATTTTTCATCCACTTTCACAATGTGCTCCGCCAGCTAAATTCAGCGCCACGGAATGCCCGCAACATGCAAGCGCGCGCCAACGCGCTTGCCTCTCTGCCCTGCGGGTACGTTGCATTTTTTTTCTTGGGCATTTTTTTGATTTCTGTGCTATTCCTGGTTATTCCCCGCATTTTTGCGAGCAGATTGATGCCATTGCCGAAAACAAATATTCATTTTGGGCTGAGTTGCAAGCGTCCAAAAATCGCTACTTTTGCAGAAACGGTCATGGTTATAACATCTGATATACTCATGAAGTTTACTTCAAATTTTTTTTGTAGATGCAGCATGGTATCAAGAATGTATAGCAAAACAAAAATCAAAAGAAAAGTTCATATGTTGGATAAAAATCGAGGATAACTGATATCCCTTATAAAAATGTGCGCGCGGATTCTCTTTAATCAGCAATATGAGTGCTCTCACAACGACAATTTCTAGCTTTCCGTGTCGGCGCAGGGTGCGTGCGCACATTTTTATAAGGGATATCAGTTATCCTCGATTTTTATCCAACATATGAACTTTTCTTTTGATTTTTGTTTTGCTATACATTCTTGATACCATGTTGCATCTACAAAAAAAATTTGAAGTCAATTTCATGAGTATCTTAAATGTTATGACCATGACCGTTTTGCAAAAGTAGCGATTTTTGGACGCTTGCAACTCAGCCCAAAATGAATATTTTTTTTCGGCAAAGGCATCAATCTGCTCGCAAAAATGCGGTGAATCACCAGGAATAACACAGAAACCATGAAAATGCCTAAGAAAAAAATGCAACGCACCCGCAGGGCAGAGAGGCAAGCGCGTTGGCGCGCGCTCGCATGTTGCAGGCATTCCGTGGCGCTGATTGTGAACTTAGTGCACTTTTGAAATTTTTTAGGAACCTGATTCACAAAAAATGACACTGCATGTTTAAAAAATAAAATGATGATTTATTAATATTATATTTTATCACACAGAAAAATATTTTTAAAGGAAAAGCAAATGCCTTCAAATTTTTTTCCATAATTTTACAAGTTTTCATTGTTTACGTGCCAAGTGTCTTCTGCACGGAAATTTGCATCAATTTGCTTTCAATCTTGTGACCCAAGAGCATTTTTCTTTCATTGGCACGAGAGTCAGCTATACTGCGAGATGGATCACTGGATACTCCTACTTCTGTGTCTGTGTCTGTCAATCCGTTCTTTGTATGCCATCCAGTGCTACACCGGCGTGTCAATGGATCGGGTTGCAAAGAAGTGCAATTACTGTTTCTTCACGGCATCCAACCCCAGTGTAGATTACAAGGTGCACAGCCACGTTGCCTACGACTGCCTTGACAAGCTGCCGGTGAACGTCTCCATCAGCCTCAACAGATGCATGCAGTCCTGCGCAGTCGATGCTTTCGGTGATTCGATCGAATCAAACTGCTTTCGATACGATTACGTTTACTATTGTGATTCTGATCTGTGCAATTCAGGGTGCTCGAGTGGGGGTATCGTCGTTCTCCTCCGAGTTATCTATGTTTTGTCAGTTCTTTTTAATTTTTTTTTGAGGGAAAAATGACTGACTTTGAATTTTTTTCAGTGCAATGAGCGCTCTGATTTTGCTGTTCATCTGCCTGATCTTCTATATGTACGCGAGGTACACGTCGGTTCGGGCGCCGTCTCCACCGCAACCTCTTCCCGTGCAACAGGAACAGCAACAACAACCACCGCAGTAGACCCGAGTGAGCGAGTGTCGTCCCGTCCTCAACCTCAGGTCTCCGATGATCACCGGGCGCGCCGTGATACTCATCTGTCATTCATTCATTCATTCAGTCTTGTGATAGGCATCTGTCGAACGAACAAAAACGGTCATCGAATCGATAAAAAAAGGAGCATATATATATGTATTTAAAACAACAAAACAGTTTGTCGGGAGAGAACCGGGGATATTATGCAAGTCGGAGCGATGACGCCGCTGCGATTAGTCAGATCGTCGACGCTAATCCATCGTCGATTGCATGACACCACGCCGCCGCCGCTGCTGCCGCTGCTGTTGCAGCATCCACTTTTCGGTGATACGTTGGTTGACGACTGATACCTGAATACACCTGTTGCTGACGGCTACGGATATGCCGGAGGATGATAGGCCCGAGCATCTGTCCGATCACCTCAGACGACAGCTTAGCACTCTTGATCGACAGTACAGTTATGAATCCACTGTGGTAGGTGACATTGATCCCTATGTATCTAAAATTTTTGTGTAATCGGATTTGAATTCAAATCCAAACCTTTATCCGAAATTTTTTGGGTAGCCGAACAAGAAATTAAAAAAAAATTTATTACAAATTTAGATTTTTTTAACTAAATTTGTAATAAACTTTTAAATTATATTCGCACAAAAACTCGGTATATTGCGACTTTGGATGTGAGGGAAAAGTCTTCAGAATTTTTGGAATGAGTTTTTTTAATTCTAAAAAAAAATTATTTTTCTTTTCAATTTTTAAAAAAATTAAAAAACAATTTTTGAGTAATTTTTTTTATTTCTAGCAACTAGGTCGATTCCGAATCGACACCTCCGACGAACCAGAAGTCAGTGCCGAAACCGTTGCTGCGGCTAAGAAAATAGAAGAAGAAGCTGAAGAAAAGAAAAAATTTGTCCGGTTCCATGAATTTGATCCACGAGAAGTCTGGAAAGAAGAGCGAAAGACAAAAACGTGGAGAGACCATTTTGAGAAGTGGAAACATCAACTTCATCCTTGTAAGCCCGACCGGAACAAAAATTGAAATCCAAACATAAATTTCAAATTTTTAGCAATGTCCTGGCAGGCCATAAAAATGATCATCGTAGACTGGAGCTACCTGGCTATGCTGGGCATCAGCATGGCACTCATCTCCATGCTCATGGACGGCATCATCGAGACGTTCTCCGAAGTCCAGCAACGCCTGATGCACATGGCCGAAGAGCGGGGCTCGGGATTCACGCAATTTCTCTACACGTACCTCGTCTGGATAGGCTTTACCGAGTTTTTCGTCATCGTCTCCGCCATGCTCGTGCACTACGTCGCGCCCCCCGCTGTGGGATCTGGAATCGCGGAGATGAAGACGATTCTGCGGGGCGTCGTGCTCAAGGATTACCTCACATTCAAGACATTTTTTGTCAAGGTTGTCGGTCTGACGCTTGCCCTTATCAGTGGTATCCCCATCGGCAAGCTAGGCCCTTTTGTGCACATTGCTTCGATCGCTGCCAACCTGCTCAGCAACCTCGCTGCCAACTTTGAGGGCGCTTACAGTAATGAGTGCCGGAAGTCGGAAATGATTACTGCGGCTTGTGCTTGTGGAGTTGCGTGCACGTTTAGCGCGCCTGTTGGAGGTAGGCTGGATGAAGGGATTTAACGGGCTGGATGAAGGGATCTTTGAAGCTCGATGAAAAATTTGTCTTTTTTTCAATTTAAGAGCCACTCTGCGAGCAGATTTATTTCCGACTACACAGGTATTTTACACCTTCCGATGTTTTGTGCCAAAGTTGTAGGCACCTATAGGGAGGTTCCAAATTTCCATACCAAAATTTTTTTAGATGCCGGATTCTGGAGTTTCGGCTTCTGCAATTTTCGACGTCAAATTTTCAAACTGTTTCAAAAATACTGATTTTTGGTATACAGGGGTATCTTAACACGAGAAATCGACTGGTGTATTTAGTTTTCTCAAAAAACATCTGACTTTTTTGAAAAAATGTGATTTCTGGTTTTTCCGCCCGTTTTTGTCCGTTGCTTGGCTCCAGCATCCGTATATTACCCGGCGAAGTGGTTTTCGCAGGCTAATCTTGTAGCTTGGTTTCTGCTCTATCGGAAAAAGTGAAAGAAAAAATATATTAGCTCCATCAATTTTTGTTTCGAATTTTTTTATGACGCCAACTCGATCTAAAATGGTTGAAAAAGCGCACAGATCTTCCCCGCTTTGTGCACTAACAAGGAAAGTGTCAGGGTTCATTTTGGAATTTCTTCACGAAACTTTGCCAAAAGTTTGATTTTACTATGAAAAGTTTATACTGAAAAATTCAGTTGCACCGCTCATGATCTGATAGAGTTACGGTAGTCGAAAATCACGTTTTTGCCATTTTTGACGATTTTTGGCACGTTCTAGCTAACGAACAACGTTATTTTCAAAATCAGGGTGTGCATCAATCGACGTAGTTTTGCATGGAGAATCAGATAAAAATATAAAAATTTAGGTTTGCCACCTTAAAAAATGCCGAAATTTGCATTTGAAAAGAGGTCACAATGCCAACATTGGTTTCGGCATTTTTCAAGGTCACAACCCTACGTTATTATATTTTTATCTGATTCTCCATAAAAAAATACGTCGACTGATACACCACTTGGTTCTGAAAATGCCGTAGTTTGTTAGCTAGAACGTGCCAAAAATCGTCAAAAATGGCAAAAACGTGATTTTCGACTACCGTAACTCTGTCAGATCATGAGCGGTGCAACTGAATTTTTCAGTATAAACTTCTCATAGTAAAATCAAACTTTTGGCAAAGTTTCGTGAAGAAATTCCAAAATGAACCCTGACACTTTCCTTGTAAGGAGACAACCTCCCGACACGAAAGCGCGTGCGCACTTTTTCGAAAGTGATGTCTCTTTGTCGGCATTTCTTGCATATTCATATATTTTTCTTAGTTTTGCCATTCTCCATTCTTATCAAGCTCAGTCAGACGATTCTATACCATTTTCAACTCAGGTTATAACTTGTCGGAGAAATCTGCTACATTGCGATGAAAATGCCTATTTTTTACCATTATTTTGGATCCGCTTTCAAAATTCTGAACAGGAATTCACGTTTTCTCAATTTAGCGACCTGCCCCCTACCCATAACTCGGATTTCGGCCCATAGCGGAGTTTCTAGCGCCCCCAGCATTTATGAAGAGGACGATTTTATTATGTCGCCTCTGACGTCTGACACCGGAATCATTGTAGTAAAAAGTTTTTAGACCAATTGTGCCTTACCTGACTAATTTGAACCCCCTGATGCTAAAAAACAAAAAAGTAAACTACCATCGCAACGTTGGAGCTCGTAAACCTGTGATATATTTTACACCGTCAAAACCGTTAGGGAACACTACGCGCACATAACACGCACAATGTTCCCTGTTCTACCATTGATCTGCCTCGTTTTTAGCCTACTTTTGGAAGTGAAGTATTGCTTATTTTTGTGTTTTTTGACACCTAGGGGAACAAATTAGTAGGTTGAGATGCATTTGGAGCGATATCGATGTACTCGGATCATTTCGACAACAGACGTCAGAGACGACATAATAAAATCGTCCTCTTCATAAATGCTGGGGGCGCTAGAAACTCCGCTATGGGCCGAAATCCGAGTTATGGGTAGGGGGCAGGTCGCTAAATTGAGAAAACGTGAATTCCTGTTCAGAATTTTGAAAGCGGATCCAAAATAATGGTAAAAAATAGGCATTTTCATCGCAATGTAGCAGATTTCTCCGACAAGTTATAACCTGAGTTGAAAATGGTATAGAATCGTCTGACTGAGCTTGATAAGAATGGAGAATGGCAAAACTAAGAAAAATATATGAATATGCAAGAAATGCCGACAAAGAGACATCACTTTCGAAAAAACAAGAAAAAGTGCGCACGCGCTTTCGTGTCGGGAGGTTGTCTCCTTAGTGTTTGTGTGCGCGCAACGTGCGAGCGCGCGCCGTGCTGCAGCGCATGCGCTTCGCACGCGTAATCTCTCTTTTTTCGCTTTTTTTTGATCGAGTTGGCGCTATAAAAAAATTCAAAACAAAAATTGATGGAGCTAACATATTTTTTCTTTCACTTTTCCCGATAGAGCAGAAACCAAGCTACAAGATTAGCCTGCGAAAACCACTTCGCCGGGTAATATACGGATGCTGGAGCCAAGCAACGGACAAAAACGGGCGGAAAAACCAGAAATCACATTTTTTCAAAAAAGTCAGATGTTTTTTTAGAAAACTAAATACACCAGTCGATTTCTCGTGCCAAGATACCCCTGTGTACCAAAAATCAGAATTTTTGAAACAGTTTGAAAATTTGACGTCAAAAATTGCAGAAGCCGAAACTCCAGAATCCGGCATCTAAAAAAATTTTGGTATAGAAATTTGGAACCTCCCTATAGGTGCCTACAACTTTGGCACAAAACATCGGAAAGTGTAAAATGCCTGTGTAGCGCCCTCCACCTTATAAATAAATCGGCTCGCAGAGTACCTCTTAAAGTTTTTTTTTGTGAAAATTGCTTTTTTTACCGGAAAATTTTTTTGTGTTTCCAGTGTTTTTTCAACCGTAATTTTTTTCTATTTTCATTTTTTACAAAGTTTTTACAAAAATCATATTTTATTTCTTCGATTGTTTTGCCGTTTCAGGTGTGCTTTACTCCATCGAAGTCACAACGACCTATTTCTCAGTGCAAAACTACTGGCGCGGCTTTTTCGCCGTTGCCTGGGGTGCCGCATTATTCCGAGTGCTCCGAGTTTACTGGTTCCATGAAGAAACGACGCTGCTCGCCATGTTCCAGACCAAATTCCCAATCGATGCCTTTGACACCAAAGAACTTCCTTTTTTTGCCATCATTGGGTTCGTTGTCATCTGAGTCAACAATTGCAATTTGAACAATGTTTCAGTGTGTTAACAGGCTTCCTGGGAATCGTCGTGATCAACTTCTACCGTTTTGTTGTCATGTTTCTGCGTACCAACAAGTATGCCAAAAAATTCTTCCAGCAAAAGTGAGTATTCACGCCTCTTTCATTTTAAACTGACCGTAATTCAGCTGGCTCGTCTATCCCATTGTTCTTACGTTCATCGTTGCCTCCATCACGTATCCTCAGGGTTACGGTAGGTTTCTGAGCGGTCGTTTCAAGTTCAGCAGAACGCTGCTGGATTTCTTCTCAAACTGCACTTGGACGCAGCCCCCGGGATCACCTTACGGCTGTTCCGAGGAAATGCACAATTCCTGGATGAATCACGAAGACCTCGGACCGTACAACGTCTTTTTGGTGTTATTTCTGTTTACGTTTACTTTCGTAAGTCGACAACTGCGAATTTAACACCCGGCTTGCTACAACTTCTAACACTTTTTTGTTTGTTTGTTTGATCAAACGTGAATTTCGTTTTTAACATGTTGGTAACCCAAAAAGCAAAAATTCTGCGTTCAGTCACCCGGGAAAGTTGCAGTTGTTCCTGGGCGCGTTGTGCAACACGATGCCGATTCCCTGCGGCATGTTTATTCCCATCTTCGTCGTCGGAGCTGCGTTTGGACGACTCATCGGCGAGATAATCAGCTCCATTTACCCGGAAGGCGTCGGCGAAAGCACGTTACAACCCATTTTTCCTGGCATCTACGCTGTCGTTGGCGCGGCGGCTCTGAGCGCTTCGGTGACGCACAGCGTTTCGGTGGCGGTTATCTGCTGCGAGATGACGGGTCAGTACATCTACATTATCCCGTTGATGATTGCGGTTATCATTTCAAATGCTGTTTCGACTTATTTTACTGACTCTATTTATGACGTCATCATCAAGATCAAGCACCTGCCTTACCTGCCCGCAATTCCGCCTTCTAACGCTGTGTGAGTCAATTTCAGCTAAAGCAAAGCAATTTGTGTTTGGAAATGTGTTTCAGAATCCACACAATCTGCGTCGAGCACATCATGACCACGCCGGTGTACTCCCTGCCCAAAAAAACAACGTACGAAAAGATCAAGGATATCCTCATCGATCTGCCGAAGCTTCGATCTTTTCCCCTCGTTGATGATCCCTGTAAGCTAAAAGAAGACAATATTTTTTAAATTTTAAATTTTTAAATTTTTAAATTTTTAAATATTTTTATTTTTTATTTTTTATTTTTTATTTTTTATTTTTTGTTTTTTATTTTTTATTTTTTATTTTTTACTTTTTATTGTTTATTTTTTATTTTTTATTTTAAATTTTAAATTTTAAATTTTAAATTTTAAATTTTAAATTTTTTATGTTATAATTTATTTTAATTTTAATTTTTAAATACACCCCATTTAGCCTCGCTCATGCTGATCGGTTCAATTTCCCGCCGTAAACTCATCGAACTCCTCGCCAAGCAGATCAACGAAACAGAACGCAAGAAAGAAGCCGAGCGACGAGTTCGTATCGCAGTTGAAACCATCGACAGTCATTTCCGTGAAGCTCAGGTAGGTTACAGGTGTGTTAGGCGTCTGTTATTAGATAGCTTTTTTTTTCAGATCATGAGTGCCAGCGAAGATGCCAGCTCTCCACCTACTTCCCCACCTGTCGCTACCGAGGACAAGCCAAAGAAAAAGCAAGCGACATTCGCGCCGGATTTGCACCTGCACCGCGCCAAGTCAGACCTCGACATCCACGACACCACGAACACCAACAGCGAGAACGAAGCCGCCATACGGCCACGAAAGACGAGCGAAAACTTCGAAATTCGAACCATCGACGCTGACATTGCGTCGAAGCCCGCGAAGAGGAGGAAGAAGAAAAGCCGGTGGGTTTTGACTGGCACAGAAACTAAATTAAAGAAAATTAAAAAAAAAAAAAAAACTAAAAAATTAAAGATAAATTAAAAATTAGGTTCAATTGTTGGCTGGACGTCATTTTAGGCCTAAACCTGGATTAGAACCAGAGATGGCAGATCAGATCACTTTTCGGATCAGATCAGCTCATAGATCAGATCAGATCAGGTCAGATCCCAGATAATCCAGATCAGATCGCGTGAAAATCAGAGATGATCTGATCTGCCATCTCCCATTGATTAGAACCAATTTTTTTAGAAAAAAAAATGTTGTTGTTGTCTTTCAACCCATCTAAAAATACTCTCCGACTTTTTTCAGCTTCACAATCGAGCCCGTCCTCGACATGGTGGCGCGCAAAACCAGCACCGTGTCTGACTGCACCCCGCATCCGCATCCGCCTGCAGCGAGGCGTCGCAATGCCTTTTCGTCCAACTCTCCGATAAACCATCCTGTCGATGATGACTCTCTTCCGGTAGCACCTCTTCCATCGCCCAAGTCGTCACTCGCTGATCTGGGCAATTACAAGTTCCCAGAGTACTCGACCAGCTTTACTCGTGAGTTACCCATGATCCACGGCATTTCTTACATTAACCCATTTCTGGTTTTTAGGAAACATCGGAGAATACGTAAAACAAGCAAAACAACGTCTAAAGTTCAACACAAAGCACAAAACAGACGAGGCAAAGCTGGAGTACGACCTTTTTGATGAGGAACGTCGAGAATGGGAAGAAGAGCGAATCAAGGCCGAACTCGAGCTCGACGATGCCATGATCGATGCCGCGCCTTTTCAACTGGTGCGCAAGACTTCGCTTTACAAGGTGCATTCGCTGTTTTCTCTCCTCGGCCTCAACCGGGCTTACGTCACGGATAAAGGCCGTCTGGTGGGCGTGGTCGCGCTCCGCGACCTGCGATTGGCTATTCAACAGTCCGCAGGCGGTGCGCATCCCGCCAAACCCGAGCACATCGAGTTCATCGACTATACGGTCTTCGGTGACCGGGTCCCGAACGGACAATCACATCATCACGGACGGCGCCATAGTTCCATCGACATCGAAGTCGGCACCGAGCAGGTCATTGACAACATCAAGAAGCATCGCGTTGACTCCGTAGAACACATGGACGACATCCTGACCCCCTCGCTGTACAAACACATCGTGCATCCGTCCACGACGTCGCTCTACCATCCAATGCTCACGATCAGCGAGGAGGTCAGCGTCAGCAGTCCGATCGTCAAATCACCGGAATCCACAACAACGCATTCGGAAAGCGATGAACGCCCAGCCCAGCCCAGGCCTTCTATTTTGAAGAAACGAGATCGCCCGAAGCACCTGCCGGGCCTTGAAAGCGATGACGTTGCCCAGGCCGTGGCTTACCTCCGTCGACAATCACTGGCCACGCCCATGACTCCGGTAGATGACAGACCGATGTCGCCATCGCCATCGAGAAGCGCACGTCTGACACCGCCGAGTTCGTCGTCCACGCCGCCGCCGCCACAACCACCGCCACCGACGCCGCCAAAGAATTGAGCGAGTCGATCCGGAATAACGACGCAGCTGGCCACGATGCCGTTAGCCGAAAAAACATGGCGCCACCGCCGCACTATGACAATTCCGGTAACCACCACGGAAGCAATTTTCATGTCAGAGTTATCGTAGCCATTTTATGACCATGCATAAAGTGCAATTTGAATGATTTTATTTGAATACTATGAATTAGGTTGTATTACTGAACTTCTCAGCAGAAGACTGAGAATCGATGACTAGACTTCTATGCAGAATCTGCTCATCCAGTATTCTGCTGCAGAGATGGCAGATCAGATTATTTGCTCATGATCTGATTTGGATTATCTGTGATCTGATCTGATCTGATCTGATCTGATCTGAAATATAAGTTGATCTGATGTGATCTGATCTGATCTGGATTATCAGTTTCCATGATCTGATCTGATCTGAATTATAAGTTAATCTGATCTGATCTGATCCGATCTGAATTATAAGTTGATCTGATTTGATCTGATCCGATCTGAATTATAAGTTGATCTGATCTGATCTGCTATCTCTGTTCTGCTGTGAAGTCCAGTCATCTGCTGGAACTTTCAGCAGATGACTGGACTTTACAAGTTCCCAGTCCCAGTGTTTGCAAAATGTTTTTGTAAACACAGAATTCCCTGGACAATCAATGAATCCCGTACTAGCACATATTTACATAAGTTAGAACATTCTCTGGACAATACCCCCCAGAACTTCAGCGTCACATTTCCGCTTTCGCGGCAAACACGATGACGGTCGAAAACGCTTTGACTGCAATAGGAACGCCTGTCTGTATTCTACTTGTCAATGTCGTAGCAGCATCATTCCTTCTCAGCGGATGCTGTTCCCGTTCGAAAGCGGTTTCCAAAAAAGGAAGCAAAGCAAGTAAACGCAAAAACAAGAAGGATAAGAAGAGTAAAAAGGCGGACGAGAAGGAACTTGTCCTCAAGCTGCCCACGGATAAGAGCAAGAAAGCTGATGCCAAGGAACCGCAGAACAAGGTAACGAATGACGTTTTTTTAACGCAAATCGGGGAAAAAATCTAAAAAGATGTTTAGGCCATCGTAAAAACGTTAGATTTACGAAATACAGTAATTTTGTCGCTAACATGTTACATTCAGGTTTTGTCTCCATTTTGTTACTTTTTATTTTGAAGGCAAAGTGAAATAACAACTTTTTTTATTACTTTTGAAAAAAATAACATTCATATTTCGTTCTTTAAAAATTCTGATCTCTCAAACTTTTAGAAATTCGAGAGATCAGAATTTTATCCATAACATTTTATGTGCTTATTTTGTTATTTTTTGTTCAGAGTAAATTCGCTTCCTTTTCAGAATGTTGTTGATGTCAACAACGACGATTGTTTCAATTCCCCCAAGAAGGAGGAGGCGCCAAAGACCGGCGTACCTGCAGACGGTAAAGACGCGAAGCCGGAATCGAAGCCGGAACCGAAGCCAGAGGCGGCGGCGGCACCTGCAGACGGTAAAGACCCGAAGACGGAACCAAAGCCCGAGGCGGCGGCATCACCGGCAGCACCTGCAGACAGTAAAACCCCGAAGCCGGAATCGAAGCCGGAACCGAAGCCGGAGGCGGCGGCGGCGGGAAAGAAGGATGAAGGTGTTAAGATCACGTTGCCCGAGGATAAGTCCAAGAAGGCTAATGCCAAGGATCCGCAGTACAAGGTAACAAATGACGTTTTTTTAAACACAAATCTGGAAAAAAGTCTAAAAAGATGTTTAGGCCATCGTAAAAAAACTAAAAACGTTAGATTTATGAAATACGGTAAATTTGTCGCTAACATGTTACTTTTGTTCGAAGTAACATTCAGGTTTTGTCGCTATTTTGTTACTTTTTATTTTGCAGGCAAAGTGAAATAACAAATTTTTTATTACTTGAAAAAAGTAACATTTACATATATTTCGTTCTTATTATGTTACTTTTAGAAATTCGAGAGATCAGGATTTTATCAATAACATTTTTTGTGCTCATTTTGTTACTTTTGTTCAGAGTGAATTTCCTTTGTTTTTAAATTCCTGTTTTTCCTTTTCAGACCCTTGCTGGTCTCAACAACGACGAGTGCTTCGGTGCCCAGAAGAAGAAGCAGTTCCAGGCGCCGAAGAACTGCGCTCCTGCAGACGGTAAAGACCCCAACTACCAGACTCTAGTTGGTCTGAACAACGATGAAATCTTTAACAAAGATGACCAGAAGGATGACCAGAAGGACAAAAAGAAGGATGACAAGAAGGATGACAAGAAGGACAAAAAGAAGGACGAAAAGAAGGACGAAAAGAAGGATGACAAGAAGGACGAAAAGAAGGACAAAGACAAAAAGTAATGGATGAGCGTGCGTTTCGCGTTTCATATTGTGCTGCTTAATTAATTAATAAAAATGTTTTATTGGATTTAAAATTAAAATTAAAATTAATTAATTCGTAAAAAATTATTAGATTAAAAAAATAAAAAAATATTTAATTAATTAATTAATTAATAATTATCTTGTTAATTAATTAATGAATTAATTAATTAATGAACACCTAGTTCAAAAAAAAAACTTTTCCACAAAAAGGGTCCAGCACAAGTTCTCGTCTCGTGGAGTGCAGCAAAAACCATAACACTTTCTCGCTGTTACGTCACTTTTGGTAAAGTTGTCCCCCGTAAAAAAATAAAAGCAAAAAAATTAGCATACCAAAAATAATTTCAAACAAAAAATTCTTTGGACAATACCCCCCAGAAATTCAGCATCACATTTCCGCGTTCGCGGCAAGCACGATGATGGTCGAAAATGCTTTGACCGCTGTGGGAACGCCTGCCTGTATTCTCCTTGCCATTGTCATAGCAGCGTCATTCCTTGTCGTCGGATGCGGTGCCAATCCAAAGACAAACGGAAATAACTCGAACGGAAAGAAGAAAGTATCGGATTCGACAGATGTGGAAACGCCCAAAAAGAACTCTGGCTCAGCGTCTACTGATACCGATAAACGCAAAGGCAACGATAAAAAGCCTGCGGATACCATAGCCAAGCCTAAGCCGAAGCCAGCTGCGGCGGCGGGAGGAAAGAAGGTGAGTTCAAAAAAACATCTATTTATAAAAAACAAAAAATAACAAATTGGTTCTAGGACGAGGATAACGACTACGATAACGCTAGCGATATGACAAACAACAGTCTCACTCCGTTGGGAAAATGATACTATTTTGCAGTGACATTGGATTTCTTGACAATAAAACTGATGCTTTTACCATTTGCGTTCATTATGCACTGAACGTGGGCCAGTGGCAAAAGTTGATTCGACCGACCGAAAAATCCAGAAAAAAATTTAAAGGTAAATATTTTTTTCAACTTTTTTCAGCATCAATTTATACGCAAATACGTACGACGTTTTACAAAAAAGAAAGATTATTTCAAATTTTTATACAGTTTTTGTTCTGATAAAAATTTTGACAAATTACGGCGTTAATCAAAAAATATTTATGAAAAATTTGGATCAAGGATATCCGGAATAGCAATTTCTGATCGAGATAAATAGTAGAGATTCTGTTAGACAAAAAAAGTATCGTAAAGTCGATATTTTGCATTATGATAGAAAATCACACCGACAAAATTTTTAAAAGCAACAAAATAAAAAACAAAATTATTTAAAACGTTACTTCATTTTAGTAACGATTGAGAGATAAATTTTGAAAAACAGAAAAAACAAACAAAAATTTTAGATAAAATCAGTTTAATGATGCCGAAATTGATGGTATGTTTCCAAAAATGACAAATAGTGTCAATTGCCTTCGGAAATAAAAAATGTAGCAAAACTGTTGCCAAAAACTGAAAATGCATAGTACCAAAGCAAAAAAAAATTGTCATAAAAAAATTGGAAAAAAATTGGCACGTATATAAAAACTGAAAAACGTATATTTTTGCCAGTAAAAAATGTTCGCGTTTGTTCGATTTCTCAAACAAAATTAACAAAATGTTCGTGTTCGTTCGAGAACAAATAAAACGGCTGTTCGCCCATCCCTGCTTACGACACATAATATTTATTTATTTAATTGTACCAATTGAAGAAACCAAATCAAAAAAATTAGATTGCAAATTGGCATTTCTGCTATTTAAAACTTTCTGCTAAAAATTGTATAACCTGAAGTATAACCTCATGGATGTCATTTCACGCCAGCCTTCTGCACCGATCGGCCCACAACCGCAGCATCCACGGAGCTAGCCGGCATGGAAGCGAGTTCGTCGGCTGTGAGGCTGTTGAAGTGGTCAAAAAGAGGCTCAAAGCCAATCACAGCAGCCGGAACCGAGAGGCACTTTCTCGCGAGTTGACGAAGCCTCGGGTATTCTTTGCCCTGAACCTTCCACCACCCGAGAATGTCGAATTCCCCGGATCCATCGGGTCCACAGTCCCTGACCACTGTCTCGCGAAGATAGGACGTAGCCTCGCAGCGGCCGTCGGGAAACTTGTCGGCCACCTTCGCGACGAGTTGTTGAAATTGATCGGCGTTCTTGGTGACCGATGCTTCGCCGGCAGGGAGACCCGCGACCTCTTCGATGAAAGACGCCAGCGTGGCCTGGGCCTTCGGCGTGTCGCCGAGCAGGACGGGCAGCCGGCTCTTCTGCGTGGGGTCCAGGAGGAGCGCCTTCAGGTGAACAGGTGTGATGAGCTGCGTCATGGCACGATCAATTTCCAGCGAAGCGACGACCCCGAGGGCGTACTCCAGGGTGTCCTTTGATTTTGACAGGACTTCGAAGTGAGAACGTAGTTTGACAACTTCCCGAACGACGAGGTGCAGAGTCGGTCGGTCGGTGGCTCCGAGGACGGCGACTGCGTCGGCGAAGGGCTGCAGAACGCGGACAAAGCACTCGAGCTCGTAGCGATCAGTGGCTACCGCGTTGAAGACAGTCTCGTAGACGGTGTCTCGCTCGATGTGCGTTTTGACGACCTCCAGGGGGAGGTTCAGGAAATCTTTAATCTAGAAATTTAAAAAATGTCCAAAAAAAGAAAAAAAAGTTTAAACTTCACAAAAAATTATACAAATTAACATTTTGGAAAAAAAATTTGATCGCAAATTCGAAATTTATTTCAAAATTTTTAAATTTAATTAAACACAATAATTTTGTTTTTTTTAATAAAATTAAATTAGTTTAAAAAAAATTTGTCAAAAAATTTAAAAAAATTGATTGACACCATTTTTTTAATAAAACAGCTAAAAAATTAAATTTGATTTTAACGAAAAACTAAAAAATTTCACAAAAAAAGTTTTTTTTTGTCAAAAAAATTTTTTTTTTGTCAAAAAAATTTTTTTTTCGTCAAAAAAATTTTTTTTATGAAATAAAAAACGTAAATAAATTTTTTTTATGAATTAAAAAAATTGTCAAATAATTATTTAGTAAAAATTATTTAGAAAAAAAATTATGGAGCAAAAAAAATTCCAAAACATAATTTCTGTAAAAAATACATTTTGTACGTTTTTGCTGGCCCAGAGTTTCTAAAAATTGTAGAAAAAACTCACGAGAGTGAGCCGGAAAAACCGCGAATTTCCAGAACCCGCAGCAAAGGTCTTTGCGAAATCCTTGAGTTTCGGAAGAGAGTGGACAAAGCAGTGCAACTTTTGCACGGCGTCGACCAGCTCAGCGAGGTGCTTGAGCTGCGGATTGGGCGACATCACCGTGATCTCCGCCAGAACGGCTTCGTAGGACGAACACAATCCAGTGACCAGGCAGGGAACAACTCGGGAGCGGGTGTTGGGAAAGGCGGCGAGGTTCTCTTGACGACCCGCGCAGACCGTGGCTTGCAGATGCTTGGCAACGTCAAACTCCTGGAGCACCTGAAGACAGGTGAATTAAATACAACTTTGAATGAGAATCGAAATCGAAAAACAACTAACAGAAGTGGTTTCGTCAAAAATGTCCTGAAGGCCGGAAAAGGCACGGAGGCCGATGGAGCAGTGAATAAACTTCCAGGCAGCAGTGATTTTGTGGATAACCAGGCCTGCAAATCGGCCAGAAGCGTCGATGGTGAGCGAGCAGCTCCGCTGAAAGCCGGAGGCATGGATCGAGTCTCGAAGCTGGATCCGGGTTTTTTCAGTAGAAATCACGTTTTTGATCGTTGTTTCCTGCAAATTGGAATTTCTTTGGAAGAATACTGGCATTTTTTTAGAAAAACTTGGAAAAAAATTGGCACGCAAATAAAACTCAAAAAATTGTCCAAAAAACGTATATTTTTGCCAGGAAATAAAAAAAATCCAAATTTGTTTTCGTCATTTTTTTCGAAATCCAGAAAAAACATTCTTTGCCACCAAATTTTTTATTCAAAATAAAAAAATGTACGCAAATAATGAGAAAAAAAACCGCATAAAAAACATACAATTGAGAACAGAAAATTGTAATTTTTGTATGTATTATACTAAAATCGGCATTTTTGGGCGAAATGGGCATGTTTAGAAAAAAATTGAGTTTTTGAACATAAATCCGCGTTTTTTGGATAACAATTGCTTTTTTTGGCGCAAAATGAAAAAAAAGCTCACCATGACCTCCTTGATGCTGCACTGCCCGTTTTCCTTGCTCGCTTCCCTGCCGAGTTCATACCCCAGCTGCGCGACTTCCTTGAAGCACTCCATCATCTTCGGATTCTCAAAAAACCCAACTGGAAGTTTGAGTTCAGCAACGCGTTTTGCGACTTCGTTCAACAGAGAGATGCGTTTGCCGACGTTGCCAGCAATCTCCCTCTTCTTATCCTTGTTGACGGATGGCATCGTGGATTCCGTATTTTTGTCCCTCTTGCGTGAGTGCCCAGCCTGGGCATTCTCCTGGGTGTCAGTGGGTTGCAGGGGAAGGGCAGCGCTATCGCCACCGCAAGATCGAGAATGGCGGGCAATGTCCTCGCAGCTGATCGGCGAGAAGACCATATTGCAGGTCGTGCAGAGGTTCGCAATCTTCTGATCGCCCTCAAAGACCCGGTAGTACGGCATCGACCAGGAAGGCTTGAGATCGACGGTCTGAGCGTAGATTTTGCGCAGGACATCGGCGGTCTGCACTGGGGACCACTCATCTTTTGGAACAACAGATGCGAGGCGTCTCTTTTTGGATGGACTCGCCATGATAAACGTCAGTGATCAAAAGCGGTGAAAAACAGCGCAAAACCCCAAAAAAACCGAGTTTCCTGCGTTCAGGCGACCTTGATCGCTGCAAGACCTAAATTACCGTAAATTCATTACATTCAAACAACCGAAAACTTGAAAAGTAACAAAAAATGTCAGCGAAAATAAAGTAACAAAGTAACTTCGCCTAAAAAGAAACGATAGAAAAAAAGAGTACCTATTTTGAATCCCCAGCCATTTTCACGTATTTCTGTAAAAGTTGTGCTCTCGCAACGAAAATTATTCACCACGTTGAAATGAATCGTGGAATGAATCTCGGATCGACGCAGACGTGGTTTTTTCACTTATCCTCGTTCGAAACTCGCTTTTCACGATGTCTGGAACACCGACGCCGACCACAGCTGATAAATCAAGGAGTCTGTTGAAGACTGAGGTGTCCAAACTCGTCAACAGTCGTATTCAGACTGATGAGGTAAAAAAACCCATTTTTTCACTTCAAAATTGTTTTTGTTGACGCAGTTTTTGTACTTTTCAGTCATTTGCCAGCGGTCTGCATTACCTCCAAAATCTTCTGCCGGACAACAATGAGAATGTCAATTCCAGCGAATACAAGCAGAAACAGCTGCGTCCGGTCGGCGAGGATCGCAAAATCCGTGAAAAACTCGAACAACACGAACTCGACCTTTTCAAGCAATTTGCCGATGAATTTTCGCAGGTTTGGAGCGGTTTCTGAAATCCAAAAATGACGTTTTTTTGATTTCAGGTAAATAACAAGGTCCAGGAATTCGTGACCAAGATCCGGGTCATGAGCGACATCTGCAACAGCCTCTCGGAGCGCATCCACTCCAACAAGGAGAAGACCAGGGATCTCCTGCGCAAGACTTCCATTCTGCAGAACGAAAAGTTGGTTTGACGATTAGTTTTGGAAAAATTACAAAAATTGTGCTTTAGGAGAGAGCTTCAAGCCCGGGAAACGTATCTCAACGACTTTTTTGAAAAGTTCTCGCTTCCTACCGAGGACGACAAGGCGCTGCAGTTGTCTAGCAGTGAGTTGGGCGAACAGGATAAAAATATACTGAAACAGACGTCCAAAAAAATTTATTTACCGCTTCCGTTTTTATAAAAATATTTTTTTGTTTGGACTAAAAAAAAGAAAAACTAATTTTTCGCCTGAAACAAAATTGAAAGATAATATTTTCTGGCAAAATAAACTAAAACGATTGGTTAAAAAAAATTAAAAAATTTTGTCGAATAAAAAATCTTTTTTTTGTTCAAAAAAATTTTTTTTGGCTCAAAAAATTACATTTTTGGCGAAAAAAATGGCTATAAAGTCGGAAAAAAATTTGAATGAAAAAATTCGTATTTTAAAATGCGGCCAAAAAAATTACGAACCGGTCCTATTTTCATAAAAAAAAATTGAACAATTTTTTTTCGTCCGAATTTTGTTGGACTTGAAAGAAAATTTTTTTGTCTTAAAAAAAACTGGAAAACTGTATTTAAAAAAACGTGATACAAAAAAAGCAGAAAAGAATGGATAAAAAGTCGTATTTATTTTTTTGCGTCGTTTTATAAAAAAATTTACCAGCTTTATTTATTTTTTGGCTAGGTTTATTTTGAAAAATTCTTGTTACCTGTGCACTATTTCAGCCGGCGTGGTGAACGACGCGTTCTTCAAGGCTTTCAAGAAGCTCCTGGACATCATCGGCAACGTCGAAAAAGCCACATCCGTGACCCCGGACAACTCTGCGCTCAACGAAATGTTCGAATCTCTGGACAAAAAACGCGTCGCTGCGTTCAATAACGTTTTTGCTTCCATGCAGCGTTCGTTTTTACCTTTTTTCTCAATTTTTGGATATTCTGAAGACAAATTTTAGGAGAATGCCGTCTGCTGAACGTAGAAGTCGTCGAAGTGAAGTCGACCCTGTGCCAGTCCTTCGAAGTGCTCCAAAACAGGCCAGACTACTTCGGAGCAGCGCTGGACGTTTACTGCGGCGCGAGACGGGATTTTCTGTCGCATTCGTTCATCGACGCCCTGACCAAGGGCCGGACAGGGGAGGGCGGGGCCCAGGAGCCCCCCATCGAGCACCTCTCCAACGATCCTCTCCGCTACGTCAATGACATGCTCGCGTGGATCCACCAATCGCTGGAGGCCGAACGGGAGATGGTCATGGCCGTGCTCAAGGCCTGCAAGCCGGATACCATCCTGGGCATCGCGAAGGAGTGCCTCTCGAAGATCGCGGACGGCCTCACCCAGCCGCTCTGCGTCCGCCTGGAGCACGCTATCAGTCGCGAGGGCAACTGCGTCACGCTCTATCGACTGTCGTCGCTCGTCTTTTTCTACATGAAGACTTTTGAGTGAGTTCAATTTTTTTTTCTTTGAACATTGCTGGGTCAAAAAAATGTTTTGATGGGCGGGGGGCTCTAGGACAACTTTTGGGTTCGCTGGTCGGCTTTTAGGAATTTTGTAGGATTTTTTGGGCTCTCAATTTTTGTATGCATTTTGTAAAAAAATCGGTGATGCCAAAATTATGTTTTTTTTTACCACAAAAAAATTTTGGATCGCGTTTTCAATCAAAAGTCAGAAATTTTCTACAATTATAGTTTTTTTACGAAAATTTTTTTGTAAAATATTTTCAGAAAGAAAAATATTTTTTTTGTTCAAAAATACGTTATTTTTTTCATAAAAAAAATTCAGGTAAACTTTTTTTATATTGTATTTTGAAACAAAAAATTTTTTGAACAAAAAAATTGAAAAAAAATATGCACAAAGATGCAAAAAAAATTTTTTTCATCAAAAAACCTAAAAAAACTTTTTTGCCTTCAAAATTTCTATTTTTCAATTTCAATGTTTTTTTGTCCCATTTATGTCTACTCACCTGTTCAGACTGCCCGTGGGCGACGAAGCCCCCTTCATCAAGAAGATGTCCGTGATGCACGACCTCGCGGTGAAGCTTTTCTTCACGGCTGTCACGACGAACGTCCAACGCATCCTCGGCAACATGAACGTGCCCGACTACGACCTTCTGCCCGTCGGCGCCATCGACCAGAGCCTGCTTCTGCTGCGCGATATCCTTGAATCCCACTCGAGTGGTTCATCCTTCACGGCGTTCATGGACAAGAAGGAGATGTACGCCAAGATCTTCGCGCTCGTCCTCGACCCCCTCAACCAGGCGATCCAGCTGGTATCTTCCAACCTGCATTCCCACCTCGACGTCGCTGTCTACATGCTCAACTGTCTGCACGCGATCAAGTCGGTTGTCATCCTCTACCAATACACCGACGTCAAACTCGAGATGATCAAAGCCCAGATCGATGCAAACGAAGACGTACTCGTCAGCGAGCAGGCTTCATCGATTCTGACGAATACGGGACTCATCGATATCTACAGCAAGGCCCTCAACCACCTCCCAGCCTCGGGCCCCCTCTCCCAGGCCCCTGGCATGGAGGCGGAGCGCATCGCCGGCGCCATCGCCCTCTTCAACGGATTCCTCGACAAGCCAGACGGCTTTCAGTGCCATCAGTGCGCCAAGATCGCCTCGGTCCGAAGCAAGGAATCCGTCCAGTCGAGGACGTTCGACAACGTCGTCGCTGCGTACTCCGTAATCTACAACAAACTCATCGACCCGGCAAATGGCTACAAGTGGGACAATATCAGTCTCAAGACCATCGATCAGGTCAAAGAGGCTCTCGCGAAGAATGTTTCTGCCGCGCCTTGAAAAATTCAACGGTAAAAGGGGTAAGGAAAGTGCATTCACCTGTTCCGGGACAACGCCTAGTCACGCTCGGACACACGTGGACTTAATTAATTAACAAAAAAGTAAAAAATTTGTATTTATTTAATAAAATTAATTTATTTGTTTTTTTTTGTTTCGACCCACCAAAGAGAGGAAATTGTTGTAATAAACAGGGAAAGAGTGTTGTGTTACTATTTCTTCATTTTGAGAAGCTGGGGTGCCGAAATCCGGACGTGGGTCGGGATGTTGGACGCGATGTGGTCGTCGCTCATCAGACCCTTGATCAGGTTCACTTCGGCAGGGGATGCTGTCCTGTCGCGCTGAAAAAAAATACTTTAATTATAGAAAATGTGTGAAAAAAATGTTTTTTGAAATTCAAATAAAAAAAATTTTTCTTGGAAAATTCATATTTTTTTATATACTTTTTTTTATATAAATTGGTCTAAATAAAAAATTTAATTTCTTACAAAAATTTAAATTTCTAGACACCTCAGAAATTATTTTTTTTAATTTTTTAAAAAATAATTTAATTTTTTAGAATTTTTGAGAATTAAAATTTAAAAAAGTTGATTTTGAATTTTTTACAATTTCTTTAGAATTTGAAATTAACTAGAAACAAAATTAGTTTTTAAAAAAATTAGATTTTTTAAATTGTATTCTAAAAAATTTAAATTCATAAAAAAAATTTTTTTTTTATTTTTTATAAACATAATAAAAAAAATGAAATTCTAGAACACAAAATAAAAAAAAAGAATTATTTTTCAAT
Organism: Turbatrix aceti; assembly: GCA_963969345.1. Taxonomy (NCBI): domain Eukaryota; kingdom Metazoa; phylum Nematoda; class Chromadorea; order Rhabditida; family Panagrolaimidae; genus Turbatrix; species Turbatrix aceti. The sequence goes on from OZ017768.1 coordinate 2,911,887, forward strand.
TCATGTTTTGAATAAAAAAAATTAATTTGAAAGGTTTTTTTAATTCCAAAAAGTAGAAAAATTCCGCCTGCCTTAAAAAAAACCCAAAACGAACCACAAAAAGCTGAAGTGCAGTCTTGGCACCCTTTCCACGCTTTCCAGAACCAGGTGTCACCTTGACCCGGTACTTGAACTTCTGCATCGCAGCGTAGGGCCCGCACATCGCGACGGCATAGACCATGGCGTCGTCGTGGAGCGGCCGGGCGCAGAGCTGCTCGATGACCTGAGCGTCTGCGTCCGCGAGTGTCTCTTCCGGGTCTTCTGCGTCGTCGTCTTCGTCGGGCTGTTGTTCTTCGGGGGCCTTCTGGGCCTGCTGCTGCTGCGGATTCTGCGCCGGTCGAGGAGGGAGTTTCCTGGGAAGTGGGGCTGGGGTTTCTTCCTGTTTCTTGTGCCCAAGGAGCTCCATGCGCAGCGCGCGCTCTTCTTCGTCCTGGTCCTTGTACTTCTTCTTGATCTTTTCCATCTTGTGCTTCTGGCGCTTGGTTAGGGGGCCTTTTTGAGCTTCTGAAACGAAGAACATTTTAGAAAAATTTTTTTTTAATAACAAAAAAAATTAAAATTACTAAAAATTACAAAAAACTGCTCATAAATTTTATTGTAGCAAAAAAAGGAAAAAAAACGCACAAAAAAATTTCGAAAAAAAAACTGAAACCTTTTTTGTTCAAAACATTTTTTTTGCCAAAAAAAGGCGACAAAAAGTTTTTTTTCAAAAAAATCTCAAAATGGGTTTTTTTGGAATATCATTTTTCTAGAAAAAAAAATTAGAAAAAACTTGGCAAAAAACAGATCAAAAAAATATTGGACAAAAAAATGAAAAAAATAGGACACAAAATTTAAAAAAATGTGCCAAAAATTTTTATGTCGCATACAAAAAGAAAAAAATAGTTTTTTTTTGTCAAAAAACAAAAAAAAACACTAAAAAATTCCCCAATTTCATTCAAAAAAATTTTTATGTACAAAAACTCACGCAACGGAACCTTCTTCTTCTCCTCAGCCTCGGCCTGTTCCTTGCGGCGCTTCTCCTCGAGGTACTGCTCCCGCTGGTCGATCTTCTTGACCTTCTGCTGGGGCACGAACTGGAGCATCGTGTACTCCGTCTCGTCGCCCTCCACAGACATCTGAGCAGGTCGTTTCAGCTCGATGTCCGGAAACGCGGATTCTTCGTCTTCTTCTTCCTCTTCTTCGTCGCCTTCGCCTTCGCCATCGTTTTCCTCCCCTTCATCGCCCTTCTCAGCCTCCAGCTCGACATCCTCTTCCTCAGCCTCGACGGGAGCTTCGCTAGCTACCTCGCTGGCCGCCAGTGACATTGAATTCACCGCCGCGGCCGCGTCCAGAGCCCGGTGCTTTTCGGTTGACTCATCATCCAACCGGAAAAGAATACCAAATCCAAGTTGGAGCTGATTCGACGGAATGTAGTTCTTCTTGCCCCTGATCATGAAAGCACCCGCAGAGAGGTATTCTCCGGTCGGGGCCGTGCGCGAGACCTGGTCGTGACGCACCCACCACGCGTTGATCACGATTTTGGCCTCCCAGGCGGAGCTGTAGCAGATGGCGAACGTGCCGGCTTCGTTGATCGTCCGCGGAGGGATTTCGGCTTCCCGGGAGCGGTTTCTCACGACGACAGAGCACGCGCCATGGATGTCAGCGTGGACGTAGATATCCCCGACGCGGAGGTAGCGCTTGACGAGCTGCTCGTTCTGCTGGAAGTCTCGGCCGCCGATGACCAGGAGGCCGTCCGAGGAGATGAACCAGTAAAATCGCTCGAACCAGTTGGTTTTGCGCGCTTTCATCTGCGCCGTCGCGGCTCGGACCTGAAATACAACTTTCACAGCGAAAAAAAGAAAAAAAGGTGTTTTATTTGTTTTTTGTTAATTACTCCATTTTTCGATTATGCTTCCTATTTTACGTTCATGTTCGTATTTTGTGTTCGCGAACAATTTGCAAAGTTTTTTTTATCATTGCTAAAAAAAATTGACCCAATTTGGTACAAAATCAAAAAAAGAAGGTTCATTTACTCGCTTTGTGTAACGGTTTACCGTGTTCCTACAACTTTTCGTGGCGAAAGTTGACAAATATTATTTTGCAATTTTTGTCAAATAAAATAAATTTTGGCTCTGTAAACCCAAATTTAGTGGCCTATTTTGTTAGTTTTTTCCGTTTTGATAAAATCGTGTCGAAAAAAACAAAAAAAACGTAGGCAAAAAAAATTCTATTTTTTTTCTAAACACGACTTTTATTTTTTATTGTTTTTTAATTCCGTTTTCGAACGAACACGGATACAAAAAACCTAACTTGTTCGCGAACAAACACGAAATTTTTTTTATCGTGTTATAAAACCGTATCCAAATTTTACAATTTCATAACACAATCATTCTTTTTCTGAACATGATTTCATTTGTTTTTACGGTTTTTTGTTTTTTCTAACCCCAAAAATTGAGTTTGTCCGCCAACATTTTCCCATCCAGCCCCTTTCAACACCTACCTGACTAATTTTGTTCTTCGTATTCATCTGAACGTTCTTCAAAGCCTTGGACGAAGCATGAATCGTCTTTTTCTGCTTCTCAGCCGCGTTCTTCTTATCACTGAAGTACTTTCTGCTGTTCTGCGACGCAGAAAGGTCGATATCAATGTCCACGGTGAGGTGCTCAGCATCCGGGTCATATGGATTAGCGAGGCTGAGGGTGACCTCGTTGGAGTGGAGATCCATCCTCACGATGAGTTCCGCAGCCGCGACTCCCTTATCCGTCAGGGCAGCGAGCCATTCTTTGACGTCGTTCCACGCCATTTTCGATGCGATTGCCGTCCGAACAAGCAACAGCGCCTGATCAACCAATTCTCGGTTCGCCTCGATTCTTTCCGCCTTGGCGACATGGATCGACTGAATTTCATCGAGTTGCTTGACACGCATTTCGTGATCCTTTTTGACGTTTTCAAACTTTCGAATAGCCTGTGCTTCTTGGGCCAGAGCCCTCTGCTCGACTTTTTGCTCGTCGAGAAGGGAGTAGTACCGGTCGACAGCCTCACTGAAGGTTTCAAATTCATGCACCCGGAAACGAGAGTTCGGCAGAGAAAACTGGGCAAAGTTGAAAGGATGGTATTCGTGGTAGGTCTCCGATTCCGAGCCATCCGGGTTCGTTCTGGCCTCGTAGGTGATGTATCCGCTTCCTGGTTCCTTTCTGAGTTTTTCCTGGATCTCCTCGGCGATCGCGAGGACTTCCTGCACCTTGGCTACGGATTCTGGAGACGCGTCTAGGGTCACGCCGATCTGAAATCGTAAAAAAACGTCAAACAGTCGAAAACGGTATAAAAATTACAAGTTATCAAAAATCCTATTTGTGATCTCAAAACGAAAACTTTCACGATTTTTCAATTCAAAATTAGAAAGAAAGTTTTTTGGGTCTCAAAACGAAAATTCTACGTCATTTTTTCAAATGCTCGTATTTTTGTCGCTTTTTTTCCCCATTTTCGTTTTTTTTCACCCAAAACCTAACCAACCTTGGCATCAACAGGGAGCCCCGCGGCAATCAGCGCGTGATCCAACAGCGCCGAGCTGAAGGGAACATTCTTGATCAGAGCCTTGCGGAGTACGTCTCCCTTCTTCGCGTTCGCCAGGAACAATCCAATCGTCTCTTTGGAAGGCAAAAAAGTCTCCTGACGCGCAGCATCAATCGGGTATCGCTCGCGAACCGTGAATCTCACATCCGAATCCTTGTCCGTGCGGGGACGGAGGATGTTGAGAATGACGTACTTGTCGTCGGTAAGGACGATATTACCCCTATCGTAGAGCTCGACGATGACATGACAAGCACGGTCTTCTTCGCCAAACTGCATGTCGACGATTCGATCGACTCCGAGTTGACGAATCGAGATGAGGCGCTTCTGATTGATGTGTTTGCGGAATTTCATCGAAAACTGCGATGGAATCTGCGATTTGGGCCATTCGTGGCTCGTGTAGTGAATACGGTTGCCGGATTCAAAGAGGATGATCGCCTTGTGTTCGGGCCTAAAAACACAAAAAAATGAGAAAAATCCGAAAAAAACACCGTTTTTCGTTTTAAAAATTGCAAAAAAACCTACTTTTGAAGTTTCAGCAGATAAGTTCTCGAGTCGATATCGTAAACGTTGGTGACCCGCATGCCGACAAAGTTCTGCAGCTCGTGTAGAACGGCATACAGATCGATCGTCGAGAACTTGTTCTTCATCTTTTAGTTTTACCTGAAAGTCAGAAAAAGACATAAAATTGAACGGAATTACGATTAGAGAATGTCTCGAATGGAAAAATTAACAAAATTACGGACAGAAAAGGTCTCGACGGGAAAACACTTGTCCCCCAACGAAAAGTGCAGTTGAAAGAGTCTCGAATGGAAAAATCAACAAAAAATTAACCACAAAATGTCTCGACTGGAAAACGCCTGTCTTTCGACGAAAAAATACAGTATCACACAGGCAATCAACCTGCGATCGTTTACGATCACAATTCGACCATTTCCACGCTTCTTTTCTTTTTTGTATTTTTTTGCATTAAATAATCCTACAAAAACAAAAACACAACAATTTCAGCTACGAACTATGCTATTATTGTTTGGCCTTTTTAGGCTCTTTTTCTTTATCCTCCTTTTCTTTATCCTGCTCGCCATCCGTGATGCTGCGCAGAGTGGATGCGAGTCTCTTCTGCTCGGCTTCCCTCTTGCTCTTCGCGGCTTCGAGGAAAGCCTCCTTCTCCGCATCCGAGAGCTGTGCATGGGTAGCGGTGCTGACCTGCTTGTGGTATTCGGCCTGCTTCCTGATGAGTCCATCGAGGATCGTATCCTCTCCCGGAGCAATCAATCCCTCGTCCCGGCCTTCGACAATGTCACGAAGGGCTTTGAGATCCGCTTTGTGCACGACACGCTGCTCTTCGTGGCGCTCGAAGGGCCGGAAGTACTTCCAGAGATTTTCAAGTTTATCCGGGTCGATGCGGGAAACTGCCGGGTGCTCGTTGTACTTTTTCTGCGCTTCATCGGCAAATTTTCGGCGTTTGCCGTCTGGGCCTGGGAGTTCTGTTTCTGTGCGGTTTCGGAGGATCTGGAAAATGTGATTTTGGATGAGTCATAAAATTGTGACCGTAAACAATATTGTCGACGTGATTTTCGGTTTAAGACCAATGCTGCAAAAAATCTGAAATTTTGGGTACCCGAGCTAAAAAAACCGGCCTAAAATCTAAAAATTCGGTTTACTCGACCGGATACCTGAAATTTCGGGTACCCGGTTAAAAATCCGAAGTTTTTTGTTTTCAAAAATTTAAAATTTTTGGCTTCATATTTTTTGTACCGTAAACCAACCTCCAACGCTTCCTTCAGCATTATCCTATTCTTTTCCATCTGCTCAACCGGTGGCTCGTAGAATCCATACTCCCAGGTAGGATCGTTACGATGCTCCCATTCTGATTCGCGCGTCGGCAACTGTCTGAAAAAAATCCACCTTAACCCCAGAAAAAAACTACTTTCAACTCACTTCGTAGATGTCCACCGCTCCGGAGGGTCTGTAGACGTAATTTCAAACTTATTCATGTTTTCGATAAGTTTTTCGTCCTTTTTGTTGATGAGCTAAAAAAAGTGACGTGTTTTGGTGCAATGTTATGCAACCTTTTTTTGTGACCCACCTCCTTCAACTTGGGATCATCCCTTGTCTTTTCGAAATTCTCGAGTTCCCGGGCATATCTCGGTGGTGGCACTTTCTCGCCTTCTGCAATGGCAGCTGCCTTTTTCACGGCTTTTTGCTGGAAAGTGCCTTTTGTGACGTTTTTGGTCGCGGTGTGCCAGAGTCGGTTCCAAATACCCATAGAAGACTGAAAAGCATGTGTCCATGACCTGGAGCTGGCAAAGGGTATGAAAACGGAGCGACAGCGCTAACAATCAATCACGAAACAGAAAAAACAAGATTACAATTTTTTTAGCTCGGGTTTGCATAAAAACAACACAAACCAAAACATTCGTGTCGGGAACCCTCAAAATTGGCAGTCAATGAAACTTGACTTTTCCGCCGTTAATTTTTTGTATTTCGGTTTCTGACATCCCAGAGGTCTCCTAATCCTCTGTATTCCCCAAAATGACGGCTAAAACTACGGCAGATGTATTCTGGAATAAATTCAGCGTGTACCTGTTCGACGCAGATGGCGTGCTATGGCGCGGGAAGAAGATCCTTCCCCACGCTGCCGAAGTCGTCAACGAACTCATCTCTCGTGGTCGACGGGTTTTTATTCTGACGAACAACTCAACCCGTACTCCGGTGCAGGTGCTGAAGCACATGGAGGACCTTGGATACAGGGGACTGAAGACTGAAAGTATTATTACGTCCGGTGTCGTCACCGCCGAGTACGTGAAGCAACACGTTGCTCTCGATCTCCCGGTTTACGTTATCGGAAGCCAGGCTCTGGGAGATGTTCTACAGGATGTTGGAGCTACGGTGCTGGGCGTTGGGGAGGATCCCATCACGAATTATACAAACGTAGGTCTTGACACGATTTTTGTTTCGATACGATTTTTACTTTTTCTCGGCACGAAATTCTTTTTCTTTGCACAATTTTGCTTTTTTTCGACACGAAATACTTTTTTTGGCACGATTTTATTTTCATTACGGTTTTATTATTTCTCGGCACGAATTTGCTTTTTCCTGACGCGAAATTGCTTTTTTTTGGCACGATTCTTTAGAATCTAATTTCCTTACGATTTTTTTTAAAACGAATTTACATTTTTTTCCCGTTTCTCAACACGAAATCACTTTTTCACCGTTCTTTCTTCAGGATCCAATAATCCGTGACCTGGAGCTCGTCCCGCCCAAGGTATCATCCGTCGTGTGCAGTTTCGACACGCACTTGTCCTACGTGAAGATCATGAAGGCAGTCAACTACCTCCAGGACCCGACAGTCCCCTTCCTGGCCACCAACACGGAGCCCGCCTTCCCCGCCGAAGACCCGAACCTCGTCATCCCCGGTCCGGGCGTTTCGACCGCAGCCGTCGAATTCGTCTCCGGTCGAAAAGCCACGCTGATGGGCAAGCCGGGCAACGGTCTCCTCGAGTACCTGCAGCGCAGAGTGCCCCTCGACGCGGCTCAGTGCCTCATGATCGGCGACCGCCTTGATACCGACATCCTCTTCGGCAACCGTAATCACCTGGCAACTCTCATGACGCTCACGGGCGTGCATTCGAGGACAGACATCGCCCGGGCGTCCGCCGAGGGCTGGGGAGTGCCGGATCTCGTCGTCGAGTCACTCTCCGAGCTGTTCGACAATCGCCCGATCGCCTGATGCATTCCACCAATTTTTCAGTGGTTTAGGAAAAATGTTTCGAGATCTTGGACATTACAAAAAATCTTACAATAATCTTACATGAGCCGTCCTCGGCATTTGGAAGTTCCGCAGTGGCACGTTACGCCCCGGTCGAGGTCTTCGTAGCTGTAGTCCCAGGTGAGCTCTTCGCCGGCGTCGACGTGTCGGGAGGTAAAAAAGCAGAACCACGGTAGGCGGAGATCGTGCGTGTCGGCGAAGACGTTCTGCACGAAGAGATTTGGATCGCAGCTGTGATTGTAGAATCGACCGATGTTGCCTTCCTCGATGGCGTCGATGAGAAATTCGTTGTTTTCCTTGTCAAAGTATTCCGTCAGTGCTACACCGTTGCTCGGACCCCCGGTGAACGAGTCCACGACGTCGATTCCTTCATCTGCAAAAAAAAATGTCCAAACCATCAAACCCGCCCAAAATACTCAAAAAAACCCACCAACACCCTCATCGGGAAGGTCAATGCCCCTCTGACGTTTCTCATTTTCAAAATCCGCGACAAAATCGAGCTGAGCGATGTACGTGTCGTCTTCGCGGATGCTGCACACCTTTTCATTCATGATCTCGCCGGCGTACGTGCTGACAAACGTGCCGTGCGGAAGGTCGACGAGGGTTCGCACGCCCCAGCCGGAGCGAGCGGTCTGGAAGAGCTGGAGTGGGACGCTGATCTTGCGCTGGACCACGTAGTTTCGGCACTTTTCCCGGTTGCAGAGGCAGAGCGAGTTGCATTCGTAGATTCCGGACTGCACCTTGTACTGGTTGAGGCCGTAGTGGTAGAGTGGGTTGGGTACCCGGAGCTGGGGGTCGAGGTTGGCGTTTTCGCGGAGGGTTAACTGCTGGCATTCGCATTTTGACGAATCTGAGCAGTCGCCTGAAATTTTTCGTTTACACAGGGCTAAAATTGCAAAATACAATTATTTAAAAAAAAATGTTGGCAAAAAATATTTTAAAAACCGTCTTTTTCCAAAAATGCACGGTAAAAAGTAGAAAAATAACAACAAAAAGTAGAAAAAAAAACAAAACACCGTAAAAGGTAGAAAAAATACAAAAAAGTCCCGCCAAATTTTCAAAAACAAGTTTTTTAGTTGTCTTACAACGAATATTTTTTCACAAATAACAAATTTGCCAGTTCGGAAAATTTTTTGTTACTTTTGGATTTCTACGTCGTCTTTTTTTGTGAAAATTTGTTTCTTTTGTTATTTTTGATTTCAAAATTTTTTGTCATTTCTGATTTCAAAAAATCTTTTTGTTGATTGTCAACAAGTTTTGGTGTTTTTACTATATTCAATTTTTAGACCCGTTTTTTAAAACGCATTTTTAAAATTTTAAATGCAATATTTCACCCCAAAACATACCCTTGCACGAGCAGCACGACTTTGCAGGCAACGAAAAGTTCTCAATGAGCCGCTTCAGCGTAGGATCCTTCATGTACCGATGCGTGTTGTACTTCATCCGAGGCCTCTGCTGGTCATCGACGGCATTCACAACCGTGATCGGCACCGCCTCCAGTCCCAGGGCAAAGTCAGGATCAATAACCGGGGATCCGACTGCCATGAGACCCACATTGACGTCAACATCGAAGGTGAAATTCCGGTAGGTGACCGGAGGGTTGGTCAGTCGGAGGTAGGCAGACAGGAATTCCATACCGCCCGTAGAAGAGAACGAAGCGCCACAGGGTGCCTGGTATACGGTAAAACGGATGTAGACCGGTTGTTTGTTCGTGGAAAAAGATTTTACCGCTTTGTACTGCTAAAAAGACGTTCAATTGCGTCCAAGAAAGTCAACAGAAGTATACGAAAAAAAACCCACCTTCCGACACCAGCCCCAGGCCAAGGGAAGGAAAAATGGAGAACAAACAGGTGGCAAGGTGAGTTTTGCGCGATGAGCTTCGACTGCGGGTCGGAATCGCGTCCAGCAGTTGGAGTCGCATTTGTGGTTTTTCTGATCGAGGATGCGGCTCCAATCGAGGTCCAGTTTGATGTACTGCGAGTCCATATGCTGCAAAAGTCAAAAAAACACACTCAAATTCCTTTTTTAGGACTAAAAAACCCACATTGGCAGCTTCATGCCTCCGCCGAGCTTCCTGGGCCGTAAAAGTTCGTTCAACGTGATTAAGCGTCGATTTCGAAAGTGGGATGAAAGACGACGATCCAGAAGTCGTTTTTCTCGCTGTCGGGACACTGCTCTGGACTGTCAGGTCTATGAGTGGTATAGGAGCACGATTACGGTGGGCAAAGTGCCGTCTGCGTTCCATCTTATCCTGAAAATCACGTTTTTTTTTCAAACAAAACATAAAAAAAAAGCCAGCTGGCAAAAAAAACGATGCGGCCGAAAAAAATTTGAAGATAAATAAAAAAATTTGATTTTGAGATGTTTTTTTGTTCAATCCATACATTTTTTTGCACTAATAAAAAAAATATTATTTAGCATTCTTTTACAGCATTTTTCGGTTTTAAACAAAAAATACGGTAAAATAAAAAATACCGTATTTGAACAAAAAATACAGTTATAATTAAAAAAAACCCAAAAAATTATACCGTATTTTTTTTGAATTGACGTCAAAAATTTTTTTTTGGACGTAAAAGTTTTTTGCGCTGATTTTTTATCCGCCCCAAAAAAAACCTACCTTATTTCCGATGAGTTTGGTTGTGCTGCCGCGGTAGACCCACTCATCCAGATGCTTGTGCCTCACGCAGTTGATATCCATGCATCCCCTGCCATCCGAGCCCCTCGGATCAGACCGGCTGAACCGAAGAAGGAAAAGTTCCCTGTCAACCTTCAGGATCGTAGCTTGGAATGTTTTTCGGTCATATTTGGCCTAAAATTCATCCATTTAAATTAAAAATACACCCTCTCTCAAAAAACCCACCGCAATCGAGCTTCCGGGAGATCCGACGTGAAGAAAAATTTTTTCTGTCAAAAAATTCTCCAAAAACTCGCTTCTCGGGGATTTTCTAAAGTTCAACAGAGGCTCGACGCGCGAATTTTTGCCATCTTCGGTTTCGGATACGATTTCCTGGTCGAGGTGGAGTCTGATGTCTTCCTGGTTGACGTAGGCCTCCTGGTCGCAGTCGAAGAAGACGAGATACTGTAGATCGGGTCCCGTGCTGGCCAGACTCCCGATCGTTCCAATATTCCATCCATCAAAATCCTCAGGCTCTCGGCACCGAAGTCGACTGTTATGGTACGCAAGAACACGGGTCCCGAGTGGAAAATCAATATTTGGATGGGCTTTTCCGTAGGCCAAAACCGCTCTGGTTACCGTAATTTTTGGAAGGGATAACATTTTGCGCATTTCTTCGCAATCTTTGAGTTCGACGAAGAATTTGTTGATTTCTTCTCTGATCTAAAAAAAAACACTTTTTACCAAAAAAAAATATTTTTTTGAAAAAAATGGGGATCAAACCTTTGTAATGGTGCCATAGAGGAAGCGAAAAGAATCGTGATTGACGACCTTGGCGAGGACTTCGGTGCCCTCGACGACTTGTTCCGTGATCATGCTGTAGAGCTCCTCGCAGGATGCCAGGTGCCGGACGGGTCTCAGACTCAGGGAATCGAGATCACGGGTCGCGCCGCTCAGGTAGTCGGCTGTCTTCCTGGGTGGTAATCTGATGTTTTCGACTGGGATATCGTAATCGCCAAATGTCTTCTGAAAAATTCCATTTTCAGTATTTTCAGTCTAAAATTTCCGGACTAAAATTTAAGGGCCGATTTTATAAAATAATACTTTTTCATTGTTCTACAACGATTTTTTTCATAAAAAAGTACTGCAATCTTCGTATTCAGATTTTACGAATATTTAGACCCGTTTTTATTCAAAAAATTTATTTTTAACTATTTTAAAATTTTTTAGGCCAAAATTTTATGTTTCAAATAATGTTTTTTTTTATTCGAGAACGATTTTTTAATGGCAGCCTTTTTTTAGTTTTTTTTTAATTTCCAAAAATATCGTTTTTACGATTTTTTTTCACGGCAGACTTTTTTTTGTTTTTTTTTTAATTTCAAAAAAATTATCGTTTTTACAATGGCCCAAACTTTCAGCTCCTACCCCAAAATCAGTAAATTTGTAGACATTTAAAAAATGTATTTTTATAGAAATTACACCAACAAAAAAGGGTACATTTTCTTTACACTGGGCCAAAACTCACATGCCGCCCATCAATCGTCTGCCTAGCAACGGCGACCAGCGCCTGCTCCTCCACGGTAGAAGCCTGCAGCAGCGCACCGACATCGTGAAAATTCTGCTCAAGACTGGGATCAACGACATCGAAAAAAGCCGAATTGTTGACTTCGATGATGTCGCACAGCTCGTGGACATCGATGGTATACGAGTACGATTCTTCCTCGATGTTCTCGAAAATATCGTCGATGACCTTGTCGATGGACGTCGTCTCGAGGTAGAATCGCAGCAGACACAGGAGAGTCCTGAGCTGAGCGCTGTCGACGCAGAGCACCTCCAGCGACGAAAGCCAGATCGCGGAGAGTTGGGGAGGATTCTCGTCGATGATTGTCGCGAGGTGGAACAGGGTCACACGATTCAGAGTGAGCGCTTGCAGGAGAGGTGTCAGGTTCACGTTGTTGACGTATGATGCAGGTTCTAGAAGAAAAAATGGGTAAAAAGATCAAAAATTGGGATTTTAGGCCAAAAAATGGGTAAAAAATGAGTTGCTGAGGCTAAAAAATCAAAAAATGAACAACATCGGGAATTTTGGCAAAAAAAATTAAAATTAGAAAAAATTTAAGGCTATATAAACGAAAAAATGGGTAACGCTGGGAAATGGGAATTTTAGGCCAAAAAAATCTAAAAAGTTGAAAAAATAGGGACGAAACAGAAATTTTAAGCTAAAAAAATTAAAAAAACTGATAGAACTGTTTTTTTAATTGTTAACAAATCATAAAAACCAAAAAAACGAACGTTTCCAGAGCTTGAGAGTAATAACACCGACGACGGAAAACTTGCTGAGATTACGATCGACGCAGATACGTTCAATTGCCTTTCCATGGACCTCAAAGTCATCCAAAATGGCATCCTGATCACTGGGCAGGACATCGGGCAACTGAAAATTCCATTTTGATCATAAAATTGACCGCAAGATCAAAAAAAGACAAACCTGGCAGTAGAAAACATCTCGCTGTCCGACAGTCTGATTGAATACCTCGTTGAGCCTCTTTGAAAATTCATGCCTTCGTTCACCCGTCAATCTGTTGAAAAAATCCACAACATTCATCGGCCATTCGACTGTTTCTGACATTTCGAACGCGAATCCGATCGTGTCAATGAAACAAACGTCTTTGAACTTTGAAAAGTGAATGTTCGCTTGTTGCGCGGGGAACAGTATGGGTTCAGTGTGTTCTCCAGCGAGCGGTCAAAGCAAAACAAAGCGTTCAAGTTTCAAAAAAATTGTCGAGTTGTCGTTTATGATTTACGATTTTTTACAATTCTTCTCGTTGTAAAAGTTGTTTTAACAGTAAGGGTATACGGTTTTGTCGTATTCCACGCGAGAACAGAAAACTTGTTAGAACGCTGTAATTTTTTTGATGAGATGACTCATTGGTCAAAAGAAGCGCAGTTATAAATATATTTGTTGATAACTTTGTTGAACACATGTTACTTCTTGTTTTTTGGTTCCATTCTGCTTTTTTTTGTTTACTTTCACTTTTTTTTCAAACTGTTTTTCGTCTGTAATCATGCTATCGTAATCGAGTTCCTTCGCTTTGTTTACGATCCCATGATCGATCTCACAGCGCACTAAAAAGTGAGGTAACCCTCCACTCACTGACCATTTTTTTTCTCGTTTTTTACCTGAAAAAAATATTTCGCAGCAGGCTCTTTTTCGTACGACTCTCTTCCACTGACCAAGACCGACCACTAGTTGACTGTCAGGTAGGTCCATCGCGTTCGGTTGTTCATGAATGACTCATCCTTGTGTGTATTTATTTTTGCGCGCGCGCGCTGTGAACCAAATCAATGATTTTCGACGGATCGCATCGAAGAAGGAAGAAAAGAAGACGCGCTTGCGAGATGTTGTGTCCTTATCGATTTATCCAATCTCGTCTTGAATTGTATTTTGACGCATCCCGCTTGCGAAAACTGTATTTTATCCAATCCAGCGGGATGATGATGATGACTGTCGCGTTGCGTGGCGTTTTTGCTCACATTTGCTCACACATAATTTTTTTCAGGGCAAAATGGCTTCTCGCAAAACTGTCGCGCGTCGTCCGCGCAATGCCCGCGCGACGAGCAACGTCTTTGCCATGTTCGGGCAGGATGAAATCCAGGAATTCAAGGAAGCGTTCAACATGATCGATCAGAACCACGACGGATTCATCGATGCTGCCGATCTCCACGACATGTTTGCCTCGCTGGGTAAGGAAGTGACCGACGAGTTCATCGACGCAATGGTCAACGAAGCCACGGGTCAGATCAATTTTACCCTCTTCCTCACACTTTTCGGCGACAAACTCAGCGGTACCGACCCGGAAAACGTCATTCGAAATGCTTTTTCGTGTTTTGACGAAAATAACACGGGATACATCGAGGAAGAACGCTTTCGCCAGCTACTCACGACAATGGGCGATCGCTACACGCAGGAACAGGTCGATGACCTCTTTCGTGATGCTCCAATCGTCGATGGAAAGTTCAACTACGTCGAATTTACCCGGATGCTCAAACACGGCACCAAGGATAAGGACGACGCCTGAACACTCCGCACGGACGACACCCACCAAAAAATGTTAAAAAATCCAGAGGACACACAGCTCCTACGTATTTACCCGACTTTTTTCACTTCTTGTAAAGCTTTGACGATCGCAGTGAAGTAAATGGAAACCAACGAGATGACGCCGCGAAGAGGGAGGATGGATCATGGATTCATGACAGACCTTTCCTTGTCTTCTTTGAGGGATTCGATGTGCTTGACGGTGTCGTCGTCGTCTTTGACCTGGTACGAGGTGGATGGTTGCGTGCGATTCGTCGACAGCTCGCCTTGAAGCGAAATGTCGGCAGCAGCGTTCTTGGCGCCTTTAGGCTTGTTTTTTTCTTCCGGTGGAGTTGGCGCTAAAAAAACAAACAATTTTTGGTTTAGGATACCAAAAAAAGTGTAAAAAAACTTTCGTTTAAAGACCCAAAAATTGAAGAAAACATTCGTTTGAAGACCCAAAATTTTAAAAAACTTTTGTTCAAAGACCCAACGTTTAAAAAAATACGTAAAAGTCGAAAAAAACTTTCGTTGAAAGACCCAACGTTGAAAAAAACCGTAAAAGCTGAGAAAAACTTTCGTTTAAAGACCACAAAATTGAAAAAACTTTCGTTTAAAGACCACAAAGTTGAAAAAACTCGTTTAAAGACCACAAAGTTGAAAAAACTTTCGTTTAAAGACCCAAAATTTAAAAAACTGATAAACTAAAATGAACCCCGAAAACTCACCAAGTTGCCAATGGTCATGTTCTCCATTAGTTTTTTCCTCAGCCGGCTTCTTCTTGCCATCGGCTCCAGCCGGGGGATCGCCTTTCTCTTCTGTCTTCCCGCCTCCCTTGGTTTTCCCTTTCTTAGTATCGCCTCCTTTTTCATCGACGTTTTTCATGACGCTCTTACCAGACTTGCCGATTTTTTTGACGTCCTTCTTTTTGTCCTTCTTCTTCTTACAGCAACAAGTGAGAGGTCCTAGAGCAGTGATAGCGAGGAAAAATAAGCATGCTTGGAGAACGTATATGCCCCCAGCTATGGCGGCTACATGCATGCCGAAGTCTCCACCAAAATTGTGGCCGCCCGTTTCGCTGTGATAAAAATGGTGCAGCAGTCCAGTAGATGGCAGTACGAAAAGTCAGTAGAATGCGCCCGTCGTCAGTGTCTGCGCAAGCGACGAAAATCTAGGCCGTCGTACAACGATATCGTGGGGTGAGGATTTGCATGCCGTAGTGTAACTCAAACATATAACGCCTCATTTTGCGATCACTCAAACCTCTGCGCTCTTGACACTGCTTCTGATCATGGAGTCGTCGTCGACTACCGAATCGCGTGAAGACGTTGAAAGCACGAATTCCACTGGCTCGCAGGACGTTATCAGCGACCTCAGTGGGTTTTTTTACGGTTTTACAGGAATTAGAGTAACAATCACAGTTTAATCGTTACTTTTTTCGCTGCAAGACAGTAAAGTATATTTTCTGCAAGGTTTACGATCACAAAATATTAATTTTTTTCGTTAGAAGACCAGATATTTATTACTGCAACATTTACGGTCACTGTCCGCGGATCGTTATTTTTTTCGCTGCAAGACCCGGACAGTATATTTTGTGCAGGGAATTTTATATAAACTTACCGTATACGGTAATCATGTGTTACTTTTTTTCGCTTTAGGACCAAAACAGTATCTATTGCCTAAAGTTTACGATTTTACCTTTTTTTTCCTTTTTTAGGTCAGTATCACTCGTTTCCCCTCGAACTCGACGACCTCTCTGCCACTACCGCGGTCGGCTTTGACTCCCTCGAAGATATCGCGACAGCGTCGAATTCTTCCTTCACGGATTCGGCGGAAACGGCAGTTCTTCCTTCTCACGATGATATGATCATGAACGCACGCAACCTCACGGCCCCTCCGTCGTACTACCAGCTGCCGTCGCTCAACAAGAAGCCCGTCGATCGCGTCGTTCGTCTCATGCACGTAGCCTCGCAGTACGCGCTTCCAGAGTTGCATACATATGCGGTCATGGATGAGCCGGCAACCGCGTACAAGCTCAAATCTGAGTCTTACCAGTACAATATGATGCACCAAAACGAGAGCGATGGCGACTCATCCGGTACACACGTTTACTACTCCCCCTCCGCGCCATCCGGACCATCAGTTTATTTTACTCCTGAGATGTGAGTTGGATTGTCAGTTGATCTTCTTGAGTCCCTTGACATCCTTTGCCTCGTAGAGACCGTATCTCGTGGCTTTGTCTTTCGTCATTTGCTTGAGGTCGTCGTAGCTTATGTGATGGCCTAAAATTGCGTAAATAAATAAACCGTTGGTATTGGATTTTTTTGGAGGGAACAAATTTTGTTTTTGAACAAAAAAGTTTACAGACATTTTTTTGTAAAATTTTTCAAATCGTGGGAAAAACACACGCATACGCACTGGGCGCTCCCGAAGCGAAAACAATTTTTTCGCTGTGTGAGTACCGCGTGCGCATCTTTTAATTTTTTTACAAATTACCGAAAATACGATCAAGGTAGTTGAACCACGGCTCAAAGCAGGTGAGCGGCCGGAGGTGGTGCATGTCATGCGCCGGCGCACCGCTGTAAAACGGCAAAAAGCGATGCAGAAAGAAGGGAAAATCGTATCCCGTGTGCACTTCGTAGGAAACGCTCTGCGCGATCACGAACCACGTCCAATACGTCAGCGGATGCGTGGTAAACAGCCACGGAAACGTGGTGATAAAAGTCGCTACCACAAAGAGCTCAAATGGATGCAGGTGCTGTGCCGCGGCGCAGAACGGCGACGAGTACATGTGATGGACAGAATGGCACCAACGGTAGAGGAACTTGATCTTGTGCATGACAACGTGAGCTACGAAGTAGTAAAAGTCGAAGCAGATGAAGAATACCGTGTTCTGCCAGATGAGTTCCCAAAGCGGTGGCGCTAGGTCGGGCAGGTCAGCGTCCGGCACCCAGACCACCTGGACCAGTGCCATCGGGTAGATCCACAGGAGTTGGTTGAACATCTGCAGGTGGAGAGATTCTTTCATCAGCGCCCATGTCACCTTGCGATCTTTTTGAATCTTGGCATTTTTGAAGAACGGCACATCGCAGAGTACCAAGTCTATGACTGCAAAAAAGTGGATTAGCTCTGTTTTACGGTAATTTTCGGTATGAAAATTTTGAATTCGTGAGAAGATACATTCGTGCGCACTGGATGCTCTCAAGGCGAAAACACATTTTTTTCGTTGTAAGAGGTGGGCGCGTGCGCATTTTTCCCTCAATGAAAATTTTCGTTTCGGGAGCTCTCACATCAGCATGGAAATTCAAAATCTCATGGAGTACGGTAATTTGGCATTAGAAGTTTTTTACGATAATTTTTGGCTTGAAAACGTTCAAATTGGAAAAAAAAACACATGCGCGCTTGAAACGAACCGTTATTTTGTTGTAAGATAAATGTTTGCACATTTTTTTAGTGATAAAACTTTCGTTGTGAGAGCCTTCAAAATTAAAATTTGAGCTTATTGTGCCAGGTTTAAAAATAACTATAACTGCAAAATCCCACTTCGTCAACTACCGTAGTACCTCCGATAGGGATTACGTGCTCGATGAACAAAAATGTTTATGGCCCTGCTTGTGCAAAGAGGTGCGGGCACCACGCACTATGGTCTGATAGGTGATCATCATCGATTCCCGTAAACGAACGACCTTTCACCCTCCAAAACACTCACACGTGAAGACGGCAACCCATGTATAATCGAGACTGAGTGCCATAAACGGTGGAAATAACGGTGATCTGACATAGGTGCCGTAGTTGAATCTGATGTAATCCCAGACCGGCTGAAGGACCAGAGGATCGGTGGAGTTGGCGACGACGGTTGCTTCCATCTTCGGAACAAGTGAATGGCGTTATCACACTGATTCTAGTCGCTTTTGTTTTTTTCCTACTGGACCCACAAACTACATTCATTCATTCATGCATTCTTACCCTTCAACGGGAGAAAAGTTGCGTTTTACACTTAACTATGCGTCCTGCCTGTTTGCGTGCTGCTCTCGTCACTCGGCGTTATCAGTTCAGTTGTCTAGCTGAGTGGTCTCTTGGCCACGGTGATGTAGGGGTGATCATGCCTTATTTGACTTTGGACTCGACTTCGGGGGGGCAAGCACGTCCGTGGGCCTCTAAAGTGCAAATCAAAAGCCAACTTGATTTGCGTTCGTTCGCGTACTCAAGATGAGGTTTCGGGTGATCAAACGTGGGCAAATGAGTTCTCAGATGATAAAAACATCCCTATCAGCATTTAAAAAAATCCTGCGCCTTTACGTTTATTTTTCTGCAAATCGTAATAAAAAAGGGAAAAGTATCGATCGAGAAATGCCTGCTAATCAGTCTCCGAGACGAACTGTCAGAAGTACACGTCTATAAGTGCGAGCAGTGGTGTAAAATTGATGATACGCGGGATGTGATTCATTTCCCGGTAGACTTCACAGCCCTGATCTCTGGTAAAAAAACGTGCGTTTACAGAAATATGCGTTTTCAGCTCTACGAAAACTTTGGAGGTCAGGTTCACAAGTCTGCGCACCTGACCAGATGTCTTCATCGAAATGCATATACTTCAAAGCCAACAGGTGTTTTTCCTGACATCATTGTCAAGATAGTCATCATCAGAAGAATTTCACGTCAATCAACCGCCCCAATCAGGTGTCTAACCCATGACAACATTACATTCATATTTTTGCTACCAAGTGAACACAAAATTGCACAAAAATGTTCAATTTGCACAGTAAATTAATATCAAAAAACGTGCGTTTATGCAGAACACTTTTTTCCTATTAAAATTGTCGACTCAGCTTGAAAACAGACACAACAGCGACTATTGTAGTAATACCCCCATGCTGTCCATGGTGGCCATGTAGAAGAGTTATGATAAGACAAAAACGGGTATTAGCAAAATACTATGATTTTTTACGACAGGAACTGCATTGTATTTACATTGCTCAGATTAGATCAGCGATAGGAACATGTATTGATTTTTAGTCAATTTTCGCATAATCAGAAACCCAACGCCGTCCGGTGACACCAATCGCGATGATTGAATCGATGACGCACGTAAATATTTATTTATCTGCGCACTTGTTTTTTTCAGGTGCACCGGACGTGTTACGATAGATCGTCCACCGCCGCCGACGCCCCGTGCCCCCCCCGGCCGTAATTTGTAGATAAAAACATAAAATAATTAAGTTAAATTAAGTTTTTTGGTGATTGAGCATCGCTGCAGAGGTGACCAGGTGACCAGGTGACACCAAACATCAGCTGACAGTTTTTTCACATGACTTTAAACCGGCAAAAAAACATTGAATGGAATCGAAAACAAACTAATTACTAATTACAATTACGGATTCGCCTGAGAGTGTCTATTTCAGGTACACAAAAAACCTGAAAACGAAAAACATTCTGCCTGCGACGACGACGACGACGACGACGCTCCGCATTCCGTTCCCGGTTGGGTTTGTGTCTTTTTTCATCTTTTTATCTTCTGGGTACAAATCACAAGTAAATATTTTTGTCTTCTCGGCGAACTCACCTCGCATATATCGGCGACCAGGTGGCTGCGCGCAGGGGCGTGAGGCGTGAGTCGCGCAGCACCACCACACGCGCAGGCGGACCCCTGTGATTGACTGCTGGCGGCGGGCTGATAAGCAGGGTGCAGAAGAAACGCGCGATTCTGCCGAACCCATTCGATTCTTTACCCCAAATGCCTGCTACTACCTCCAACAATGTATCTTTCTCTTCCTCTGTCGACAGAGACGTCGAAGCGCTGAACCTCGACGCCGATTCTGATTCCGGAAAGTCCAATTCTCGTCTGGATTTTTTCGTCAACGTTGTCGTCATTGTTCTCGCGCTTCTTTCCTTCTGCGTGGTCCTATTCCTGGGCCAGCATCTTTATTTCGATCTCCACACTCCCTGCCCAGAAGCTGTTATCACTGATGTAAGCTTTCATCATAATTTGAAAAACATTCGTTTCAAGACAATTTTTCTTTCTTGTTTTCCAAATTTGATCATTTTTAACAACCTGGAAGTAAAAAGTAACAAACCCCATTTTTTTTTCGCACTTTGTCATCAAAATTCCCGAAAAACGTGCAAGATCAAATGTTGGTTAATTCTGTTTTTGTCTCAAATTCCAACGACTTAAATCAAGTTAATTGCTTCTATTTTGGGAATACTGCGTTAACGCCCAGCGCCATCATTTTCAGGTACACTTCGAACCCATCTCACGAATCGAGCTCGACGAAAAGGTTGGTTTTTGCACTGTTACACCATCTTCGCGCCCGCAATCCCCGCAATCAATTTTTTTAACGGCTCGCGTAATCGTAAACACGCACCCAAACCGCATCCAAACCTTCTTTTTTTTTGAAACTTTTTTTGCAGCCGTCTTGGTTACACTGCCTTAGGCGTAATATTTAGTGATGAACATGTTATGTATTATACATATTTTGCGTCAACAAACGATGTGTGTTTTTTCCAGGGCCTCATCCTGCTGCGATCGAGCAACCCAAACAGGTGTGACGTCATCCGCGATGACAATTCCGATTTCGATTCCGAATCCAATTCTGGAAATAAAATGCACAACAACCGAATTGTCGTGTCCTACGACGAGAGATTCACGCTTCTGGGCACCGAGGGAATGACCCTGTGTGCTGAAGTTCCTGTCTACGTTCATGAATGAATGAATGAATGAATGAAGTCTACACGCCAGCGTCCATCCTTTGAAACCAAACCTATCACACCTGTCTGTACATACCTGAGCAATAAAGCACCCCTAGTCGCAACTAGATATTTACTATTATATCGTAACCTTGGTACTACCACGACAACTAAAAATGTTAGACAGTTTAGTACTTTTGAGAACGAACGCCCGATAACACCGCGGAACACATAGTTCAGAACCATCCATCTTTCTTTTTTTCGTTCCAGTTCATGCCTTCCACGATACCACCAAAAGTTTCGTTTCGTGTGTGTCAAACAAACCAAAGAAGCGCTAAACGATGGTTCTTTGGTCAAACCTAAACCTCAAAGTCTGAAGGCACCTACACTTTCTCTAGTCTTCAATAAAACAAATGTAAAAAGGTTAACAGAAACCAAAAACTATATTTTTATGTGTTTCGGTTTAACGGTGTTGACACCGGATGTAACGGGCGATCTGTGTTCCAACTGCAAAAAAATCACCTTCCTTCCATCGCCATCCGAAGCCCCCAGAAGACGCCAGCTTGTCTGTATTGCACAATGAACTATAGTTAATTAATTAATTAATTAATAAACGGAACCAACTTAAGTTATTATGACTGCGTGTGAAACCCTGGTTTGTTCACGCGCAACCGGTTTGCCTGCCCCCCGCTGACAGTGTCATCAACGCCGCAGTTCCGCTTCATCCTGCTACAGCGATGCGACCTGCCTGCATGAGATACAGGTAAGCGGGCCCAGTAGTGGCCATGCCGACGTAAACATTGCACCAGGAAGGATCGAGGAAAGTCTGTGTCACGATATGCGTTGCTGGATCGTCGAAATCGATATTCAGAACAGCAAAGGCCCAGTTTCCCTGATTTCCGGTGTTAGCAAAAGTTGCGTACGCGAGGTTCACCGCTGTGTAGACTCTGCCGGCGCTGCGAAGTGCCGCTACGATGAAATCGTTTTCGAGCTTTGCATTCCCGACGCACAGAGAAAAGCAGTAGTGAATCCTGGGATCCTGGTTAACGCAGGAGTTCGCTAAACGTTAACAATTTTTAAAAATTTACATATTTTAACCCCAACTTACTCAGATTCCCATCAGCAAAGCTCGGCAACTCTACTCGCTGCAATTTAGAGGTTTCCAGTCGAGAATTCGTAATATTGATATCGTAGGCGACTTCTATGATCTTCTCAGTCGCATTTTGAACTAAGCAAAATCCAGAAGATGCCTGATTGACGGGAACCCCGGCGGTAGCCCAGTCGGTAGCGCCTTTGGCAACCGTGGCCAGCCACGTGCCATTGGACGTGTCGCAGCCTCCGACTTGGATGGCGTGAGCGGTGCCTAACAATCCAAAAATTAGCAGCAGGTTGCTCCCTGTCATGGTCATAGTAAATGTTATCAGTAAACATGAAAAATGCTTGTTGCAACCTCCGTAACTGTTGATAAGGAAAGCCGGAAGCACGCAGCATAACTGAAACTGACGGTAAAGTCATGTCAGTGCTGTTGTTTGCAATTCAATGACAGGTAAAATTCAGGTATAACGTTAAGCAAAAAATTTGCAGTTTGAAATAAATTTTTTTTTCAGAGAATATCAAAAAATGTGTACATAACGTTAGTTGAAATATTTAATTTTGTAAAATGCCATCGTTTCCAAAATTGTTTTCGCCAGAAAAACAAAAACAAAAATACTATAATATTATATACATAATTCAGGAAAAACAAAGCATAATGCTCATTAAAAAACGTCCGTGATCAGATTGTATTAATCGCATTTTACGTGTCATTGTCGCGCGTGTTTCAACCCGTTGCACAAAACTGTAAGCAGGATAATTACTCAAAGGAAATGAGAAAAATGTGTCCTTTGCGTAAAACTGATCCCGATATCTCATACCAGACCACCGGGGCCATAAGAGGGCGGTGCATGGTTTGATCAGGAACTCTTCTTCCTTTCTGGGAGACGTACATAAATATCCCTTCGGATCCCCGAATACCTCAGAATCACGCACTATGAACAAGTTCGTCGTCGCTTGCCTCCTCGCCGTCGCGGTCACCTTTGTGGTCGCCCATCCGCACCCGTCGGGCCCCCCACCGTCGGGTCCTCCGCCGTCGGGTGGACCTCCTTCTGACCGTCGCCGTCGTGATGCTCCGGAAGGCGCCCCCAGCGGACCTCCTCCGTCCGACCGCCGTCGTCGAGATGCCCCAGAAGGTGTGCCATCTGGCCCCCCACCATCTGACCGTCGTCGCCGTGATGCCCCAGAAGGTGTGCCATCTGGCCCCCCGCCGTCCGACCGCCGTCGCCGTGATGCCCCAGAAGGTGTGCCATCTGGCCCCCCACCATCTGACCGTCGTCGCCGAGATGCCCCAGAAGGCGTGCCATCTGGCCCACCCCCATCCGATCGCCGCCGCCGTGACGCTCCCGGCCCTTCAGGCCTCCCGCCTCAGTAATATTAGTTCGAGCGGCCACAAACATCGGCAGTGCTACGATAAATTAATTGAACCATGTATCCCCGAATTATCATAATAAACTAATTATTAGCAATCACTGACGTATTTATGTAACTTCGAGGATTTGTTGAAAAAGTGTACTTTTCGGTTAGATACATTCTTCCCGGTTTCCGGTCATTGCCACAAAAACAAATAAGAAAAAACGACTTTTCCGGAATGGCAAAAAAACAGGATGTAGTAAAAACCGAAAGACCAGGATGAAAGCCCCGAGGCAATGTATGCGCACGTCGGTGAAAATCAAAGCTAAAAAACGCTTTGAAAAATAAATATGACGACGAACACAAGCGCGGCACGTACTTGGGTTGTTCGCAGAGTTGTGCGTGCTAAAATCCATGGATTTTGTCGTGCCAAAATTTTTGACCGACCAAATCCGACATTTTTGACAAAAAGATTTTTTTTTCAAAAGTGTGGGTCGTTTTACTGAATCGATTCGACATCTTTTGAGCCGCTCGACTTTCCTCGAAGACTTTTGAGTCAAGTATTGTGCGATCCGCTCTATTCGATTCGCTTGAAAACTCAAAATTCGATCGAGTTCGTGTGGTCGAAATTTCAAAAAACGGGTTACTTGTTCTTTGAAATTTGTGCCGGTCACGGTCACCTTTAGCATGAATTTTGCGTTCGTGAAATTTTGGACAACAAAACCATCTGAATCAGCCTCCGCGTACCTAATAAACTAAAAATTCATATTTTTTTCTACAAAAAAACTTTTTTTTGGTTTAAGAAAAAAACTTTTTTCTTAAATTAAAAAAAAACTTTTTTTTTGGTTTAAAAAAAACTTTTTTTTCTAAAAAAAATTCATCATTGTTGTCCCACCCCCATCCGATCCACGACCACGACCACACTGATATCAATCAATCCATCTCTCAAATGTAAACATAACAACTTTTATCAATCAAAAATCACCCCGCACTACATCAAAAAAAGACAACAAAAAATCGGACCATACTCGGTCCTGCCGCCGCCATCGGCCATCCAAAGTGAAAACGGCAGTTAAAGCCCTGAAAGCACCGTTATCCGGAAACAGAGAGACATCTGGCAAGATTCCAAGACTCGTCATGATCACGGCATTAATCCATGATGAGAAAGAGCGATTCACAGGTGTCGTTTGGCATGAGACCGAGAGGTACGTTCGAAAAATCGATTGACGAGACGCAAAACTTTTCGTTAACATTGTCGTCGTTGATGAAGGAATAAGCTGCAAGAGAAGGCACTGCTCTCAAGAAAACACCAAGAAAAGGGCTTTGAACACAAAAAAAAACACCACTCAAAGGAAAGAGCCATTCCGGGCTTTTTGTTTAACTTGGTGACGCCCTCCCCGACCCCCTTGGCTTGGCTTTCCGCGTGCCAGAAAGAGGAAGGGAGATAAAAGAAGAACAAACGACTCACATATATTTACGTTGTCCTTCATGAGGTAATCCACGTTGCTGCCCCCCTCCTTGCGTTTCTGGGGTGGCTCTTCGTCCGTGGTGCTGCCGTTTGGCTCCTTCCTCTTGGTCCCGAGGCTTTTGTCGCGTTCTTTGATTCGCAGCAGCGTGATCATCTCGTTTATCCTCTTTTCCGTGAAGATTTTTGTCGTTGTCAGAACCCTGCAAAAAAATCCCATAATCAGTGCATAAAAACCCCAACATTCGGGTACCCGACCCAAAATCCAAATTTTCGAGTAATGCAACCCGAAAACACAAAATTTTGGATAAAAGAGTAAATTTCGCAGTATTTTGCTTTTTAAAAAAACAAAATTTGTACTTTTTCATAAGTTTTTGACAAAAAATACGTCATTTTATAAAAAGTATTTTATTTCCTTTTTTTTATTCACACACAGGCACACCGGCCTATTTTTTTGTATTTCATTTCGTCTTTTTTTTTGAGGTCATTTTTTCAGTTTGACGGCAAAAAAAATTTTTATGTTCAAAAACTTTTTTTTTTTTTCAAAAAACCTTCATTTTTTCCGGCCAGCTAAAAAAACACAAAGATATTTTTTTGTTTTTTTGCGGTTTTTTCGGACATAACCCCCCCTTTTCCCCTAAAAAAAACTCACTGCTTAATCCTGTCAATCCTAAAGTCCAGCGAATTGCTCATGATTGTCCGGATAAGTCCTCGCCACTGGCTGACGGTGTACTTGAACGCCGAAGTCCGGGTGTGTTCGAGAGCCATCATCTCGAGAATGAGATCGAGAAATCCAGCAAGCTGTTTGCGTTCCCGCAAAGTCGGCTGATCGTTGTACATTGCGTACGTCAACTCCGTGGCGAGTTCCATGAGGAGGTGATTCATTGCGAAAATCGTCGTCAGTGGGCCCCAGTGCATCTGGAGCTGCGGAGGAACTTCCCAGACGTTGCCCGTTAACTCGAATACCGGCAGATTGCTTTTGGCCAACTTCTCGTCGTCCATCATCATGATCATGTCGGCGAACATCGATGCCATCGTCTCCGCGTACCTAAAAAACAAACAATTCATATTTTTTTGGTTTTAAAAAACTTTTTCTTTGATTTAAAAAAAAACTTTTTTCGTTTAAAAAAATTTTTAGTTCAAAAACCGTTTATTTGTTTTAAAAAATCTTTTTTAGGTTTAAAAAAATTTTTTTTTTGGATTTAGAAAACATTTTTTTAGTTCAATATTTTTTTGTTAAAAAAAACATTGATTTGTTTTAAAAAATCTTTTTTTAGTTCAAAAACTTTTTTTTTTGGTTTCAAAAAACCTTTTTTTTTGATTACAAAAAAACATTTTTTTAGTTCAAAAAACTGTTTTTTGGTTTCAAAAACATTTTTTTGATTTAAAAAACATTTTTTGTTTTAAAAAAACATTTTTTGTTAAAAAATTTTTTTTTGGTTTTTTTTTAATTTTGACACAAAAAAAACCCACACTTGGCCCTTGGTGACAAAATCGCTGATTTCCTTGAGAACAGGGTAATCCTTGACCATGGACGGCTTCAGCATGAGATCGCACGTCGAATACCGCCAATCGCAGAACTTTTTCAACAACTCGAACGCCAGACGTCTCGTGTCCTTCACCTGCTGGATCTTTACCTCCCTCTCGGCGACGTACCTCGGCACTGCCCAGCAAAGAGCCTCAATCATCGGCTTCCTCCAGTATTTGTCCTAAAGTCCGTTTCAAAAACCTATTTTCACAATCCGATCAAAAAACTCACAAAAAGCCATTTTCTGAGAATATGAAATGCGCTTCGAAAAAGCTGAACGTCCGGCATGAGATTATGGGCGGCCGCGTGGCGGATCTGGACGATCCATTCCGGGATGTCCATCTAAATGTGCGTCTTATCACATCTGATCTGACTTTTCAAAAAAACAAAAATTAGGCACAGTTCAAAAACGCGTTTAAAAATTTCGAATATAACAAAAATCTAGTTTTTTGAATGTACCGTATTTTTTGAAACTTTATGACTATGGAAAATCGAATTATGTTTTTTAACAGTTTACGAAACTTTTTACGGATTTTTTTGTTGAGAGACAACAAAGACTATTTTTTCCTCTCAAAAAAAGAATAAAATTGGGTAAAGTTTAAAAACTGGAATAAAAATTCAAAAACAGTACAAAAAACAACAAAAATTACGTTTTTTGGAAGTACCGTATTTTTAGTAATGTTATTACTATTTATCGTATGTTGAGTTACAATTTTCTAATTTTTTGTAGTAAGAGAACCAAAAAACTAATATTTTATTTTAAATCCACCCAGGACCTAAAATTTCGGCACGATCCAATTTTCCCCGGTCCCAAAAAAAGTACAAAAATCTCACAATGCTGCATCCCTTGGCGATGGTCGCGTTGCCGATGCGGGTCTGTCCGATCTCGTTGATGTAGTTGATCACTCTGAAATCAAAAACGAAATCAAAATCAAAATCAAAATCAATTTTTTCTCTCCCATCATTGTTATAACCACACAACCACGTGTCCGTGTCCATGCTCACTCATTTTTTAGTCCATTTCACAAATTACTCATGTGTCAGTCATCTACTCCACCCAAATTGCCCCAAATTGGTGCGACAGGCGTCGTCGACTTTTTGTGCCCCCCTCAGTCAGTCGAGTCAACAAACAAATTCCTCCTGAATTCCTCGGCAGTGCCCTCCTTGTCAGTGGCATTTCATTCGTTCACGTTCGTTTCTCCTCATCGAGTTCGTTCGTTCCCGACGCCTGTGCCGCAAAAAAAAAGAAGAGAGCAAGGGCAATGATGAAGAGGAGACTCGCTCAGTACAGCGCTGCGGCCCCCAAGAGGGCCGGTATCCTGTCTCCTCTCCCTGTTCCCATTTCTTCCAAGCAAACAAGCGTATAAACAATATCCGGGCAGCATTTCATCATTTTCATGCCATCCAAAGCAATTTTTTCCTTCGTTGGCATCCTCCATCCCCCACCCCATCCTTCCCAGCGGTCATCTGGGCCATTATAAACTTCTTCGCGCCCCCCTCCCTCCCAGCCGGTAGAACCGCGAGCGAGAGAAAGTCAGTGCTTGCCCTGCCCGTCCGTTCGCAGCTCCTCCTCCTCCTCCTGTTCCTCGACCCACCGCCGGGTAGAAGAAAAAGAGTGAGAAGGAAAACAGCCAACGGGCAACGCAATCAAATTATTATGAAAAACTTGTCAACGACCAACCGAATACCCTCTTCCCCGGGGCTAACAACCTAACTTCTTCTCGCTCAACAACTTCTTCTTCTTCTTTAATGCCCGCCGTTGCCGTCGCCGTCGTCGCCGCTCCAAAACGTGCGCGTATGAGTAAAACAAATTCTGCTACTCACCGACAAGTTTGCTTTCCCCGACGAGAAAAAGAAAATTCTGTTTACCACACAAAAAAATTTTTTTTTTGCCGGTTGAAATTTATTTATTTTTAGGTCTCATTTTAGGGTTTAGTACAAAAAATCCGAATTTTCGGTCACTTTGGCACTTGCTTTTGAAAATTCAAAATTTTTTCCCTACTCGCGCACATTCAACCGGAAATTAAAAATCCCTCTCCAAGTTCGGGAGTGTAGGTGTCATCGAGGCCCCCTTCCTTCGTTTTCCGTCGGTCAACAAAGAACAAACAAACCTCGCCCATGACTACTTTCTGACCGATGACTACTAATCTCCCTCCCCTCCCCCCAGATGGGGTGCCCTCCAGCACCCCATCTCGTCGTCTTGTCACACCGACGACAACTTGTCACAGATTGAGTCCCGCGATTGATTGTCCTCCAAAAACCGCGTGCCAAAACAAAAAATCCCCTCCTACAAAAAAACAGTCTCGATTCAGGGAACGAACGCGTAATGCTCGAAAAATGATGCCGTCGTCGTTGTCGTCGTCGCCGTCGTGTGCCGCTGTCGTAACCGTGATTGCCTTAGTTACCGGGTTATTGGTCAACCGAGGTTGGTTTTCTTTTTAAATAAATATTTCTGCGTACAACAAAAAATATTGGCCTCACTAATCACCCCCTTAAGTATCCTCGCTCGCGTGCTTTGACTGCCGCGCCGACGACACCACGTGCAACGTCGGAGAGTGCCACGGCATGGTGTGTGTAAAGATGGAAATTGCCAATTTGGATAACGGTAAGTGAAATAGGACAGAAATTTTCTGCGCGTGTGTTTAAAGGCAAAATAGGCGAACAAAAAAATTTTCAGACCGTAAAACCGTACAAAAAAGCTGTACAGACGATTACGAAGAAACGCAGTGCAAGCAAAGCAGTTTCGGCAGTAAGCTCAACACCAGGTGCACCTGTGACACCGGGCCCTTCTGCAACGGAGATTCTGCCCTCGCAGCCGCGGGTTTAGCGTCTAGCAGAGCGGCGCCGCCCTTCAGAACTTTGAATTTCATTGCTGTTACTTTTCTTGGCACGATTTTACCGTATTTGACTGTTAGAGCTTACGTTGGATAAAGTTTTTGTTTTTTACAGTACCCAGACATGCTAAAACTCAATTTAGGCCACGATTGAAGACAAAAACACGTTTTAGCGGCAAAAATATTATAAAATTTATGAAATAATCTACAAAATTTGCAAAAAAAAATTAAGGGCATAAAAAGCTCAAAAACCGATGCGCAACGTAAAAACTGAATCCACATCGACGATTGTCCCCCAAATCGAATATTTCATACTCAACAACAAGAGTACCTTTTCTAAAAAAAAATTTCGGCGTAATTTTACCATATTTTGCAATTAGAGCTTCCGTTGGATTTTTTTGATTTTTTACAGTTGAAATGGTAAAATTGAAGTCCCAAATACGTTTTCTACAATTTCTAAAAAACTGAGTGAGCAAAAAAATCATAAAATTCGTGAAAAATTTTAAAAAATAACAAAAAGTGCATAAAAATCCCCCAAGTCGACACCCAACGCACAAACTGGATCCAAATCATCCAAAAAATTCCCCATCAATCCCATTTTATCCCCTCACCAACCTGATAACAGCGGTAGCATAGCTATTGATGAGACACTTGAGCGAATGATTGCTGAGGTAATCCGTCTCTGTTTCCTGGATCTTGAGATGGATGAGATGATCTGTGATCTGAATGACCATGGGAGAATCCTTGCCGGCACGCGTAATCCACGTCGCAATGATATTTGCCATGCGAAAGAGCGTAGGCCGGTCTTCGGTTTGGTAGTGCTCCTGGATGAAGAGCCATTCACGGCTGAAACACCTCACCGTCACCTTTGACCTCCAAACACCCCAGGCAACTTACCTAGTAAATGGCACAAGTTGAACCGAGGACATGATGCCTCAAAAAAGATGAAATGGCTCAAACTTCTGAAATGAACGTAAAAAAGAGATCTCGAGTTTTTTTCGCGAAATAAACAAAAGCGTTCAGGACACAACGCCAAAGTTTATTCAAACGAATTTCGTGAAAATTTTTAGGATATTTTTACGGTGAATGCCCGAGCCAGAATCTTCTTTTTTTGTACGTTATCAAACACTTCGACAGACAACGCAATTGAATTCGTCGAAAAACTCGGTAAAAATTTTCAGTAATATAGTATGCTAATTTTCGCTTCAAAACCCGTCAATTTCAAATTTTTACATTGAAGTTACAATTTATTTATTTATTTCGTTTCGCAATCAGTTATTGAAGTTTGCGCCCTTTTTCATGAGAGCCTCGATATCAGCGACGGTTCTCGGGACCTTGTCGGAGAGATTCTGGTTGCCACCAGCCCGAATGATGATCACGTCTTCGATTCGGACGCCGCCGAAGTCTCGGAACTCGTTGAGTTTGTCAGTGTTGAAGAATCCGGCGCGTTTTGGGTCGGCGAGGGCTTCTTTAAGCAGCTGAAAATGGGAAAATGGGTTACTAGGCAAAAAAACTGGGGTGGAAAACTTACGGTATCAATAAAGTAGCATCCAGGTTCGATGGTGATCGCCATGTTGGGCTGAAGCGTGCGAGTGACACGGAGACTCTTCAAACCTGGTTCCTTCGATCGGGGGAGCGCGTCCTGAAAAAAATTATCGTATTGACAAAAAAAATTTTGATAAAAAAATTTTTAACGCCTTTTTTAAATTTTTTTTAAATTTAAAACATTTTTTTTTTAATTTAAAAATCAATTTTTTCTATTTAACGCAAATTAAACATACCCCAAGATATCCACCGACATCGTGGACATCAAGTCCGATAAAGTGCCCGAGGCCATGGGGCATGAAGACCGCCCCGATCCTGGCGGCCTGGAGAGCTTCCACTTCACCCTTCAAAATCCCCAGCTGGACCAGGTGCTGAAGGATAACCCGCTCAGCCAGCAGGTGCATATCCGTCCACCTGACACCTGGCTTGGCTTCCCGGAAAACGGATTGGTTCGCGTCCAGGACAGCTTCATAAATCGCTTTCTGCTTCGCGGTGAAGACCCCGTTCACCGGAAAGGAACAGGTAATATCCGACACGTAACAATTCGCCTCGCAGCCCATGTCAAAGAGCGTGATATCTCCGTCACGGATGATACGGTCATTTGGCGCGTTTTCGTGTCCATAGTGCAGGATGGAGCTGTTGATGCCGGTGGCCGCGATACAGGTGTATCCCAGATGGCGACATCCATGCCCGGAATGGCATACATGCCGAAACAGGCTTTCGTACTGAAATTCAGCATTTGTAGGCCTCATGGAGAGCATCAGAGCTTCGTGGGCCTCGCAGGATGCCAGACAGGCGTAGCGCATCATATCGATCTCCGCTTCCGTCTTGATCACCCTCAGATTTGCCAGAATCGGGTACAAAGTCTTCGTGTCTGTTTGAACGCTGAAAAAAATACAAAAAACCCTCATTTTTGTTCAAAAATAGGCCAATGTATCGTAAACCAACCCTGGAACGTCGACTTTAGGCTCAGCCAGTGTAACCCCGGAATCCGTGTTGTCAGCGCGCTAAAAATTTTCAAAAACGTCTCAAATATCAAAAAAGGCAAAAACTAACCAGAAGAAGTACATTTTTGATGCCAAGCTTATTCAGTGCATCAGCGAGGGCACCTGGCTTCCAAAAAGTGGCACTTTCAACCTTGTAGCGTTCCTGGAAGTAACTCTCGGGTTGAATTCTGAAAACCCACCATTTACGTCACAAAATCCCAAAAAAAATGTATTATACGGGATTTGCGCAAAAAATCGTAAATCTGGTAGCCGTAATCCCCATAAAAAATTGTAAAAAAAGCGCGATTTTGTCTCACGTGCATTGCAAGTGCAATACACAAAAATCCCCCCGTGAACGTTCTTCATAAATCCCCCTACATTCACCCTATAGTAACCATAAAAATATCATTAAAGCGATGATTAGTTAATCCAAAAAAACCGTAACTGATCATCAAAAAACCCATAAAACCAAAAAAAACTATGCGTGCGCATTTATCCCCCTAAACTTTCGCGTCAAGAATCCTCAAAAACACCAAAACAGTAAAAAACATACTTTCCATCCCAGATAGCGTAAGAAGGGTCCAACAAAGGCGGAAAGAGGTAGCTCTTGCCAGTTGTCAGATCGATGAGGCCGTAAGCGTCGGCTTCACGCACGCCAAACGTCCAGTAGAAGTAGGATTCCTGGCGGAAAGGCAAATCGTCAGCGTCCGTGTTGTAACGATTCTGTGAGGCTCCACCGGCGAGAAAGACAGCACTGTTCGCGGGAACAGTGCCGGAGAGCGCCTTGACGAGTCGTTCGCGGTTTGTCACGTGGAGATCCGCAGAGAAAGGCGGCAATTTCGGAGCAGGGAGATGGTGCATGGCAGAAACGCTGACGTGGAAGGTCGAAGATAGTCTACGCAGAAAACTGCTCAGCATTCAGTCGTCGTCGACGCGTGATAACGTCGACCGTTGATCAACCAGCAGGTATGTGAGTGTTGATAAAAAGACTATTGAGCGAACAAAGACTTTGTTTATATTGTCTCATTGAAAGTGAAAGTTTGGGGATCCTGGCACGAAATTATTTTGTACTCCGGATTTGAAGTTTGATCACTGAATTTTTGCACTTTTTACTTTTTTTTATTTTTGGCATGCATTTTTTACGGTGCGGCAGGTGAGTATGCAAATTTTTAGTTACCCAAATGACCACCAGGGTTTCAAATTTTGCGGTTCTTCAAGATTTATTAATATTTATTAAGTATACATGTTTCAATTAATTTATCGTAGCACTGCCGATTTTTTCGGCCACTGGAGCTATCTTTACTGAGGCGGGGGTCCGCTTGGTGGGGGTCCCGACGGACGAGGAGCGTCACGGCGGCGACGGTCGGACGGAGGAGGTCCCGATGGGGGTGGGCCACTTGGGGGAGGTCCAGACGGGCGGGGGCCGTCAGCGCCACGACGACGACGATCAGACGGCGGTGGGCCGCTTGGGGGAGGGCCGGACGGGCGAGGACCATCAGCATCACGGCGACGACGATCCGAAGGAGGTCCACCCGATGGCGGTGGACCAGATGGAGGAGGTCCCGATGAGCGACGGTTGGCGACCACAAAGGTAACCGCGAGGGCAAGGAAGCAGACGACGACGAACTTGTTCATGGTGACTGATGTGAGGTATTGGGGGATCCGGGGGGATATTTATGGCCTCCACGAAAGAAGAGATGAGTTCCTGATCAGCGGGGCACCGCCCCCTAATGACCCGCCCCTGGTTCCCGTGAAACATATCGGGATCAGTTTCACGCGAGGGATTGTTTCACACCTCGGTTGTGATCCGGCTCATTTTGTCGTACGTAGTGTTGAATCAGCCGCTACGTACGACACGTGAAACGGGCTTGTGATTAAAGAACAATCAGATCATGAATGTGTTTTTTTAATTACTTTTTTTTGTAATTTGAACCCAATGTTTCACGACGCTTAAAAAAACCTGAAAATTCGTGTTCGTTCGAGAACAGATTTACTTTGCAAAGATAAAACGAACAAAAATTTTGGTAAGATTATTTTAATTGTGCCGAAATTAATGACAAAAAAATTTCAAAGAATGACAAAAAAATCAGGGACCTTTTTTTAGTTCCAAAAGTTCTTTTTGAATTAAAATCCCAAAATAAATATGCTCATAAAAAATTAATCAACTTAGCATTATACAAAAATGCAGACTTTTCTAATTGAAAAAAATGTATTTACTGAGTAAAAATAGCCAAAGATACAGGTGAAACAGAAGTAAGAATTGTATTCAGCAAGTAGACGCAGCTTACTAACTTTACAACTGACAGTTGTATACAGTTAGTTGTACAACTGTCGTAACGATTAGCAATGATGAATATATCGTTGAATTCTACTGACTACGCTGTTAACGATGAATACGAAGAAGAAGAAGAAGACTATTCTTGGTACTGGGGCGACTGCGGAGAAGAAGGAGAATTCCATCCAGAAATTGATCCTGTAACCGCTTTTCCTGATTTGTACAATCACATTTACAACAGAAAAGTTGTAATTAGGTTATTTTTTCCACTTTTTTCGATATTAAT
The DNA here is from genome assembly GCA_963969345.1 of Turbatrix aceti. NCBI lineage: Eukaryota > Metazoa > Nematoda > Chromadorea > Rhabditida > Panagrolaimidae > Turbatrix > Turbatrix aceti. Next base: position 2,945,984 of record OZ017768.1, read on the forward strand.
TTCTATGATGGTTGTGGCTTCAGTTGTGCGCATAATTCTTAAGCCTGAGATTCGAAAATTTTACCCCGCATTGTCTCTTAACATTTCACTCTTGCACGTGACTGTTATAAACACTTTAATGCAAGGATGCGAAGTAGTTGATGTGATTGAATTTTTTGTCGATATCGAATGGGAAATCATTCTGGCTACCATAAAAATTCGAATTTTTTTAAAAACGTTACTCATTTTTTATTTAATTACACTCAGTATTCAACGACTAGTTTTTCTTTCGGTTTCTCAAAAAACATATTACCTAATCTTTTCCAAAAGAAAGTTCACTTTCTACAATCTTGTAATATTGTTGTTTGGTATTTTCTATAAATATGTAAACATATTCTCTTCTGATTATCAAACGAACCAATTATATTTTATAGTCGCCGCCTTAATGAGGAATATTAAAAAAGTACGTTCATTGTTGTTTATTATTTTTTAATATTTTAATATAAAAAAAATTAAAATGTTTAATGAATTTTTTTATATTAAAATATTAAATTTTTTTTAAATTTTAATTTAAAAAAATTTAGGTGCTCTTCTTTATCAATAAATTTGCATACATTGCTTGTATTTTGTGTTACGTACTGTTGTTTCTCGTTCTGCGTTTTGACATCAAGTACAGACTTTCTCGACTAATTTTTCAAAGAACCTTTACTGTTGAACCGAACTACGTCAGATCCACGTCTTTGAGGCGCGACGCAATTATTATCGGTCAAGGCATAATGCTTGGGCTTTTTGGTTTAATGGATTATCTATTTGATGGACTTGAATGGCAATTGGCAGTTTTAGGTGACATAATGGACTATACTTGTAACAATTTTTATGAACATGAACGAGCATATAGTAGTTTTCGATTTTGGTATCTGTAAGACATGAATATTTGGTAGATATCACAATTTGATTGAAGTAAACTTTTTTTCAGAGTTTGCACGTATCTTTGGTATCTGTACTTGCCGGCTAGCGTTCTGATATTCAATCAAGCAGTTCGAACAGAATTTTTTAACATTCTGTGTATTCGTGCTAAACAAGATTCTCAAGAAGAAATACTGCCTCGACATTGCCCGGATCAAGTTTGACGTTATTAGATATCCGGTACAAACCCGACAAAATATGGCACTGAAAAAACTAGATTTTTTTATTGTTTTTTTTCAAATGCATTATGCCACTTTTTTTCGCTGTTGTAACTTTATAAGCATTTTTGCACAATTTAAACACAAACAGAGGCCAAAAAGTTTTATTTTACATTTTACAAATTAACACGATACATAAAAATCATGGATACATGTTTCAATCAATTTATGGTAGCACTGCCGATTTTGATGGCCGCGTTTATTGAGGCGGGAGTCCGCTTGGTGGGGGACCACTTGGTGGGGGGCCGGACGGACGAGGACGACCATTCGAATCACGACGACGACGGTCGGACGGCGGGGGTCCCGATGGTGGCGGGCCGCTTGGCGGAGGTCCCGACGGGCGGGGACGACCATCGGCATCACGGCGACGGCGATCAGAAGGAGGTCCCCCTGATGGCGGAGGGCCCGAAGGAGGGGGTCCCGAAGGGTGCGGCTTGGCAAGCACAAAGGTGACCGCGACAGCTAGGAGGCAGATGATAACAAACTTGTTCATGGTTAGTGATACTGAGGTATGGGGTATCCGTGAGGGTATTTATGGGCACCATGGAAAAGGAAATAAGCCCTGATCAGGTTTAACACCGCCCTCTTCGACCCTAAAACGGTCCGGGTGTGACATATCGGGATCAGTTTTTTGTGTACGTACTGTTGAATCAGCCGCTACATTAACATGTGAAACGGGTCTGCAATGAAAAAATATAACTGATCAGGGACATTTTTTTAATACTTCCTCATTCATTGTGTTACAGTTAGCATTTCCCGTCGCTCGCTTTCTCTTTAGCCTCGTTTTAAGCCAATTCATGGTCCTTCCTTCCATTGTGCTATACAAGGTTTTTATCCGTCTTATTAGTCCATCAACACACAGAACGAAGTGCCGGCGACGCCAATCACTCATTTCAATGGTATGGCCTTCTCTAGCACTAGCCACCGTACTCTTGTTTGCAAGAGTCAACTTTCTGACCACACACGACGATGGCGTAAACCATGTTTGAGAAATATGTTTGGTACATACATAAATACATAGTACATAAATACAATACACCTGTTTTGTTGTTATTTTTTCACAAGTTCCTTTGGTTGATTAATACTTGTTAGTTTTCAATTACTCATGCTTTTTTAGTGACTTTTAAAGAACATAATTCATGTTTTTGGTTTTACCTGACAAATGTAACACCTGAATCGTGCCAAACTGAATCCTTCCTTCGTTGTATATTTTTTGATAGAGATTAGATATTTTTGAGCTGCCGCGTTTGTGCATTTATTTAAAAAAATTTTTCGAGGCCTGGGGGCCTGTTTTAGTCCATGCTCGCAGCGTTTTGATAAATCCCTGATGTGAGTCAAACTGAATCCGATTAATTAACTCCATATTTTTAAACGTTCACAATATAATACATTTTGCAAATAAATTATTTATTATCATTAAAAGTCATAGATACATGTTTCAATTAATTTATCGTAGCACTGCCGATTTTTCTGGCCGCTGGAGCTATCTTTACTGAGGCGGGGGTCCGCTTGGTGGTGGGCCCGACGGACGAGGAGCGTCACGGCGGCGACGGTCGGACGGTGGGGGTCCCGATGGTGGCGGGCCGCTTGGCGGAGGTCCAGACGGGCGGGGGCCGTCAGCGTCACGACGACGACGATCAGACGGCGGTGGGCCACTTGGGGGAGGTCCGCTGGGCGGGGGTCCGCTTGGTGGGCCGCCAGGGAGGTCACGGCGACGACGGTCAGATGGTGGGGGTCCAGACGGGGGTGGGCCGCTTGGTGGCGGGCCACTTGGTCGGCCTTCTGGGGCATCACGACGGCGGCGGTCAGACGGAGGGGGTCCCGATGGCGGGGGTCCGCTTGGGGGAGGGCCGGACGGGCGAGGACCATCGACATCACGGCGACGGCGATCCGAAGGAGGTCCACCCGATGGGGGTGGGCCAGATGGAGGAGGTCCCGATGGGTGCGGCTTGGCGACCACAAAGGTAACTGCAACAGCTAGGAGGCAGAGGACGACGAACTTATTCATGGTGAATGAATGATGTGAGGTATGGGGGATCCGGGGGGATATTTATGGGCTCCGCGGAAGAGGAAATATGCCCTGATCACACCCGGCACCGCCCCCCTCCCAGGTGTGACATATCGGGATCAATTTTTATGGGCAGACTGTAGAATGTTGAATCAGAGGGTACAATGACACGTGAAACTAGGCTGTTATTAAAAACAACAAATTTTTTGATTGATCACGGACGTTTTTTACCGTTCTCATTTTTTATGTGATACCTCATTGCGTCATTCCCCGCATTTTCCGACCACTGTACAATCACCGAGAGTGCGCAAAAAATATGTAGGCTCCCTATACGTGGCTGTATCATCCGCCGCCAGCTCAGCTGCAATAATATTTTTTTTTCATTTTTTATTTGATCATCGTACTTCTTTGGCAGGAGCAAAACTCGTCGAAAAGGATATGAAAAAAACACAAACAAGCGAGAGGCATCAACACTCCTTCCCTCGCAATGCAAACAATTCAGAAAAAAAGGTGTCAAAATGAACGAAAAAAAGTAGTCAGCATTAAACCGCAGAAGTGGGCTTCGGCATGCTGCCGTAGATGTTCTCGGGCGCCGAAGGGGTCTGGCCTGGGGTGGGGATGTGTCGGGCGGACATGCCGTCGGTCTCGAGGATGGTAGGTGCCCGCATAGGAGTGCGCTGGTCGGCAGGCAGGGTGCCCTGGTTGTCGATGAAGTCCAGGTCGCCGGAGGAGTCCGCGCCACGATCCTGGTAGGGGTAGAGGTCGCGGGGCCCATAGGCGGTTGGCTTGTACGTCGGCGGGTTGAGTCCGATGTTGGCGTTGTACTTGGAATCTCCGTATCCGAGTTGTTTTGCGTTTCCGAGGCGACGACGGTAGACGCGGAGGAGTTCGTTGATGAGATCGTAGGTCGCGCGGCCTCCGACGTGCTGGCGGACGAATTGGAGCAGGAGGACGCCGTCGGGACGGAGGAAGTCGTGGACAAAGCTGCGGAACTGGCCTTGGCTGAATGAGGTGAACTGAAAAAGGTAAAATGGGTTAGAAACAGGATTCAATGAATGTTCACAAATAAAATAGTTTTTTCCTGATTATAAACAGATTTTTATTTCAAATTTTGTATTCGTACGCGAACACTATTTTTTTTTAATTTATTCGCGTTCGCTTGCAAAAAAAGTAAGATTTTTCGAACCTATAAAACAAACAAAAATTATGGTAAAATAACAATCACGGTGCCAAAATCGATGTTTTTTGGCAAAAATAGCAAATAACATTTATCAAATGAACCCAAAAAAAAATTTATAAAAAAAGTGAATTACCAATTGACTTTTTTTATTTTTTTATCCATGAGAACAAAATTTCGAAAAATTGAAAAAAAAACCTGTTTGTTAGCGAACACGGTAAAAAAAGTTCGCATTTGTTTGATTTTTCAAACAAAATTTAAAAATTGTTTTTGTGTTCGTTTGCAAACTAAAAAACGGCTATTTGTCCGTATTTTACTGTGATTTTTCAAAAACAGATCTCTGAAATCCCCAGCGTGCAAAACAGGTAATTATCGCCAAAAATAACTTTCGTGCAAATAAAAAAACAACAATAAACGTTTCGGGCAATTATTTCATCGTTCTGGTCCGTAATTGTTGTTTTTGCAACTTTTACGATCAATGAAAAACTTTTCCAAACAAAAAATAACTCACCGTCGGATCGTGCTTGTTCATGTTGAGAAGAACAAACGTGCTTCGGAAATAGGGGAAGCAGAGGACAAAAAGATGGTAGAAAAAGTTGACAAGCGTTGCGAGACCCACAAAAATAAACCAGCAGTACAAAAAGAGATAGAGTTTCTCGTTGATCATATTCATCATGATTACGCACTGTACCGAGTTACGATGGGTCTGGCCGAGTTTGAAGACGACAAAATCACACATGATGACTCGGGGAAAAATTGCAGATTCGCGCCATTCTTCGCCCCTGACGACATCAAAAAGTGTTTCGTAGCCCCAAGTCATGTAGTTTCCGCCGAGGAATTTGTCCATCATGCAGAGTTGGCCAAAGACGTTAATCAGGTACCAAGCCTTGATCGCGAGGTAGAGCATGGTCGCGTTCCAGCCAGATCGAGCGACGTGTTTCGTGTATTTTGGATTGAAGATATCCACGGTTTCCGCGATATAATCCGCAACAGTCCGAATTTCCTTTTCCCGGTCTGGGCCATGGAGAGAACGGCACTTTTTCACTTCATGGACAATGGATCTCGGATTGACGGCGGTCTGCTTGTGGAGCATGTTCCAGATGTAGTTGGGCAGGTAGAAAGCGAGTGCCTGGAGCGCTAGCACTATGGGTACCCACCGATAATAGCTGATATGGTCTTCGCGGTCTTCCATGGATTTCGGGATATCCTCGTCAAACGGCACGCGGTACATGTTGTTGATGAAGCAGTAATCCTCGGTGTACTTCTCCCAGCCTCCGCGGAATTCCATGGGCACCCAGCACTGAATCGGGCTGCCAAAGTATTGCTTGGTCGAAATTGCGATGGCAAAAGACGCCAGCATGATGGATGTTGCGTAGTAATTCAGCCAGTCGACTGAATCCGCGACATCCTGAACCTTCACCCAGGAGTTGATGTACTTGTTGATGAAGGGTATACCCAGCATGGTGACGGCTACGGCAGAGGATCACTCGATGCTTAACCGTACGTAGGACTGGGATAGTTTTTTTTACCTGTTTTGGAGCTGAAAATGGGAAAATAAATTTTTGAACAGGTAAACGTGGTGCGGCCGCGATTTATCGTATTATGGTAGAAAATCCATTTTTTTAGATTTTTGAAAAAAATCGTTGTGGGAAAATTTCACACGAAAAAAAGCTAAAAAAACAAAAACAGCTTCTAATCTGGGAATCAAATCAAAAAATTCCTGTCAACTCGACGCCCAAGTGATCGTAACAAATGCATAAAACTTTGTCAGAAAATCCAGAAAAAAAAGTTGAAAAGCATTTTTAAAATTCAAAATAAAATTTAAGCGACAAAATTTTTTTCTGACATGAATTTTGATTTTGAATTTAAAAAAAAATCTGAACACAAAATGTTTCAAAATTTGGTCTAAAAAACGCAAAAAAAATAGGCCGAATCGATTTTTAGAGCAATTTTATGCCTTGATCGTATCCCCATCAAAACTCCTCATTAGACCCCGAAAAATCCCCCCCCCCCGACAGCACGCAACAATTGATTGATGCCTGCCACCGGGAAAAAATCGTAATTGAAGCTCCAGTGTTCTTCCCCATCAAAAAAACGTCGTTCAAAGTGCCAATCGAATCCCGTCCTCCCCCGATTATCGAGCAACGGCGATGGTCGAAGGCAGATAAGTGAGTGAGTGGCTGGCCAGATGAGTGGTCTGCGCAGGCTCGTACGAGATAGATCTCAATCGAGACAAACGAACGAACGAACAAACCAGGGCCAGCAAGACAAGACGAACGCCAATCCTTGCTCGTCCGTTCGGCGCCGGCACCCTGACCCAGTCGCCAACCAAATACGTGCTAAATGCCATTCAACGTGCTGGTTGCGCAGGCATGAATCGGAATCGGACACGCGTGCGCGGGTCAAATTCATTCATGTGGTGCAAAAAATTGGGACATGAACGCAGAAACAAGCCATAAAAAAATTATTACATATTTTTTGTTCATTCAGAGTCATAAAAAAAAGAAAGCCAAAATCAATCAATCGAGTCTCTCTCCCGGCTGCAATTTGTGAGGGAGACGTGATTCACTCACGTCGTTCGTCTGCAGCCCCATCTGATGTTCGTTCACGGGCCCAGCGGAGACGGAAGACGGGAAACGTGAAGACATGAATAAAATACCCCTCCTCTCACCGTAAAACGAACAACGAACAAAAACAACGAGAAAAGTGTCACCAAAGATGTTTTTGTCTCTCTTATTTTTGGAAAAAAAGGAAGGAAGCAGGCAAGATACCCCAGGATGGCCGTCGTTGGCGTTGGTGACTGTACGCTTACGTATTCAAGATTCAAGCAGACGACTGCTGTTCTTGTGCATAGCGATGAGCCACGGAGCTCCGGGCAGCACGTACAACAAGCAGGCGCTGCACGAGGACCCAGAACAGGAAGCAAGAGTTTTTCCTCGCAACTGTTGGACAATTCTGGTTCCGGCAAAAACAAAAAAATGCGACAACAATCAACAAAATGTGAGAATGAGAAGCAAGAAAATCGGCAAGCAAGAAAAACAGTGGCGGAGCTTGCAAGAAATTGCAAGGAACGCGGCGAGTGGCCAACGAAGCCAAACCACAACCAAACTGTCGCCGCCGCGCGCCACCATCAACGACCCGACCCGTTCGACCCCAGAACGCCTAGGCAGGGCAGGCAGGACTCTGACCGATGTTTTTGCGTCGCCCTCTGCCCTGTCTGACCGACCCAACAACCCCCGCTGCTGCTGCTGCTGCTGCGCGAGCCAGCGAGCAATCGAGTACGGCGGCTCGACCGGGACGGCCGGAGACACTCCCTCCCGGCCGGCCGAATGACTGACTGTGCTTGACCGATGCTGGCTGACAAAGCGGGTACCGGCCACGGACACGGCTACGACGATGTCGATGACGACGACGACGCTGCTCCCGACACTGTTTGTCTGCTGCTTGCCGATCGGGCAAGTCAGGCAGGCAGGGCACAAGAAAAACTCGTGGTTGTTCCGTTTGTACGCCGTCCTGCAAAAACAACGGAAAAGGGGGGGGTGTGACGGATACGATCGGGATCAGCACTAGGGTTCCCACCCCCCCCCCCCCCCGTTTAAATTGCGGGGGGGGGGATATACGGGGGGGAAATCTTCACGGGGAGTAGAACGGGGAATTTCACGGGGGAGAAACCGTTGCGGGGGGGGATACGGGGGATTACGGGGGTTACGGGGGAGGTAGTTTTCCAAAAACAGTTAGATGCCCACGCGCGCTGCGCATTGCACGCATGTTGCGCTGTTTTTTGTTTTCAAAATCCGTGTTCAAGTTTATCCCGGAGTAAAATTTGTCAATGGAGGGATATAAGTTCACGGGGAGGAGATGTTCACGGGGAGTAGAACGGGGAATTTCACGGGGGAGAAACCGTTGCGGGGGGGAATACGGGGGGCTCCCCGCGGGGAACGGGGGGGGACGGGAACCCTAATCAGCACTGCGAATTGGCAACATGCTACTATTTTATAACGGTCCGCGTCCAAAAAAACAAAAAAAAATCTAATAAACCTTGGCGTAAAAAAAATGTGATCACTGTTTCGACAAAAAAACGGTATTTTCGTATCATTTTTTTTAGTTTTTAGAACCGAAAAATTTATGAACCCTAATATTCTATTTATTTTTTGGTTCAACGAACTAAAAAAAATGATATAGAAAACCGTAATTTTTCTCGAAATCCGTGCTGCGCAAGTTTTTTCTTTGCTGCAACAGCCGATCTTTTGAAGTTCGATCATGCGCCATCGTCGTCGTCAACGACCTCCTCCTCAGCTGCTCCCCGATGATTCACGCCAAAACAGGCGGCAACGCAACTGACCAAGCCTCAAAAACGAGCATGCTCATGCTTTCGGGTCAATCGTGACCCCCCGCAAACAAAGAATGCAACACACAAACAACATTCTCCTCCATTCCGGCAGGGGCCACAGAAAAGACGCCGTCATTCATGCCACAAAGACAATGCAAATAAACACGCGACTGGGGTCGGCGAGAAAAAGTCCATTAGATCATTAGTCCGCCAATTATCGCCTAGGTACAAAGAAGGGTGCTAAAAATAGGACCTGAACATGGGAAATTATCTACGAAACCGAGTCTGGTTTGATCCTGCATGCAATGACTCCACAAGCATGCTGTTCTCACGCCTTCGCTCTTGAGCGAGCACCTGCGCGGTCCGATGATGAACGCGAGTCGGGTTAGTCACTGTCACCGTCACTAACACCGTCAGCGAGAGGAGGGGGGCTATTGACCGTGTCGAGTCGAGCGTCGAAGCCAGGCCGATGCGCACTAATCCAATCGCTGATTAAACACTTGAACCCCCTTTATGGGGGCTAAATCAGCTGCTGCAGGGGCTGGGCTGGACCACGAGCTCGTGGCTTTACGGCTTATAGAGTCATGATCCCTTCTAGGATCGATGTCAGCTGTTTTTAGGGTTACAAACACTTTCAAAATATTTTTAAAACCTCTAAAAAACTTTTGATCCATTAAAAATTCAAAAATAAATTTTCAAGTCGATGAAAAGCAAAAAAAACGTCCGAGTCAATAAAAACCAAAAAAAAATCTTTCAAAGTTCGCAAATGTGCTCCCTTCCCCCTGAAAACGATACAAATCGTCCTTTTCACACCCGCTAACCGCCAAGAGGAGTAAGCGCAAAGCCAAACTTTGGCGGCGACCCAGCATCGTCGGTCGGCGGTGACTTGTATCAACTCGCTACTTTGCTACTTTTCTTTCCGCTTCCGTTTCTTCTTCTCCTTCTCCGAAGGCGTATAATTTATCCGTCCGATTGCTGGCCTTTGACTTGTGATGATCAAGCGGCGTTATTTACCCCAGCAAAAACGCGCAGCCAACTTTGTTTACCCGGTCCTCCAAAAATCATCGATTGTGAATCTAAATAAATGCTACTCAATAAAAAAATGCAGATATGCGCTTCGTTAAAAAAACAAGCACGTAGCAAAATATTTTGATTGAAATCAGAAGAAAATTTTATTAGATAAATCTACGGTAAAACTAAACACAAAAAAATTACATTTTCGCTCCAAGAGCCCCGCAACTTTCACGATCACTCATTCGACGAATCGCTCAACTTACGCTTACGGTGAGAGTCGTAATCGAAGGGCTTGTAGGTCGAAGCATTCAGTCTTTTTCGTGCGTGATAGCTGAAATACGATTAAAAAAATTAAATAAATCCTCAAAAAATAAAAACTTACAACAAATCGTTGGCAGCATTCTGGGCATGAACAACGAGTTTTTGTTCAGTGATATAATCGTCTTGAGACCAGGCATGTCAGGGGGCCGAAAATTTTCGGCCCCGGCCCCCTCGGCCCCTATGTTTTTGGCCCCGGCCCCCTGGCCCCTCGCGGCCCCTGACTGATATTTTTTTTTTAATTTTTGCAATCGAATTCAAAAAACAAAACCGAATGATCAAAAATCAAAGCTACTGGTTGATGAAGAAGTATGGGAAGGTAAAGCTAACAATTCACAACCAAAGAAAAGGACAAAAAACACGCGCATCTTTTTGTTGAACGCGCAATCTTCGCTAGATTTTTTCAAAAAAAATATAAGGGGGGCCAAAAGGGGCTTTGGGGGCCGAGAAAAAACGGCCCCGGCCCCCGGGGGGCCGAAAGGGGCCGCGGCCCCCGGGGCCGGCCCCCGATTTTTGACATGCCTGCTTGAGACTTGGACTTGCATACGGCCAAGAAATACGATACGACTGTATAAAAATAACCCTGGTGGAAACCCAGGTACTTTTTCGGATTTGGACTGGCAGAGTACTTGGCGAGTGTGCTGTCGGAGAGGACCTAAATGGGCGCATATATGCAATAAGGCAAAAAATCAGACAAATAATATTATGAAAAAAATTCGGAACAGAAATTATTCTTGAATGAATTTAGTCGAACTTTGCAAAAATAATTCCAAAAACCAAAAACTGAACAACAATTTTTTTCCAAAAAAATATGCAGAACCAAAAATTTTTAGGCCGGTCACCTAAATTTTTAGGCCAGTTTTTTGTCTTGATTTGCATAAATGATAGGGAAGAATATAAACTTACAGATACTCGTCATTTTCGAGGACTTTCAAATTTGCCATTGGGCAAAGTAGAAGCTGAAGATTAGGAAATAGAAACTGACAAAAACGCCAAATTTGTAACAAAATCGCGACAGAAAAAAACAACAAACTTGTGATTTATGATAAACACAAATGCACGGGATACGTCCAAAAATTATGTCGTAAAACCTCAATTTTTTTTGAGTTTTTAGGTAAATCTCAGCCCTCCCCGTTATAAAGAAATAATTGTTGGGGAAGCCACTTGTCGTAGCTGCAATTTAGAACCCCTATGTGGTGCCAAAATTATAAAACAGTGCATCAAACTGAAAACACATATAAGAAACGAAAATATTTGGAATTACGGTGAAATAGTTGGACACAGATTGCCAAACCAACGCCAATATTTTTTTTTGAATTTTAGGTCGTTTTTTTAGGTTTTTTTTCCGTTTAATTGTGCTTTTTCTTCCGAATTTGACTCTGTCTCTGATTTATTGCCACTTCCATTGTTTTCACCATTCGCTAATTCGGTTTACTCGGGGTCCTCCAAAAAGCATCATCGATTGCGAATAAAAATGCTTCGGAAAAAAAATTATAAAAAAATAATATGTGTGCTTTTTTTTCTACCATGCTCGATTTCTCACTGTCCTAACATCGTTGCGAAACAGGTGTGTCTGTGTGCAGCAGCGGCTATTTGTTGGGGTCATCGATTGAAGTCTGCTTTGAAGACTCGAGGCTCCTGCCATTGTTGTTCTCTGAAAAGGAAGACCCTGTACATACACCCAAACGCGGAAGAGGAAAAAAAGGACCACGACCGGCAATTGTGCCTTGGGCGACTGCGCTTACCTTGGATAAAGAGGGCGCTGTCGATGACATTGGTAATCTCGCGGAATGTCGCCTCCTGGTTCGACGTGTCTCCATCAATCTGGAAGAAAAATTATTTCACCTCGTTTTTTTGGACGAAAGAAAAAAATAGCAGGAAAAATTGGAAATTGAAAACTTGAAAAAAAGAAAAGAAAAAAATTGACAGAAAAAAAACCGTAAAAAATGGGAAAAAAATAGGAAAGTTGTGACAGATCAAAAAAACAGCGTCTCGAAGCGAAAATATAAAAAAAAGATATCGTAACAGCGCTGTTTGGTCCTTCCTTCGTGATTGTCGTTTCCTGTCATTCAATTTGTTAAAAAAGTTTTTTAAACTTAAAAAAATCGATTTTATACCAAAAATATTTTTTTTGTTAGGCCGACCAAACACACGCCTACCTTTGGCTTGCGCAAACGTACCACCCGGAGTTTGCCCTTGTCATCGAGGTACTTGAGCATGGGCAGCGTATTTTGCTTGAAGAGGCCGAGCCTCGTCTTGACGACGTCTTCGGCGTCGTCCTTGCGCTCCGAGCCGTGCTCCAGGCCCTCGGCGTACCGCGCCTGAAGGTTGCTGCGACAGAACTGCTCGGTGCAGTCGATGAGGAGTGCGACGTCGAGTCGTCCGAGCTGTTGTTCGAGGTCTTCGACCTGGCGTTGGGATCTTGGATAGCCTTCGACGATGTAGCCCCAGCTGCCTTGGCCTTTTTGGTGCAGCGCTGAGTAGAGTACTTCCCGGCAGATTTGCTGAAAAAAGTGTTATGCAGTAAAATGTGGTTTTCGCTTCAAGACCCCCAAACATAATCTAATCACATTTTCCTGCAACGAAAATCAATTTTCACTGCAGGATCTGAAAATGTTGCCCAACTATGTTCTCCTACAGCGAAAATTAGATTTTCGCTTCAGGATACCAGAACGTAGCCCAAACACGTTCTACCGCAACGAAAATTCGATTTGCGCTTCAGAAGCCCCAAACTTTGCTCATTTCTTTCAAAAAAAACTTACGATAGGAATGCTCTCTCCATTATCCATCTTCTTACCAATCCGTATCCACAATTCATCATCCGCGTTTTCCAGCACTTTCCTGCGCAACAAAGCCCCCATCGAGAGATACACAAATCCATCGTACTTCTTTGCCACTCGATCCGCAAACTGCGTCTTCTGCGATCCCGGTCCGCCGATGATCAAAATCACCGGTGCATTGTTCGGCAGGCCCTGGGGGAATTTATCCGCGTTCGTCGACGGCACCGCCGGGTGCGTTTCTTCCGAAGCGGTCGTCGCAGCCTCCGCATAGGCTCCATCGCTGGGATGCGGGGTGGAGACCGTCGACGACATCCTCCGGTCCTCCGCCGGTCTTTCCGGGAGTGCCGATGGGGGTTTGCCATTCGCAGACGGCTGTCGACTGCCCTGACTCGACGCCGCCGACGCGCCCACGCTCTGGGGCGTGGCCGGGTGAGCCGAGGCTTGTCGGGAGGCGAGTTCGTTGGTCTGGACCGGGGCAGGTGTGGATATAGATTTTGCGGATTTGGGGGCGCTGGGGGGCTTTGATCGGTCAGCCGGAGACTGACCGATCGGGGTCTGAGGCAGGCTTCCGCCGTTCTGGACGGATGTCGACGTCCTCGGGGGGCTCACTGTTTGGGTGTCCGCGACGGCTACGGACACGGGAGGCTCGTCCATGGTCTGGACTTCGGCGGAGGACGTCGCGGTGTCGACGCGCTGGCTGTCCGAGCTCGAAAGATTGGATTTGGTCACGTTCACGTGAACGCCCAGCTCGATCGCTCGGTTGATGAGCTTTTTCATGCGTTCGACGATCGTTGTGTCGTCTTTTTCGCCTGGGATCTGGAAAAAATCGAATTTCACACCTGAACATCCAGGTGACTCACATGGAACGTGCCACAGTCTGTTTTGTGAATTTTCAATGAAATTTTGCCGAAAGGTAGCTTTTACGATGGAAAAGTTTTTGCCGTAAAATTCATCTGCCAGGGGCACGGTCTGTAACAGTTACGATTGCCCGAAATCGCGTTTTTGCCATTTTTTACTATTTTTAGCACGTTGTTGCTAAAAAATACGGCACTTTCAAAACCAGAATACATGTTGATCGACTTAGCTTTTGATGGAGAATCGGAAAAAAATATAAAAAATTTGGGTTACAACTTAGCAAAATGCCGAAAATTTGTTTCGGCATTTTTCAAAGTTATTGCCCTATATTTTTATATTTTTCTCAAATTCTCCATCAAAAATCGCGTCGATCAGTATGTATCTTGGCTTTGGAAATGCCGTAGTTTTTTTAGCTACAACGTGCCAAAAACCGTCAAAAATGGCAAAAAGCAATTTCATGCAGTCGTACCTTTGCCAGATCATGAACCAGGCAGATGAAATTTACGGTAAAAACTTTTCATCGTATAGAAGCTACTTTTTGACAAGAACTTCATCAAAGAATTCCAAAATGTTCCCCTGGCACATTCACTATCAGGTAAACGACTCACCAGGTGCAGAAGTCGCTGATCATCAAAATACTTGGCAGAAGGCAGTGTTTTCTGTTTGAATTCATTAATTCTGCGATCCATGACTTCCTGGGAAAGGCCACGGGCCTGCATGTGTTTCCTGAGGGTCTCCTCGTCGTAATCCAAGATCAGGGCCATGTTTATCGGTCTCACCTGTAAGAAGTCACCTGTTTCACCTGTCTACCATCCAATCCAGGGCGCTTACATTCTTTTCAAACTCCTCGACCTGCTGGGCCTCCCTGGGAAAGCCTTCGAGGAAGTAGGCCTTCGCGTTGGGGTACCTGCCCATCTCAGCTTTCACAATGTCCCTCGCGAGGTTGTTTGGAATTAGTTCGCCCCGCTGATACCGTTCAGCCGCGTCCCGCCACTCGGGATAACGGTCCCGGTATTTCGCGATGGCGGCCTTGACGAGATCCGGCATGCAGATGTGCACGACTCCAGCGTCTTCCATCGCGTCGCGCACCTTTGCGGCTACCCGGGTTTTTCCGCCTCCGGGTCCTCCTGCAGCGAAAATGTTATAAATTTCGGTAGAGAATAAAAATTGGTTTTCCAACCTATAAAAAGCACGATCGGCACATTTCGGCTGATTTTGGCAGCTTCGGCAGCCTTGGTGACGGATGGCACTCGGTGCAGACTCGCACTGCCTCCGCCGTTCATGGCCCGGCGCTGGGCGCTGCCGTGGTGGCTGCCAGAAGACGACCTGGAATCGGGGGCGATCCTTTCACCGATGCTCATCGCTAGGGAAGAGCAGGCCAGACCGCCTGCCAGGGGCACACTGGCAAAAACTGCCATGCAAAAAGAGGCCTAGGGCGGGTGAAAAAGCTTTAAAAACTCACTTGTCAGCGGTGGTAGCAGCGGCAGCGGAAGGCGACGGGGATATTTTGTTGGAGCTTCGACTTGGCTGCACGACCGCTGAAAAGGTGGGTTGTTAGCCTCGGCTTTTTTGCCTGTGCCGCTCCAACAAAGGACGGGACAACCAAATGGTTTCCTCTTGCAAAAAAACTCGGTGGACTCTGTTATTTCTGCCGAAAGGGGACTAAGGCCGGAGCGGCGTTCCTTTCGACTTTGCCTTCTTTTTTTGGGGTAAACAAGACCGTAAATTTAACAAATTTGACGTTTTAATAAAATTTGGATTGTGACAGCTAAATGAGGTCTAAAATTGCCAAGTTGGCATTTTTAGAGTCTCAGGAAAAACAAAATTATGTCTTACGATAGTTTGAAATTCAACTGATGCCCTATAGTATACTTGGCAGTCGTCCAACAACTTTGTTGACAAAGTCCCCCAAAAACCCGTGCACTGGTGATTTGGTGCTTTTTATCACGCGAAACGCCAAATTTTCAGCAGTAATTATAAAAATGACGTCGAAATAAACGAACGCGTTCTTAGAATTCTGTTCGAGCACAAAACTGATGACAGAATACGTAAAAAAACGTGAAAAACAGCTTTCGATTAGATTTACCACCTGGTAGGTAAAAGTGAACGTAAACCACCGTAAACCGCAGCCACACATCAGAACTAAAACTTACGATTCCTCTGCGCCACAAATTTGTCATGACCGACTTCGTAGGCGTGAATGACGAGACTCTTGTGCCCGTGGTGATGCGGCATGGGCAGAGTTGTTTAATTCGACAATTTTCAGCGCTCGCTCTGCTCGCGCTCTTTGAGCAATTCAATTTTCCGTGCTCGCTCTGCTCATGCTCTTTGAGTTCCTAAAATTTTCGCGCTCGCTCCGCTCGCGCTCTTTTATTCTCAGATCCTCTGCTCTTGCTCTGCTCACGCTCGTGAGTCGAGCAGGAGCGAGCAATGAGCGAAAATGGCTCACACAAGAAAAGTGAATTTTGAGTCACAAATTCAGTCCTTCGCGAAAAGAAAGACCGCATATTGCTTGGAGATACCCCCAACATCGTGTTTTTGATCGAAACTACCAGTATTTTAGTATTTGTAGCACTAAATTTATAGTGAGCAGTGCTCATTTTAAAAATTTCTCGCGCTCGCTCTGCTCGCGCTCTTTGAGCAATTCAACTTTTCGTGCTCGCTCTGCTCATGCTCATTGAGCACTCCAATTTTTCGCGCTCGCTCCGCTCGCGCTCGTGAGTTGAGCAGGAGCGAGCAGTGAGCAGGAGCAATTTGGTGAGCATCGAACAACTCTGGGCATGGCGACTCGCATAGATCCGTATCTGCCTAATCACTCAGTCCACCATCCTGCGCAATCAACAGCACCAGACACAGAGAGAAAAAGAAAAAAAAAGTCAATGCCGAACCAAAACAACAGAGAGCAACCGCCACCTAGGCGCGCAGAATAGAACAACTAGAGAACGTCGATGACGGCTGACGGCGGCGCGCCCTACCTCACTTCTTCACCCCCTACCGGTCGGTTGTCGTCGCTCGCCCTATTAGCTCTTGGCTCTACGATAACAACGTCTAGCTAGCTCTCGACTCGCGAGACAACACCACCCCCATCCGAGAGTACCGTTCGTCAGCCCGGCGGCATGGCCTCCTGCCTGGCTGGCTTTCTAATGGCCCTACGGCGCCCGACCGTCGTCGTCGGGGTCATTAAGGGCCACTGGAGCTGCTATGGCCCGTGGCTGCTTACCTGGGCCGCCGCTTTGACATGAGTGCAGTTGCAGGTGTAAAGGAGCCCGTAAGAGTACAAAGGACCGGCATTTTGGGCACGTGACTGACTATTTTGGCACGTTTGCCCTGGTCCCGGGAATTGGGGTAAAAATAGAAAAGAAGGCGGAAATTGTAAATACTTTCTTTGCAAGACCAAGCGTAAAAATTCACCGCAAATAGAAAAAAAGCTTTCCAAAAAATGGTTACGATACGTTGAAAACCATTTGGAAGTGTCCCAACACGAAAATTAACCTATACCGAAGCCAAAAATTCTCAAAAAAAAAGATTATGATAGCCTAAACTTTCCAGGCGTCCCAGCACGAAAACTAGACTAAACCGAAATCCATAAAGTTTGAAATCGTAGTTTCGTTGCAAGACCGGGTGTAAAAAAAGTGTAAATTGAAAAAAGGGCAGTCCTAAAAAACTGATTACGAAAGTAAAAGTATAATCTTTTTGAGAGTGTCCCACCACGAAAATCAGTTCCAACCGAAATCAGAGGTCAAAAGTTAGTTGTAAAGTACATTTCTCAATATTTGGGTCCCAAATGGGACCAAAGTACATGAGTCGTTTGCGTTCACTCCCTGCTCAACTCACCCCTAACACCGTTTCCGCCCTCATCGCCACCGCCACCACCTGTGGCTGTGGCAGGAGGGCCTTCGTTCTTGAACTGCTGGCTGGGGTCGATGAAGGTGTCCCAGCGAAGGGCGAGGTCAGGATTGCTCTTTACCTTGGCGATGGCTTCTTCGAGGAAGTCAAGCGGGTTTTCAGGCTTGTTGTAGATGAGCCCGGTCATGAGGCCCTGCAACGGACGTTGGGCTTGACGAAAGAGCCGGATGCGGATGTCTGGATACATCTTGGCACTTTGAGAGCCCATAAAAGGCACCAAAACACAAATTGCAGCGAATTGTGCATTTTTTTAAATTCGTGCAAATTTTTAATTTCTGCCAAAAAAAATTCGTCAGCTTGTAAATTTTTTTTCTGCCCCCGCCAACCACCGATTTACGGTCAAAGATGCATAAAAAATTAATTTCAATTAAAAGTTCGCGTTCGACGACCCAGAAAAAAACTCACCTCAAAGAGCTGAGGAATGGAATGCTCGGTCAGGTACCGCTTGCCTTCCGCGCCCATCCTGAAACGAGCCCCATCTTGAAATTTAGTCCAAACGTAAATTTTTTTAAAAAAAAAAGTGCCAAGACACCGGGACAACAACGCAGTAGTCATTAGCATCTCTCGTAAACAAGCGACGACAACATCTGTGTCAAAGGACCGACTGTCTCCCTCCGGCGTGGCCTAAGACCGTCCTGAATTATTGCGTGGCTTATATTTACGAGTCGTTGGGCCGCATTAGCAGAGCCCCGCGCGATTAGTTCGTGCGTGACTTGTCACACAAGCAGCACCGGCACCGGCACCAGCGGCGGCGTCTGGGACAAATTCAAGCGGAGTCTTTTCTATACACGCCCGAGTGCACGATGCCGCTGGATTTTCCCGGAAGAAACAAACTGTGATCAAGACAGAGGAGCAGTCGAGGGAAAAAAGCCAGAAAAAACTCGGCTTTATCCATCGTCGACGGAGACGGCAATTGTTCCAGCGTAGGTAAAAATAGGCAACAGACAAAGAGAAGATTAGCCGGACACAAAGCACGCCAACGAAGACGAAGGCGAAAACGAAATACGGCTACAGTCCTGTTGCGATGAGGGATGATAACGCCCGCTCAGAAGTACTTACGATTACGGCACAACACGCGAGCCGACTGTTTATCAAAAATTCTGTCAAAAGCCAGCAAAGCACTTTTATGAGTGCCAAAAAAGGTGCAAAAAGCGTGCTAAATTAAAAAAATATAAGATTTCGCGAAAATTCTGTACTTTTTGATGTCTCGACACGATTTTTTTTAATTTCGTGGCGGGAACCTCAGAAAAGGTTAAAAAAACAAAATTGACGGTAACAAAAGTGACCATAATCTTTCTTGGCAGTTTTTTTTGCGTTTTCCAACCTAATAAATGGGACAAGCACCTGCGCCATCCCATACAAGCCAGACGGCACTTGGAGGTCGAACAATTCCACGAATACATTGGGAAAGTATGTAAAAGTTCGAAAACCAGCCAGGTGAGCGCCATTAACGGCTTCTAATCCCCCCAGCTCCAAAGAACACGAGGACAATTTATTATAGTATTTAGTTGGTTGATAAGTATGCGTGTCCCGATGCGACAACCACGACCGCAACCGTGGCCGGCCGAAGCCCTCCGAGACCATCCATCGCCGGTCGGTCGGTCGCGAAGGTGGAAGGAAGCGGGCACGCCTGCAGGCGCAGCGCAGCGTGGCTCGTCAAGTGGTCAAGGGACGAGCCAGCGCGCGTCACACCTCGACGCCAGCAAACTCGCCCTCGTTTGCCGAGACCACCACCGCCCCGCCACCACCACCGCCGAAGGCGCCATGCCGTCTCGATGCCACTTAGCGTTTCCCTGACAACAGTTGCGCAAAATCCGCTGCGTGAGAGACACCTGAGACCTGAGATTTTTGTTGGTTTATTACACGCCGCCAAAAAGCCACACTCCGCCGCCGCTGCCGCCATCGTCGTCAACGTCGACGTCGACGATGGTGGTAGCGGCGATGGGGATTACCAAAATCCGACCAGTCAAGATGTCTCGCGCCCGGGAAAGATGTGACGTCTGTTATCGATGCACGGCGCTCTCAGTCCTTTTGCGTCGCGTACCTGAGCGTTTTTGCTTGGTCGACTCCCGTTGTTCGGCGGCTTCTTGACTTGCTTTTATATCCTCGACTTGATCCGCTGAAAAAAATCCACATCGGCAAGTAGATCAAAAAAAGCTTTCACAAGAAATGTGTCAGTGAACATTTTGATAATTTTTCATGAAATTTTGCCAAAAAGTAGCTTTTACAATGAAAAGTTTTTACCATAAATTTTATCTGCCTGAGGCATGATCTGGCAGAGTTTCGCTAGTCGGAAATCACGTTTTTTTTCCATTTTTGACGACTTTTGGCCCGTTGTAGCTAAAAAACTACGGTATTTCCAAAGCCGGGGTAAATTTTGATTGATGTGATATTTTATGGAGAATCCGAGAAAATTATAAAAATATTGTTTTCATCACCTTGAAAAATGCCGATGAAAATGTTTCCATTGTTGCCATTTTTTAAATGCAATTTTTGGCATTTTTTAAGGTGGTATATTTTTAGAGTTTTCTCGGATTCTCCAAAAAAATCACATCGATCAAAATTTACCCCGGCTTTGGAAATACCGTAGTTTTTTAGTTACAACGTGCCAAAAATCGTCAGAAATGGAAAAAACGTGATTTCCGACTAGCAGAACTGTGCCAGATTATGTTTCATGCAGCTACATATTACGGTAAAAACTACTTTTCGACAAAATTTACCAACTGTTCACCGACTCATTCTTTTAAAAAAATCTTACCGGTAGCTCTCCTGCGTCGCGTCCCCCCGCGAAGCTCATTTTTCAACCTTGCAACCTCCTTTAAATCATCTGAAAAAATGCTATCAGTCAGACCAAAAAAAACACCTAAAAATCCTACCAGTAGCCGCTCTCTGGCGACGAGTTCTTCGCTTTGACGACTTTAACATTTTGTTACCCGAATCTTGTGTCCTGCATTTTTTGATGCTCTCCGATGTTAGCTTCTGTTGAGTGGGCAACGGTTGGGGCCCATGCGCGGACGGTTGTGGGCCATGCGCGGACGGTTGTGGGCCATGCGCGGAAGGCAACGGTGGGTTTCCACGCCCGGAGGGCACCGATTGGATCCCCTGTGCGGGGGGCAACGGTTGGGGGCCACGCGCGGAGGGCAACGGTGGGGGGCCACGCCCGGAGGGCACCGATTGGAGCCCCTGTGCGGGGGGCGTCGGTTGGGGCCCACGACCGGAGGGCACCGATTGAAGACCATGCCCGGTGAGCGCCGATTGGGGCTCACGCGTGGAAGGCAACGGTTGGAGCCCCCGTCCGGAGGGCACCGATTGACGCCCATGCGTGGTGAGCACCGATTGAGGCCCATTCAGGGTGTGCACCGATTGGGGCCCACACGTGACCAGAACTTCCACAGACTCGTGAGGAGGTGTAACGCACTCCAATACCGGCGGGTTAACTTGCAATGGCTTTTTTTCATCGGTGGAGCAAGGTACGATCTCCTTTTCAGCTTCAGGATTTCCGGCAGGCACGTTCGTGACGTTTTCTGTGCTGAACTCGGTTCGCCGGAGTGGTTCTGAAATTACACATAATATTTCATGGAAGAGTTTGAAACTTTTTCATAAAATTTTGCTTTGTAATAGTTTTTACTATGAACAGTTTCTACCGTAAAATTCACTTGCCTGAAGCATGATTAGGCAGAGTTACGATAGTCAGAAATTGTGTTTTTCCCATTTCGGACAATTTTTGGCATTTTTTTGTAGCTAAAAAACTACGGGATTTCCAAAGCCAGGGTCACATTAATCGATGTGATTTTTGATCCCGTCAAAAATCAAAAATCACATCGATCAAAATGTACCCTGATTTTGCAAATGCCGTAGTTTTTTAGCCACAAAATGCCAAAAATTGTCTAAAATGACAAAAATACAATTTATGACAATCGGAACTTCGCCAGATGATGCTTCAAGTAAGTGAATTTCACAGGAAAAACTGTTCATAGTAAAAGCTACTTTTTTGCAAAACTTCACACAAAAAATAACAAAATTCCAATAAAAAACATACTGCAGATAGCAGGTTTCAGATGCGCTTTGACGTCGACAAAGACCGTCGGAGCCATCGAAGTGTTTGTCGACGTCAAAGCTTCTGTCCTTTTATTCTTTTCGTCGTCCTTTTCATCGCTGCCGGTGCCGGACTCCTTTTCCCTATTCTCGACGTTTTCGTGACACATTGCATTTCCGTTTTCCGGGCCTAAACCATCCTTGGGGTGTTCGGCATCATTTTTCCCGTATTCTTGGTTCTCGGTTGGGTGTTTGGCTTCCTTGTCGGCTTCAGTAGTACACTCGGTTGTTGCGGTTGTGGCTGTGGTTATGGTTGACTTCTTACATCTCGACCGCTTGGTAAGCTTGGTGACTCGTTCCTTCGCGAGTTGTTTCCTGTCAAACTTGCTATACGTCGAAGATTTTCGGAAGATCCTGTGACTTTCCATCGACACTAAGCGTGAACCTTTTCTTTATCGACCTAGTGAAACAGTCGTCGTCTCGTCGACAAAACCCAACTTTGCCTAAGTAAGCAGCTCGTGCACGACTGCCATCAAAAACACGCGTACACACCGAGCATGTCATTCAAATTTTCCCATTTTCCCAGGTGTGACCCAACAAAAATCAGACCTTAACCGGCATTCTTTACAGAAAAAAAATCTACTAACAAAACCTATTTTCATCGACAAAACAAAACCAACTTGACAGCAGCCAGAATTCAGGGAATGATGACGTTTTCCTTCATGAGCATGTCCTTCTGCTTCGTCGTCAGAAACGAGGCAAGAAGGCGATAGGAAAACTTGACATACCGACCCTTGTCCTGCATGTCGGTTTTCAGAAGACGGCTACAGCTGCCGTACGACGATTCGGATTCATCGCTGCTCATCGCCGAGCTCGACATGCTGTCGTGGCGTCGGCTGCGGCTGTCGTCGTCGTTGGTGGTGATGCTGTCGTCGAACTGCATAATGTGGTCGAGATGCATGACATCCGGGATGTTGGCCGTTCGCTCCGATCCAAAACGCTTCGAGTCGAGTTCCTTCGCTGTCAGATAGTCGGATTCAAAGGGCTGATCGTTCATCGTGATGCGGAAGATTTTGGCATGAAAATCCGGCTACAAAGGTGTCCATGCATACAAAAATGAAAAAAAAAGCAAAAAAAATTACCGGAAGAAAATTGACGACATTGAGGTTTCTCTCGACAAGATTGAACAGCAGAGGGTTCTTAGACATCAGGTTGTCAGCAAGGTAGGATGGAACAACTTGTTCTGAAAAAAAAACATACAAAAAACATCAAAATTCGAAATAAAACCCACTTTTGTTGGCGGCAAGATTCCGAATACAGCAACCCGGCAGCAGAACCTGATTCTCACGCCCCGACGTAACGAGCGGCGCCTCAGCCAGAATCTTGGTGCACAGAGGAGTCGGCGAATAACTTCCATCCGCATTGCAATCACCAACCCAGATATCAAGCTTTCGACCGTCAGCGACGACAGTCGTGTTGCCAGGAGACAGCTTGATGATCAGATCCTTGGGCATCAGAGAAAGCAGGAAATCCACATCGATACCGGTCGCCTTGGCAGCTTTGAGGAAGACCTGGCTCGTCTGGTCGTGATAGTTCCACTCATAGGTCGCATCGCCTAAAAATAATAATTTTGGATAAACAAAGAGTACAAATATCAAAAAAACAAACTGTCAAAGTCAATGATGAGTTCGGCACCAAGCAACTCCAAAAAACAGGCCATCTGAAAGAAATACAGTGAAAAGAACACAAATAGGCCAACATACCATGCCGAAAGGGCATCTGAATCGTAAGTAACGAGCAAAAAAGCACAAAAGCTCCTTGACTTCGGTGTACATCGCGGTATACGGCTAAATCTGAAAATTTTAGGCCAGGATGAATAAATCGTGAGGTAAAAAATACGATATCAACCAATGTTAAAAAAATCGCGGCAAGACATCATGAAAAAAATTGTAAAAAATCAAAAAAATCCAACGATACTTTTTCTGGCTTTTTCAAATTGCTGTTGAACAGTTTGAAAAACATCGAGAAGAAAACCGCAACGTTAAAAAAAGTAACTGAAACAATAAATGACAAGACAGAATAAAATTCTGCAGACAGACCCAAAAAACCGTTATCCAAAAACTCGTACAGCATTCGCGCGTCGCACGCACTGGGATCTCACAACGAAAATTTTACGTTCGTTTGAAAAGTTGTGCAAAGTTTTTATTGAATTTGTCTGTGACTTTTCTCAAAGCTTTATATACATTTTTGGTCATTGTTTTACGCCTCATTTTTGATTCAGATTCCCGCGGATTATATTTGAATCATTTCTGTTTAAAATTTAAAGTTTTTACACAACTTTTCCTGTTTTTAGAGCACTTTCTGTCGTAACCCGACCTCAACATCTTCCAAAATGTCGTATATGCTTCCTCATCTCTCCAACGGCTGGCAAGTCGACCAAGCCATCCTCGCCGAAGAAGATCGCGTCGTTGTCATCCGCTTTGGCCACGATTGGGATCCGTCGTGCATGCGCATGGACGAGACGCTCTTCAAAGTCGCCAACAAGGTCCGCAACTTTGCTGTCATCTACCTCGTCGATACCACCGAGGTTCCAGATTTCAACAAGATGTACGAATTGTACGACCCGGTGACTGTCATGTTTTTCTTCCGAAACAAGCACATCATGGTCGATCTCGGCACGGGTAACAACAACAAGATCAACTGGGCGATTGAAGACGGCCAGGAACTCATCGACGTCATCGAGACTGTCTACCGGGGCGCTCGTAAGGGCCGTGGTCTTGTTGTTTCGCCCAAGGATTACTCCACCAAGTACAAGTATTGATTTTATGGTTTTGGATGCTTTTTGGATGTATAAAGTTGATTGATGGATGGAAATTGGCGTTTTTTGTGGTTTGGAACCTTTTTTATATCTCAGAAAGAATGTGAAGAATTTCTGCGTGAAACCTTGCCAAAAAGTATGATCTGGCGGAATTACGCTTGCCGAAAATCGCGTTTTTTTGCCATCTTGAATGATTTTTGGGACGTCGTAACTACGGCATTTCCAAAGTCAGGGTATATATTGACCGACGCGATTTTTGATGAAGAATCCGAGAAAACTATAAAAATATAGTGCAAGACTTTAAATTTGAAAGACAATGAATTTAAAAAATGGCCCCAAGGGAAACATTTTTTTCGGCATTTGTCAAGCTAATGAATCCTATATTTTTCTCGGATACTCCATCAAAAATCACGTCGATAAAAATGTACCTTGGCTTTGGAAATCCTGTATTTTTTTTAGCTACAAAATGTCAAAAATTGTCTAAAATGGCAAAAACTCGATTTCCGGCAAGCGTAACTCTGCTAGTAAATGCCTCGGACAGGTGAACTTTACTGTAAACATTTTTAATCGTAAAAGCTAAATACTTTATGACTAAATTTCCGAAATGTCCCCCTACACATTTTTCTGTCAACAAAAAAACCGTCCGGTTTATTTATGTTTTATTATTTCAGAACGCCATGGCAGACCGTGTCACCCAGCTCCAGGATCTTGTAAACGATCTCGCCAACCACGTGTGCAATGCCCTGGGTCACCTGCAGGCCGCCGCTCCTCCGAGTGACTTTGGCGCGACTTCCGAAGAGCTACGCAACGAACAGGACTCTTATATCTTCGCGCAGAACATTGCCAGGACGTCGAAAGACATCGATCACATGATCGACTCTCTCCCCGATACCGGCATCAGTTTTGCCGATTTTAAGCCTATTTTCGCCGAAAACGAGAGAAAGAGAAAACGCGTCTACCGCGAGGTGCAGCAGGCTTCCCGTGACAGCCGAGAGCTCCTCACCGGCATGCGGAGGGTCATGGAGGAATTTGCTGCCGGCAGCACGATTGAGCCGTTCAAGGATCTTCCGCCTGCGAAGCGGTCTGCCGGGCTCCGACTCGTCTACTCGGATGAAGAGACGAGCACCGATGCTGGCAACGAAGTCGAAGCCACCTCCCGACCGGTTACGGCTTCCACCGTGCAGGGTGATGACGATGAGGGCCGGGCGACGTCTTCAAGCGAGCAAAACAGTCCGTGATTGATTGAAATTGTGTATTTATTGATGACAATGATAAAAAAAGGTGGAAATTTGATATCTTTGGGTCTTACCACGAAATTGACAGCTTTCCGAAAAAAAAGGTCAAAATTGGTTTTTTGGGGTCTCACAACGAAATTGACAGTTTTTCGAAAATATCGTGTCAAAATTTGTTTTTTTTAGTCTCATGACGAAATATAGAGCTAAATTGACAATTTTTTTTGAAAAAAAATGCTTGTTGTTTTTGTGTCTCACGACGAATTTGACAGTTTTTCAAGCCGTGACAGTTTTTGCCTATGACTTATAGGTAAACTTTCTTGCACTTGCCCACTGCCTAGAGAGTCTATCAGCCAGGGCATCGCGTGCCAGGGGACATCCATTTCCGCGGTCCGTCCTAATGACCGTATCCCACTTGACACCCTTCAGGTGAAAGTTTCTAAGCACCATGAAGTTGACAAAAAAATTTGTTCTGGGATGCGTGTAGTCGTTGCTGTACCACCGACCGTTGCGATGTACCAGCCATGGGTTGTTTTTCTTGTCGACGAACTTCAAACCAGGAACACCGGAGAAGAGCCCAGTCTCGCCGCGGCTTTTCTCCGTCAAAATGAGCCGGATCTGGTTGTCGCGGGCGGCGATGCAGCGCCAGATATCGTAGTCGTCGAACTGATACATCGGCACCTTGACGCGCTTGTACCTGACATCGGGCTCGCCGTAGATGGGATACGGGCTCGTCTCGGGCAAGTCGCCGTCCCAGAGCGTCGTGCTGAAGAATACAGCGGGCAGGCCGACCAGCATGCCATCGTAGATTTCGTTGTCTACGGTTCCCCATTTGAGAAACGTGTAGCTCGGCTCATGGGGCTGAAATTCGCTTGAATTAGTTGCAGGCTTAAAATCTGTAATCATCGTACCTTTAGGTCAGTTACGTGGTAAGCGTAATCGATCTCGAACAGATTGTTGTACTGCCAGGACATCGGGAGACAGTTGTTGTTGCCAAGGTCGACGGATTCTGAAAAATCAGCGAAAAACCTGCAGAAAATGGATTTTGGGGGAAAAACAATTAAAAAAAATGGCAAGATCCGACAAAGACGTTCAACATGCTATAACACACAGCGCGTATTGCAAAACATCAGACGTCAACACCAGGCAACGCGTTGCAACGTTCGAGCTGGTCGTTTTGCTGAAAGAAAAACATGCATGATCCCGATACGAAAAAAAACGCAACAAAAACTCGAAGCGATTCATTACAACAATGATCGTAATTACGTTAAAGATTACTATTTATATTATTACGATGTTTTTCTGCTACAACATTATTTCGATGGCACGTTTATACGGTCAATTTCATCGCAAAATCGACGGACGTCGTTTGAAAACAAAAAAATATCAGATGAAAAACAACTTTTTCGCTCCGTCGATTTTTTTTTCGTCGTTGTGGCGTCTTATTTTTGTTCACTCAAATTTTTTGTACAAAAGGGATTGTATTTTTGAGCCTCCAAGGTCTTATTTCATCAATGAAAAAAAAAAATTTTTTAACAAAAACAATACACAAATTCAATGACGATTTTATTTTGAACGTTAATTCAGTTTTTCGCGTTTTTTGTCTCCAAAAACTCGTTGTTTTTTTATATCAAAAGCAGTTTTCTGTATATCCGATATCCCCAACCATTCGCGCCCGATCAGTGATTTACCATCCGAAGAAAGCAAGCGCGCGGCGCGGCACACGAATGTGTGATTTAGAGACACTTGTGTTTGGAGTCCTGCTGACAGGAAAAAGGTCAAAAGAACCACTATCGAAGCACGCCCAAGGTGGTTGTAAAGTCTGTTGCCCGCCCGTCCAGATACCAACCAAAGAGAAGACTTGCAACCAACGGTAAAGGTTAAACCCATCTCATTTGCATTTGCCCATCTTTTAGGGGCAAACGTCTGGTTCTCACAGGATGGATGGAACAAAGCACGGAAAACAATGATGCAGCGATGATGAACATTTATATGTAAAAAATAATCTGCACCAAAGAGCAGATATCCCAAAAGCGACAGAAAACACCCTTGCAAACTAAAAAGTATGGCAATTCGACAGTTTTATTCTTTTTCGTTTATTATTCCTTCTTGGTGCTAGGAGTACCCTCAGACAGAGATCCGCTTAAGTCGTTCCGCGGGATTCGTTTGTGCCTCGAGATGTTAGCGATCTCGGCCATAGCGCTCATGAAGTGGGCATAGGTATCGTACTGCGTCATCGAGACGTCGTCGTTGAGGCGATCGAAGCGGAGCACCATGAGCAGGTTTCTGATGTTCTCCATCGTAATCTAAAACAACGAAATTGATTTCAGAACGATAGAAAACCCCGATTGGTCTCACGGCGAAAAAAACCCGGTTCGTCTCGCAGCGAAAAAAAAATATTTTGGTTTCAGAACGAAAAAAAACAACCAAATTGGTCTTACAACGAAAAAACTTTCTGATTGGTTTCGGAGCGAAAAAAACCCCAACTTACGGTCATAATCTTGACA
The DNA here is from genome assembly GCA_963969345.1 of Turbatrix aceti. Lineage (NCBI taxonomy): Eukaryota > Metazoa > Nematoda > Chromadorea > Rhabditida > Panagrolaimidae > Turbatrix > Turbatrix aceti. The sequence continues at coordinate 2,974,127 of OZ017768.1, forward strand.
GTACTGTCAAAATCGACGTCATGGCGAGAAGTGACCGTAAGATCCGACGTGTCGACCCATCCATCGTTGTTGGCGAGGCAGCGGCCGTAGAGCAGAGGCAGCAGCTCGATTCCGTAGATGGTGAGACTCCGGTTAGGGTCGGGCGTTGCTTGCCTGACAGTGCCCTCGACAATTACGATTAAATTTCGTATCGTGGCTCCTTTTTCGAGAAACTTGCCGGGCGGATGCAAGGAAAAGTCCATGAGCGCCCGCATCGCGTGAACATTGAAATTGAGTAGCCTAAAAATCGGGCACGTATCCATGACCTGTTCCGATAGCTTGAGAATCTGATTTGTCGTAAGATTCGTGCCGGATTCTTTTTCCTGCTTGAACCAGTCAAAAGTCGACTGATTGCGTCGCGTGCCAGATCTGAGGGCAGGAAAAGCGACGTCATTGTCGTCTTCGATTTCGCCGATGAATTGTTCAATGATGTCTTCGAGCGTGACGAGACCCACAATGTTGTAAGCCTTGTTGCAGAAGCGGAAGACCATCATGAGATGCTGCTTGCCCTGGACCATCTCCTTCATGATCCTCGGAGCGAGCATGTCATGAGACGCGAACCTCAGCTGCAGCGAGTCGACAAAGGCATTCGTGATTTCCGAAACTTTCTTTCCATCAGCCGCGTTGACAAGCAGAAGATCTTTGACGTTCAGCACGGTCACGACGTTGCACCGGTTGATTCCTTCGTAGACAGGCACTCGAGTGTAGCCTTTTTCGATGATGTGGACCATTCGCTGAAACCGCGCACTGTGAAAGAAAACACTAAACCAAAAAAAAAAAATCACTCACGTTCAAATCCACTCGGTCGTTTTTCGAGATGAGGTAGGCGTCTTGGATCCGTGTCATGATTTTGTCGATGGTTACATCACGAAACGTAAGCATTTTTCGCAGGTTACGGAGCAGCTCTGGAAGTCAATGGCATTTTGGAAACGTTTGAGGCGAAAAAAAGGATTTTCAAATTCAAGTTTCCCAAGATTGTGTTCTCTCACAACGAAAATGCAATTTTCGTCGCTTCAGGACCCTCAAAACAGCACTTTGGACCCAAATTTTTAAATTTAAATTCACCCGAAAACATGTTTTTCTCACAAAGAAAATACAATTTTCGCTTCAGAACCACAGAAATTTTACGGTCGAAATTTGCGTTTTTATCAACAAAATAGGCAAAATGGGAACGTTCTAATTTAAAATTTTTTTTCCGAAAGTTCATTTGTTCCTCCAGTGAAAATGCAATTTTCGTGTTAGGAACCCCAAAACTTCGCATTTTAGTAAGTTATCGAGCCCAATTTTCAAATTCAATTTTTCCCGGAAACGAGTTCTCACAACGAAAATCGTATTTTCTCTTCAGAACCCGCAAAATTTATCGGTCAACAATTTTCTTTCTGTTTTCCAAAAAAATTGGCCAAATTATTCATTTTCTTTCGCAAACAAAAAAAACTAGTCCCGAACTCACCTTTATCCTTGATGTGCGTGGCCAGCATGACCTCCAGCTTCCTCATATCGTACACCCTCACAGGCTCTTTACCAAGAAACGCGTCGCACAGCGCTGCGAGTGGATAGCTGACGACGCCGAGCAGGGCCATGAAAAAGTAGACAAAATAGGCAAAAAAGCTGGCGATGGACATGGTCCGTTTGTAGCACAGCGCTTGGGGTAGCACCTCGCCGAAGAGCATGATCAGCATGACAGGTACAGTATTCTCGAGGAGAACCCGCATGTTGCCGGACGCGACCGCCTGCATGATTTGGTCCAGGATGAGGGTGAGTGAGACGTTGACGACCGCGTTGGCGATAGCGCAGGTCGCAATCACCCAATTTCGACGTCTTATGAGTGGTAGCAATTTTTTAGCCTGCATCCGGGCAACCTTGTCGGGGGATTTTTCAGCAACAGCCAGGTGATCCAGTGGAATACAGGTAAATGCCAGATTGAGGCCGGAAAAAATGCCAGACAGTATGATCATCGGTATCGTGCAGGCTATGAGCATCGGCAGTGGCACAAGCAGTGGGACCGGTTCGACGACATCGATTTGCAGAGCCTCGGGCGGGAGCTGGGACCAGTTCATGTGATCCGTGCAGACGTGGTAAGACCTCGCGTCCTGCTCGATACCGGATTTCAGCTTTCCCCCAACCGTCACAATCATGGCCAGATTGTCGACAAAGACCTCGTCAATCACGAGGGACAGCCAGTCTTTTTTCAGACGTTTGGTGATATCGTGCTTCTCACAGCGATCGGCATCTGTGATCCAGAGTTTGTCGAGGTCATCGCGGGTAAGGTTGAGGCCCAGGAGGCCAATTTGCAGGTCCTGGTCGGGGTATACCCTCGGATTTTCTTTCAGTGTCCCATTGATGATGCCTGACACTATGATTTGTGTAGAGTCAAACGCGTCTGTGCGGGCAGAAAAGACGAAGACCGGTAGGGAAATCAAAAAAACAAGAATTGCCACTCGAGGCATGGTCTATGATGTCGTCGAATGACGATAATTTTTCGATCATTGACTGTTTTATGCCAGTCCATGCAAAACAGCGAAAATGAGATTTCCGATGCAAAAAATGACCCCAAAAAAGCATGCAACGAAAAAAACTAAAAATTGAAAAAATTTGCGCATTGGCGTTGTGCGACGAACGAATTCTTCAATTTTTCACGTGCGTGCATCGAACAAAAAAATTGTGCAGAATATTTCCTGGTATTTCTGTTCGGCTACTTTTTACTTCAACTCTCTGTGCGACTTTCTGATTCGCGGACGGACCACAGCCTTGTCGTCGTCGTCACCGTCGCCCGAATCAAACTCGTGTGTCGTTTCCATCCTACCGGCGCCGGCTTTTAAACGGCACAGACGTGTATCACAGTGGCGAGCGCTGCTAAGCGTCAGAAAGTTTCATCGTCTTCGGACATGAACGCCAGATTGCAGAAACATCAGCGTGACAAGGTTGGTGATGACTTATTCATGGGTACTGTGGGTTACGATCTCGTTTCTTCAGATCAGGCAATTTGTCGTATTTACAAACACCACGGACGACATCGCCCTGCAATACCTGTCTTCATGCAACTTTAACCTCGAGCAGGCCTGCGATCGCTTCTACCAGCATCCGCCTGTTCTCAAGACTAGTCGATCTGTCAATGCCATCGAAGAGCTTTTCAATCGATACGCTAATGGTGAGCGTTTTTTTTGCTCATTTATTTCGTTTTTTACGTGCATTTTTTGACCTTTGAATTGTGATTCTTTTGAAATAGTTTTATTAGACGTGTAGGGTTATTTTTTAGGCTTGATACGTTTTTTGGGGGGATTTTAGGCTCTCTGGGGTTACGGTTTATGAAAAAGAATATTTTCGCTTCGAAAATCAATAAAATCCTTCTCTACTCTAACTTTATCATTTTCAGACCCAAGCGACCAGATTGCAGACACCATTGGTCCCCATGGAATGCTAAAGCTTCTCACAGACCTGAACATTGATCCTTCTGATCGCAAGGCTCTCATCCTCGCGTGGAAGCTCAACGCATCGGTGCAATGCGAATTCAAGAAAACCGAATGGATCAGCGGGCTATCTGCCCTTCGAATTGACTCCCTCGATGGCCTACGCAATTACATGCGTCAGGCGGACAGCATCGTTGCCGACGTCGCATCCTTCCGGTCATTCTACCAGTTTACGTTCAATTACGCGAAACCCGCTCTTTCCCGTGGCCTCGCCCTCGAAACCGCCGTTGCCTATTGGCGCGTCGTCTTTGGCGAAAACCTTCGTGTCGAGCAGTGGATCGAGTTTCTCGAAAGCCAGAATCGAGGCATCACGCGTGACGAGTGGAATTTGTTCTTTGACTTTCTACACTCGACGAAGCCCGACCTCTCGGATTACGATTCGGAGGGTGCATGGCCGGTTCGTATTGATGAGTTCGTCGAACACGTCCGCAGTTCGGCCCCTGGACAGCAGAGAATCGAGCCTATGGAGCAGTGAATCCGCCCACGCCGGATTCAAGCGCCAGCCTTCTCTTACCTGTTCTCACCTGTCCTTTTTTCTTGGAAAAACGTTGTAGCATGCCTGTTTTTGTACTGACTCGGTTAATGATGGCATGTAATTGAAGGAGGACTCTGATGAATCGGTTTTAACGACCGCAGGCTATTTTTTGGATGAAAAACCGGGTGAAAAAGACGGATTTTGAATTTTCGTTGCAGGACCGGACCGGTAGGTACCGTAATTAACCCAACCTATCGTATATTACGATGCACGACGTAACTCCCATGGAAGCGGCTTTCCGCGAAAGTTCTGACTTTTTGTAAGTTTAAAAACTGACTATTTTCTGTAACGATGGATTCTGAATACGGATTCGGATTCAGGTCTACAAGCTTCGACGATCTGAGGGGTCTGTTGTGCTCGAACGAGCAGGGCGATGCCTTCTACGCGCACGGCACGCTATCCAAGTCCTCAGCCGGAGTGTTCTCGCGACTCGTCAGCATCTGCAGCAAGATGGACGACATCTCGAAGGCGCCCGTCATCGTACTCAACGCTCCCCACAGCAAGGTCACTCTCGCGCGGAACAACGGCGTCATCGTTGCTCTCCACCGTAATCATACTACGGTTACCGATTCGCAGACTTCTACGTCTACCGATGAGGCATGATTCGAATACGATTGGCGACAGATATTTTTTTTAAGTAAAATAAATTAATGTACAGCGAAAAAATAATTGGGTTACGGTATTTTGAGATCGTATGTATGTATAATGGGGATTTTTTGGGAGATCGATGGTTAAATGAGACCTATGTAGGAATGTGGGGTTTTTAGGGCGTGGAATCTACTACGCCGGGCCCGCTGACGACGCAGTTGCCATTATCGCTGCCGTTGGCTTCCGTACGCTTTCGACTGGTCGTGCAGAAGGCGAATTTGGTCGTCTGATACCGTACCCGGAACGTCGGGCCGGATTCGCTTTCCTTGCGGGTGCGAAGGCAGCGGAACTGTTTTTTGAAGTATTTTTTGATTTGCAGACGGAAGTGCGCGCTGCAACAAACCAACATGTCATTTTCGGGAGGGGGAACAGGTAAACAAACTCACCTGGAATTGCAAAGCAGAAAAAAGTTGCACAATTTTCCGGTAATTACAAAACTCGATGATACAATGACAAAAGCGAGTTCCTGCTTGGTTCTGTACCAATCTCCGTCGTAGACTGCGTACATGACGATGAAGAGCACGCTCGAAGGGAGATTTGTGACCACAAACAACGTGACTATGAGCACGATCGTGCGTGTCACCTTTCGCTCTGTTGTCGAGTGCCGTCGGCAGAACATTTTGGATTCCCGGTGCGCGTTGAGGGGTTGTACCTCGCTGATCTTGCGTTCCGAAGCTTTCCGACCATTTTTTCCGGATTCGTAGGAATTGTTGGACGCGTTCCACTGCGGAATATGGAATCTCTGGTTGCGGGATTTGACGTGCCGTAGCAGCATGCCATTCGTGACGACAAGCAGAATCATCGGAATGACCACCTGGAATGCGACTGCCGGAATGGTCAGCGTTTTGAAGACCACCCGATCTGCATGTGGTCTCCCGGATGCCCGTCTCGTGGCCGCGAGCTGAAAGATGAAATGCTCGTCGACAGCGACGCACGCAGAGAGCGTGAAAACAGCGGTCGCGGTTACGATCAGGCTCCTGACCGGTGATCCGTGAGTATGCAACGGTGAACGAATGGCAAAAAGTCGGTCGAAGCAGACGACAACTATAAACCACGTGCTGGCGAGGGAGAAGAAGTTTACGGTCGTCGTGACGTAGATTTTGATCGCGCGATACAGGTGCATGAGCCAGGTCTGCGAGAATGCCCGGTAACGAACGACGTAGTTGAAGCTCAGAGAAAGCAGGAACATGATATCGCAAAAGGCCACCATGGCGAGTCGAAGGTTTGTCCTGGAAAAAATTGGTTTTTCACGTGGGTTACGGTAGACCCTAGTCCCGGCTGGTTGTCGCATCGCATGCATGCCCCAGGGCGCCGTCTGCGTCTGCCTGTCACGTGCGGAGACGTTTTTTTATCCAGTCTCCTGCTTTGTTCCCAAATGAGCACAATCGAAAAGTCACGAGCACTCTTAAGGGCTGCGTGATAGGTTTTTTGTGTTTTGTTTACGGTAATTGGGTTGGGTTCTGGATGCCCGCAAAACTACAATTTTACAGAGTACAAAGTTATGTACAAAACACAAAAAACAATTTTTGTTTGTTTTTTTTTGTTTTTTTTTGGAAATATGAATACGGTACATGTTTTGTCTGCATCATCAAAAAACAATAAATAATCCCCAAAAAATTCACCTGTTTCGCATGGGTCTTGACAACAGGACTGCAAGATTGATCATGTTGCCTAGGATTCCGCAGAGTGCCTGGAAGGGAAAAAGTGACTCTCCGAGCCACGTCACTGTCGACCAGTCCACGATATCCGTGAAAATTGTGTAATTGTTCCCTGACATCTGAAATTCATGAAAACCCATGAAAACTCTGGTGAACCGTAAAACTGGGTAATAAACAACAGCGATAGCCGACAGCTTGGCAGCAGCGCCTTTGATGTCTACTGCGCAAGGCACCGCGCACGCATCTGGCACACAAAAAATATCTGAAAAAAATGGCTGCAGTTGCGTTGCGTGCCACAACTCCCTCCAAATTCATAAGCGAAGGCGTGATTCACGTCGATGGAGCTTGAGCTCTAGCCGAAGGTGCGGGATGGGATGGTTTCTGACTCGTGTGGTTTCAACAAAAAGGCTTCATTAGCGCCCCGCAAAAGAGGGAGTGAAGGAGGGAAGACGGAGACCACACATGCCGGAGCAGAGCAAAAAACGCCTATGCATCCAGCGGGTTATGTACGTCTTTGAAAAGCGAGTAATGCCAAAATTGCCCCTTCTTTTTCCGAGGGGCACCGACAGGATGAAAAGAGGGGGGATGGATCACTGTTCAAAAATGACTGCTGGACACGCACATCCTAAATCTTCAAATCTTCGAATCTTTTAATAGTTTATATTTTTTTGTTCTACAACTTGCAACATTTTTGTCTTCAGACGGAAGTATGACCTATGACCCTGACAGATTCAAAAAAAAGTCCGAACATAAACATGTACACAGAAATTCATCTTTATCCCAAAACCCATTAAAACCAGGTGTGCCAGAAGTTTTACGGGACACTACTTTTTGGATAAAAAATAAATACATTATCCGTCCGCCAGCCACCGGTTTAAAAAACGCGTGCATTTGTTGCATGTTGGTTGCATCGTTCGTTGCAAGTACGACACAAAAATTTTGCTGATGAAATTATTCCAAATCGGATTACGTTACTTTTTTGGTAATCCTCACGGGTGGCAAGTGAAAAGCTGCCCGCTCACACTTCGTCTTCGTCAAAGCAGTCAAAATGCGCAAAAAAAATAAATACATAAATTCAAATTGAACTTATTAAATGAGGATTTATGGGTTCCTGGATTTCTGGAGGTTCGTTGAAGGCGCAAAAACCTAACCGAGGGGCTGTGCTGCGTTGTGAGTCAGCTGAATAGCAGAAATGAGGTAGGTGGGCGCGTTTACGATGTTTATTTACTCAGCTCGGACCCTTGGGCCTAGATTCCATTCCGAGTCTCGCTTTTCTCGATTTTGGACAGTTTTGGTGCGCTATCGAACTCTGAACTTACATATTTAACATAAATCGAATCCAGTTAAGAAGTTATTAAAGGAAGCTGGGAAAACCCAGAGAAGTCGTAAAAACGAGGATTTAGTATAGAAATCTTACAAAAAAAAGCGGTCAGTTCACGCAAAGAAAACCCACAAGTAATCTCTAGAGCTCCGCGAAAACGTCATGCATGTACGGCTTTACCTTGTCGGTCGCGCACTCACCCCTTCATTCCCTGCCCTGTGGCACCGGAAAACAAAGAGAATATGAGAGCGGCTTATACTACAAATTGGCGGCAGACCAAACGAAACAAACGCCTCAACCCAAATCCGGTTGCATTCGTTCGTTCGTTTGTTCGTTCGTTCGTAACCGGATAAAAGGCGGGGTTCGTGTGCAAATGAAGAGTCACGCATACTACGTGACGCCGCCGTTCCGTTTGTTCCAGCCCGCCGGAGGGCCTTCCTTTTTTTAGACGGCCTCTATCTACTCGGCCGTCTCGCGTCACTGCTCATCGCGATGTTACGTCCATCGTCCCGTCCATCGTCCGTCGTCCGGAGGAACAACCCCAACCCGGACGACGCCGCCATCATCATTGCCATCGTCGCCATCATTGCCATCGAGGTAGTAGGCCTCCCACAAATCCCTACAACCCGTCGCCATGGATTTCGACAGCGTTGGCCGAGATACACTCCAAGATCCGAGCCCGGTGGCCCCCCAATTATCCGGCCTCCTGTCACACGCGATTACACACGCGGCATTGGCGCCTGTCAGGAGCCCATAAAAAGACAGGAGTGATGTTTGATGAGGGCGGCGATGAAGACGAAGGAGGGCTCTGTTTTCTTCTGTTCTTCTGACATTGTATGTTTTTTTTGGCCGAAAAATGGAAAAAAACAACAGTGATGCCGTGCCGAAAACGTAAAAAAAACAGGCTAAAGGCAAAAGATTGTTCACATAAATTTTCTCGGTTAAGCCAACCAACGCGGAAGAAAGACTTTGCCTCGAGTCCCGGTGAATAATCAGTCGTTTTTTGCCACTTGTGATGCGTCAAGGCTATCCATGACGTGACTGCCCTTCCCTTTTCCCTCCCCAGTATTTCACTCTGCAAGGCATGGTTTCGGTTTCCTTTGCAGAGAAAAAAATCCGGAATCAATTAGAATAAAAAAAAGTTTTATCGTGCCACCGAACGACTCGACTTGGTCGTTTCTCTCTCAGACCTCTGTCGAGAAGACCTCCTAACGCGTCTCGATAATGGCAGCTAATGGACGTCCCATTACCCACAGAAGGGTCATTGTTCCGCGTTCGTTCAGTGACCTAATCAGTGCAAATGAGTCTTTATTCGTCGAGCCGGAGATGAAGGGAGTGAGAGCAAAGACCTTGCTGCTGGTTGTGGTTGTCAGACGGCAAAAAATCAGCTGTCATGCGTTCTGCGCTTAATTACACGTCAGTCGAGGAGAAGGCACACGTCAAATTCTCTGCGAAACTTGCCACTGCTCGTGGAACACTCGAATGAGTGCCACCACGAAGCGTGCAACTGACACGACCCGTGCGGGAGACGGGTAACGTCCGAAGCTGTCAGGATGAGGCAATTTGTTATATTTAGAAGGGGTCATTGACCTCACGCGTGTGTGCAAGTATCTAGAAGTGAAGTATCTCGTTGTCTTCAACGAAGTACACGCAGTCTGGGTCTTAACACGAAAGCTTGACATTACCAATTCATTGTAAATGTTTTCCTGCCAGTGCGCCGCCGCACACTTATGTGAGTGTGGGTTCTTACACGAAAATCGGATAATTCTGAAATACAGTAATTTTTTTCGTGCCAGGACCATTGGTCGTTGTGTATCGCCGCAGGTGCTCCTTCTTCCATGCAGAACACATGTGTTTGTGTCTTTACACGAAATTTGGAGATTTCCAAAACACAGTTAATGTTTTCGTGTCAAGACCATCGATTTTCTTGTCAGGATCGCCCCCCATGCCTTCAAGATCCACTTCATCGTCGACAAACTTTATCGTCAATAGCCACATCATCTTTGGTTTAAAAATGAAACCTACAGAGAAACGCATCCCTGAAGAGACAAAAAAAGGGAAAATACATAAGAGACCAACCGAGACGCGTATTTGGGAATTCGGAGGTGGATGGAACGTGTGCGGAGTGATAACTGGATAGCTTTTGTTGTGTGAAAAAAAATCAGGGGCAAAGAAGCGAGCAATCAGATTTCAGACATCAGAAGTCAGACGTCAGACGTCAGACGTTGGCAAGGTCGTTGTGAGAGTGAGAATGCGAGCTGGAAGAGTGCTCGAGGTACTCGACAGCGCTGTGGCACTCCTTCTCGAGCACCTTGTATTTTTCGTGCTCTGTGGACCGTTTACGGTGGGGCAGTCGACCGTGGTCGTCGAGACGGAGACTGAAAAAAAAATTGGTAAAAGTCATTTCAGATCAGGTAAGATCAGGTAAACCCACCTCGAAAGCGATTTTCCAAGCCTTGACCGCATGAGACGCTTTTTAAACTTAAAAAGTCGTCCATGATGAGACGGTGGAGAATCCGGGGACTCGCCAGACGGATTCTTGGACGGCGTCGCGATGTCGCCAGTCCCCGCGGCAGTCGACGACGTCGTAGTAGACGGTAAAGTGTCAGCTTCAGAAGGTATGCTGTCGTCGCCGAAGCCAAAGGGCTCTTCAAAGGACAAACTCGTCCCCGGCAACGACTGCAGAAAATCCTGCTGCTCCTTCTTCCGGATCTGCCTCGAACGCTTGTGCGTCGGCTTGAGCAGCATCGTGGCCTGCAATGGTGGCATTGGTGTTGTTCCTCGGTCCTCGCCCCTCTCTCGCTCTCGAGAAAACAATTATTAGTCGGTGTGTGTTTTATCGTAATGTTACTTGACGACCAGGTTATACAGTATCCATGACAAACAACTTTTTTGGACAGTGTCTCAGGTGACAGGAGCATAAAGACAAGAAACAAACTGTGTACAGGGCCGGTGAGGGCCCGTGATGATATCCCTAGCGTGTGCAGGAGGACGGGGAAAAAAGAGAGGGGGGGTGGTACGGTATACCTTACATCGTAAGTACGGTAGGGTTGAAGACGTTCTCGGGCACGGCGGACTCGGGAAGGCATATGCAGTGTGTTCTGAGTGAGTGAGTGAGTGATTGTGACGAGGGAAAAGGAAAGGAAGACGAGACAAGACACAAGCGGGAGAGTGAAAAAAATGATAGAAACAGGGCAACTTGCCGGAAGTGCCACTCGCTTATTACTAGCTGACTCAGACGACAAAATAAATTTGAGTCAATTTGTACACAAAAAAAAAGACTAAACTCGAGGCAAAAACAGCAAAAATGACTGTTGAGCTGTTGAAAAACTTTGTATTTAAATATGTAAATAACTTTCGATTAATTTAGATTTTAATTGGCATTCCTAAAAACTTCCAGACACGGACCTGTTTCCTTTGGCACTACATACAGAGATCGATCGTAACCATAGCGCCGCGCAGGTAAATATGTATGTAGCAAGCCGGATGACTGAAAGTATACTAGGCAAAAAACGCCACACTGTGCGACAGTGCAAGGAAGGAAGATAAGAAGAAAGAGAAAGTAAAAGGAAGATAAGTAGTAAGTAAAAAAAGTATATCTATCTAATATTTAAAAAAATATCTGCTCGATAAAGCCAAAATACAACGAAGACAAAAGCTTGGCGGCGGCGCTGGCTGTATAACAAGTGGGAAGAAGAAAAAAAAACGTTAGTAGCAGGCAGCGGTAGTCCTAAAGTGACGACAAAGTTCGATACTGAAAGCATGTCTGTCCTTCCTTCGTCCGGGAGTGGTGCCTCTACCAAAGATTGAGGATTGAGTCCGCTAGGCAGGTTAGGGTCAGAGAAAAGCGTCCATCTCTTCGTCGTCGAGGGCGTGTGAGAGGTCGTCTGGCGTACTCTTGCCGTGGAACGACATCATGTTCATCTGGACGTCGATACCGAGGTGCGGGGATTGATGGCCGTAGGAGGGAGAGCCTTCGCTCTGCACCGCGCGTACCTGTTGGCTCGAAGCTGAGCCAGAGGCTGAGCGTCGCGACTTTTTCACCTTCTTCAGCATCTTGGCCTGCAAAAGCGCTCCGTCAGCGTGTATACCCTCCCCCGACGTTGGCTAGGCATCTGACGACCACCACAATGACGGTTGATATGTATTTAATTTAAGTACATTCATTTGTGAGAGTGCAAGTGTGAAGGCGCCCGAACCAAAACCACAGGCAACAAAAAAAAGCAAGTTCCACGACGACGAAGACGAAGACGACGAAGCAAGCGCAGCGACCACCACCAACACAGGATAGAATCAATCAATCAACCACAAACAAGAAAGAAGTACGGCAAAAAGCGTGAAGCGGGCCAAAATCACCAAAATCACTGCAGTTACAAGCTCAAAAGCTTGAAACTGAAAGAACAAATGCCAAGGCACGGGAAAGAAGGGAGAAGTGACAACGAAAGAGTAATATACATATTACTATGCACCTATCCAGGTGACCACTTTTTTTTTCTGTGTCGCGTCGTCGACCAAGAAGCAGAAGTCGTGAGACAGAGAGCAGACAGAAACGCTAAATATCTCATGAAGCGGGGGGGCAGGAGATACTGAGAGAACGAATCCGATTGTCTTGGACCGGCGGGCGTCGGTGGCACCGAGCATGCCACCGCAAAAAAATAAATACATCCATCATCACCCCCCTCGAGGCCTTTTACCGTTTTTTTTTTCTTTTTGGTTTCGTGCTAGGACCAACAAAAAAAATTGAAATTGGTATATAAGGCCTCGAGGAGACCATACCGTAACACGTAATGTAATACTCCGTGCCGTCAATAACAGAAGAAAAAATCAACAACGGATAGTCACAAAAAAAGAAGGAAATCAATAGAGGTTCGTGTCATCCATCGTCAACAAGCCGTCGAAAAAAAATAGTCAAGAAACAAACACGCAACCTACCTTGAGAGCGGATTTGAGGATGGTGATTGTGCCTGCCGGCTGGATGTGGGGTTCTCCGTCTACCTGCACTGGCCACTCGTCTTTTGTTGTGATTTTTATCTAAAAAAATGGTATTGGTGGATTTTTTTGGTATTCGAGGATAATTTTATTTTAAAAAAATTTTATTAAAAAAATGAAATTTTTCTAAAAAATGGAATTCTTTTCTAAAAAATGGAATTTTTTTCTAAAAAATGGAATTTTTTTCTAAAAAATGGAATTTTTTTTCAAAAAATAGGACTTTTTTAAAGGGGAATTTTTTTTATTAAAAAATAAGATTTTGTGAAAAAATTCGAATTTTTCTAAAAAATACGATTTTTTTAAGAAATAGGATTTTTTTCAAAAAAATGATCTCTAGGACACTCACACTTCCGCCCTGAGCAATCCTGATGCCGGCAGCCAACTTTGACTGAATAAGTCCGAGTCGCGAAACATCCGAAATCCCGACAACTTCCAGAAGTCCGTCATGATGTGTAGGTTTCTGGAATCCAGTTTCCTCCTTGGCTGTGCCCCACGGATTCGCGCCACTGCCCCAGCTGAGAAGATTCAGAATAACAATGCCTTCGCATTGCGGCAGATCAATGATCCGTCCGTCAACCTCAAGCTCCACCCTCCGCCAGAGATCCTTGAACGTCCGCTCGAAAAAGGCCTTCTGGAGACCGATTTTGACGTATTGCGTTTTGTTGAAGAGTCTCGAGTTAAACTTGGACGGATTCGCGTGGCGTTTGTTGTGGAACTGCAGACAGACGTCCGCGTCGATGCCGATGCCAAAGTAGTTATTCATGATGATCATCGACGTCTGATCTTCGGGATTGTTCATCATCTGCTCGGTTTCAGGTAGAGGCTCGACCACGGAGGTCGTCGGAGGCTGCGAGCGTTCCTCTTCGTGGAACACGACGGCCCAGCGATCGAGGCGAACTTCTTCAGCGTTGATGACGTCTTTCAGAATGTCCAGCGGGTTGTCTTCGTCGCTGTAGCCGCCGCCCCAGTGCAGGACGCGTGCCAGATCGTTTCCAGTGCCCAGAGGCACAATTCCACAGGGCGGTGAAAAACACGCTGCATCCTACAAAAAAAAATTATCGTAACCCTGGGATTTGTTGTTAATGGTCCACAAACCTGCTTGGCAATATCGAGGCATTGCAAAACCCATCCAATGGTACCGTCTCCCCCGGCTGCCAGTATACGATATTTTGGAATATTGCGAAACACGTAAAGCCCCACGAGGGGACCACCCTTGAGAACGTCAAAGACTTGGAATGGATTTAGTAGGCGTCGAAAGGCAGTGATAAGCTCGTTGCCCTGACAGCCACCCGATTTCACGTTGATAAGCACCAAGAGGGGTTCTATGTCCGGCGGCAGCATGTGTACCTGCACGTTTGGCAGACATAGCACGATGAGCTTTTTGTCCTCAAACATTGCATTTTGCAACTTTTGCACGGCAGCCGTCGCAGCCTTGGGAGTGTTGAACGTTATTACCAGACTACCGTATTCGAAGTAAATAGGACCAATGGCAGTAAAGGGTTTCTCTGAAAAAAACAAAGGCAATCAATCGTCAGTAAGAAATCTGTTTTGTGGAATGCTTCGTGGGAGGGACAAAGAGTGCAGACTATACACATCATAGACAGACTATCCTACTCCTCAAAAATTCAATGAAGTGCTTGCATAAATAATAAATTCAAAAAGGGAAAAAAATAAAAACAACAGGCAAAAAAACGTGCACTGATGCAAGTGTGATTGTGATTGTCACCTTGAAAACTCTCTCCATTTCCTGCACAAATGCGACAAAGAATTATAGAAACAGTCAAAGAAGTATGTACAGGGTTGAGCGAACAGCCCGTTTTTTGTTCGCGTGCCTAACGCATGCGAACAATTTTGACTTTGTTCGCGAACGAACACGAACGAACATCGAACAAATTATTTTCATAATTTATACAAAATTTTGTCCCCCTAATTCGTTTCATCTGTTTGAAAAATTTAGCTTTGTTCGCGATCGAATGCGAACAAAAAAGTTTGAGAAAAAATTTGTTTGCAAACAAAAACGAACAGGAAAAATTGAATTCGTTCGCGAACGAACACATCCGTTCGCTCAACCCTGATTCCTGGATAGAAAAGTACCATAAAACCCCTGTAAAACCCAAAAAAACAAACCTTTGGCTCCAAGAAGTTTGAGCAATATTCTTTCGTACTGTCGTTGAGCAAGTGACACCGGAAGGTTACCAACGAAGACCGCGTGATCATGCGGATCTTCTTTTTCCTGTACATAAAACCGTACTACGTGATAGCGTCGTAGAGAATCCTGGAAAAAAGCGTTGAATCTCAGACAAATGCCTATTTCACCAGATGGTTTATGATTTCGAATGGAATCTGAACTCGGTAATTATCCTCATAGATTCAGGTCGGGGAAAGGAATCGAACCAGGGACACCTAAACGCACGTGCGCGCGCGCGTACGCACACGTATACACCCACTGCGCCACAGCTGCAGGGCAAAAGAACCCATCGACCCGAAAGAAGTTGATAGAAAAAAGTTAAAAAAAAACTCACTTTTCTCAAATTTCTGACGAGTTGAAGCATATTTTCCTGGGGATTGGCGGTGCGTTCGGCAACGCCACGCTCGAGACTGACTTCGATGAGGTTATACTTGTTCCAGGTACACCTTTCGAGACCAAAATCTTCCAGGCCGTCCGCTAACACGTCCTGCACCAATGTATCTTTTTTCACCTGGATTTCACAGAATGTAACTGGTATTCTGAAAAAAATATTGATTCAAGCTATAATGTTTTCTTAAAAAATAAAAATTACCTGAGCCAACCACCGTAAACCTTGACCGTGTCTTTTTCGGGGTCGTCCCTGTAGCGCAAAAATATCTGCGCACGCTTGCCTTCGGGTCTTTTGAGATTTCTAAGCGGGATGGGGTCCTCCAAAGCCTCCTCCTCATCCGTTTCTTCAAAAGGCGCCTGCGTGACATAATACTTGTCAGGATTGTCGCTGATGTGAAACCTGCGCATGGCAATATCCCGGATCTGTTCGACAGTTGCTGTTTTGGGGACGCTGGCGGTGCGGAAGACCTGATTGCGTTGAGAATTGTTTCCGTCGTAGATGCGGAGAATTTCGCAGTCATCTCGCTCTTTTTCCTCCGCGGTGGAAGGTTCGTCCGCGGTTAACCTCGAAGGCGAAGAAACCTTCCTCGTGCCATCACCGGCTTTCGGTGTCTCCGATTTATCTCCGCGGAACTCGTTCTTGCCGTTTGTGTCGAGATCCTTTTTCTCGACACCTGAACTGCCCGGACTCGTGCCAGAAGGACCGGGTAGATCCTTTTTCTCGTCCTTATTCTGCGGAGTAGAGTGAATATTCAGCAACTGCTCCATCGGCAGCTCAGTCCTCGGTATCGTAACCGCGTTGGGTGGAAGCATAATTTTTCTCAGTGGGCCAAAGTCGCATTCTTTTTTCACCCTGCGATAACACATGGCATGTGCCGTTATTCCGCACCACTCACATCGCATGCCGGTAAAGCACTCGTACGAGTAGCACGTTTTCTTGCAAACAATGCATCTGGAGTCTCGCGGGATGTTGCCTTCTCGAAAGTGGTGGTGTTGCTTGGAAGCAACAGCGTCCAGCGATGGAACAAAGGTCGCAGCCTCTCTGCAGTCCGATACCGCGAGATCCTGGCAGTCCGTGTGCACGTAGTACTCGCAGACCTCGCACATCACGGAGCATACGTCGTCGGTTCGCTTACGGCACACACAGCAGAAGTGTCGCTTGATGTGCTGAGCTTCGGACCACGTATGTGCCACGGGATTCTTGATGAGTTGCAACGCCACACCGCTGCAGTACGACACCACCGTTCGTAGGCACTTGTCATGACATACAAAATTGCATACTAAAAATAAACATTTTTATTTTTAAATTTAAAAATGGTCAATTGTGGCGTAGAAAAAAAAAGTGAACTCACCTTCGCAGACGAAGCCCTGCGAGAGCATGCCCCAAATCTTGTCGCAGCAGTGGTGACAGTACGTTGGCTTGCCGAAGGTCTTCTTCACGAAGTAGTGCCCGTGATCCCGGCCAATGGCCATGAGATTGGCGTCGACATTGTGGCCCTCCGCGGTCATTGTGCGCACTCGTCACCACGGATCTTCTGTAAACAAAGAAAGGCATTGTTTGTCAGGGCATGTATGCACCAGGCTAGGGACACGGTGACGTAGACCCCCTCTCTGCTCAATCAATGCCATTCCACAAAAGGCACAAAATCAAAATTGCCTTCATTTTCAAAAATTGACGGCACAAACTGTTCAAAGCCCAAAAGTTCACGTTCTAACGATTACCGAGAAACACAGTCTTTCCTAATCAATCTCGTGTTTGTTTATGTACGTACTCATTTTTAAAATTTAACGGCGCAGGTTTTGAACGCCCAGAAAATCAAGCACCGCTCAATTGCTTTGACGCCAAAGCCGCTGCCAATTCAATTCAAAAACAATAGGTTGCCTCGTAATTATGAAAGTCGTGGCAGAAAAAAACGCAAGCATGTGCGAGATTGTACATAGTTAGCGACCAAGTTGTCCCATGAGATACTTCTTGCTGGTGGCGTCAAAATTCATGTCAGAGGCAACATGCAATCTTGTAAGAAATTATCGTTCAATTAAAATAAGCAAAGTCGCAGAAAGTGGCTTCGAAAGGAAAGCGACGTAAACAAAGCCCTTACAGCACTCGGAAAACAAAACCTGTCAATAGCGCCGAAGGCAACAGCGAAGCATATGTATCTGGAATCCAGATGACAGTGCGCGTCTGAATGCCTCAATCAGACAAACATGGTTTCTGTGTTTTTCATTCTGTGGCCTCTGGCCTCTCGAACGAACAAACAATCAGACAAGGATTTGTTAAGTGTTCGTTCACAACATCAAATCATCCGAAACACGATACATATCAAGGAGCATGCATGGCATGCACACCTCTAAGACGGGTACGGCACGCGTAAAAGTACACAAATTCCATTCCGCCTTCGTCATAAATAAGTAAGCGTTCAGGAGAGAGAGAGAGTGTTTGTTTCCGAAAAATAGGCGGTCCTGGGAGGCCCCTTAGGTGGTGACGATGAAGAGCCAGCCGCGCTACTCTACTACTACGCCAGCGCAAGCACGCGCGGTACCAGATATACGGGTTTGTCGGTAGCAGAAGCTTCCGTCCCCTCGGTGTGCCGCCAGGGGAGTAGCAGCGACGACGGAGACGGCAGCGGTGGCACAACAACAACATCCCACGTCACCGGCCGCTGCTGGCCCGCCACGCCTTGTTGTGCCTGCCGCGTGAGTTTTTTTCTTCGAGAAAAAGCGCATCCCAGTGGTAGTATGACCAATCGCATTTTAGTCGCAGGAACTAACTCGAGAGACCGGAGAACGTAAATGCTAATAAGCAATAGCCAACAGCCAACAGCCCAGACAGGTCCAGGGAGGTCGTGCTGAGCTGGAACTGGGGCTGGCTAACATGACGCACCTCGCATCCCAGACCTTAGAAGTAGCGTACTTTGCTTCACTCTACGGCACCAGGAATGTTTTACGTTTTACGTTTTACGTTTTACCGGACGCAAAACACAAACGATGAATGTTTCAATGAATGAATGAGGAGAGATATCCGATGCCCTTGACGCAGATGTTGGCACAATGACCCTTAGAAGTACAGGGAAACAGACTGTAAGCTTCAATGGCAATGAGTAATGTGAATCAACATTTGCCAAAAAATGCTTAAAAATTTTACAAACAAATAAACATGTTTGTGTGCGAGGAAACAAACACTTTTGTTTCTCAACAAAAAAACTACGCGTAAGCTTACATAATAAGAAAAATGTTTGTTATCGTATTTAATAAGAGTCGACCCAAAAATGAAGCATTTCGAGTTCATAAATTCGAAAAAAAACAAATCATAGTCGCGCAACAAGCAAAAAAAAACTGAGTGAGCACTAAGCAAAATGGCACCTGCCCAGATCCGACGCACCTTTGAAAATGAAGAATAAACCAGACTATTTACTAAGACGACATACGGAAATGCAAAGAAAGGAAAGCAAGTTAATAGATTGGATTAGATTACTCTTACTGCACATTTGTTTATTGTTTTGTTTTACGCCACCGGCATCGGCACGCCCGCCCGCCTGCACGTGCGCGTACTACTCACAGGCAATTACCGGCAATCTCCTAAATCCCTCATTAATTTTTTTTATCTCTCTTTCTCTCTCTGCAGACATCTTCCACCAATGGATTAGAGACAGACGTCAAACCGGGTGCGGCTTACGCGGTCGGTCTCGGTCGTGGTCGTGGTCATGGCCAGCGGGCGGTCACTTGACTGACTCGGGGCGACGAGAGATGACTAACTAGCGCTCACATCAGTCCTCTTCACGTCAGATAAAAAAAAAAGCAAAGCAGTGCGCGTCCGGCGATGCCATGCCGCACGAGGAGGAAGAAGCGACTCGGCTGGCTAGCTAGCTAGCTAGCTTGAAAGCAACTCTTTTCGGCGAAACGGCAATTATGCCCGCCGCGCTGTGGTCGACGACGTCATCCCGAAGGAGAGGACACGTGCGGTGTCGCCAGAAGACGCGCGACGTGGCGCATGAGCGTGGCGTGGCGTGTCGCAGTCGCCGCGCGTGCTTCGATGGCGTGCCTTCTCACTTTCGTTCTCGTTCTCGGTCTCGTTCTCGGTCTTTGCGACTTGTTAAAAAGCATGTCAAATGAAAGAAAGAGTCAAAATACATACATACACCGTTGGAGACAAAAAAATCCTTAGTTAGAGGGACAAAAATTTCAAAAGTACCCCAAAATCCAAGAACTCACCTGTCCTGCAGATTCAACTCTGGCTCAGGTAAGATGCAATAATCAGAGATCTGGAAAGCATCGTGACGACCCCGGGGCGATGCTGTCTCGTATACGAGGTGCTAGACAGACACAGGTGCGTTTTTTAGTCTTTTCTGAAGAAAGTGCCAATTAAACTTGACATAGCTTTCGCGGAACGAACCCACCAGTTATATTGTAAACAATTTGATTCAGAAGAGAAAACGAATTCAGAAATCGAATTCAAAATTAAATACTATCTTGTACTTTGGTTGGCCGGTTGTGGCTAATCTTTGGCGGGAAAAGTGGCGGTGAGTATGCTACGGTGAGGTGAGGTGAGGTGAGGGGTGGTGGGGACGCGGCGATGAAGGTAGGCTGGCGATGATTGCCGGCACCAGCGACAACCGAACACACTGAAAAAAATGTATGTAGGAAGAATAAATGATCGGGTTCAAATGAAATGCGATGGACGTCACACACGCAAAAATCACGTACAAAAAGTTCGCGCGAAAATTTTTTTGTGGACTTGAAGAATCCAAAAAAAATGCCTAAACGTTAGCGGAAAACGGCAAACACGGTAAATGTATGGGTTACGGTCGCAAAATTGAATACTAACAAATTCTTCGGTTTCGCGGATTTAATTCAACGCTTACTTTAGCTCATATCGATAAAAACGAAAAAGAAATCTGTGAATGTGAATGTGAATGAAGTCGCGCAATTTAACACACCTTGTTGACGTTGGACACTACTGCCACCGCCTGGCGCAAGACACGCTGGGCCCACGGCCGCGGTCTGCGGGCAGCCAACCGGTATGGGCTTCGTTGGCACTATAGTGCCAAGACAAGACACCTGAATGGCAAATAACAAGCCGGCAGGCAGAAAAAGGTCTTCGAGCTCGCTCGCTCGTTCGCGTGTCTCCAGCTCAAGCAAGTTGGAAAACGAACGACCAAACGACCACCTAACAAACGCCAAACGGCTGTCGAGAAGTCGAGAATTCGGGGGGAATAAAGATCAGAAAACCAGCGGTTTTTGTCGTCCCGGATTGGCAACAGACAACAAAACATACATATTTAGAAGAGCACGCGCACAAATCTCGTCAAAGACGTTTAACGTGTCTAGACGACCCCGAGGACAGATAAAAGCCGTGTCCGAAGCCGAGACCGAGAGTTTTTTGTGCGAGAACAATTCGCGTTATTTTGAGAAATATCTGCAACAAACACGCGCTCTTGCATGGCACAAGGCTTGTGCCAGGGGGGGAACAGGGTAAAAAGGTGCGGCATAAGTGTGCCACCACGACGTCCGGCACGCGAGTTGAGAGATAACGAGGCCGTTTATCGGCGAGAGCAATCGATGGCATAATGAAGCCAGAACTCCACTCGGCATTCGACATTCAACATTCGGCCAAAAAGTGCCATGAATAGAAAAAAACAGAAAACGCTAGTCCCGAGATTACGATACACCTTTCTTTGTTCGAAACCGTTTCTGCCTGACTTGGCAAAAATAAATAAATAAACGACCAAACGTTTAATCACAGCGGAAAGAAAATCCAGTGAAGCAATCGACCAAAAAAATTGGTATTTATGTAATTCGACAGCGTTTTAAAAAAAATGTGAATGCGATAAAAAATCTGTGTCTCAGTTAACAGCGCGGCGCCGTTGTAAACGAGCGCCTTGTTAGCACGACTCGAAAAACAGAAACAGAAACAGAAACAGAAGCCGACTTCAGAGGAGAGGAGAGATCAAAAAACAGCCGAGAGGGGTAATTAGCGTGTTTGAAGCAAAAAAAAACTTGCGCGAACAAGAAAAAAAGAAAATTGTCAGAGGGAAAAAAAATAGGACTCGCGTTGCAGACAGTTATTAGCCGCGTCGTCAGGCTTCTAATAACCAGCCTGGAGGACGGTGGACGGTAGATGCGGACGCGGACGGTGGTGTCGCTGCAACCCGGCCAGCTCGGACGCGTGCCAGCCGCCTGGCCTCGGCTGCTGACAATGACGCGATTCGGTGAAACAAAAAAAAATATAATCATGCCTTCCTTTGCCTTCGTCGGCGCTACTGTCGCCTGTTGTTGCCGGCCCGCGAGACAGACGAAATTGAAGACAACTTGACCACGCGCATGCGCATGCGACAGAGATAAAGATAAATAGATAATCGCTCGAATGGGTACGCAGTGACGGCACGGCGGCAACAGCAGCGACGACGACGGCAACAACGACAACGGCGGCGGCGGTGGCAGTGGTGGCCACGAGACGTCCTCTAAGCTATCAATTACCTCACTCGCCCCACCATCGTCGATGACATCCCCCCTCCCGGTGGTGGTAGTTGCTACCAGCCTTCGTTATCGTTGTCGTCGTCGAAGCCGTAGCAGTAGCTCCCCGTATGTAGCCGGGCTGTTGTCAGTGACTGGTGAAAAAAAACACAAAAAAATTGACGTGTCCTCGGTCTTGGTCGCTGCCGGGCTGGCGCGGGAGCATGCGAGAGTCGTCGTTGTCGTCGTCGTCGTCGTCGTCGTTGTCGGCTGCGTCGTAGTCCGCGTCCGCGTCCCGCGTCCGTGTCCGCGTCGTCGGCAGCGACAGCAGCAGCAACAGCAGCAGCCGCTTCGACGGCACAAATGCACACCACACGCACACGAGCATGCATGGATGCTCGGTCGGGTGCACCACGCGCCATCTCGTGCGTGTGTGCCCATGCGCAGCCGGAGGAGGAGGAGAAGGACCGCGCCGATGCCGTTGAAGGAGAAGGAGACAAGAAAAAAAATGTTCTCTGTGTGAACGAACACAACACGCGCAAAGATATTTACAGCCACCGATGCTACTGATAAATATTATACAAAGAATTCAAAAAACAAGCAGCAGGACAAATCAATTCCCAGACAGATTTCAGAATCCGATTCTGCCAAAAAAAATTATTCACAAGTTCAGCGTTTTGGAAAAAAAAATTAGAACGCGCCCCATTTTTTTTAGTAACTCCACAAAATTCAGAGCAAAAAAACAACGAAAAACGTTAGCGAGTTTGTTTGTTAAATAAATTAAAAATTAAAATAGCCAAAAAGCATAAGTGTGTGTGTGTGTGTATGTTTTGTGGATACATTTAGTGTCAAAGCAGCGACGACACGATGCGAAAAAAAGGAGCGAGATGGCACGCCGCATCTGGTGGCGTTAGTGCCGTCGGCAGCGGGCAAGCTTCTCTCACAGCTTGGCCACGACAGCCTTCACGCATAAATATAACCAGCCGGTCGGTCGCATGCCAAGCTGGCTGGCTGGCAGCGGGGACTCGACTCTGTCTTCCTGGTCGTGGTTGTGGTTCTGGTCCTGCGCGGGGATTGATTAAGGACTCGGACAAATCCAGAGTCGAAGGAAGCATTTGTCATTCGTCATTCGAGAAAAAAAGAGAGGAAGAAAGAGATGCAACATGTCAGTCTTGCCGGGAGTGTCTGATGTGAGCTCTGTTCCGATTTGATGTGCTTTCGGAAGACAAAAAAACATCTATGCTCTCTAAAAAAACAGGAATTTGGTTTATCAGAAGAGCCAAGCTCCGCGATGAGCGCCAATCAATCCCCGCAGGCAGTTGGGAGGGCAGCTGGTTGTCTCAGCCCGCCTCCGCTCCCACAAATCAACCCAAGCAGTCAATCAATTGCTCTTCGTTCGTTTCGCTCCCGATTCGAAAAATAAGATTTATCGACCACTTCGGACGAGACTGCAAGTTATAATAGATCCAAACGTATTCCAAAAAAATTAGTTTGACGAGACGCAAAATCTTTTAAACAGTCAAAAATAATTTAAAATAAAAAAATGCGCCGGATGCCAAATTTGCTGCTTGGCCTGCTCCGAATCCAGGGAGCGTAAAAAAAAGCGTGGCGTGCGTGTGCAATTCAGGGCGCACCTGGAGGCCGAAAAACTTCCTCCAGAGCTTTGGCAAAGTCACCCTAGCACGGCGACTACGACGGCATCGATGAAATGGATGTCTGGCATTGCATTCGCGCAACCGACGTGTACGACGTGTGAGACGTGTGCCACCTTTGAAGAATGCAAGCCGGATAAGAGGATTTAAAATTAGAACAACTCGAAGAGACGAAACCGAGGAATTAGTCCGTGTGAGCCGAAAAAGGTCAATCTTTGGAGCAAAACACTCGTCAGTGGACTGCACAGAAGCCGAAATAAACATAGATAGATAGTTAATTTTCGGCATCAGAAAACAAGCGCGGGCAGTAGTTAAATGAACGAACGCGGACGTGGGCCACGGTCCACGGCATGGCAGCAGCCAGCCACATCCGGCACGCCGACGACGACGACAACGACGACGACCTGTCTCAACCCGCAGCCGCAGCAGCAGCAGCAGCAGCATGGCAAGCTAAACCCGTTAGGCAACGCAACAACGACTAAGACAAGGATTTTTGCAATCCACAAGAAGAATGCCGAGAGAGAGAAAGCGAAACGAGGCAGAAGATGAAGCGGGCCTGGACACGACAAAAAAATCCAGAAACAACGCCAGCTGTCGTAGTATGTATACTATTTAAATGCGGAGCTGAGAATTCACAAATCCCGATGCGGAGACAAAACCGAAAAAAACAAAGTTGCATGGAATTTTTGACGTCGAAGATGGGCAGGCGAACGAACGCACGAAAGTGCTGGAGAGGCGGGTGGTCAAGTTGGGAGACGAACAATCATCCCATCCAGGCTTCAAACCAAGAAATCGGGAGATGAACAACAGTCAAAACACAAAAAAAGTGCCCGGAGCGTTGTTAGATAACTAGAACAGGCCTAACAAGCCCCGTTGAACACGTCGCTAATGGGCTGGCTACCAGGCCGAGACTGCACTGCGCGGTGGTTTGTGCCGGAGTGCTCCAGACCAGAAAAAGAAAACTCCGACCGACTGCCGAACAAAGCCAAAGAAAAAAAATCCAACAAAAAGTCTAAACAATAATCAGCGATTCAGCATTCGTCAGTCCACGCAGAAAAAAAAGGAAGCAGAAAAAAGAGCGTTGCCAAATTTCAAATTTTTTCGCAAGCCTTGTTTTGTTTTGTATGTGTCTGTCTCGACGCCCGGACCGCTACTCCGAGACAGAACAGAAGAACAGAACGAACAAGGGTGCGAAGTTGACTCGAGCTTAGCCGCCGCCGCCACTACGCCGCCCGGTCCGGCCCGTTGGCGGTAGTTTAGTTGTAGTAGTAGCAGTGTTTTTGAGGGAAAAAGGATGGAGGGAGGGAAAAGGGGGGGGGGGAAGAGTCAGCGGGATGCAACGGATAGCGTTGCACTGCCCGCACTGCCAGCAGCAACGGGGGGCAACTAACTGGCTGCTCTGTTGCTGCCAGCGGCCGTGGCCTGGCCGTGGTCGTGGTCGTGGTCGTGGTCGTGGCTTGGCCGTGGCTGCGTCCACGGCAGCACACGTCCGTTGCTGGAAGGGCCGCACACACGCAACACGCTTCGAACTACTCTCGTCTCTTCTACTCTCGTCGCTCCTCTGCACACTTGAGGGGCATTAGACACGACAAAACGAAACGAAACGAAACGAAACGGATGATAGGAAGCTCTGCCGGGCCCCAGGACGCCGCGTGGCGGTGGTGGCAATCGGATGCACGCGGCAGCCACAGCCGCAGCCACAGCCTGCACCCGTCCGTCAACGAACTGGAGACTCCATGTAGGGTAGTGGTATTTAGTTGGTTGGTGGTGGTGGTGGCGTTTTGTTGGCCAGATTGCAACAATCCCAGATTTTTGTACCAGCGGATATGGACGGACACTTCCCATCCCGCCTGGGAAGAAAAATGCGTGCGTGGGAGAGAACAAAAAAAATGAGGGTTCTGAGGTTGACATAAAATCATTCGCTAATTGTGCAAGCGTCTAATTAAAACGCAAACAAGAACAATAAAACTTGTTAGCAGACAAAACGCGCTAGAGTTAAAAATAGAATTTTTTAAACACAAAAATTTTTTTTTCAAAAACCGTGGAAATTTGTAATTACGATAATTTTCACAGCGCACACCCTTAAAGGTGTTTTGTCCGGCCAGAGAGCAAAAAAACCCGGATCTTCGTTGCTACACTGCAAATTCTTTTGAAGAGTCTTTTCCGGCCACCACCCACTTGTCTTTGACATGAAAGAGATTCTAGTATGTACTATTTATTGTTTGGTCGGGTCGAAAAAAAGGGGAGAGGAGGGTGGCAAACCGAGAGGCACGATACATACTTATCCCAGAAACAATACAACATTTTTATATTTTCTCCCTCCCTCTCACTCACAAATTGTATTCGTTCGCGATTGTGGTTGGGTGCGATCCATCAAAGGTCTCGGCCCGACACAAAAAAAACAACACAACAGCAGCCAAGCGTAATTCGATGTCCCTGCTTCAGGAAGCCGTGACTCTGGCAAATCTGACATCAGTGCATGACGTGGTTCTGACAAAGCCGGGTGGGAAGAGGCTGAGTGAGGCCTAACAAAGACAAGACGAAGAAGCAGAAGAAGTTTCGGACTGAGTGGGTGGGCGAGAAGAAGAATGAATGCCAAAGCACACAGTAAAAGCCAAGCTAGGCCAAGCCACGTCGAACGCCGGGCTACTGCTCTCGGGGGTCTCGACGGCTCTCGGGTGGCAAACAAGATGATGATGGCGGGAGCGGCGCTACGCTACATACGCGACAGCATTCATGCAGCAGCCTGGGCAATGAATGAATGGACGCAATGTGATGGGCAATTTTATTTCATTTTATCCGCTTCGATAGTTAGCGGTTTTGCAACTTCCGTTGTCGTTGAGCGTTTCGTCTCGTCGTCCTTCAATTGTGCATTTTTTTTTCTATTTTCTAGCGTTTTTGATGCCTGCTGACGAAGAAGAAGACGAAGAAGAAGATGAAGAATAAAAAAAATGACACAGCGTGTGACCTTGCTGGCCACGGGCCACGGGGGCCACGGGGTACGACTCGCTCACTCGATGGATGGATGGATGGATGAAAAAAACGACCAACAGCCATCGATTTTGATTCATACATAACTGACTCACCCACAGACAAGCGTTGCTATTATACTACGTGGCGTGGATTTTTTTCTTCCTTCGCAAAGACCAGCTGTGATTCACGGATGACCTGAGAACGAGAACTAAGCTAACTAACTATCTAAATTACTGCGTAGCCAGGTGACCAGGTAAGCCATGTATATCTCCTATTCCGACACCTCACGATTGATCAATCCGGCCTCAAAGATTGCTGACCTGCAAACAATGTCTGCTACTACCTGTGTCGTTCCAACCAAACCAACAACTACGGCAGGAGCAAACACAAGGTTTGTGTGCTTGACGGGGTCATGCCGACTAACTAGCTAACTAAGATTGCATCTCTCTATCCAACAAGCCGGTTTACTCGCGCTTTCATCCCACCAATCGGATGAGTAGTATATGTATGAGTCCGATCGATTGATCCATGTTGACATGTCGCACAGCTGATTTTCCTACGCACAAACGCGCTAGAACTTCGATCTCGCTAAACCTCTGCTCTGTAGAATTTTTTGTTCTGTTCTTTTGACCATCAAATTTTTTTTGTTATACGCCTGCAACCACGTTTCTCAGCCAAATGCTCGCTTTGGCGTCGCTTTTCACTTGCACTTGCCCTTATCACCTCAGATATCAGCCGCGTGACGACGACGCGTCCTCCTTTGGCGTTGACAGACAACGACTTTTTGTACTACGACACGAAGCGGATGTCCGTGCCTCGTACAAATAGCCTTCAACCTGCTCCGGGAAGCACTATTCATTCTTCTTGCTGCACTCTGCACGCTTCCAGGATGCGCGTCATTGTTCTCCTTCTCGGCCTTGTCGCCCTCATTGGCCTCGGATCTGCTACGATTATCCGCATTGTGCCGCAGAAGTCCGATGAGTACACCGTCGTCGACGCTACCAAAGACGCCGCGCTTCAGACCGCGATTACGGCAATGTGGAACGCAGATGTCGACCGGGCCGCGGCCTCCGACGTGACAGTCAACTGGGGAAAGAAGGTTTCCGGCAACACGGATCCCACGTCGACTCCGCTGTTTACAAAAGTCAATGAGGATTTGTTCAAACGACCGGTGTACAGCAAGCTAATTGATATCCTCAACAAGAATTACTTCCACGCACCTGTTTGCACGGCAGAACCCGCGATGGCCGGTCTGAGGAAAGCCTACCTGGACGATTACCTTCAGACGCTGACCAACACTTCGGTCTTCCAGGTCGCGTACAAGTATCTCGTGGCCCAGGGTGTCGCGTCTTCCAACTATTCTGAATTCTACGCAAAGTTGACCAACTTGTGGTACGGCACGTACACGAGGTGCAAAGGCGCTCTCGGCAGCTCTGGTACGTTGGGGATCTTGTGATCTTTCTTGTCAGCTGACAAAGCGGTTTTCGGGAAGGAATGAATTTTGCGGACTATTTTAACGGACACGGATAAAATCCGGCTTTCCAGACAATCTAAGAAGATGAAAATCGCAAATATGAAAAAAAAGGCGGCGTTAGTAACTTTCACATCCAAAAAAGAAACTAATTGAGAATTCGTGCGCGCGGGAGATAAAAACGGGATAACAGATACCGCAGCGCTGATATTTATCCCTAACAATCCTGAAATGATGACAAATTCTGTGTTGGTTGCAGGCTGGGAGCACGTGTATTCCGGTGAATGGAAGGGCACCGAAGTCGATGGACAGCACAACTGGGTCCGATACTATCTCCTCGAAAAAGCGGGACAAATCAACTATCACGGATACTTTGAATACTCAAATTCTCTCATCGGTACAATTCAGTACACCTGGAATGACTACCTCAAGCATGAGGGAGGTTTTCTCATCGGAACGTCGCCGGCCTTCGATCTGTCCCTCTTCACGACGTGTGTACTCGCGCACTCTGGCAGCAGCGCGTGCAAATTCACGCTCAATGGCACATCGCTTCACGTAGTTGGCTACCACCAGGCGTGCGACGCTGGCACGTGTTTGTCGACGTCTTACCCGAGCCTGTAAAGCTCAATTGACACTTGAATCCTTGCCCTTCTCCCTCCGTTCCGGAATAAAAAAAAAGATAACCAAATACACAAAAAAAAAGTTACGGTGGTAACATGTCTGACGACGAAGACAAAGACGACGACGCATCCAGAAAAATAAAATTTGGCTTGTCTCAAAAAAAAACTTTTCATAACCCGAATTTGTGAAAACAGACACATCGTTGCCAGAGATCGCAATGACACGTACAGTGCGATCACCCATGTCATTCAATGAAACCAATTCCAATTCCAATTGCAATTTTCAATTTGTCTGTGACCCACAAAAGCGTTCTTTACTACCCTGGGGGTGCGGGAAGAGGCATTCTTCGTGATCGTCTCTCCGCACAATCCCTGGATCGATAGCGCCGTCAAACAAGCAATACAACGGGCTTTACTTACTTTTCCGGGTCGATAGCCCCCGCAGCTACGTGTATCCCCTCTCCATTTCCCAACAGGTAAAATCCGGAGTCGTTACGTATAGGATTTTCTTTTGATCCCATTTTACATGTTTTTAAGTAAAAAGTGTGACTGTTTCCATTAAAAAAATTTTAGACTATTTCTTTAAATTTTGATGACTTTAAAAAGTGTTTTAATATTTTAAATCGATGGATAAACAAAATTATGTATTTAAGAAAGGACGCTACATTGCTATCAAAAATGCTCTACTTTTTACTTTTTACGTAGGCGTTCAAGAGCCTTCTACGTAGGCGTAAAACGCGACAAATCTGGTTTGAACATGCCGAACAAAAGTAAAAATACGAGAAAAGTAAAATAGTGTTGTTGCGTGTTGCGAGAAGATTTGCAGCCAACCGGATGTTTCATACGAGTTGAGTTTGTCTTTTGTCTTGGGATTCTGGTTGTTGACTACATATTCCCGTTTTCGTTTTCATTTTCATTTTCGTTTTCGTGCCCCTCCTGAGGCGATCATCCGCTGACCGCCAAAAGGTCGGCATCTCCGCCGCAACTCAACACAAAACCCAACAACCAACGAAAAACCCGTATCTCTGATCAGTATTTTAATTCGAATAAACCTGTTTATAACGGTTCGTTCCATGCCGATCTCGTCTGTGTGTGTGGCGTGTCTTTAAATACGAAGCCGCTTCCTGGCTACTGCTCCATGGATCCCGCATTCTCGTTCGCTTTGCATCCTGCTGTCCGAATTTGATCCATGAGATATGTCTAACCCAAGATTTTTTTCCAGGCCCCCTGGGATGTCGCCGAGCATTGTGCCGCTTCTCCACGAGCCCCACAATGTCCTCATCACCGGTGGCTGCGGATTCATTGGCTCGAACTTTGTCAACTTCATCGAGTCAAAATGGCCCCAAGCCAACTTTGTCAATCTCGATAAGCTTGCGACCGGCGCGTCTCCGACCAACGTGACAGCCCATATTCGAGTCAACAAGCGGTACACGTTCATACACGGCAACCTGCTCGACCAGGAACTCGTCCAGAACGTGCTCGTCGATTACAAGGTAACAAATCAAGGAAGAAAAATTTTTTTGTTATCGTAAAAAAATTTTTTATTCATTCAGATCGATACCGTGATCCACTTTGCTGCCATCACGCATGTTGACGAGTCGTACGCGCACCGCATCGACACGATCCAGGAAAACATTGTCGCCATGACCACTTTGTTGGAAGCCGTAAATGCGTGTAAGACGGTCACGCGTTTTGTTCACATCAGCACAGGTGAGTTTATCGGCACAGAAAATTTACCTGAAAAACAAACAATATTTTTTTGTAGATGAAGTCTACGGAGACTCCGGAGAAATCGAAGCGCCAAAGACAGAAAACAGCCCGTTGAACCCTACAAACCCCTACGCAGCCAGCAAGGCCGCGTGCGAATTCATTCTTCGTAGCTATTACGTAAGCTACAAAAAAAGAGAAAACAGATAAAATAAATAACTTGTTTTTTTTCAGCACTCGTACAAGATTCCCTACGTGATGGTTCGCATGAACAACGTCTACGGCCCCCGACAGGCTTATTCAAAGCTGATTCCCAAGTTTACTCGCTTGGCGCTCGAAAAAAAGGCGTATCCACTGATGGGCGACGGACTCCACACCAGAAGTTGGATGTTTGTCGACGACTGCGCCGAGGCTATCCGACGGGTAACCGAATCCGGAGTCAACGGTGAAACCTACAACATTGGCACACAGTTTGAAATCAGCAATTTGGATCTCACGAATTTGATTCATAAAAGGGTTGAGGAGATTCTGGAGCGGTGAGCACTCTAAATTCTAAAAAAAAATTTTTGAAAGATCCATTTCGATTTTTAAGCTTCTAAAAAATATTTTTTAAAACAACTTATAATTAAATATATTTATGTTTTTCAGCCCCGCCACAGCGCCAACCTTCGCCCCGATTCTCGACAGACCGTATCACGATCGTCGCTATCACATCGACTTTAGCAAGATCAAGCACGCTCTCGATTGGTCGTGTTCGACGCCGTTTACACAGGGTCTTGCGGAGACCATTGATTACTACGTTGCCATGTATCTCAGCGAACGCAAAGTCCAGGATGCTTCTGGCGAACTCGCAGAACAGACCGAAGCACCTCGCATACAGGGATAACGCCTCATTTCTTGGGTTTTTTCTGGCAATTTATTCTCTCTTATAAAATTCAATGATCGTACATACGTGGATGGATTCACAATTATCATTTGTATTTATTTAAATAGACGTGCTAGAAAAAAAACTTTTTTTAAACTTGTTGAAACGTAACTCAATGGCATGAAAATGATGAAAATGTTTTTTTATTTGAAAAAACACATTCGTAAACAGCCATAAAACATGATTTTTATACCTGAATGATCCGAAAAGTTATCATTATCGTTACAGACGTGTTTTCGACCAGTCATACTTTTTAAAAAAGTAATTCGTCAGAACACAAACTTTTTTTTTCAATAAGAACGGTGTGCAACGTAAATCATGATGACACTACTCAATTATCAGTGACAGATAGGATAAATTGCAGTTTGTTAGGCACTTGGACATAACACAGAAACAGGAGTAATAAATCATCTGGTAAAGCCCCCCAAATAACACCTGTTTGTCCACTTACATCAAACAGAAGTGTAAATAACAATCACAATCAAAAGCAAGTACGAGTACGCCAAAAAGTAAAAAAAAGTAGCGAAGCAATTAGGCTGCTACTTTTTTTGTAAAATTTGATCCGTCTTCAATCAGTTCTGCCTTATCACGCTTCTGCCCAATTATTGCCGTAAACCAGGTGAACCAGCGAGCGTTGGTTAGTGCTCACCCCTCCCCGCCTCATTTCAAGCTGCGCGGCGGCGCGTGGTCATTTTAATTCCGCCCAAAAATAGTTATTTTGTCTCTTTTCAGTCGTCCACGCATACCAACTACCTGACCGTGTGACTGATTCCAACCCGGTTGACCACATCCCCCCCAGGACAACCAACGATGGCCCCCAGTCGGCCGACGACCTCGGCGCAGTCCTCGAACGTGGCGGTCGCCGTCCGCGTCCGGCCCCTCAGCGCGGTCGAGAAGATGCGCGGCGACGCGAACGTCGTCTCCTGCGACCACACGTACATCAACGTCTGCTCGGGCAGCGACGAGCCCAAGTGCTTCGTCTTCGACCGGGTCTACGACGAGGACTCTGCGCAGGGCGACGTCTACGCGCAGTCCGTGCAGCACCTCGTCGAGGGCACGCTCGCCGGCCTCAACTCCACGGTCCTCGCCTACGGACAGACGGGCTCCGGCAAGACCCACACCATGGGCACCGGCATGGAGTCCACCGTCGGGTCTCTCTCCTCGCAGGGCGTCCTTCCGAGGGCCGTCTACCAGCTCTTCGACCTCATCACCGAGACCATCTGCGCCGCTTCCATGGAAGAAGTCGATTTTTCGGTTCAAGTTCAGTTCATCGAGGTTGGTTTTTGCTCACCAGGTAAATCCACCTGAACCAACTTTTTGCAGATCTACAAGGAAAAAATCATCGATCTCTTTGTCGCCAACAAGAAATCCGCCAAACAGCGTCTTCGCATCTGCCACAATGCCGAAGGTGTCACAGTTGTTGGAGCGTCGACGATCCAGGTAAAATCAGCCGCGGACGTCCTGGAAGCCCTCAAGAGGGGTACTTTCTACCGCACCACCGGCGCTACAAACATGAACGCTTCGTCTTCACGCAGCCATGCAATTTTCACCATTTTGGTCACGAAAAATGTCAAAACACCCTCCGGTGTTACAACCTTTACTGCCAAGATGAACTTTGTAGACCTCGGCGGAAGTGAGCGTATAGGCAAGACAGGTGCCACCGGGCTGCAAGCGAAGGAGGGCATTTCGATCAACCGAGAATTAGTGAGTTAAAAAATAATAAAAATTTCCCGAAATAAATATTTCTTCAGCTCTCTTTGGGCAAGGTGATCACCTCCCTGGCAAGCAAAAACACCAGTTTTGTCAACTACCGCGAAAGCCTGCTGACTCAGCTTCTGCAGGATTCGCTCGGCGGCAACAGCCGAACTCTGCTCTTTGCCTGCGTGAGTCCCAGCAGCTTCAATCTCTCGGAAACGGTCAGCACGCTGAGATACGCGGCTCAGGCCAAGTTCATCGAAAATCAAGTCTGCGTAAATCACATAATCAGTTCTAACGTTAACACAACAAATGAAAATGTCGAAGTTGAATTGAAAGCTGCCGAAGAAATCAAAAGGCTGCAAGAAGAAAACGAAATGCTGGTGGCCAATTTTGAGGCGATTGAAAAGGTTATTTCAGCACTGGAAGAAGTCGTTTCGAGACTAGAATGCGAGAAGGTCGAACGCGAACGTCTGTGGCAACACAACTGTGATTCCGATTCTTTGAAGGACAACGAACTTTTTGAGGTGAAAAAGCGACTCGCTGAGTTGGAGCACCAAATTTTGGAGCATGAAAAAACAAAAAAGCTACTCACAGAAATGGAACTCCAGATCTTGGAATTTGAAAATACGAAAAAACGACTAGCCGAGATGGAAAACCAAATTTTGGAGTATGAAAAATCCAAGCAGGTGATGACGGAAGAACGCATGAAAAACCAAGAAGAGCTTCATCTGCTGCAGAAAAAAATTGCGGAAACAGAAATCCAGAAGGCATCATACCTCACTGATCTGAAAAACAAAGACGAGTCGTCGGCAAAAGACTTGGTCCGGGTCAAAGAAACCTACGAGCAGAAGATCAAAGCGCTTACGCAAATGAGCAGTCAGCTCGTGATCGCGCTTCAGGAGAAAGCCAAGTCGGAGCAGCTAGCCATGAAACAGGAATTCGAAAAACAAAAGAAAATGATGATGGAGGAGTGCCTAAAGCATCTAAGAGAACTTCGACGGCTAAAAGTTGGTTTTGTTGGTTCTGTGATTGAATCTAATTATTTTTCTGATTTTTTCAGAAGCAAATTGCCGAAAATGAAGCCGAAAAGGCCGTTTATCTGGCGGATTTGAAAGCATCGTCGCAACAAAAATCCATTTGCTCTTACGCGGAAGAAATCGAAGTGCCGTCGACGATTCCGGTGAAACCAGCGGTAAATGACTTTGATAAACTCAAACGGGGCATTTTCTGTCGTACCGGTTCGGCAACAACGATAAACAATTCGCTGCTGCGAAGTGATGGCATGTTGACCATTTCCGTCGACCAGAAGCCGGTGAGTAGAAAAACAGAATTTCCATTGGTGATTGGCGTCTAAATATTTCAGCTCTTCCGAAGCCGTGAGTTCAGGGCGATGGCTGGCAAGGACTCGTCCTTCATGAAAGATTGCAAATACCACCTTCCACGGCACTTAATCTTTGCATCCGCGAATCCAAGAATTTTCAACTTCTCAAAAATCCTCAAAAAATCAACCCAGGCCGAGCTGATGAAGTACACGTTCTACGCTAATCGCTCGATGATCTTCGATGCCATTCCATCACTCAAACCCTGCATTACTGAACGTAAAGCTGAACTGGATCAATTGGACGAATTGGACGAATTGGACGAATTGGACGAAATAAACACTGTAAGTTGATTTTTTTGGTTTGAAAAAGGCTGACTGATGAACTTTAGGACGATGCTGACGTTGACCAGAAATTGGACTTGGATTTGGCCTCGGAGATCGTTTCGGACAAAAACAAGGAAATCCAGGAAATCCAGGAGATCAAGCGGACGGTAAAAAATGTCAAGAAGCCGCGAACAAAAATAACAATGACATTAACAATTAAGGTCATAACCTACTAAATAACATTCAGAAACAATTGCACCAGAAACAATTTTTGGCAAACGAGGTAAAATTTAGAGTTTTTTTTGCGTTCATGTTTGCGAGACGCAAAAAATTATTTTAAAAAATGCAATTTTTTAATTTTAAAAATTGAAAAAAAATTATGGAACAACATTGGAGAAACGTTGCGACTGGGCCGAGTTCAACGTCGCGGCTGTAGGTTTGTTACGGTTTTTTTTGCTTTTCCTAAATTGAAAATTTTCGATTGCATAATTTTCTGATTTTTTTTCTATCTATCATTTTGATTTTCTTTCATGTCAGAGTTGTTCAATTTTCTCAACCCTGTTTTCTTCCGTTTTTTTTATTTTGTTGTTTTTTTTGTTCGCTGAAGGGGATGAAACTTTCTGTTTTTCCCGCAGCATCAAAGGTGATTGTTCTGGCGTGACAGTTTGTTATGCACAGCCAAGCGTAGGCCAATCCAAAAGCGTGAGAGACAACGGCGACAGAAAATTGTGATCACAAACAAAAAGCCAAGCCGCAGAAACAAATTGGGGCTTTTTCACACATTTTTGATTTCCTCTTCTTTTTCTTGGGCACTTTCCTGTTAGCAGCTGGGAACATGCATGGTTATTTTAGATTTTCATCTTATAGATTCTGATAAACGCGAACGAATGAACGCGCGAATGAATTTTGAATTTTGCATGGCCAAACCGGTAGCCTCAAAATTCCTGCCTGCAGGAAGGAAGGAGGGCATTTTGAGGCCTACTTTGCTTATGCCATTTTTTTTGTTTCCCTCAATGCTCTGCCGAGTGTTGTGCCCTCTCATTTTTGCTAGGCACGCGAGACACGGCAGCTGAGTGAGAGAAATGTGAGTTTTAACTTGAGACTCCCCTTGTTGGCACGTCCAAGTCCGTTACGTTACTACGTCAAGTCGTAAACGCCTTTGGCGGCACTGGTCTGCCGGTGGCATATACAGCCTCGGCCGAGGCTTTATATTTCCCGCTCATTGCGTGTTGCTTTTTTTGCACATAATTTTTTTTTTACGATAGATACAAAATACAAAATCGTTCATTGCAATGCATCGTTTTTTGTGCCGACCCCTGGTTCAGGTAAACCCGCACGCACGCACGCACGCACGTCAACAACATTATTACGGTTGTGGTCATCAGCGTCGTAATTGATACGCCTTGACCCCGCGGCGTGATTTATTTCGCCCTTTCGGCCATGTTTACGTTCTGTTCTGCGCATCATCACCGATTTATGCATTTTTGATTCTTTGATCACGCCTTTTACGACCGACCTTCTTTTTTTCCCACTAAAAACTGTGATAAATATAAAGTTCACAGACGTGATTAGTGCTTTTTTTTCTTTTTTTTTCTTATTTTTCTGACGCCTGAATAACACCTGCGCGCTGGCTTCGTGATTTACCGGTCGTCGGTCGCGAAGAACACAGAACGTGCCTGTTTGTCGTGTCATGTGTATTGAGCGGCGTGGAAATCAAAAAACATTTGACGACTAATGGACTCTCGATTCTCCCGATTCCACCATCTGGTTGGTGTTATCAGTGCTTTGTTTCATTCACGATTTCACGGGGCGGAAAGGGATAATAGTTTTTTTTTGTTTGCGAGCGAAAATCAAACTATCAAGCTTTGTCAATTTTGTTCTAAAAAATAAAATTGAAGTTTTCTTTTTGAATGTTTGAAGAAAAATTTCGGCTATGTTCGCGAACGAACGTCGAACAGTGAATTTTTTAACTTCAAAAACTGGGTTAATTTTTATGTGATCTTGAAGCGAAAATCGCATTTTCGTTGCGGGAGTACGTGATTGCGGGGAAATTTTAATTTTAAAATTTTAAAAATCTGATTTTGTTTCTAAACGGAAACAATTTTTTTGAATATTAAAATCAAAAATTTGGTCAGTGTTCTTCGCAAACGACCAGCGAACTTTTTTTTTATCTTGTTTGCAAATTTCGGTAATTTTTTGGGGTTTTGAAGCGAAAATTCCATTTTCGTTGTGGGAGAACGACATCTCGGGAAAATTGAATTTTAAAAACCTAAATGTTGGTTCGTAAACGAACACGAACGTTCGCCATTCCTTCACGAACGTTCTCCAAAATGTAGCACATGGGATTTGATTAAATTAGTGATGCCGGGTGATTTTTGAGGATGCGTGAAATCCATTATCCTCAAACTTACTGGAGACGAATTTGGTGTGACTACTTTCTTTCACCAACTCACATCAGTCAGTGCTCACATGCTTAGAACGTTGATGCATTGCATGACGAAGTGCTGCACTTTTGTGTGCGATCGCGATCGCTGGGTCTTTTGAGGCCATTCACGGTGATCAAACAAACTTATCACGGTTTGTGTTCGTTCTCTCGTGGACATTGCATTGCCCCCGTTAGCATTTTTGAAAACAAGCAAACAAGTGGTCTCGTCCCGCCGGTGGCGGAGGCCGTGGCCGTGGCCGTGGCCAGGTGCAACGAGCCACTTGACCATCACCACCCGCCCGACACAAACACGAACACGATGAACGCTCCCTTTTTTGCCCAGGCAGACTGGCTGGCGCTGTGCTTTTCTCGCCTTCGCCTTCGCCCGGGGCCGTACCACGATTGGGGGGGGGGGATGGGCGACGGGCGACTAAAAAGTTGTATACTTTCTCAGAACTTTTGAAAAGCGTTCAGTTCAGTTCAGTTTAATCAGGGGCAGATCCATATTTATTATGGATGGCGTGGGAATGAATGAACGAATGCCGTCTGCATGCTTTTCTGGGATGCGCTGGCTGGGAATCTGAGCTTCTGTTTTGTTCCGCGCATCTTTTTTTGTTCTGTTATGCAGAATCTCAGATTTACCCCATGTTCGTTCCAGTCTTCCAGGACGGTCGACCAGACCAGTGATTGCTTTATTAATCGCGTCCACGAGGCGAGGGAGACGTATCAATCATCCTCCTCACCCCTCATCCATTCATTCACTCACTCAGGCGTGGTTTACAGCCCGTTTGACAGACAAAAAGTGTCGTTGGTCGTTAGCTGACCAGACCAGCCGGCGGGCATCAGTGCTGGGTCAATGGCGGTTGGTTATGAGTCTCAGCTCAGCGTGTGGCGGCTTTGTCGGCACGCCTTGGCGTTCCTCAATTGTTCGAAAAACGGAAAACGGAAAGCGAAAAATGAAAAATTTTATGAACACCGCTTTTTTTTTGCAAACAAACGCAGCAGGCGGTGTTTTGTGTGGTATGTACTTTTTGGAACTACTCCGGGCTCCTGTCTTCAGCGAGCGAAGTTCTTTCCCTTATTTTTCTCATATGGTAGCAGATTCATCACCAGGGTTGTTTCAAAGCCTCCCGTTTCGTTTTGATCCGATCAAAGCTGCTTCGCTTCTCCTTTCCCATGCTTGGAAGAGGATCGGTCAACGATGATCGAGGAACGGTGATCGAGGAACGGTGATCGTTTCCAGACTCATTTTTCTTTCCCTTTTTCCTTTTTCTGCCCAAAGCGTCAGAAAATCAGTCTCTAGCTGTCAAAAAAGTAAGCGATATCGAGGAGGAGTCAGTGACAGTGACCAGACCGGATAGGCTATCGTAATATGTATCATGAGATGAGATCATGCATCATTTGTAGCTGTCACTCAAGTTATTACGGTTTGCATAAATCTAGTCTGCGCAATCCAGGCCCAGGTATGTATTGCGGGAAACGACTCGCGAGTGGGGACCAAGTCTGAGGCTTTCAAGCCACTCAAACGTGTTTGATAGCCTCCAATTGCTTCAATTTGCTCTTTCTTTCCTCGATTGTTCGTTCGTTCGTTGGTTGCACGTTACGTTACACCTGTCTCGGTATGCTATCGTTCAGCCGCTGAATTCTGCCCGTAAGCCAGGCTTATCACGCTTGCCACATCCTAATCCGTTCTCCCCCTGATTAAATATTATCTCCATACATATTTGCGTCAACCGGCCGGCCGACGACCTCAGGTGAGTGAGCACAAGCACAATCAGCAAGCGATGCACCACCGCAGGCCTACACCTTTGGCCCGCAGGAGGCAGCGTTTACGACTCACTGTTTTCCTAGGCCCAGGGTAAGGGCGCGTCTGTAGCAAACACACATCACGCAATCATTACCCATTTACGGTGCAATAAAAAAATCCGGCTTGGATGATCGTCGAAGAAAAAATGGGAAAAAACTTACTTTGGATCTTTCTTTCTTTCTTTCCTTTTTTCTTTTTTTTGTTTGTTTGGCCGAACCCGAAAAAAAGGGATTGGCAAAACGCGACGTTTGTCAAAAGCGCGGGAGGAAGCCAGCTTGAGTTTTGTTGCGCGTCTGCCTCCTATTTTCCAATCGAATGGTTTGCAGCTGGATGCGCGGCGCGGCGCCGCGCCGTGTCGATCGATTTGCTTTTCCCGTCGTCGTTGAACGTTAGTTTGAACGCGGAAAACGAGGAAGGTCGTCGACGCTGACACCGCCGACGCCGACGTTTTCCCCGGAGGAGGACAATAGGAACCCCTTCGTCGCATTTATTTTTGCGTTTGTCTTTTTGGAGGACGTTGCGCTACGCTGCAGGCAAGAAAACGAGGTGAGGGAGGTAGGGATGGATGGATGCGAGGTGATCTGTTGAATGTTGAATGTTGAATTCGCGCGTCACTCAAACCAAAGCCAACCAAGCACCACCACTTTGTCCGGCTGCCTCCTCCTCGTTGCGCGGAGTCGACTTGCGCGTTCTTTTCTTCTTTCTTTCTTTCCTTCTCGCGCAGCAACAGCCACTGAGGAAAGAAGGAAGCTGCCAGATCGAATCGATCGATTGAGGCTCGTCGACTTGTTGCGCCGCGTGCACTGCGCGGTGTTTGTTTGATCAGGCGGATCTGGCTCTTACGCGGTCGTCTGGCCTGCGCGTGGCTTATCTCCCCTCAAAGTCGTTAAGTTTCACCCACCGGCCGCGGCCGATCATCGCCGCCCTCGTCTCCGTCTCCGCCGGGTCGATGGTTTTGTTTCTGTCTATTTAAATAATTAATAAAATCGTGCGTGCTACGCTTTTTGATAGTCGATCGGCGCATCCGGTCCGGTATACAAACAAACATACGTGTGTGGTATCGTTTTCCTTTTTTCCTTCGGGTCCCATTGTATCACATAAAATAATACAACCAACACACCGAACGAAACGAAGCAAAACAGTTTGTGTAGACCTGCAAACAGCGTGTAACTTTGCAAATTCAATTTTCGTTCAAATTGAACCCTTTCTGTTTTGTTTCTATAATACGATCATTACAGTTTTTACGATTATATATAATTTAAAAATAATCGTAAACCAAGAAGAAGCCAAACAACGGTTCAATTTGACTTTTTTCTTTTGCTTGAGAATTCGATCGTTTCACTTTTTTTTTCTGTTTGAGAATTGTTCTGCCATTTTGTATCGTAATTGTTCTTTGCCTATCGTTTTCCCTCTCTTTTCCTTATTCGTTCCCTTAAACGCCGTTTTTCTTTCTTTTTTTGACTCATAATCAGTTTCACGCATCCTTGCCTGCACAAAACTTTTGATTTTGATTTTACCCTCCGGTTGGATAGATGAAGGGATATTAGGATGTCTTTCCTTCTCTGCCGACCCCGGTAGGCGATCCCTTTCCCTGAAAATTATCCACACATCCACATTGTGTCGCTCGTGTTTTATGGGTTTATCATGTTGATTTCGACGATTTTTGCCTTGTCGGATTTTCTTGGGTGTCGTAAACGCAATTTCAAGTTGCAATTTATACTTTTTGGCTTTTTTTTCGTGTTTTTCTATGCATGCGTTTTTCTTCCAGGGCCAGATTGTTGTAAGATTTTTGTTTTGCATTATCTAAACAGCAGTCCCCTTTGTTTCATACGTCTCACAGGCGTGTATTATCGTAAAAAGCCATAATTGTCAAATTTTACTGCTTCCCCAATTTTTTTGTGGCTTGTCATCTTATTTGTCAAATTTTACGATCATTTGTGCTATTTTTTCTTGGTTTTTGACGAGTTACATAAATACCTGCGGCTGGATTCGCAGTCCTGCCCTTCCTTCCTTCGCGTCCTCTGTGTCAGATTATTACCGTGAGCGAACGAGCGAGCGAGCGTTGGTTTGTGCCCACCCCTCCCCGCCTCATTTCAAGCTGCGCGGCGGCGCGTGGTCATTTTAATTCCGCCCAAAAATAGTTATTTTGTCTCTTTTCAGTCGTCCACGCATACCAACTACCTGACCGTGTGACTGATTCCAACCCGGTTGACCACATCCCCCAGGACAACCAACGATGGCCCCCAGTCGGCCGACGACCTCGGCGCAGTCCTCGAACGTGGCGGTCGCCGTCCGCGTCCGGCCCCTCAGCGCGGTCGAGAAGATGCGCGGCGACGCGAACGTCGTCTCCTGCGACCACACGTACATCAACGTCTGCTCGGGCAGCGACGAGCCCAAGTGCTTCGTCTTCGACCGGGTCTACGACGAGGACTCTGCGCAGGGCGACGTCTACGCGCAGTCCGTGCAGCACCTCGTCGAGGGCACGCTCGCCGGCCTCAACTCCACGGTCCTCGCCTACGGACAGACGGGCTCCGGCAAGACCCACACCATGGGCACCGGCATGGAGTCCACCGTCGGGTCTCTCTCCTCGCAGGGCGTCCTTCCGAGGGCCGTCTACCAGCTCTTCGACCTCATCACCGAGACCATCTGCGCCGCTTCCATGGAAGAAGTCGATTTTTCGGTTCAAGTCCAGTTCATCGAGGTTGGTTTCTGCTTACCTGTCTCAGGTAAATCCACCTGAACCAACTTTTTGCAGATCTACAAGGAAAAAATCATCGATCTTTTCGTAGCCAACAAAAAATCTACTTCATCGAGACTCCGCATCTGTCACAACGCAGAAGGTGTCACAGTTGTTGGAGCCTCGACGATCCAGGTAAAATCAGCCGCGGACGTCCTGGACGCCCTCAAAAGAGGTACTTTCTACCGCACCACTGGCACTACAAACATGAACGCCGCTTCTTCACGTAGCCATGCCATTTTCACAATTTTCGTCACAAAGCGGGTCAAAACGTCTTCTGGCGACGAAGGCACAACTTTCACTGCCAAACTCAATTTCGTCGATCTCGCAGGAAGTGAGCGTATGGGCAAAACCGGTGCCACGGGTCTCAGAGCGAAAGAGGGCATTTCGATTAATCGGGAGCTGGTGAGTCGATGAAAGCATGTTTTTTTTTTGTTTTTACAGGCGTCGATTTCAGCTTTCTCTGGGCAAGGTGATCACCGCCCTGGCGAGCAAGGATTCCCGATTCGTCAACTACCGCGAAAGTCAGTTGACCAGACTTCTGCAGGATTCGCTGGGCGGGAACAGCCGAACTCTGCTCTTTGCCTGCGTGAGTCCAAGTAGCTTCAACCTCTCGGAAACGGTCAGCACGCTGAGGTACGCGGCCCAGGCAAAGCTCATCGAGAACAAGATCTGCGCGAACCGATCCATCAATTCCAATGTCATTACGACGCTCAAGGCTCGTATCGCCGAGCTTGAAGCAGAATTGGATGCTTTCAGATCTGTAAGTATTTTTTTTGTTTGTTTTGTGTCAAAAAATGTTGACAAACAACGATTTTTAGGGCAACGTCGTGGTCGACAAAGACTCGGTTGTCGTGTCAGACAAGTACGAGGAGATCAAGCGGCTCCAGGAGGATAACGAGAAGCTCAGGACGAATATCAAGGCCCTCGAAGGGGTGATTTCAAGGCTCCAATGCGAGCGGATCGACAAGGAAAATATGCGCGTCGACGCGTCCTACGACGACGATTCGAGAAGCCATATCAAAAAGTTGATGCGCGAGAACGAGGACTTTAACCTGAAACTCGCCAAGCAGCAGCTCTACGTCACGCAGCTCGAGAAGAAACTCCACAACTACAAGGAAAAACTCATGTCCGGGCACAGCGGAATGACTCCCGAGGCCATCAGCGAGTTCATCACTGCCAGCGACAAGAGCCATCACAACAACCCGCACAGGGCGTCGCCTACGCTGGCTACTGTCCAGGAAGACGACGATGACGATACCGGTTGTTCAGACTCTTCCGGGGACAATGAAACACTGGACATTGAAATGCGCCTCGCCGAAATGGAACACCAGATTCTGGAGTTTGAAAAAACCAAGCAGTTGATGATGGAAGAGCGCATGGAGCACCAGCAGGAGCTCCACCAGCTGCAGAAGCGAATCGCAGAGACCGAAATCGAGAAGGCAACCTACCTCGCAGATCTGAAAAACAAGGGCAAATCGTCAGCGAAGGACGTGACCCGGGTCAAGGAGACCTACGAGCAGAAAATCAACGCGCTCAAACAAAAGTGCAGTCAACTCGAAATCGCGCTCCAGGAAAAAGCCAAATCAGAGCGACTGGCCATGAAGCAGGCGCGTGCCATCGAGACGATGAAGACCCAGCTCCTCAAGCTCGAAGACCAAAAACGAGCACTCTCGAGCCAGCTCAAGGACATCACAAAGAAGTCCAAGGAGGCCGAGAAGCAGCAGAAATCCACGATTCGTGGCCTGGAGAACGACCTTCGCAAGAAGAGGCTTGAACTCATCAAACAGAGTCAACAGCAACAACAACGGACGAGGCCAAAGCTCAGGCCGAGGAGGTCCATGATCCAGAGAGCCACCCATGAGGTTGAAATTAATGTAAGTGTTTAAAAATAAAAAAAATATGGTGAAGTGTTTTTTCTAAAATCAAATTTTTTTTTTCTGATTTATTTTTGGGTTTTACTCGACCTTGAAGAGCCTATGTGCAACATCTGATCATGGACCAAATTTAATTAATTTATTTCAGCTCGCAAAGATCTCCCGACGGGCGCACATCGAGTCGATGCACAAACGAACGCTCGCTGCCCTCTCCGCTGCTGCCCACGAAGTTGAAACCCGTCTAA
Source organism: Turbatrix aceti (assembly GCA_963969345.1). Lineage (NCBI taxonomy): Eukaryota > Metazoa > Nematoda > Chromadorea > Rhabditida > Panagrolaimidae > Turbatrix > Turbatrix aceti. The sequence continues at coordinate 3,017,594 of OZ017768.1, forward strand.
ACAAGATGGTTCGTTTTTTTTCTATTTTTATTTTACCCTAACTAGATCACATCATCAAAGTGAGCTATAAATCAACTAAAACGGTTTTAATAGCACTCTTCGTCGTCGTATAATTGTATTTAATCTTTGTTGTTTGTATTTTTAGGAAAAAGAACGTGAACAATACGAGACAGATCAGCTCTTCAACGACAACTTCAACCAGCTCGTGGCGAGTCGACAGCTTTATGGCAACCGCATCGACCACACCCAAAAGAAGCTGCAGGACGTCGTAGGTTTTTATTTGCACTTTTCAAGGGATGGGCGAACTTTCGAGTTCGTTCGCGAACAGATTTTTCTAAAAATTTATTTATTTGTGAACAGTCAAATTTTAAAAACGAACTGAGTAAATTTTTTGTTTTGAGAAAAATTTACCCTGTAAACATTTTAGGAATATCGCTATCCAAAAAATTACAGTATCCAAAAAATTACAGTATCCAAAAAAATGAAAAAAAAACATGGCACTGTTTTCTTTCTTTTTTGACTCAAAACACAAAAAAAAGAAAATTTCAATTAAATATTTTTTTTTTCTTTTTCAACTCGGTGAACACGATTTCGGACATTTGATAAAAGAATGTGTTCCATATTTGTTTGCGAACACGGTCAAAAATTTTCGCGTTTGTTCGATTCTCCGAACAAATAAAAAAAATTGCAAAATGTTTTTTTTCAAAAAATATATTTTGTTTTCAAAAAATATATTTTATTTCAAAGAAATGTAATTTTGTTTTCCAAAAATATAATTTTTTGGAAAAAAATTGTGTTCTTTTGCGAAAAAAAATCAAAAAGCACTGTTCGCCCACCCTTATTTGCATTTTTCGATTTTCATACTGTAACGTCGATGTTTTAGTCTTTGTCCGGCCCAGACGGCGAACCTGACATCTCGCAGGTGCTCAAGTGCCTTGACACGGTCGCCGACGCAGATTCGTACAAGACGCTCTTCGAAAAAGTCATCCGCTTCGGCATCAAGCACTACGTCGAGGCGAAGCAGAACCAAAGCGAGTGCGAGTTGCTCAAAAACCAGCTCAAAGCCACCCGGGAGCAGGAATGCACGTACAACATGATTCGAAGCAGCATGACAGAGTCCAGAGAAGCGAGGGAACCCATGGCTTCCCTCGCTTCGTCGTATAACAGGCACAACAGCAGCGGGTCTTCGTCGCCAAAGTCAAAAAAGGTGCGCACGGATCTCTCAACCGCCACAGACCTCCTACACCTGCCCTAACGCATTTGTACATTTGTATTCATCCATGATAGCAGTTAGATGATGGACACTACCATAATCACCGTCAACCACCACGCCACTCATACCCCGTGCTGCCGCGCGCCAGAGGGACGCCAATTAGTTACACCAAGTGCCTTGACTTGTGTACATACTTATAAATATTTATCTTATATCTACAAAAGATGGGTGGTTTGATGGGTGATTTTTTGTATCGCAAACGTCATTCTGGTTTAACACTTTGCAAGAATTCACATATAAAATTGACTCAATTTGACTGGAATTCATTGGAAGAACTGAAAAAAAAGGGGGACGATACAAAGAAAAAAATCTTCGTATTTTTGCGTTCAAAAAGATTTTAGAAAAAAACATTTGTCATATTTTGGCCGAAGCAGATTCATAGATTGCATTTTTGCCAAAATGGAAAAATATGAAAGCAAATTTTTGATTTTTTAATTTAAAAACATTTTTACTTTATTTAAAAAATTTTTTTTTTAATTCAAAATTAAAAAAAAACGCGTTTTTGTTCCAAATTTTTTTTCGCTTTTGAATTCAATTTTTTTTACTTTTTGCCAAATGAATAACTTTTTCATATTTTTACAAATTTTTTTTTTAAATTTTTTTTAAATAAATATATTTAAAAATTGTTTTGAACAAAAATTAATTCGAAACTTTATCAAATTTTTGTAAAAATGACCTAAAAACAAAACAAAAAATTGTTTCAAAAATATCGATCAAGACTTCGGCTTCAAAATCTGATTTTGACAAATTGTTTGTCTATCCATGATAAATTCATCTGCACAGAACGGTTCCGCAAAGTTATGTACATACCCAGCAAGGTGGGCATTTGAGGGAAGTGCGTACTGTACAGCACAAGCAATTACGGCGCTCGTTTGTCCAGTATAGATCGATCTGTCTGGCTTTGGCACGATTGCCTTAGCTTTGGCATTTATTCGGCAGTATTCACCCGTCTTCGTTTGCTGTACAGGTGTCGTCTTGCTTTTCGTTCTTCAACATGAATCAAGGTATGTATAAAACAAAAATAATTTGACTGTTACTGATCGGTAAATATTTTTTAGGACCTCAGCGATTCTGGAAGAGCAAGGCGCTCACTTTAACCTGCAAGAACTGGCGAATTCTCCGGATTTTGCAGTCCACTGCGCAGTGGCCAACTTTCGAAAAGACAACGCAAATGCCGACGACGGTGTTTATTCGTTACTGCGCGACGTCTACTAAAACTCCGCAGAACGGACGGACTTTGCGGAGTCTCACCATGCGCCCGGTGTCTCCGAAAATCCCCCAAAATAAGCTTATTGAATCCTGCCCGCAGATGAACTCAAAGTATCGGCACTAGTAACTGACTATGCCGATGTTTGATATTTTTTGTATGTTGAATAAAAATAATCAACAAATTCGCGAAGCGGTTACGAATGGGTTCTTTAAGGTCTCGAGTGGAATATCGTTTCTTCGCTTCTCTATGGTCTCGAGGGGAAAATCAAACATAGCTTTTTCTTTGTTTTTGAATTGTTTTTACTGCCATTTGTAACAAAACAGTTTTTTTACCGAAAATTACATCAGTTTCTCTATTTTTTTCATGCCGACAGTCAAAACTGCCGGAATCAAAAGATTTGCAAAACCCTAGTCATTCCAATCAATTTCTTTCCCTGACTTTATCATTCGAATTTCCAACCTGCGCGATGCAGTCCAAACCAGGCCCACGTGCGTTAGGCGCGACTGAGAGCGTAACCAGCGTCAGCCATCAGGTTCGGCAGTCAGAATCGATGCCGGTAATCCCGCTCCTCGGCGCCAACCGTCTGACGTGCATTGAGAAACCGCCAACCCCTGGCAGCAATGCTCCGACACCCTTTCTCATCCCCGGCCAGGTGGCTATCCACGACGCCGAATCCGCGGATGGCTGCGTTCTGCAGTGGCGCATCGTCGTCGAAGACCGCCTCGATGACGCTGGCCGACCGCTTTTCTACGACGTCAAGGTCGTCTGCCCGGATTTTGAGCCTCATGCCGCTTTCGTCAATGGCAACCGTGTTAATTTGACTACCGAATAAATCTCGCTATCGTGTTATCGTTCGAACAAAAAATATAACTGAAAAAATACAAAAAGCGCGCATAAGACTGAAATCGTAATTTTTGAGGTTCCCAGCACGAAATTGTTTTTCTGTTTTGAGTAAATTTTTTTTACGATGAATTCTGTGATTACTTTTTTTCTAAGATTCTTGCTTGTTCATCTTGGGTGACGGCGAAAATGTCAGTTGATGAGAATCCAGAGGTAGTGCCGGAGCCTTCATTTTTGCAAATTGATCCTGCTTTGCCGACGACGGCGATCAGCATGGCGGCTTCCTTCACGATGTCCAACATGTTTATTTACGGCGTAACTGGAAACGCCAAGCTTGCCTAGTGAGTGTTTGGATGATTTCTATCGTTTTTGTATTGTAAAATCAATTTTTTCAGCCTAGCCAGTCTCGCCACAATCCCCATATCCCTGACTTTGTGTCTGCGATCCGCAAACGATGACTACGAGCGATGGAAGAAGATGCGCCACCTCCGGGAGAAGGGCATGCCCGTCAAGCTCATGCCGTATCCCTACAAATTCGATTGGTCGGCTTACGATTCTGATCTGAGGCTGAAGGAAGCCCGCAGACTCGCCAAAAATCTCTGAAACATCATGCGCTCATGCGGGTTCCCTTGTTTCATTAGATTGTTTTTATTTGTATTTGTAGTTGGATAAAAAATGTGTAATAGGATTCATTTGACCCAATTAAACACCGAAAAAAGTACACCAAAGTACACAAATCACAGTATCGTAATTTATAACGATAAAAAAAGATCTATCAGTGGCGTGCGCATTTTGGTCTCGACGCGAAACTTTTAGTCGTTCAGTTCTCCCAAAGCTGGGGTTTTCTTTACATTTTTTCGTCGTCTCCGTCGTTTTTGGCTGTTTTCGACGAAAATGACGTCGATGTACAACTTCAAAGGGATCACTGTCGTCCCCTCGGCAAGTGTAAGTGCCCGGATTGATTTTCCATGCTTCAGTTCAATTTTTTAGGATCTCAAAGAGGTTGTCCTCTCCAAAACTCAACGTAAAACACCGACGGTCGTCCATAGGCATTATGCCATCAGTCGTATTCGTTCGTTTTACACGAGGAAGATCAAGTTCCTCCAGCAGACGTTGCATGACAAGTTGTCGCAGATCATCAGTGAATTTCCCAAAACTGATGTGAGTTTTTTTGTTTTTTTATCTTTGGTGGTCAATTTCAGCCCTTTTTTGCAGGAAGTGCATCCATTTTACGCGGATTTGATGAACATTCTTTACGACAAGGATCACTACAAGATCGCCCTCGGCCAGATCAATACCGCTCGCCATCTGTGTGCTCAGATTGCTCGTGAGTACGTCCGACAGATGAAGTACGCGGATTCGCTGTACCGCTGCAAGATGCTGAAGCGTGCGGCTCTCGGTCGCATGGTTAAGCTGCTCAAGCATCAGAATTCAAGCTTTGAATACCTCGAGCAGGTCAGGCAGCATCTCAGTCGTCTTCCGAGCATCGATCCTAACACTCGGTTCGTTTTTATTTATTTTTTATATTTTCACCCAAAAATGGTGTTTTTTGTAGAACCCTGATCCTCTGCGGTTTCCCGAATGTCGGAAAGTCTTCCCTGATGAACAAGCTCACCCGTGCGGACGTCGAGGTGCAGCCTTACGCTTTCACGACCAAATCCCTCTACGTCGGTCACTTTGACTACCGTTACCTTCGCTGGCAGATCATTGATACCCCCGGTATCCTGGATCAGCCTCTCGAGCAGCGAAACACCATCGAAATGCAAGCCGTGACCGCTCTGGCCCATCTGAAGGCCGCTGTGGTCTTCATGATGGACTGCAGCGAGCAGTGCAACTACACCGTCGAGCAGCAAGTTCAGCTTTTTGACAGCATTCGTCCGCTGTTCGCGAACAAGCCGGTCTACGTCGGCCTCAACAAGATCGACATCCTTCGGCGCAACCAGTTGTCGACCGAGAAGGAAGCCCTGCTGTCCAAGATCGAGTCAGATGGCATTCCGATCATGGAACTATCGACTGTCTCGACGGAAGGCATTGTTTCTCTCAGGGACAAGGCCTGCGACGGTCTCATGGCCCAGCGAGTCCAGCAGAAGCTGCGTGCGAAGGGCACGGATAACGGTATTATCAACCGACTCTTTGTCGCCGTTCCAGAACCCCGTGATGACGTCAGCAGGCCTGCTTTTGTGCCGAAGAAGGGACTCAAGGCTGCGGCGGGTGAAAACAACGAGCAGATGGATGTCGACGGCCAGAAGATTGTCTATCCGGAGATTTGGGAAGGCCACAACATTGCCGACTTTATTGACAGCAAAATGGTTGAGGTGGGTTTTTTTGCAGGAAAAAATTTCTCAAACGATTCAAAGTTATCTCAAAACGAAAAATAAGGCATTTTTTGAACGAGTTTTTCTTTTTTTGCCGATTTAGGTTTTTTTGAACGATTTTACGTGTTTGACGTCCAAAAAACCCTGGACAAAATATTTGGAGTTCAAAAAATTTTTTCAGAAGTTCAACCAACTCCAAGCCGAAGAAAATGCCAACATCGAAGCTGGCGTGTACGATACAAAGATGGATGACGACGACGATGAAACCAAGCGACTTCTGGACCTTGCAGGCCAAATTCGCGAACGCGAAAAGATGGCTGTCTACGAGCACAGGCTGAAGCGCACCCTCGACCAGCCTGTCCGTAACAGACGCCTTCTGCACCGCGAGCGGACCAAGGAGAGCTTCTCCGAAGCCATGTCCAAGGTCGGCATCGACGTCTCCCGCAAGCGTATGCACAACCTCGAAGAAGACTCGAGCCATCCCGTTCGCGGAAAACGAATGCGTGTCGGCACGTCGACCTCCCTGGTGCCCAAGACCGCGCCTCCCCGCGACGTCACCGGCATCGCCGACGCAGACGCCTACCAGAAGATCAAGAAGGTCAAGCGCAAGGCACAGAAGCCAATGCAGCGTGAAGCCCGCAAGGGTGAAGGCGATCGTCACGTCTTCGACTTCATGCCGAAGCACTTGTTCTGCGGAAAGCGCGGTATGGGTAAGACAGACCGTCGTTGATTTGTTGAGTTTATTTTTTTTCCCTTTTTCTTTGTTGTGTTATTGCAAGTGTTTATTGTCCTGTTCTGGACTCGAACGTTTATAAACAAGTCCGTCTAGGCAAAGCACCTATGCGATACCCCACATTTCAGTCCATCGCCATGCAAAATAGTTTGTTTATTCGGCAGCCGTTTTTGTTATCGAGTGATCTGAAATTAATTTTTTTTCATTAAAATTTTTTTTAGATTTTTTTTTTATAATTTTTTTTCGCATTTCAAAATTTTTTTTTTAATTTTGATTCATTGAAATTTAAAAAAAAAATTTGAGTGTTTTAAAAAAAAAGCAACTTACGTAAAAATAGGAACCGGCAATGGGCGTCCCCAGAAATTTGCCAGTCTCACTGGACAGAAATTCGGTAAAAGTTGTGTAGTTGGCGTTGAAGTCGTTGTACGTCAGTGGATGTCGCTGGGTGAGGGCCACCTTGGTCTTGAAGACGAGCACGATGTAGAGTCTTCTTGCTGCAAATTATAAAAAATAAATAATTTTTTTTAATAAAAAAAAATTCTCAAAAAAAATTTTTAAATAAAAATTTTTTTTCCAAAATATTTTTTTACAAAATTAAAAAAAGACGTTGTGCAAAAAATTTATCGTAAATTGCGATAACAAAAAAAAACTCACTATTCCGCGTGGTAGTTTTATCATTGGTGAACGTAAGAACCCGATTGATCGTCTTGGCGAACGCTCCCTCCTCCCAATTGTGAATTGTCAAGTCAATCTCCCTGCTCAGCGAAGACGGCCGATTGTAGTAGAAATTCATGGATTCCGGATTACCGTGTGGATCTGAAAAAAAAACGGAAAACACTTTTCAGCCAGCCTATTTTTTAGAAACTCACTGTAAAGCACCAAAACATGGAGGAAGTAATCCGGCATCTGCTCGTGCATGAGTACGACCTTCTTGAGGTACACCGGATCACGGAACTTGTACGGCAGTTTGCTAAAGTGGTCCCCGGTACGGACCTCTGGAAGGGGAAGGGACTTGGAGGGGAGGTACTCGTTGAGGACGATCTGAAATGGAAAAGTTACTGGAAAAGATTTTTAGGGGAGGGCCAGACGTAGTCGATGCCGTTGGTCGGCGGGATTGGGATGATCGACGGTGAGAGGCTCGTCACGTAGAACAGGGGCATCGAGAGGTTGTCTGAGAGCTTGTTGATGCCAACTTTGGTTTCGTAGAAGACTGAAACAGGGGAAGGAAGTCAGAAAGGGGCGAAATCGATGTTTTTAGGTCTCGAAGCGAAAATCGCATTTTTTAGGTCTCGAAGCGAAAATGACATATTTTAGGTCTCGAAGCGAAAATTACATTATTTAGGTCCCGGAGCGAAAATTACATTTTTTGTTCCTAGAGTGAAAATATGATTTTCGTGGTGAGAGAACATGACCTGGGAAAATTGAAAACGTGAAAACTGTACGTTCCGGATCATAAATCATGATTCTTACCGTTTTCGTACGCATTGAGGGTGGTAGACTTGCAGCAAAGATGCATGTTATACGTCGACAGCATCTGCGAGTTGATCGCCTCCTTGCACTCATACCCCTCAGGGCATGGATCCCGATCGCTGGGATCACAGAGGAGCACCGAAGGCGAATCATACGACAACGAGCCGTATGGACAAACTTAAAAAAAACTAATTTTCAAACAGTTTTTCAACAAAAAAAATCTCACTGGGTTTGACCTGCTCCGGATTGCCGGGAGGACTGGACAAATCCTGGGGAAAATCACTGCAGCACCTGTGGGAACTGGACTTGCGGGAGTACACGCAGACCGGGTTACGACCGGTGCACTCGAGTGGGTCCTGGGGATCGCAGGAAACTCCGTCATCAGCAAAACGGGTACACATGGCAAAAGTTGGGATGACGTTGAACTCGTGAGACTGCCATGGAAAAGGACAGACTTCATCGTCCTCCTCCTCGCTATCAGGCCCAGCAGGGGCATCGGTGGCTTCCTGGGAGTCGGCACCGAGCACGACGACTAGGCCGGTGCCAGCGATGAGCAACAACAAAATCAGAGTCCTCATCGAATCCGACGGTTGAGCGCGCAAAGGTCGAGACTGAGTGACCAACCGCGCGCCGGGGATCGACTGTGCGACAGTTCAGGTGGGGGTGATTAGGCGAGAGTGCAAACAAAGCCCCGCGGTCATGCGCCCCCCCCCCTTTTCAAGAGTGCGTGACGAGGCATGGATTTGCCAGGTTGACAAACAATGACCGCATCGCATACCCGAAAAGTTTGAAGCTATTTTTGAGCCCAAAATTGAAATTGTTCATCCATGAATTATTCAACAATCTCCCTCACCTGCATCCACCTGGACTTTTTGTTTGATACTTCCCGATTTATTTTTGGCGAATATGAAATAATAACTGTGAAATGAAAAAAGAGGCATCGAAAGCAAAAAATAACGATACAAAGATCGTAACCAGAGAAAACGATCATAACTACAGTAACATCAATATAAAAAACTATCGCTACCACAAAGAAACAATATAAAAAGCAATCGTAACTACAGTAACAACAATATCAAAACGATATCGTAACTTACGATTTGTTACTCATAAAGTTCGTAACGACAGTACAAAAGTAACACAAATCGTAAGAAAACTGCGCGCAACATGCGAGCTCCCTCCCGTCCCACGACTAAAACATCACGCTTTTACGATTTTTTTCCTCGCGTTGTTTTGTTATTTCGAGTTTTTCTGCCTTATTCCAGTCTTTTTTTTACGGTGGCCTACGCTTTTTGTGCCGTACTCTTTTGTTCTGTGGAATGAACGCTCCGCCGTCATTCGAATCATTCCTGCTTTTCGACGGCGACAAGAAGATCGAGATCGAAAAAGACACCAAAGTACCGAACGCCGCCATCTTCAAGTTCAACAAGGAGGATCACACGCTCGGCAACCTTCTCAAGCAGTGAGTTTTTATATTATAATTGTTCTTCTGTGCATGAGAAAGATTTTAGCCAGCTGCTTCGCGAAAAACGCGTCATTTTCGCGGGCTATCGCAATCCCCATCCACTTGAACATATCTTTTTGCTTCGCATTCAGACAAACGGCGAAATTACACCAGCTGAGGCACTCAATCAGGCAATCACCGAGTTGTTGAACGAGCTTACGATTGTCCAGGATCGGTTTCGGGTGAGTTGGTTGCTTTTTTGGGGTTTTGGAGGGTTTTTTAAGCCTGGACAGATGTTTTTTAAAACAGCTTGTCCAGAATGTTTAATGACGGCTTAAATTTTCCCACCATCGAGTGCATGGTCATTGAAATGCGTCTGGCGTCTGCTCGTTAGTTTTGAGCAACGAAGCCGAGGGTTTCATGCGTGCCAGGATGCGAGCACCTCGAAAAAGAAGAATAAATTGATTTTCACAGTGCTTGCCTTTTTTGCCGCCCCAGCACGCACTTATTTCATTTTTGCTACACCCTGTCGTCTTTGCGACTCAATTTTTCATCTTTGTCATCCTTTTTAGGACGCTGTGGAAACCTATCGGGCTTCTGAGGCCTAAAGTATCGACTTTCCAACTTTTTTTTCTCTTCAACTTTTATTTTTCGTCTCAATTTATTTTGTTATCTCCAATGAACCCCCAAAGTGTGCCAGCCATCATCAGAGTCCGTCGGAAGCGGACAGCCGTTCCGTCCCATGGCTGGGCCATCGCAGCAAAGAAGGCCAAGAACGAGGACGAAAACGACAACGCCGAGTTGTCTGCTGCTTCACCCGGTGCTAACAATTCCGAGGCTGTCTTTCAACTCGCAGCGACTGCTGACAAACCTTCGATCTCGACAATCTCAGGCATCGAACTTCCACCCAAAGTCGCGATCGTGGAGTACGACCTCGCGAAGGGGATCTTCAGTGCTCCTTCTGTCGTTGACCGAGAGAAGGAGCATTTTGAGGAGACTCTCAACATGGTCGAATCCATGGACGTGACCGATTCTTCCGGGGATTCGAAAAACAAGGCTCCACTCGCGTCGAATGAATCTTTGGACGGTAAGTTACCTTTTTTTGTGTGTTTACGGTTTTTTCTTGTGTTTTTTTTTCAGACGAACAATACGTTTACGATTTCTACTACCAAAATCCAAATCTCTTCAAATCCAAACAAGTCGACTTCCTTGGTGGCTGCACGGTGCGGAACGTGACCGAAGAAGAACTCCTCATGTTCATGGACGAAAACAGCGAAGAATCCGAGCCTGCAGACGATGATCCAGATTCCAACGATGAGAATGACTTTCGCAACGATTATCCGGACGAGGAGGATCACAATACGACGTCCAGTGACGACTACGATCACTACGGCGACGAAGACGAAGTCTACACCGAATACCTCGATGAGTATGGCTAATCTCAATCAGAGAGCGTCTGACGTAACTGATTGGTCTGCCTGCAGCCTGCGAAGAACAGCCAGGTCGCGGGATTACTCATGTCTTCGTCTGACTCTGGTTTCTTTCGTCAGTGGCACACTCCCGCGAGAATCACGTCTTTGCTCTTACCAATATTGATTTTTTTTTCTTTTTCCTGAAATTGTTGTTGTTTCACTGGCATTATTTAAAAATGTCGGTGGTTGTCCGGACTCTGTTTTTGGCGGTGACGGCACACTGCACCGGGGCAGGGACGATAAACTCTGGCCTCAGATGCAGAGACGCGACCGGGCGGGGGTCCGTGGACTGGATTTTCGCGTACAAGCCTCCCGACGGTGAAAGACTGCTCACCGTCGACAGCGACCACCCAGGCCGGTGGCAGGAGTCGCCGGAGGGCGTTGGCAGCCGGAAATCGGTCATTGGCGCTACTGTACAGGCTGTCATCGACGTTGCTCATAGGAAGAAAAGGTGAGAGATCACCCGAACCGCGCGGGACACTAACACAGCTCATTTTGGAAATTTTTGCCAAGTAGTGTTTACTATGAAAAGTTTTTACGGTAAAATTAAGTTGTCTGAGGCATCATCTGGCAGAGTTACACTCGCTTGAAATCGCGTTATAACAATTTTTTACGATTTTTGGCACAGTGTAGCTAAAAAAAACTACGGCATTTCCAAACCGTGGTACATGTTGATCGGCGTAATTTGTGATGAAGAATCCGAAAAAAAATAAAAATATTGGGTTACCTTGAAAAATGCCAAAACAAATATTGCCGTTTTTGGCATTTTTTAAGGTGGTAACCGTATATTTTTCTCCGATTCTTCATCAAAAATCACGTCGACCAATATGTACCTTGGCGGGAAATGCCGTTTTTTTTTAGTCACAACGTGCCAAAAATCGTAAAAAAAAATTGTAAAAACTGGATTTCTGACAAGCTTAACTCTGCTAGATCATGCCTCAGACAACTGAATTTTACCGTAAAAACTTTTCGTAGTAAAGACTACTTTTTGGGAAAATTTCATGAAAAATATCCAAAATATTCACTGGCACATTCCTTGTAAGCAACCCCCCTTCTGACTTGCAGCGATGCCTTCTGGGCAATCTACAACGACGACCCACCAGGGCCAAACAACACAGACACGTACCGAGCCCATTCCAAGGGGCTGCTCGCGTTCGACGACTTCCAGGGCATCTGGCTCGTCCACAGCGTGCCAAACTTCCCTGACGTCACCGCCGATGGATACACCTTCCCAGAAACTGGGAAAAAGTTCGGTCAGCTTTTCGCCTGTTTCACGCTGCCCATCACAGCCCTAGGCAATCTGAGTCAGGCTCTGTTGACTGCCCAGGTGCCGGTTTATGCTTCAAACCTGCCGGAGTCGTTTTCGAGTCTTTTCCCGGCTCTCGACAAAGCGGTGAACAAAAAACCGCTTCGCGGCCACCATCGGCATTCTGAGGTTCGTCAAATAACGACTCTCCGCGATGTCAAATTGGCCGTTTTTTCTAAACACAAGAAATTCAACAAAGGTAACGGTCCCGCAGCGAAAATTGAAAACTGTGGATTTTTAGACATTTATGCCGATCTCATCGCTCCGACGTCCAAAACATCTTTTTACGTCGAGACCTGGCTCAATGGGCCTGGAGACCTGCTCAGCAGGTGCAACAAAACTCATCAGGTGAGTTTCTACGGTAAAATTTGGAGGATTACTGTATTCATCGTTTCCAGGTCTTTAACGTCCGATCAGTGCATTTATCGCCTGAATTATCTTTTTCAAGCGCCAGAGACCACTCAAAATGGGCGGTTTCAGAAAACCAGGAAAATCCTAGGGTCTGCATCGGTGATATCAACCGACAGGTGAACATTGAAGGTTCTTGACGCGAAATTTTCAAATCCCGGCATTTTCAGAGATCCCAGTACAACCGAGGCGGGATGGCGGTCTGCATCGACCACCCTCAGCTCTGGCGCATTTTCCGCGGCACAGTCGATCACGTGGAATGCTGCCCGGGTGCCAACACTTTCCGGCTGCCGAGTTTGTCGACTCTCAGCGCGCTCGCCGCTCCGAACAGCAGCAGCACCTGGACTTCCTGTCTGATCGGGGGCCTGAGTATCGTAACTGCCACTATCGTTACCCTTGCCTTGTAAATATGTAAATATATTAAAAAAATCTCCAAAACCGTATTTTCGCGTCGAAAGTTGTCAAAAATCGTATTTTTTCGCTTCGAAAGTTGTCAAAATTGTACAAAAACCCATAAAACCTGTCATTCTGAATTGCTTTCCGCCGTGGAAGGTCCCACGGCACCCGGAGCTTCGTCGTCTTCCTCGTCCCGTTCGAGTATCTCCCGGTTCGCAGCGTCAAAATCCCGCTTGCAGTTGTTGAGTTTGGCGCCGTCGATGATCATGCCAACACGAAGCCAGAGTTCTTCGACGTCGTTCTCCGACATTCCTTCGACGACTGCGACAGATGGCACGTCTTCGGGCTTCATCTTGGCTTTCTCCAGCGCTCGAATCCAGTTTTGTAACTCGATTTTGGGCGTGAGCTGAAAAAAGACCGTAAACCAACTTTGTAATAATAAAAACGTTTGCAACACTCACCTTCGTCTCACGAATCCTGTACGACTTTTTGTCGTTAAAGAGATGCGCCGGAGTGGCCGTCGGCTTGATCGTGATCTGACTCAGGGGTTTACGCAACATTTCTGAAGAAAAAAGTAATAAAAACGAGTTTGAAGGATTTTTTCCGTTTGAGAACCCACGCACCCGAAAAAAAACTACACAAAATTTGTGCCCAATCAATTTTCCAAAACAACGGTTTACAAAAGCTACAATGGCAACCACAAAAATCCGAACAAACCGACAAACTAATTACGATCAGCTTTCAACGCGTCAACAAAAAAGCGCGCACAAAGCCGGGGTTCCCACCGCGAAAAATTTACGCACCAAAATTTTTCTTTTATTCCTGCATTTTTTTGCTTGTTTTTGTATGTTTTCCTTCGTAGGATTTGTGATTCGATCTTTTTTGTTCTCGTTTTTTGTCCCGTGCATGAAACCACATCTTTCAGCGAAATGACATCACTTCCCGCGTTTGACTTGCCTAACGTCGTCGAAAACCAGAGTGGTTGGGGTCCGTTGTCGTCTGGCAGCACGATTGACGACTTCAAGACGCTTCCCTTCCAGCAGTTCAACAAATGCGACCGTATTGGACGCGTTGTCGATTGGCTCGGCGATAATCGTTACAACAAAAAGTCTGATGGTGAGTTTTTCATATTTTTTTGGTTTCTGGAGTTTTTATTGAATCGATTTTCAGCCCGATACAACGAACGCATGTACGGCTCTTCTGCCACCGCAGGCAATCAATTCGACTACGTCCACGACAATGAGGACCTCAACTTCCAGCTTGTTGACACCACTCGGCAACAAAAGCCTCAGCGCTACCGGCAGCGTCCGGTTTACGTGAGTTGTGACATTTTGAGCAACAATTGATTTACTGACTTGTTGGTTGTTTTTTTGTAGAAGCGCATTTCTATTCGTGAACAAGAACGCCTGGATGCCAAGTTCCCGAACAAGAAGAACCAGCGCAACATGAATCAACTCCGCGGAGGACGGTTTGTTCGCGGTCGCGGCACCGGTCGAGGACGGCACATGGGTGGTCGCCGCTTTAACGATCGCCAGGCTAATCGCAACCGTCCTGCCAGCGTGCAGATCAAGTCCAACTGGGAGTTGCTTCAGGACATTGATTTCCCCCGGCTGCAGAAGATGTCGCTGCCCAACATTGAGGGTCAAGACATGTAAGTTGGTTTTTTAAAATTATTTTTTTGTGTTTTTATTCGTGTTTTTGGCCGATTCTGAGCTGGAGCGGAGCGCGCGCAGAATTTTGAAGGATGATCGGCTTAGATCTATTTATGCCCAAAAATTTTGACTTTTTGATTTTTAAACTTGAATTAGAGCGGAGCGAGCGTTAAAAATATTTAAAAAAAAACGCAAAAAGACGTATCGTCGGATGCATGGGATCCTTGAAAATTAGGTACTGGCCCTGAGGCTTTTCCATGAAGTAGTCAATGATGGCACGAAGAATGCCCCAGCAATTCTCGACGTTGAGGTTGAACTTCTGCGCGCATTCCGTTGGTCGGTACTGCTGCGTGCTGAGGATCTCGTGCTGGACGCTGCTTCGAACGTTGACGCGCGAAACGAAGCCGAAATAAAAAAAATATACTTGTTTTTATGACTTTTTTTACTTCAGCCCCGGTCGCCGATACGGAGAACTTCACTACTACGACAAGACGATCGACAAGGTCTCAGTCAAGAACCCGACCATGCTTCAGCGCCTTGACGGCGTCTTCTACAGCATCACGACGACCGACGATCCCGTTATCCAAGATCTGGCCAAGGACAACGTCGCAAACGTCTTTGCTACCGATATTATCCTTGCGACGCTCATGACAGCGCCCCGGTCGGTCAACAGCTGGGATATTGTGGCGTATCGCGTTGGGGACAAGCTTTTCTTCGACAAACGCGATTCAGATGGTTTCACGAACCCCATCGACATGATCACGGTCTCGGAAACCGCGCAGGAACCTCCGCCGTTTGAGGGAGGCAGTCTGAACAACGCCAAGGAACTCGCTACCGAAGCGCTGTTCATCAACCAGAACTTCCGTCGACAGGTGCTCAAAATGGGCGATCCGACGTTCAAGTATGAGAACCCGAGTGTTCCGTTCGACGACGGAGAAGATTCGAATGCTGAAATTGCTTACAAGTTAGTTTTTTTCTGCATTTCTGTTTTTGATTTATTTTAAAAAATTTAAAAAATTGTGCGACGATTTTGTAAATTTAAAAAAATGTTTTTTAACCATATTTAAAAAATAGTATTACAAAAAGTATTTTAAATTTTAAAATCAAAATTAAAAATAAAAACAAAATTTTTAAATTAACAAATTTTTCAATAATTTTTTTTTTCAAATTTTTTTTACACATTTTTATAGTTTTTTTTTTAAATTTTTCAGGTTAAAAATAATTTTAAAATTAAGAAAAAAATTTTTGGTGTTTTTTCAAAATTTTTAAAATATTTTTTGCATTTTAAAAATGATTTCAAAAATTTTTAGGTACCGCAAGTTCAACCTCGGCAAGCTGAACGACACGCCCATCAATCTGGTCGTCCGAACTGAAAACGACGCCGTCCTCAACAGCCCCTCGGGCGACGTGCACAAGCTGACGATCAAGGCCTTCAACGAGTGGGACTCGACGACATCCGGCGGCGTCGACTGGCGCTCGAAGCTCGAGAACCAGAAGGGAGCAGTGCTCGCCACCGAGCTGAAGAACAACAACTGCAAGCTCGCAAAGTGGACGCTCCAGGCGCTCCTCGCCGGCTCCGACTACATCAAGTTCGGCTTCGTCTCGCGCGTCAACGTTCGAAGCAGCGTCCAGCACGAGATCCTCAGCACGCAGCAGTACCGACCAACGGAATGCGCCCAGAAGTTCAACCTCAACGTCGAGAATTGCTGGGGCATTCTTCGTGCCATCATTGACTACTTCATGGAAAAGCCTCAGGGCAAGTACCTGATTTTCAAGGATCCCATGCAGTCTACGATTCGTCTCTTTGCGCTGCCGAGTGACGCTTTTGATTCCACCGACGACGATGATTCGGATTTGGATGACGAAGGCAACGATGACTGAGTTTATCCCCGAAAAATGGGATATCTGGGATTTGGTTGGTGTTTTTTTGTGCGTTTGTTTTGTTGTTTTTTTGAGATGGTAATTATTTAAATAAACACCGCAAAGTTGTCCTGAGACGAAATTTGACGTGGTTTTATTCCTCAAATATTTTTTTTACGATCTGGGTTGTGAAAGTTGTTCAGGTTACGACATTTTTTTTCTCAGATGTCGAAAGTCAAGCCTTCGGAGGCGGAAAAGGCGAAGGCCATCGCGATGGCTCAGCGCCTCGCCGAGGAGACCATGCAGCGGGAAATCGAGACAAAGCGGCGCAAGACGGTTCTCGAGGCGGTTACCGATCTCACGGATCGCGTCGACGAACATCAGCTGATTTCTCTGGTGAGCTGGGGATTTTTTGAAGTAAAAAAAAAACGTCTGAATAGTTTTTTTTACGAAAAATGGATATTTGCGTTAAAAAAATGTACTTTTCATGGCTTTTTAGGTAAAAAATAAAAAAAAGCGACGTAATTTTTTTCGTTCGCCTAAAATATCCAAAAATGTTTCGCCTACGATTTTCTAAATAAAAAAAATTTACTTTTAGGAAAAAAAATTTTGACGTAAAAATCGTGGTTTCTTTTATTTTTCAGTTTTTTTTGGAAAATTGAAATAAAAAAATGTTTATGTTTTTTTTTGTTTTATATCCCAAAAAAGTGCTTACTGCTTTTTTGGGTCGGCCGGCCTTATTTTCTACCCAAAATTTGTCCAACAATTTTTTTCAAACTTACATTCGCCAAAAAATCCAGAAAACATCGCGCAGTTGCACTTTTTGGTCCGTTTAACCTTTTTTTGTTCCAATTTGACTGAAAAACTCCAGCTCAACGTCCTGGACACCGGCTCGTGGGCTGAAGTCATCGAAGAACGGTTTCTGGCTTCGCTCTGTGGCTGGCCACTCTGCGGAAACCCCGTCGAACGCCAGCACCGAACTGCTCGCTTCAAACTCGATCGTGTGAATCGCAAAATCTTCGAGGGCTACGCTGACTACGAAAAGTTCTGCTCACCTGGCTGCGAGAAGTCGAGTGCCTTTGTTGCCAGCCAGCTTCACGAACTTCCGCTGTGGCTTTCCGGCGAGCGTTCAGGTTGGTTTCGACTCTTTTTTTTGGGGGTTTTTGGCAATCTGTGAACTTTTTTACCGTTTACGAACGGAATTTAGGCAAAAAATACGAATTGATCCCGCCTCCCGACTGGAAACATGCTGGACAGACAGTTTCCAAGCAGGATGCAGATGCGAGTGCCGGTGCCGATGACAAGGCTGACGGCATCGAATTCATCCCGGACAAAATCATCGCTCAACTCAACGACCTCAGAATCGCCGAAAATGGGGTGTCGAGTGATGAGGAGGAAGGCGAGGGCGAAAACGGCAAAAACAAGGGTGCTGCGGACGGCGAAGAAGCCGACGATCCGGAGAAAAAGGTAGGCGACTTTTTCCTTACCCCAAAAATGTTCAAATTGATTATAAAACCAATTTTCAGAAATCAGCACTGGAAGACCGAATTTTCCTGTCCAGCGTCAGATCTTACGTCACCGCAAAGATGCCATCGACTTCGGTCGACGTAACCATGATGGACGGCACTTTGGCCCAAAAAACATTGGTGCCGGCGAAGGGCAACACTGGATCTTCCAAGCTGGGAAAAAAGAAAACCGCCGTCGTCAAACCCATCCAAATGACCTCCGAGGAAGAAGAGGCCAAACTCGCCAAACTTCGTGCCAAGTACGGAAAAAGTGCTCTCGCCGCGCAGCAGACCAAGCAGAAGCCGGCGATCATCGAGCCGAAGCCGTTGATTGTCGGTCGCCGGCCCGTTCCCGTCAAGCTGGTCGACTTTGACGAACCCTGGAAAGCGGAGGCTGTTCCTGCGGCTTCTAGAATTCTGTAAGTGTTTTTTTCACATGGGTTAAAAAAAATAAAAAATAAGTAAAAAATAAAAAAAAAACGCAGTGAAAAAAATTTACACGTACAAAAAATACAAACATTTATTTTTATTTTTTTAGAAAAATTTTGCACTTCGAAGCACAATTTTTAGAATTTTTTTGTAGGATCAAAATTTTGGCACTTTTTTTGCGTTTTTTAATTTTTAAGACCCAAAAAGAAGTTGCGAAAAAACGCAAATAAAATCGTACTCAAAATAGTAAAAAAAACCGAAAAAAAATTGGAATAAACCTTCATTTTTAAATTTTTTTGCAAGAATCGTGCATTTTTTTCAATTTAAAAAATGCCTTTGTTTTTGTTTTATTTTTTATTTTTTTATTTTTTGGGGTTAAAAGTTTTCAGGCTGGGGCAAAATTTTTTTGAAATTTTTATGTACAAAATTCGGCAAACAAAAATTTTTGCATTCCTGACCTGCCAAATTTTCTTCCAGCGACTGGGTAACTGACGCAACTCTCAAACTCATGGCCAAGGTCCGCGAATCCGTGGAAATGAACACCGAGATGCCGCAGTCTGAAATCCAGCTCATCGAGCAGTTCTTCGGCGCCGAACTCGACCCTCGGGAGTACGAGCGGAAGAAGAAGGCCGCCGCTGCCGTCAAAGCCGTCGCCCTCCCCATCGTCGACGGCTCGGACAGCGTGCACTTCAAACGGGTCGACATCCTCTCGACGTGCCTCCGCAAAGCGTGGTCCGAATTTGTCGCGAGGTACGGCGTCACGTTTCCCATCGACGGCGCCAAGGAGATGCTCGCGACCTTTCACCTCACTCCGCAGAACTGCGTCGTCGATCCAAAAGACGCGAGTGTCATCGTTCCGGGCGTCTTTCACTTGTGGGTTTTTTTTTGACGAGCGATTTTTTGATTTTGTTGAGGAATACGATTTTCTTTTATTTTTTAGGCTGACGTACTGCAACAAGGATCTCAGACTTCTGCTCACGTCTCGCAAGGATTGATCGTAATTTTTAGTTTTGGATGGGTTTTCATGCGCCATGGGTACAATTTGTTGTGTATAAACACTCGTTGAAACGGTATTGTTGGAGCGAAAACACGTTTTTTTTGCGTTTTTGATATCTTTGCGGGGTCTCATAACGAATTCCGGGTTCTACCACGAAATGTTCTGATCCTACAACGAAAAAAGTGGCTTTGTCACAAATGTTACGGTCGTGCAACGAAAAACGTGGTTTTAACACGAATGTAAAGGTTTACCGCAAATTCCGCGGTCCTGCCACGAATGTACCCCGTAAAAACCCACGAATGTTTTGATTTTACCATGAATATTATGTGTGGTTTTAACACGAATGGTACGATCCTGCAACGAAAATCGTAAAAACGAATTCCGTACCACGAATATGTTTATGATTCCCAAAACAGCGTAGTTTACGTCACTTTTCCATCTTTTTTTCCCATCATGACCCCTGCAGATGCGAGATGAGATGACTCCGTGCTTCAAAGCCCTCGTCTATTCCGCAGTCGTAGGCATCGCCCTCTCAACGACGTACTTTTTCTGCTGGTTTTACGCCAAGGTGAGTCATTCATTTTATCGTAATCGTAATTGTCGTAAATAGCAAAATCGTAACGGAACTATGTATATGTGCTGATTGATTTTGTTAACATTTGGTGACGTTCACATTGGTGATGATGTTGTGTATTCATTTTGTGTTATCACTGCAGCCGTTCATTCCCGAGGACCACTTCCTCCAGGACTTGTTCCCGTCGCAGACTGTCGCTCTCACCGTCATAGTTCTTAGCCTCGTCATTACCGGCATCGCCAATCTGGTCTACGGATCATGGGAGATCTCGCGTGAACCACTCTGGCGACGGACTAAAGTCGAGTGATTCATTGATTGATTTCGACGATTTTGAAAACTTACGCGTATGTTTATAAATCTCACCACGAATTGAATTTGGGTACGGTGTTCGTTCGATATTCGATGTTGTCAATTGACAAATTCGAATACCGTAATAGGAATCACTTATGTTCGGGGGGAAAACAACAATAATTTTATTTTTTAGCCCCGCGTTTTTGGCAATTGATAAACACCTTTACAATTAGAGACATCAATTGATATAATATTTTGCGAAGAAAAATGAGTGATATGATTTTTGGTCACCGTAGTTGTCGGCCCGTACACCTGTCATTCGAATAGACAGGAAGGAAAAGGAGAGAGACACCGGTAGTTCACAGACACCTGCATAGATTCTTCAACGTGCTACAGAAACCAACAGGGATCGTCGCAGCGCTGGATAAACGTCTCGTAGAGGTCCTTGGCGACGTTCATTACGATAGAATGGATCGTTGTCTGAAAAACGTGAAAAAGTGAGAAAATAAGTTGACGGAAGGGTAAAAAAGAAGTTGAGTTGATAAAAACTTTGACATAAGCAACGCAACGCGTTCGGACGTGTCGGAGTTAAAAGCATCAAAAGTTGCGACGCTTTTGATGCTTTTAAGACTAATCTACCATTGAGATAAGCGAGGCGCCAGATTCCCATAGGCAAAAAAGTCATCAGCAACTGATGTGAAAAAACACCCGCCAATCAAAAAAACGCGAAGCAACAAAAGTGTCGACAACTATCGCTAGTGTTGAGGGACTTGAACGTAAAAGTACAACAATAGACTGTAAAAAAACACTTGAGGGGGCGAAGTGATGGGAAACTCGTGGATCAGATGTCGACACAGGGCTGACGTCTAAAAAAAGGCTTCGACACCAATTCGGACGATGTTCGACATTGTCAAAAAACACGGGTGACTAGGGTCACATGGCGCACCTAGGCACCTGTTCATGAAAAAAACGCGTGACTAGTATCTTAAAACATGAGAATTCGCCTTTTTAAGGATTTAAAAATACTGCTGACGCATCTCGCGGTGTTCTGAGTGTTCACGGGTCCTCAGGGCAGCTTGCAGGTGAGCAAACAAACAAGAAACACGTGAAGCGCAGAAAAAATGAAGACATGAATGGTATCGTAGCCAGGGATGGGCAAACGTTTACGGTCAAAAATAAGCTTCAAGAATTCCGCGGTCTTACCACGAAAAAGCCGCTGGACTCGTTTTTTTCGTGGTAGGACCGCGGAAAAATGCGTGTTTCTTTTTTTTCAAAATTGTATTCGTTCTCGAAGAGAAAAAATACTGATCGTTCCTCACCTTGTTCAACGTAGTCTTGGAAGACAACACAGCCAGTAGACCGGTGCTGTTGACAGTCGCTGACGACAAATTGCTCATACAAGTCTCGCCAGCCAACTGACGATCGTCAATGAAGAGCGGTTGCTTGCCGGGATCGTAATTAGTCTGTAGCAGCCACCAGACGCCGTTGACGACATCCAGGTCAACTCGATCCGCCGGCTTTTTAGGACTACGGACGACAATAGTTCCCTCGCCGGAATTCACCCCAGCCAAAACAAAATATCCGCCAACCATCTGTCGAACCTCCGAAACCATTTCCCGGGCTTCAGTGAAGGAAGTTGCCTGTTCGAGGACTTCACGCTCGGTCCACAGCGCGAAATGGGCTCCGCCAGGTGGCAGGACGTCGCCTACGAGCCAGCGAAGGAGCTCCCGCCAGTTGGATTCGAGTTTCGCGTTCAGGCTGATCGAGAACGCTCCGGTACGCATGCCGGTCAAAAGACCGGTGTGCCCGGCGAAGGTTGTGCCCCTGTAGAGCAGGTTGCCATCGCGCAGAAAACGCAGGTTGACGGTGACTTTCTTGAGCACCTCGCTGAGACGCCAGGTGTGCGACTGGGGTTGCCAGAAGATGAGCTGGCCGAAGTCGAGGTTACGGCCGTGATAGATGCTGCCGTCGATGGATTCGGCTACTATTGAGGTGCAGTAGCGGGAGAGTTCGTCTGGAATGATGCCCAAAATTGATCGTAGGACACTCCCGACGTATCATTTGGCAATCGCCCCCGCCGGCCCCTTTCACAAAAATTTTTTGACAATGTTTGTGTTTTATCAAATCACATTTGATCGTGCAATTAAGAAATTAAGTTCCTGATTTGTTACGTACACAACAAATATTTTTTGTACTTTGTCTTTCGTAGAAGGGAGTCAAAGTCCGAAATGTGTAAATCAAGAGATCGGAAAAGGTGATCTCTTGATTTCTGACAGCAAACATTTTGTAATTTCATCGTGAAATTTTTTGTCAAAAGGTAGATTTTATCATACAGAGAAAAGTTTTTAGGAAAAAATTCAGTTGCGTAGACAGAATTTAGCAAAATTACGGTGGTCGAAAATCGCGTTTTGCCAATTTTTGGCATGCTGTAAAACTTCTTCATTTCCCAAGCCAGGGTACATAGTGATCGACGTGATTTTTGATGGAGAATCCGAGAAAAATATAAAAATTATAAGTTTATAACTTTAAAAAATGCCGAAACAAACGTTGTCTTTGTGACCTTTTTAATGAGATTTTCGGCGTTTTTCAAGGTGATAACCCTATGTTTTTATATTTTTATCGGATTCCCACTCAAAAATCACGTCGATCAATGTGTACCCCGGCTTTAGAAATGCCGGAGTTTTTTAATTACAAAATGCCAAAAATCGTCAAAAATAGCAAAACCGCGATTTCTCAAATTTTTACCGTAAAAACTTTTTTGTAAAATTGTTCTTGAAAAACTTTCAAAAAGTTCTTTGTGATACAAAAAAATAACGCCTCGAATTTGATTCTAATTAAATCAATTAAAATTAACCTAGGGATCATTGGGCATTGCGCGGGTGCACCGAGCATGTCCGTCTGCCCTGGGTTGCGGTGTTCACGTGAAGGAACACAGCAGATCACATTCCAGGAAGCATTCGGCTCTTCCGCGCGAGAACGAACGAACGAACGAAGACAAAACAAGTTTCGGGCTGTTTTGATCTTCTCCCCCACAAAGTTTTGCAAAAACAGGCAACAACTCACAAAACAAATTCATCATAGTCAGGTCAGCGGTTGAGGCCCCCGTCGCGCGGGCGATGCCATCAATCTCTCGACGGTAGTTTTCGGGGATTCTTCTCCGATAGGCCACCTGCATTTGGTGTTCGATCATTCTCACTGCCTGATCACCGGTCAGACTCGAGACAAATTCCTTGACGACAGCGATGACGTCATTGATGCCCTTGGCGTACGCTTTGCCAACTTTGTAAAAACGAGTTTCCGGGGCCTCGTCCAGGTCGATATCCATCCAGGTGAGAGGGCCAGCGTCCCGTGCCGTTAGATTCTGATAAACCGCCTGTTGTTGGTGAACAAGGCACTCCGGAGCAAAGCGACCGGTCGGCACATCCGCGACTATGGTGACGACAAAAAACAGGATATACGGTAGGCTTGGTGGCATCATGACAACGACCGTCGACCGTACCCGAGGCGATGGACGTAAGAAAGTGAGTTGGGGGACGACCGATTGGGCGACGGGGGCGTTGTCAGAGATGAAATGTATCACGTTGTCCTTAACTAGCGTCCTCACGTCCCCCGCACAAAGAATGAATGAATTGTGTGATAAGGTGCGTAGTGCCCTGCAACAGGGGGGGATCGGAGCAGATGACTCCGCCTCTTGAATTTCTTATCACGAAAGTTTTGCACCACACCGCAGATTGAAAGCGGGAATTAAGGGAATGCGACCTTTGCGCAGGGCAGGTCACCGGGGGTTGCCGGGTGTTATGTCACCACGATGATTGTCAGGCAGTCGAAATTTCGTGATACGCATCAATCTGACAAAACAGACGTTTTTTATCGAAAAGTGTCGACAACGGTTTCAAAATTTCGACATTCGTCTTCAATTGTTTAATTTTTCAAATTTAATGCCTTGCACGTCTGATGCAGCTGATTCATCGACACCCCCACACGTGTTTACTTCCATGAGTTTATCAAATCGAATTGTGCCGGGCTCGGGTCTCTGGCAACCCGATCTTTGAAATAGTATAACTCTGCAGCAGGGACTAAAATCAGGCTTTTATGGTCGGAGCGAAATTTAAAGTTCAAGCCAAGGATCAGCACTGCGATTTTAATTTTAATTTTTAATAATTTTACAGAGTTGTTCAATTCGACAATTTTCAGTGCTCGCTCTGCTCGCGCTCTTTGAGCAATTCAATTTTTCGTGCTCGCTCTGCTCATGCTCATTGAGCACTCCAATTTTTCGCGCTCGCTCCGCTCGCGCTCGTGAGCTGAGCAGGAGCGAGCAGTGAGCAGGAGCAATTTGGTGAGCATCGAACATCTCTGTAATTTTATTTTCAAAATTCAAATTTTAATTTCAATTTTTCTAAATATATTACAATTTCTTTTCTATTTTGAAACATTTTATTTTTAAAACGAAAAATAAAAATCTTTTTTTTCATCATCTAACAACTTTTTTGTAAAAAGAAATTCACAGAAAAAAAACATGATTCAACGTTAAAATTAAAAATACGACGAACGCAAAAACAGCAAAATGTTGTCTTTTTGATCAGTTTTTTTTAGTTTCTCATGCCCCATTTTTAGCCCAGGGGTTCGCCAAAATTTTTAGCCACGTTGGCTGAAGCCCAGAGCTTTAGAGTCAAAATTAGCTCAATTTTAGTTCCTGCTCTGCTGCATTTTCAGTTCCGCGTAAAACAGCATCGAAAATCGCTGATTAATCAATTGCGGGCCTGTGCAACCAAACAACCGTAACCAGCAACCACAAAACTGATAAAACCACAAATTTCTCATTTTCGTGGTCGACCACCCCAACACCAAGATACAAATATTGTCTTCAGTGCCGCGGCCGTTGCCCTGGTGTCGCGAGCAAAGATCACCGCGATCAATTTCTGACTTCATTACAAATAAACACCGGGTCATTCACTGACATGAAGCCATGCATCTCACAGATGGCCAATATTTGCCGGTGAATCGTCGTCTTTTTCATCATCATCTTCATTATTGTCATTGTCGAGTGCCAGTCCGTCAAGGCTCACCGGAACCTGTCGACGCAATCTGCTCCCTCGTCTTGTCTCAGATATCGGATCCGTAACCTCACGGGGTTCTTCTGCCTCAAACACGGGAGACAACGCAGTTCGTTGTTGACCAGGTGCCGGGGGTGCTGCTGATGCTTGCATATTCGCGGTAAGAGAGCTGTAGGTCGGTGGAGGTGTGCCCAGTGGCGTCCGATACGAGAGAAGAGACTGTAATCCGGACGTCATTAAAATAATCCTCTTCTCAACTTTTTTTGCACCAAAGAACTCGAATCAGGCCAAAAGCCACCCCAGCGGATTATGTTTAACGCCATTCCAAAGACCCTACCCAGGACCCCACCCAAACAAACCTGATAAGCCGGCGGTGGGGTCGGAGCGTACCGAAAGATGCTTCGAAGGGTCCCGAGATCACCAGAAGGTCCATTCGACCGTACCCGGGCCAGCTGCATTGCAAGGTCTTCGTCCTGCCTCATTCGACGCAAAATAATCTGGCGTTGACGCATCTGAAGGAATACCAACGGTAACAAAGGCCAGCGACTACGAAAAACCACTGTTGCAAGTAAATCGAGTTTTATCGCGTCGGATATCTTCAAATCCGCGAGAAAACGCGATTTACCCACGCCAACGGCTTTCCTCCTCTTCGCAAATAGGAATATTTAGGAATATGAATTTTTTGATGGCTGTCCAATGATGAGTGGTAATTTGAGTCTAATCCATGAAAAAAAAAGAAATCAAATCTGGAAAGTTAGTTCAAAAGAAAAGTAAGCGATACGTATGACTGTATGTTTTTGGATGACTCCTGGCACGAAAAATACAAGTGAGAAATTACGATACAAATAACAGGCATCGTAAAAGCTGTGGGAACTCCCGACACGAAAAGTAATTTCCCCCAGACAATTACGGTATTATCTTTGTATCGTAAATTATTCTCTCGTGTTATTCGTTTCAAGAGTTTTCCAACAGCGTTTACCACCTAATACCGTACCCAAAAGCTGTTTTGAAAAAAAAATGTTAAAAAATTATGTTTTTGGGTTCACCAAGCCCGATTAGCCAACCACAGCAAAAAAAAGTTATAAAAATTCGTAAAAGTCAAAAACTCACAATAAAATCCTCCTTGACGCGAAGTCTGACAATTTCCTGGCAAACAGAGCAGCAAGCCAGCGTCGCGATAGACAACTTGACTATTTCCAGTGAACAAAAGGTTTCGAAGCCCATCCACTTGGCGTTACCGACTTCGCGCATCTTCTGCGGCCAGTGAGTTTTGACGACATCGGCAATGTTCTTGCTGGCAGAAGAACGCTCGCTGACGACGAGAACGAGGTTTAGGCTGCAGAGCATGATGTCCATGATATTCTGGACGAGAAAAATAAACAGCAAAACCCATTCTTCGGAAACGTAGCCGAGGAGGGTGCAGGTTATGGCCAGCATGCCAAAGGAAAATACGACAACGCTTTCGTTGTACTCTGTCACGAAAGCTGTCACTTTCCACACCCAGTAGAGTGTGAGTAGGCCACCGAGAAGGTATCGATTGGGTAGACAGCAGAAGATGAAGGATCGCTCGTTTCGGGGCGCGACCTGCGCTCCGGTGTGGATGTAGTCGTTTTCATGCTGACGCTGGGCTTCTGGCAGTGGCTGATGTACTTCGGCTGTACCGCCGCCCGTGGGTACAGCTTCAATGCCGTCTTCGGGGGAAGAGACGTGATTCGGTGTATCTGAAGAAGAATCGGGCGCCTGTCGCCGCCCGGGATGATCCTGGGCCATCGAGCACCGGTAGATACCGCCGACGCCCGAGTCGGTCTCCGTGCTGCAAAAGGTGAGGAAAAAAATAAACGCGCAACAACTGACTGGTTGGAAGTTTGCACTTTTGTCCCTTCAATTGCAATTTGCATGCGTGCATGCATACATGTCAAATAAACAAACTTGGCACAACTGGATTTTTTACAATCCAATTTTTTTCGGGTCGAGACCAAGCAAACAAGAACGTATCCCTTTCGTGAGCTTTTTTTATCCAACAACTTGCTTTCCCTCGGTGCAGACAATCACGGAGAGCACAAATACTGCATAAAACGAACAACAAATTCGGGGGAGGAGGGCAAAATAGCATATTGCGGCTGGTTTTTTGGTTTTGATCTCAAAAAGGTCGAAAACAATTTTTTTTCATAAATTAAAGGAACGGGCACAAAAAAATTAAACAGAAACAAAAACGCTAGCAAATTTGTGCTTAGATAGGTGAGATGAATGTGGTGGACAGGTAGAAGACGCCAGCGACAGTAAGAGATTTGAGATGCAGCAAGCAGCGGTACGCGCTCGATCCAATCTTTTTAGCTCCAGCCAGCGTTGGGATCGTGGTGTCCCCAGTTATTATACGACGGCGGAGCCCCGGGCACGTGTCCACCGCCACCACCGCCTCCGTGGGGCGGAGGGACGGCTCCCATCGGTGGAGCAGGGTGGCCTTGACTCGTCTTGAAGAGCGCCATGAGGTCTTCGTAGCGATGCTTTTCACGATCTAGTTCTCGGCGAAGCGCTTCGTTTTCCTTCTCTAGTTCTGCGTTGCGTCGCTCAATGCTCGCTACGTACGCTGGATCCGGGCCAGACGCGGGTGCGCCACCCATTCCCATAGGAGGAGCGCCTGCAAGATGAGTAGGTGGTGGTATGCGTCCTCTCAAACCCGAAAAACCCTCCGCACCTGGAGGCCCTGGATAGGGGCGTTTTGCCGGAGGCTGGTCGTAATCGTAATCGCCCATCGAATGCGGAGGCGGGCCACCGCGTCCGCGCGGCATGCCGTACGGCGGAGGAGCCATGCCACCCATAGGCGGCGGTGGCATCATCCCACCCATGCGAACGAGATGCGCACGTGCTGCGCGTTCCTCGTCAACGTTAACGTGCCAGTATCGACAGCGAGCGCCGCCGCGTGAGCATGTGCCAGTTTGGAATTCCTTGCAAATTGGTATGCCGTTAATTGAGTCATTGATGGTGAGCGTAGCAGCGATCGCGCGGGCAAGCGAAAGACTAACGACGCCTTTTCGCTGATACTGTTCTGCATCTTCGCTTGTTGCGTGCACAAAACGACACGATTCTCGGAAGCATCCGCGGTTCTAAAATAGCAATCATCTGCGGCATAAAAAATACTTTTTTTTGTGCTTATTAATTTTTTTATAAAACTGCAGACTGGTTTGGTAGACCAATAAAAAAAAGCAAAAGCGCAGTCAGGTAATCAATCAGAATGTCAGAAATATCCGTCAACCCCCCGTAAAAACAACCGAGTAAATAGAAAAAAAATGAAAAATTAATTTGTCACACAAACAACTTACCTGAAAATCGATGCAAAAAGTGTAGGGAACGTTGCCCTGCTGATTGGGAGCGGCATCTTCGGGGTGCCGGTAACGGCAGCGATTTCCACGCGAGCAGATACCGTTCAGAAAGTCACGACAGACATCGGAATCGCGTCCAGATGGATCGGGGCGTTTCTGAGACATCGGAGGTCCTCCGCCACCTCCTCCACCGCCGCCGCCGCTACCAACGCTACCGCCACTACCACCACCACCGCCGCCGCCGCCGTTCTGGTATGTCTCATTACCGGTTTGAACTGGTGCTGGACCCGCAGACTCGTGAACGTCGCTCTGGAGATCGAGGATCGGATTTGCTTGAACAGCGTCAGCCATTTTATCGTTCCCTGAAAAGTAGGAAACCGGATTGAATGCTTTTGCGCACCATTAATAAACAAAAGCAAAGCAAAACGGTAAAAACAAAGAAAAAACGTAAGCAACAGAAAAAAAGGAAACAACCAACGCGCGTCGCGTCTTTTTTTCATTCACGATCAATAAAAGCTCACTGGACTGGGAGTGCGGAAGTGAGGCAAGCAAGCGGTTTTAGCGCGAACGAAAGTGAAAGCAGACGGACAAATGACAGACGAACAGGGTAACTGCGTAACTGCGTGCACGGTCTCAAAACTGTCTAATTGCCACAATTTCAATTAGACAATTTGTAAATTTTTTAGGGATAATAAAAATTTGCGTGTTTTCTACCAAACACTTTTTTAGGCCTAAAATTTTTTCCGAGATCGCAAAAAAAATTTTTTAACCCAAATTAACAGTAAACAGAGGGGTATCGTAAACAAACACGAAAGGTGCCAATAACAATCCAATCTGCAATCCCTCCCTGAATTGTCATCATAAGTGGTCCCGCACGTCTCGCACACGATAATCGCATGATAATAGAGCATTCAAAGTCAAATTAACCAGTTATCTGCCTTCCGTTTTCCTTTTCTTGTTGGTTTCTCGCGTTTAGAGCTTACTTTTGTTTCATATTTGTAAAGCGCACGTAAAACCGTAAAACCATCTCAAACTTAATTTTAAATAAAAAAAAATTCGCGAATTTTCAGTCTACCACCAACGATCATGTCTCCCAGAGTCAATACCTTCCACTCCGTGAATTTTACGGTGTCCAACGCATTACAGGTAAATGGGCAAAATAGGGAAACAAAAAATAACACGAAACAAACAAATTTTAGGCCTCTTTTTGGTACTGCACGCATTTTGGATTTGAGCGGTTCGCTGAACGAAAGTCGTCTACTTTTCAGTTCAACGAAATCGCTGTGAGAAACGGAAAGGTTGGTTATTACTGATTTACGGTATTTTTTGCAGTGTTGCATTATTTCTTGTTTTTAGGTAATTCTCGTGTTCAAGGCTTCTATTCAACCGGTTTTGAACGGATTTACGACCGAATTGGCCATTCACGGTGACTTTGTCAAGGATTTGGCGTTCGCGGTCGATGATGTGGAGACTTTCGTCGAGGTTTGGTTTTTCAACAAAAAAATGTCGTAATAGTAAACATTTTTTGTAGACCATCGAAAAATCCGGCGGAAAAGTGGTATCCCCAGTTTCGACGCTTTCCGATGCATTTGGAAGCATAAAAATCGCTGTGATCGCGACGGGAGTCGGCAGCCTCGTTCACTCGCTCATCCAGAACGTGGACTACACCGGCGTGTTTCTTCCCGGCTTCGTTCCAGCCGAAAATTACCCTTTGCCAAAGGAACTTGGTCCGATTCACATCAATGAACTCGATCACGTCGTTGAAAATTACGCCGCGAATCAGGGAGACGTAATCGTTGATTGGTATAAACAGTCGACGAATATGACCCGATTCTGGTCAATCGATGACCTTCAAGTGTACTCCAAAAACTCGGCACTCAAGGCTCAGATTGTCGCGAATTCAGACAACAGCGTGCAGGTGGTCCTCGTCGAGCCTGTGGCGACCACGGCTGCTACGCGGGGGCAGGTTCAGGAGTTTCTGGACTTCCACGGAGGTGCTGGCTGCCAGCACATTGCATTCGCCGTCGACGATATTATATCCGTCGTCGGACAGATGAAGGCGAGGGGTGTCGAGTTTCTACCAATCCCAGATGCCTACTACGACCAGTTGGAACTCCGCCTGGCGGATTCGAATATCCAGGTAAAAGAAAGCCTCACGGATATCCGAAATACCCGGTTGCTTGTCGACTTTGACGAGCACGGATACCTGCTCCAGTGCTTCTCGAAACCCGTCGAAGATCGACCCACGCTTTTCATCGAAGTTATCAAGCGGTATAATTTTAACGTGAGTTTTTTTTTCGCTTCTAAATAAATAGATTTTTTGCTAAATTTCACCTAATTTTCAGGGATTTGGTGCCGGGAACTTCAAAGCCCTCTTCGAGGCCGTCGAAGAAGAACAACGCCGTCGTGGCACTCTTTTCCGAACATCCAACTCGCAGACCAACAACCAGGCAGCCTAAAACATATGTTTTTGTGGTTTCTCTTATCGTTGAACGAAACTGCTCATTTTGGCAGGTTGATGCAATAAACGAAGAAAAGTTAGGAAAAAAACTGTTTGGGCGAGCGTAAGGGCTTGTCCGGAAATTACGTCATTGCGAGAGGAGGGGGGTAGTCCAAAAATGATAGAGGGGGTACCTGCTCAAAATGACGTCATTTAAAAATTTCATGAATTGGCTTACGAATTTTCTAATAGCAAAATTGATAAGCCAAAACTTGTAAAAAAGGCCGCTAAATAATGACGATTTTTTTTTTTCAAAATGATGTCATTTAGGGCCCATTGTAGCATTTTTTTGTAATGTAAATAGAAGTAATTGCACTAAACAACAAATCAGAATTTATTTCTTACAACAAATTAAATTGAAATTAAAAATGTGAAATAATGAATTAAAAATATCAGTCGGTACTCAAGGGTACTTGCTCGTCATTTTTCAGTTTAATGCAAATCACCGATTTTGAGTGTCAAAGGCTTCTTGAACTTCAAACGAAGTGGTTCGACGTATTCAGCGTCAAGTTGGCCGAATTCTGTGCAGCAGATTTCGGAAACACTCGTGGCGCGAACAGCTGAAAAGTTATAACCAAGTTAAACCGAAGCGTACCTTCAATACAAATCTCACTGTTATTTTGGAGCTGAATAAACGGCAAGGTCTCCTTGACGCACGGCGACGATTCGTTGAGTCCAAGTCCCTGGAATCCGGTAATACGGCCGTCGTGGTATTCAAAGTATCCCAGGCTGGACAAAAGATTGATCCCCGCAGAAGCGTCAACGATTTTCGTCGAAAAATAAATCTGACTGCCTTCGTTGGAGAGGGACGCGTTCCATGGCAGGTTTTGGAAGCTGTTGGTAGAGGTCACGGCTGTCAGGTTGAGACTTGTGTTTGTCGCCGAAACGACGGGTGTCGAGAAGGTAGCGAGGTCGCCGTTGATGCTGGTCGTTACGTTGACTGTCGCGAGTACGGTGCTGCCGGTGAGAAAGGTGGCGCTCCCCTGGAGCTTCTTGCATGTTTCTAGAACAATTCGGATTAATAAAAAAATTTTTTTTTGGGATGGACAACTTTTCGCCGGCTGAACGCTGTACGCTTTCCATCGGTTGCAGCAAACGGAAGTCATCACAGCTATGTTGTCTTCGCCGAATCCTAAAATCCAAGATGAAATAATTTTTATATACCAAGTCAGGTGCAAACCAATCTTCTTGCAGGGATTCTCGGAGCTGAAATACATGCCGTAGATGGTGCCTTGGTACAAACTCAGCGAAGTGATGACGTTGAGCAACATCTCTGACGACGAATTTTTGTACGTCGAGTTGACGTAGAAGCCGGCGTAGTTGTTGAACGCGAGACCCGAACACCCGACGCCCGAGCAGACAACTTGTCTTTCATCGACGTCAACGTAGTAAAAGGCACCGAACGAAAAGTCGCTACTCTGGACTTGTTTGGAGATGTCGACGATTTGGTAACGTGAATAGTTTGGCCGAGGACTGTCAAAGACGATTCGACTTTCAAAGGTGCCCAGAGAAGTGTTTTTAACGACGTCTGTGACCTGGAGCTGGGTTTGAACGCCTGTACAATAGTTGGCAGACAGCACTGCTGTAGGCAGGGCGGACAAAATAGCAGCAATCAACGGTAGAAACATGTTTAGCAAGCTAACTGTATGCAGACATTTTTCGTGGGTACCTATTTATTGACATTGATTCTGTGCCGCACCCTGTAATTCTACCGTACCCATTGGTTGTTCTTTGTTGCAGTCTGTATTCCTGACTGAGTTCGGGATTAGAAACACTCCTCCCCCATCGCATAAGATGATCATGAACATTGTCATCACAGGTTTGGCCAATGAAGTCGCACAAACGTCATTATCGAAGGGTTCAACAAATCATCGCTCTTATCAACTGCAAAAAAATAGGGGATTGGAGGATTGTAGAGGCACGGCAGAGAGTATTATATCACGACTGCTTACAATCATGATATCATTTTATTACTGTACTTTTTTCAGTTTTCTTGTATTTATTTTTTCTATTGCACGTTTTTTTATTTTTTAAAAAAAATTTCGTGGACCCCACCAGGATTAATGTAAGCGAACGTTCGCGTTCGTTCGTGTTTGTTTGTTTGCGAACAGATTCGATTTTTCCTGTTCGTGTTCGTTGGGGAACAAATTTTTCTTAAATTTATTTGTTCGCGTTCGTTCGCGACTAAAAGGGAAAGTAAATTTGGCTTTTCTTAGGCTCAATTACAACAAATTTGGCTTACTTTGCTCTGCCATTGTGTCGCTGTTTTCGAGTCTGAGTTGTTTTCAGCGCTCGGATCCGGCGACAGCCAAATAAACGCACCGCTCAGTAGATTTTGACTTACAATGAAAAATTTTTGAGGTCAGTATCTGTGCTAAACATTGCCAAAGTACATAGCCGCTAAAACAGTTACAGCGCCAGAAGGGTAGCCGTGTATCGCCCGGGACCTCCGGCCAAAAGCCAAAAAATAATTTTTCTTTTGGCTCCTATATCGCCGCTAAAAAGACCTCGCAAAAAATCAAAAAAATTCCGTGTTTAAAAAAGTCGATAGTTACAGTATAATTTTTAATTTTGTTGAATTCCTTCTGGTTCAAGGGTTTTGCAAAAAAATGCTTGTAACAGTTATTTTGCCACACCTTTTTTTCATTTTTTCCGAGTTATTTGGCGTTAAAAAGTAATTTATTTTGACGCTTTCTCATGTCAGTGGTTAGTTATCATAATTAGTAAAAAGTCTAAGAATAAAACAAAAATAAAAGACATTTTATTTGAGACCAAAATAAAAAAAATTGAAAAATTTTTTTATTTTGCGTGCTAAATTTGAGTTGCAGTAACTCTAGCATTTTATCATGTTTTGAAAAAGCGGGCGATGTACCCCGGAAGAGCATTCCGTTGTGCATTTTTTGATGTATTTTACTTGATAACTGGACTATTAGTTTACCCCCAGAAACCCCACAAAAATAGGGGTCACTCAGTTGATTTTGGGCGCGATTTAACGGTATGTAACCTTACGGACTAAAACGCGTTTTTGAGCTCAAAAAGTAAAGGAAGGTCTGGCAGCTGTCGTCGTCACTGCAACAGCCTTGTTTGTTTTCTTACTCAGAAAAAATGGACAACACGAACCATGTTGCGCTAGTAGAGTCAAGTTTATTCGTCGTCGTCTTTCAACGAATTTATTTTTACCAATTAGGTCCTAGTTCGATTCCGAACACTTGCATAATTTTTTTTCATCATTTTCTCTGTATGCAGGCTTCTTGTTTTTGTTTGTTACCTGATGGTAAAATATTTGTAACGAATATTCTAACCAGATTCAAAATTTTTTACAAATTCTCAAACGAACGCGAACGCAAAAATTTGGTTTGTTCGCAAACGAAATCAAACGAACGCAAACGTTCTCTCATCCCTGATTCATAATGTTTATCTTTTTTTACGGTTCTTTTTTTAAGATTTCCATTGCGTGTTTTTTTTGTTAAATTTAATTTTTAATAACGATATTTATTTGACACACATTTGAAAACTTTACCAAGACAAGCGCGATTCTGATGCATCGTACAAAATGGGCTTTTTGAGATTTTTACATACACATGGATAAAGCTTGGATGTGCGACCTAAGCCATGGCAGGCACCGGAGGAATGGGGATCTGGGGTACGGCGGGAGCGATGGCGCCGCCGTTGGGCACGGGCCCCGCGTCCGCAGCGTAGTAGACCGTGCTGCTGACGCTCGGACCGCCGACCTGCTGGTACACGTTGGGCGGCGTGTGGTAGCCGCTCTTATCCGCAAAAGGCGAGCTAGGGCCCTGCTGGTAGCACGCGTAGAGGATGTAGAGGAAATAAGAGCCTCCGATGAGCACGCCCAGACTGGGATCTGCGAGGAGCTGAAACGCGGCCTGGGGCGTCCAGCGGCCGGTCATGGAGTTTAGCTGACTCTGGAGGGATGAAATGAGCAGGAAAGCGGCTGCCAGGGGGTAGAGAGCTCCGATGAAGCCCGCGGAGGGCAGTGAGGAGGTCTGGGAGCGGAGAGCAACCGCGTTGGACGACAGACGATTGAGGCAGCCGCTGATGAGTACCAGCACGGCGCCGAGCATGATTAGGGATTCCCGGAGCGCTATGAAGACCCGGTGCTGGCCGAGGGTCGCAGATCCGACGAGACAGACTCCAGAAACAAGCTCGGGACCGGCGGTCTGAGCCATGAGGGCGACCATGACGAGGAAGAGTGGCAGCGCCCAGCAGATGACGTGGCTCCGAAAAACGAAGCGTTCCATTTCTCCGATGGAGTGTTCGCGAAGGTTCCATCTCCACGCCGCGCAGAGCGAGAGCCACCATAGACGACCGGCAGACCCGAAGTAGTAGAGCATCGTGGCGACCAGGGTACACCATTCTGTATTTGGCAGGCCCCGGACGGCATAGACGTGGTGGCCGTTGTAGTGGGTGCACGCAATGGAGTCCCGCAGCATGAGACTCATCGCGTAGAGGCCGGAAGAGAGGGCGAAGCAGAGCGTGCAGAAGAAGAGCGAACGATCTACCGGTCGCCGGGCGGTGAATGGACTGCCTCGGATGCCAGCGGCAATCAGGCAAATGCCAGTTATGCAAACGGAGACCACAGACCCGATTATAAGCATCGATCGGGCTGTTGTGATCTCCGCAACCGAGTAATCCAGCGTCGTAGAGCACCTGGGCACGCACTGAGCCGTCCTATTGACGTAGATCCAATCATGACGAGCGCAGACTCCACCGGGACGGGCTTCAGTCGCACTTTCGAGAGTCCAAAGGTCGATGGGACGCTTGTTGCCTTCGATGGAGACACCAGAATCACCCGCGATGCTCCCGTAGATGCTTCCCCGACCGCTGGACGCATCTCGCCCAGTGGAATCGTCTTCGTCGTCTTCTTCGTCGTCGCTGAAGGACGAAGGCATCGATCCAGCCATGCACATGTGCTCCGGACTGTTTTCGAGTGGGAACTTGCTGCACTCCAACGCCGCCGGCCAGTCGTAGTTGAATTCTGTGAGCACCGGGCTGCAGGCCTCCTGGATGCGCTTGCAGAGCGGTCTGCAGGGCCCGATGGGGTGAGGCACTTTTTCCGTGCACATTGGGAAGTACACCGAGCAGAGGAAAAATACAAGCTCCTCCGAGCACTTCATCCCGATCAGCGGATGGTAGGATGCCAGCGTCGCTGCTGCCGCCAGCGCCGATTCATCGCCGGCGAAGTTTGGGAATCTGAAAAATTTTAAATTTATTTTTTTGAAATTTTTTTTGGTCGTTGTTCCCCCAAAAAAAAGTTTGTTGCACGTGCCAAAAATGAAATATCATAAATAAATAAATATTTAAATAAATAAAAAAATGTTTTGGCATAAATATTTTTTGTCTCTTTGTCGGCGCCCAAAAAAGGCAGGACGACAATAATTTGTCGTCGGATCAAAAGTGACGACGCCGACGCTGGGACAAAGGGTCACATCGTTACGGGGACCAGGCCATATTTCTGGGGACGGCTCTCGGCTCTCAGCTCCAATGACCACCCTGCGGACAGACGAATTAGAGACACATGAAAAATTGTTTTTCCCGAAAATAGATTTTTTGTAGATTTATTTGTCCGCGCTCTTTTTGCCCGACTGCGATGGTTAAAAGTATAGTAACCCCCTCCCTGGAAAAACTCACATCAGTGTCCGAACTTTTACCCCAACTTCCAACTTTTGACTCCCAACTTTTTTTGACGGTTGTCCATCATATTTTTCTGAGCATGCCAGGAAATTTGTCACTCTCTGTCCCCGGTTGTTGTGACGTGACAGATTCTCACAGCACATCATCATCGACGGAGTTGCGACTGTTGCCGTAAAAATGAGAGAGAGAGAGATGCTTTCTTTGTCCCAGAGCGATGTTATCTTCGCGCGCCGAAGCAAATCTCTTCTGACACTCATCTGATTTTTTGGCAAACACCATCACAGAAAGACGAAAAAGAGAGATGAGACTTGTTTGGTCTCGGATAATTTACAACCCTACTAATGGCTTTCGTCGGTGAATGCGCGTCCGTCAGCCGCGCGTATTCGTCATCGTCAAAAACCCGGCAGACAGCAACAAAGGCCAATTTGAGGAGAGCCACGAGCGAGCGAGCAGCGAGCCTGTCCATCGACCCCCCCACTGCCGGTGGTGGTGGTCGGCCATTGATCATCATCGCTTGGTCAACAACAACAACAACAAAAAGGGAAATGCAACCGCCGAAGCGGAGGCGATTTGTCAGACATCCTAAAACAAGCAGTCATGTAAATATGCCAATTTCATGATCCTCGATCCTGGACCCTAATTGCGCCAAAAAAAGTAAAAAAAAATTGTTTTAGGTTATTTTTGAAGAAACAAATCGTTATTTACTCCTCTTTTTACCGCCAGCGTCATTTTTCACCCAAAAGTGCGTTCCCGTAATCCCGCACAGTTTATCACGGCAATAAATTGATGTTAAGCTGCTATTTGTAAAATATTGCATCCTGCTTGTCTCGGTGTATGCAGCCATGACGAGCGGGATGATTTGCCCGGTGGTTGGGGTATGCAACGTACTCGAGAGATTTTTTTTTCATTGTTGCAAAAAGCAAATTTTTAAATTTAAAAATAGTAACCAAGCCTCGTCGGTTCATGCAAGCTTTCTTTCTTCGCAGCCAAAGTTCATGAAGCAGAAGAACACTGATTAATGAAAAAAATGTATCCCCCCGTTTATTTTGTGTTTGTATTTGTGCGAGGCTGACTGGGTTAAATTTATCAAAGTCGTCGCTTGCGACACAAAAGAAGCTTCGCTTCCACCAACACCAGCCAGGCCGCTCGCTACTAATGCTGACAATTACTCTCGTGTCGGGCAAATAAGGCCGACCGGGTTGGATTGGATTGTGTTTGTTGCTTATTGGTCATCCGGGCTCTTTTGGGCACAACAGCTTCCAACAAAAAAAAAACAAAATTGAAAAATCAAGTTGAATCACGAATGCAAATGTCAAGTTTTGAGGACGGAACCGAGAAAGATGGCTAGGGATGGTGGTAGCCTGACTCAAAACTATGTACATACTCATCCTCTCCTTTTCTACTGGGAAACTGACTACTACCACGCCACTGGTACTCACTCATGGTCGACGGCAAGGCCTTTGTGGTCCTGATCCCTCGAGGCATACATAGGACACAGGGCACCCTGAGCTCTGTAAAATGTGTCTTATCCAGAGTTCAGCGAACAGCCCGTTTTTTTGTTCGCGAACGAACACGAACAATTTTTCAGAATTGTTCGAAAAACCAAACGAACACGAACAATTTTGACCTTGTTCGCGAACGAACACGAACGAACATCGAACAAATTATTTTCATAATTTGTGCAAAATTTTGTTCCCCTGAATAAAAAAAAGTAAATTTGAGCAGTCCATCTTTCTCGTTTTTGATACAAGTACTCCTAAATTTTTACTAACTAAATTTTATGCATTTTATTTGCCTTTTGTCAAATAACATTGATTTTGACACTCTGATCCTAATTTTTCCTGGATTTTTGTTCGTTCCATCTGTTCGGAAAACTTAGCTCGTTCGCGAACAAATAAATTTAAGAAAAATTTGTTCGCGAACGAACACGAACAGGAAAAATCGAATCTGTTCGCGAACGTTTTCTCAACCCTAGTCTTATCCCTCGAAAAAAATTTGGATCAAAAATTGCATTTTTTAGAAATTCTGGGGTAATCAAATAATTAATCAATTCATGATTCAAAATTTTCCCGGGCAAAAGAATAATTACAAAATGCCAACGCTCGTTCAACTCGGTAATTTGTCATTCCAATATTTTCGGTATTTTGTGTGCCAAAATTAAACAAATCACCCAACCCCAATATTTACTGCCCCGCGTCAAAGTGAGTAGATAGATACGTGTCCTATTCACCCTGGCTGGTTGTTGTCAGTCGAAGACGATGCGACGCGTCCAACCGGATCCCCCGGCCTGAAGAAGTCTAAGCTAGCCAGGAGGGGAGACGAGATGCGCCTTTTTAGCGCCATAAATCTCACTCACAAGACACACCACCACTGTCGGGAACTTGTCTCACTCTGCCATTGTTTTTTTCGTCGCGACATAAATACATACATACTGCTTGCATCGAGTCAAGTCAGCCTTTGAATAAATTGTAAATACATAGCCGACCTTTACTCTACTTTTTTTTTGCATCTTTCGACAAATCATGGACCACGACCGCATCCTGTTTTGGGCCGAAATTGCATGTCTGGACCCGATCGGGCCGCCTGAATGCCAGCAGCCGAAAGAAACAGGGAACATGCCACCGCAGGTCAGGGGTGATTTATTGGATCGGTCGGATCAAAAGAAAGGTCGGGAGGAGTAGTTAAATATTAATTAGCAGGAGAGGGGTGAAATAAATTGCTCTACGCGCTTTTTTCTACTGTAACAATTGGTTTTGTTGCACTTCCGAACATAATTGAAAAAATAATTATTTTTTCAAAAGACCTCCGAAATCCATCGTAAACATGAATTGAAAAAAAAATTATTTTGTGATAAAAAATAATTTTGAATTCAATTATTGAAACAATTTTTTCAGCACTTGTTTGACTATAAAAGTGTCATAAAATAAAATATAAAATAAGCCACTTGAGCGGTCCCCATAGACCCCAAAATGGAGCGAAAATGTTGTGATCACTTCACAACTCTTTTGTTGGCACTTTTTGAAAATTGAAGTGTTTTTGAGTTTGTATGTACAAATATTTTTTCTGTGCGAAAAAATTTGGCAGGTGAACAGGTAGAAAAAACTTGTACTGCACCCCAAACCCGATGTGTGCCTTTTTTTAAGACCCATCAACCGTCGACGGCCGCCGTTGGGGTGCGCAAAAACTCTCCGGTAAACACTATGCTAGTTTTTTTCAGCCTGTGTAAACACAAAAAAGCACATCATAAATGCGTGCATTCGAAAAAATACCCCATTCGGCAATCCCTGTTTTTTTTTGTTGTAATGGTCAATGAATGAATAAATATTATACAAATTGTTTACGTTGCGAAAAAACAGAAAAAAAACTAGTGCCGCGCGAAAAAAAACTGGTATTTGTTTTTTTTTGTTTATCATTCAAAAAATATCTGCCCCCCCCCTCCCAAAAAAATAACCACCAACGAACCTGGTTTCGTTGTACCCGATGCTCCTGCACTGCTCAGCGGTGATAGACTCGCACTTGGAGGCCGTGTGATGCTTGCCGAACCGGCTGAACGCTGCGGTGTTATCAGCGACCACCGCTCCCCGAGCACCGGTGCCGGGTGACGCCGCTCTCGTCGCCGTGATAACGAGGCACATGATGATCATCGCCGCCGCCGACATTGCCAGGTTTACGACCTCTCGCATCTCTGCTTCTGAAAAAAAAATAAAACAATCAAAAAGGAACTATTTTTCAGCTACCGTAACTGTAACTGTAACTGTATTTTTTTTTGGAAAGGGCAAACAAACGCGAACGAAAGAGGACAGTACGAAAAATCGGAGGGGGCCATAAACGGGTCATAAAGCGGTCGTAATTCTCCCCCAAAAACAACTCTTTGGATGGCTTTGAACGGGAGATGGACCAATTGCATGGCTGCTCCTCGGACGAACTGGCCCATTCCTCCACCGGGCATGTATGCAACTTACTTCCCAAAAAAGGCGAAGGAACGAACGCAAAAACTCCGTCAGTCAGTGGACAAAAACAAAGGAGGCGGAGCGTGTGATTTGGCGTCGGGGCAAGCTCTGAATGCTCTGAACCAAAAATAAGTCAGTCAGTACATTGTGCCAACCAGGCCAGTCAGAACTCGACGTGAGGAAGGGAGGAGGGGAGGAGGCGTCTGGCTTGTCGCCAACGCTTGTATTTTTGCCCTCAGGGTTTTGGGTTGGGTTGGATTGAGGGGTGGGTGAGTTGCTTGCCGGGTTGGGGTTGCTCTCTCATGAATGGCGATGGTGGACAACAGAAACGTCAGCCTCGAGGCTTGGAGGCGGCAAGGGGGACATGGATGAGAGATGAGAGATACATATGAGGAACAGAGTAAGCATGAGCAGTAGTCAGTCAGTCGTCGGCAGAGGAGAAAGGAGATAATACACGGTACGGAAACCATCTCCGGCAGCAGCAACAGCAACCACCACCAACACCACCACCCTCGGCAGCTTGTTAGCAGCACTGGCAGACGACAAAGCTAATTTGGAAACGACTAATTTTTGGAAAAAAAAGAAGAAAGAAGAAAAATTTGTTATTTAGCCTGAGGGAAAAAAAGGCCGGCAGCAC
The DNA here is from genome assembly GCA_963969345.1 of Turbatrix aceti. NCBI lineage: Eukaryota > Metazoa > Nematoda > Chromadorea > Rhabditida > Panagrolaimidae > Turbatrix > Turbatrix aceti. The sequence goes on from OZ017768.1 coordinate 3,058,882, forward strand.
GCTGGACAAAGGCGGTGCCAAGATTTTATTATTTTCGAAATCGTAAATTAGTACACATTTTTTAATTTCAGAAATTTTAAAAAAATTATTCGGCCCAAAAAAAATTTCACGAAAAAAACAAATCATTTCAAAAAAACTGCGAAGACCATTAAAAATTTATATATGTGTTTAAAAATGGTGTCGAGTCAAAGAAAAAAGGCGTTAAATCGTGCATTACCCGCAAGCTAATAAAAACAGTCCACAAATTTGTTTTAATTTGAACACAAGATGGCAGTGGTAAAAACAAATGAGAGGAGGGAGCCGCTATGGCGCGCCGCGGCGGAGCAATGGAGGAGGAGTCTACAGCAGAGTGAATAAATTATGACCCTGGAGGAAGGGAGGGGGAGGGATCAGGAGGGCAGTCAGTTGCAAATCGATGCAACACGACCCCCTGATCCCGACTGAAATCAAAATCAAAATCAGTTGGCCCCGATCAATCAGGCCCTGGAGGCTGACATCGGTGGTGGTTGGTAATTTATCGTCATCCGTCGTCCACTTCGCAGACAGATCGGCTTGGTTCAATTCAATCGACGCGGCTGCATCGGGGAATGGCGACAGCCCCCCCTCCTCTCCTGCAGCAAGTGCCGAGGCAGACAGGGTGGTGGCTCGTCCTGTCTTTTTTTTTGCTTGTCTCGACCGGTGGGTGGGTGTACACTGTACAGGTGAACGGTCACCGGCGCAAAAAAATATTTAAGAACGCAGATTCATAAAAAATCATCCAAATTGTCAAAACAGCCGTAAAAAACAGTAAATGTGCCATCCATTGTAAAATTTAGGGTGTATACTAAATCTGATAAAAATAGTATGTATTTATTCAGATTATGCAAACTTCAGCGCATCCATCAACGTGGACCGGTGATGATGGATGGACAAGCACGCAGCACGGGCCGGTTGCCACCGATGATGGCTCCTCGCATGATCATGATGCTGTTGTTGTACGGATGAAAAAAAAAAAGGAAGACAAGCGAGAACGAAAAGGAGAGCAAAAAGGAGAACATGCAGAATCGCAAAAACGGAAGAACACGCACGCATGATGATGGGCTGCTGCCGGTGCTAGCTAGCGTCGATCAACGCCAGCCAGCCAGTCAGCCAGCCAGGCAGGCAGGCAGGCAGCAGCCAGGTCCCGGACAACAGGAAGGGAAGCTTATCAGCTTATCGATGTTTTAACCACCTTAATACACGGACCACGGACCACGGACGTGGATACAAACGCGGACACGGACGACAACGACAACGGTTTGAAAAATGGCCGGCAACGAGGCAACCAACAATTTATCGGGTCTCCGTGAATTATGAACGAACGCTATCCGATAGCAACTATGTATGTATGCGAATTCGATCAGCACTACTAATAAATATTTTTTTAGTATGCAAACAGAAATTTGGATAAATAAATATTTGGCCAGAAACTGGCACGACCACGGCGGCCGCGAACTGTTTTGTGCCAAGATGGAAAAAGTGCGCGAAGGGATCAAAAACTGACAGTTTTCTGTCCAAAGCGTCCAAAGCTTCAAGTTCGGTGATGGGCGTTGGTTTAGTTGTCGGTTGTCGTGAGCGGTTGGTCACGGATCTAAATATCTCCCCTCCCCTCCTCTGCGCCATGCCATCCATCTATCACCCAGCTGTCGTCACACGAGTGTTGCATTTTGGACTTGGCTTTGCCTTTGCGCATCCTCATCGCCCCCGCACGAGACAGCTGCAAACTCGCTGAAGCACCTCTGATCGATGGCCAGTCCCAGCGTTATCCTGTCATCTCTCCTTTTTTTGTCCTTGACTAATGTGAGAGACTTTGCAGACTGTTTACACGCGCGGTCTACGTTTGGCAACTTTTTTGAAAAACTGCTCATGTCAATGAACTTTAACCTGAAAAGCGAAAAACGAAACGCGAACAACGAAAAAATGGATGAATCAATAAATCAAAATATAAAAAAATTACGGTACCCCAAATGCGTAAAAAAATTCATATTTAGTATTTACGAATGTACGAATGTATTATACATTTTTTTTTCATTTTTGACATGGTCAAAAAATCAACAACAAATGTGTAACCACAGCCAGCCACCGTTTTTTTTACGAATTTACAAAAACGATGATAAAGCAGGTGATGATGACGCATTGAGAAAAGCAGCGATGACTTCTTCGGACTGCGGTCCACAGGCAAAGTGGCCGTCGAGGTAGACGAGGTTAAATGGCGGACAGCACGACGGCGACGGGTAGGGACAGACGCCAATGTTGCAGTTTTCCGAACGCTTGTACTTGCCTCTGCAAAATATGGGCAGGCACTTATAGAGAAAGGTAACAGCGGTCAGTTTGGGTCGGGTCGGTTGTTAGCTGTCGGGAGAGGGGCTTGCGCGTAAGCATCGTATCAATCGTGCACATAGATACATTTTACATGCGCAGGTAAATAACAAAAGCAGTCCAAATGGGGTCATTAACGGTCGTCTCGTTCCCCGATAGGGATGGGCGAACGTTCGCGTTCGTTTGCGAACAGATTCGATTTTTCCTGTTCGCAATCGTTCGCGAACAATTTTTTTATAAATTTATTTGTTCGCGTTCGTTCGCGAACAAAACTAAATTTTCCGAACAGATGGAACGAACAAAAATCCAGGAAAAATTAGGGTCATGTTGTCAAATCAATGTTATTTGACAAAAAAAGGCAAATAACATGCATAAAATTTAGTCAGTAAAAATTTAGGAGGACTTGTATCAAAAACGAGAAAGATGGACAACTCAAATTTACTTTTTTTATTCAGGGGAACAAAATTTTGCACAAATTATGAAAATAATTTGTTCGATTTTCGTTCGTGTTCGTTCGCGAACGAGGTCAAAATTGTTCAGGTTCGTTCGGTTTTTCGAACAATTCTGAAAAATTGTTCGTGTTCGTTCACGAACAAAAAAACGAGCTATTCGCTTAATCTTTCTGTTTTTTTAGCGTTTTGAACTGGCTGGCATTTTTGTTTTGTGATGATTTCCGCCTGCCTATGTACCAGTTGAATTGAACAAAGAAAGCAATGCTATTTATGTATACATACTGTGATTTGTTTTCAAACGATTTGTATTTATACGGGCTCCCTTCCCAAAAAAGGCAGGAAGACAATAATTTGTTTGTCGTCAGATCAAAAGTGGCGACGCCGCCACAGAAGCGGGACAAAGGGTCACATCGTTACGGGAGGGGACCAGGCCATATTTCTGGGAAGGCCCTGATTGCTGACGGCTCACACTCACATCAGCGCTCCAATGACCACCCTGCGGACGGACGAATTAGAGACACATGAAAAATGGGCCTGCCGGCAACAAGAAAAGAAAATTTTAACAGGCGTATCAAATACATACGTATCTATCTAAATTGCCACGCGTTTGGGCGGGCTACTGTAGCGCTGCTGGGGTTGCGTAAACTGATTTGTGTACAACCAAAAAAAAGAGAGAGAAGACAAAGCGGTGCCCAATTTTCGATGTTCCATGCTCGAGGCCAAAAAAATAGACGGGCACCAGAGTTGAGCGAACAGCCCGTTTTTTTGTCCGCGAACGAACACAAACAATTTTTCAGAATTGTTCGAAAAACCGAACGAACGCGAACAATTTTGACCTTGTTCGCGAACGAACACGAACGAACATCGAACAAATTATTTTCATAATTTGTGCAAAATTTTGTTCCCCTGAATAAAAAAAGTAAATTTGGGCAGTCCATCTTTCTCGTTTTTGATACAAGTCCTCCTAAATTTTTACTGACTAAATTTTATGCATGTTATTTGCCTTTTTTTGTCAAATAACATTGATTTCGACACCCTGATCCTAATTTTTCCAAGATTTTTGTTCGTTCCATCTGTTCGGAAAATTTAGCTTTGTTCGCGAACGAACGCGAACAAATAAATTTAAGAAAAATTTGTTCGCAAACGAACACAAACAGGAAAAATTGTAAAAATGCGAACAAACACGAACGAACGTGAACGCGTCGCGAACGTTCGCTCAACTCTGACTCAAAAAAAACTGACGATTTGCGTCAATCTCACTTTTTTTTAAATATAAAAATCGTCAGTTTTTTTTGAGTGAAAAAATAACTCACATGCAGGGACACCGACGGTCGGAAGCGGCGTCAAACGAGAGACAGCGCCGTGTCATGGTTCTCTTGCCACAGGACCCGCATTCGGCAGTGCAGGGCTTCTCGACAGCCCATGCCGACCACGTTCCAGGTGCGCAGGCTCCGGATCCGATGGCTGGCACCGTAGCGTTTGTAGAAAACGGAATTGACTCCGAAGCATCGGGCGCCGAGGTTGTCTTTTCAGAGGCAGATGACGTCGTGGTCACCGGAGCCAATGTTGATGTCGACGCTCTCGGCAGCCCCGGCACCAGCGATCCCGGCCTGTGCGTCGACGGCGATGGCAAAAAAGGAGGCAACGTCGATCGAAACGAAGCCAAACTAAACTCATCCAGCGACTTGAGCTTTTTATCCGTAGGCGCAGTCCGCAATTTTGCAAATTCAGCGTGGGCACCTGTCAAGAATCCGTAAATATTTAAATTGTGCCAAAAAAAGACAACTCACCGTTGATAAAAACTAAATTAAGTAAAAAACTGCAGATTAGAAATTTAGAGCTGTAGAATCCAACAAAAGACATCATCACGACTTCGGTCACTCCGAAAAGTCTCTTCGTACAGCACAAACTGTTGGGTAAGTCAATTCGAAAAGCCCGTTTTATTGACCAGACTGAAAATCGTGCAGGTGACCAAACAGTAATCCATTGAGTCAGATGACCACTAAATTAACAGGTGGTCGCGTCGACAACATCTTCCCTGTTTGTAAATACATATTCGACGTGATCGTGATGGTCTGCATCAAAAAAATTGATTTTAAAAAAATCTGGGTTTAGTAATTTGCTTTTTATCGCTCGCACTGTTTTTTATTTAAAAAAATAAGCGAAAAAAACAAAAAAAATAATAAAAAATAATATTTTTTTAAAAAATAAAAATAAAAATAAAAACAAATAAAAATAAAATTGAGCGGAAGCGGACTCCGATTTTTTTTATGATTTTTTACTGTTATTTACTTATTTTTTTAAATGGTAAACATATTTTTGACTTTCTTTAGTATTATTTTTTTTGCTATTCCCAAAAAAAGTGATACAGAAAAAAAACTAAAAAAGGTAATCAAAAATAAAAATAAAAGCATGTGTTCACCAGACATGAAAATGGCCCGCCGAAGCCCGGCCCAGGCCCGGGCCGGGCTTGGGCGGGCCTGTGACTTTTCAGTAGGCCCGGAAAAGCCCGTTATGGCCCGTTATTTAATAAATAATGTAAAAAATTATAAAAATTTACTGCATTTTGGTTATTTTTAACAAAATTTAGTCTCTACAGATAGAAAACATGGTATTTTGAATAAAAACGAGTTATTTATGTCATTTATATAACGATTGGCTGCTATTTTTTTGGATAAAAATTCGAAAAAAAACAGAGGGGATAATTTCGGGCCGGCCCGGCCCAGGCCCGGGCTTTCGACGGGCCGGGCCGGGCCTGGGCCTAAAAGTTAGGCCCGTTTTCATGTCTGGTGTTCACGGGAACACCGCCTATCAAACGATGTGGCCGTGATCGGCAAGTGAATCCCAATATCAGAGTCCTCTCCGAACGAAGTCCATCAACCAGACAAGGTCTCGACAAAGCAGTTATCCCTCACTTAAGAGACAGTCCACGACAGGATTTAGGAACAAGGGGGATACGAGGACAAGGCTTTTTTACACTTTCAAATGTTTTGAGCCAGAATTGTTCCCCACCCCTAGGAAGGTCTAAAACCGCGATACACAGATTTTTAAAAAAATCGGAATCTGTAGTTTTGGCTTCTGAAAGGTTTTGACACAAGTTAATGCCACGCACTGCGTTCAAGAGGAAAAAAGCTGAAAATTTTTTTAGGGGGGTTTTGGGGGAAGGGGAACACGGTGACGTAGTCAGATTTTTTCTATCGTTACGGTAAGTGCCAATTTTAGGCTTAATTGTTTGGTTTTTTAGCCACAACAACTTGGGTATTCAGATGTGCCTACGCTGATATATCCTATCTTCTTCCCCGTGTTTTTACGCCTTGAATGATGTATAACACACAATTTTGAAAGTTGGATAAAGTTCTCATTTTTGATAATTTTCGACGTGCATTCGAGTAAAAAGCGCGCGCACCGTCTCTTTTTCGCATCGCTGGTCGAAAAAGTGATGTAACAGGAGTCGACTTTGAAAAATTGCCCTGAAGCCAGTTTTTGTTTATGATGCTTGCGGTTACTTTGTTGGGTTTGGGCATGTCCCAAAGATTGTTTTAAACTACTTCTGCTCTTTATTGCATAAGTTTCCGATCAGTTACGGTATTTGAAAGTTCATGTTTCTTTTGTTACCTGCAGCACTGCGCACAATTGACCGATAAAAAGGAAAAATGGCTGAAAACAATCTTTGGGACATGCCCAAACCCAACAAAGTAACCGCAAGCATCATAAACAAAAACTGGCTTCAGGGCAATTTTTCAAAGTCGACTCCTGTTACGTGCGCGCACATCACTTTTTCGACCAGAAAAAGAGACGGTGCGCGCGCTTTTTACTCGAATGCACGTCGAAAATTATCAAAAATGAGAACTTTATCCAACTTTCAAAATTGTGTGTTATACATCATTCAAGGCGTAAAAACACGGGGAAGAAGATAGGATATATCAGCGTAGGCACATCTGAATACCCAAGTTGTTGTGGCTAAAAAACCAAACAATTAAGCCTAAAATTGGCACTTACCGTAACGATAGAAAAAATCTGACTACGTCACCGTGTTCCCCTTCCCCCAAAACCCCCCTAAAAAAATTTTCAGCTTTTTTCCTCTTGAACGCAGTGCGTGGCATTAACTTGTGTCAAAACCTTTCAGAAGCCAAAACTACAGATTCCGATTTTTTTAAAAATCTGTGTATCGCGGTTTTAGACCTTCCTAGGGGTGGGGAACAATTCTGGCTCAAAACATTTGAAAGTGTAAAAAAGCCTAGTCCTCGGTCCGAAATCCTGTCGTGGACTGTCTCTTAAACAAATAAAAAATCAAAAAACTGAAAAAAAAATAAACAAATAAAATCAAAACATTATGTACAACCAAATTCAGTCACTGTCATCGTCGGGTGCAGCCGCCGACCACAAAGAAGGCAGACGAGGGCGAATGGAGTCAAAGGTGGCACGTGATATCTGGATGACCTCCGGCCGGTGGGTGCGGGCAATCGGGACCAGTTTCATGCTGACGGGATGTCGCGGCAGAGGATCGAAGGGAGAAGATTCACGGGAAGCAGGTCGGGAGTGATTCGACGAAGCCGAGCGCCGGGCATTCTTTTTTTCCGAAGTTCCGACCGGAGGAAACGGTACGGCGAAGGGAGTGACGTTTTCTTTTGATTCTTCTGGAACAAAAGTTGCGAGTTCATCCTCTGTCTTGTTTTTAGGCTCAGGAGACACGGGAACTGGAAGTCGATGTTCTTCTTCGGAAATGTTTTCTTGGGAAAAAACTTCAGGAACCGACGATTCAATTTTCTGATTTTGAAGAATCAAAGGTTGGAGTGCCGTGAGTTGGCCAGACAAAAAGTGGGAAAGTGCAGAGACGCCAAACTCCGGGCTGAATTCATTGGACTGAAAAAAAAAGTGTTTTCATTGGAAAAAAAGTCAAAAACTAACGTCTTCAAATTTTTCATCCACAACCGTTTCCGCTTTTGGTGGTTCATTGACACTTGGCGCTTCCGACTGGATCGCTTCAGTATTTTCGTTCTGAAAACCGATGAAAAAAATGTGCAGAAAAAATATAAAAAAAACTCACATTCGAGACAATTTCCAACTCATGAGGCATAATTTCGTCCGAATTTGAAGCATTTTGAACAACTTTGGTCGGATCCTGCACAATTGAGCCCAAATTGAGGATTTTCGTATTCACAGCGCCGGCGTCGTTCAATTCAGGACGTCCAAGTTCAACAGAAGCAACCGGCTCAGTCTCCATCTCTGCCGCAGCTCCATCGCAGACGCTGACCTTCTCCAAACCCAAATCCACATTTTGTACGCCATCATCGAGCACGTTCTCCAACCAAATTTTCTTTTTTCCCCGGCGTTGCTTCGCAGTAGATCGCTTCGGAGGAGTTCTTCCAGGATTCTCAGCCACGCCCTCATTTTTTGGCGCAGGAGTTTTTTTCTTGGACCTCGCAGGCGACTTTTTGAGCTTCTTCGTCGGCGACGGCTCATCCAGGAAAGCATACGCACCCTGCCGGGCTACGCACGACCGTCTTGGTAGAACATAGGCATCTGGGCCAAGGATGCCGCCAACCAGCCTGTCAACTTCCGTCTTTTTCGCAGCAGGCGTCGAAAACTGAGGCACGGGTTGCTTTTCTTCGACGTAATTCATGCTTGGAGTCCTCTTCGGAGCATCAACAGTCGTAAGCGTCGCAGAAGCTTTCTGACTGGTGTCGGTATACTGTACTGTGCCATTGCGCAAGTTAAACGTTAATTTGAGAAGAGGACGGCCGCGATTGATCGGCGACTGCGACTTTCGAGGACTCGACATTTTCTACAAAAATTATGAACCGATTAGAAAACGTTCACTCCAAACAAACAAACCTGTTCTGATGGATAGGTAAAATTGTTGCCGAAGCCAGTTCCTAAAAAATACATTTATCGAGTGCATAAAACCCAAAATCTCGAACGCCAACTCAAAAATCATATTTTTTTCAAAATGTTTGACTAAATTTTAAAATTTAATTTTTTAAACAAAAATTTATACTTTTTTTGTTTCTAACAAAAAAAATTGATAGAAAGCGCGTTTTTTTGAGAGATAATCGAATTACCCCCCCCCCCGACACCCCAACAATTGCCAAATCATTCCAAAAACAGATATTTAAGTGCACCAACACTTCAAATTCAACGCAAAATCAAAAAATTATCAAAGTTATCACAGACAAACAAAAACAAACAGAGGGAGAAAAATCAGTATTCACAGAGAGCTGGAATATCACTGAAACCACCAATTGAACATTGTTGAGGGGACTGCAGAGGAGTGGTCATCATAAGAAAATTGCTAGGCGTCAAACGGTCGTTCTGACAATAGACGTTCATGTAGTTTGCAAAATCTCTGAAAAATTCCATCGCGTCGCAGTGTTTGGGCAGCAGGCCTCCATGCCGGCGGTTATGGTCGATGAAGCGGTGGGCGCTGTCCAGCATGCGGAAAACATGCACGAGGTTGAGGAGGTCGAGCAGGTACGTAGTCTTATTAGTCTTCTCGCTATGGTGCATCCAGCCGATGGCATGATCCCGCGTCATTTGCCCCGGAGCAGTCCTAACAGACTTAAACTGTTCCAACTCAGCGGGAGTGAAGAGAACGGTGCCATTGAGGTTGAAGAAGGAAAAGACAGTCGCGTAGTGTTCGTAATACGGCTTATAGTTGAACGCCGTGAAAAACTGAAAGAAATCCAGTTAAACCTCAAATTTCCTATTTTGGATCAAAAAACATACAGCTTCCAGCCTCTGTCTGAATGTCACAGCACCACACGAAACAAAATCCGGATACCGATTGCAGCGATCAATGTCTGCGTTGATGAAGTCCTCAATCTGCTGTGGGTATTGCATATTCTGGCGGGTCTCAAGACTTCCCTTTTCCAGGCAAACTTTTCTCGGAACCGCCTTGTATCTCTGAAAAGCATCAAAATCTCTTTCAAAATACTTTGATATCAAAAAACAAACCTCTCCGAACTCGAAGCGTTCAAAATACGACTCTGGTTCATATCGATGTTCTGAAATAGTATTGTAACAGATTTTGAAGCACACCATCCCGATCGATCGAGGCGTTCTCGTGTCAAAAAATCCAACGAGTGAACAAATTTAGAGAAACTACTGTAATAAAAATTTGAGCGCGGCTAACCAAAATGCCTAACTGTGTTGGATGGTTAGTAAAATTCGAAAAACATATGATTTTAAAATGCCTATTTTATAGCACGTTTGCATGGTTATTAGAACAATTCGTTCACCATTTAATTGTAGAAAAAGCAAACAATCATTTACAAAAAAACAGATGCCATCGAATATCAACTGAAAAATAATGCTAAACATACCTAACGATAGGCCCCAGCTGGCACCAACAGGAAAACGCTGTACAGTCGACGGCCCGGGCATATCCAACGCCCGGCTGGCCTTAAAAAATGACACCAGTAAAATTCTCTTCAAATAAAGAAAAAAACCTTACCGACGGCGGTGACAGCCAACCATCAGCAGGAGAGCAATTCAAAATAGCTTGCCGAGTTCTCTTATTGTTTCCAAGAGGCGTCTTAGCGGGCAGAGGACGAACAGCGACCAAGCTGGGTCCCCGAACAACCTGACCCACCTGTAAAAATAGACCCTTCAAAAACTACAAAAATGTAAAAAATCTTACAGTTTGTGGAGGCTTCAAAACCGCTGGCAGCTTTGATAAGCGCGGCCGATAAACCTGCTTCGGCAGTTTTTGCTGAGGACCCTGCTTCTGAAAAAAACCATGTTTCATCAACAAAATTTCAGATAAAAATCAAACCGTCTTTGTGGATTCCTGCGCCGCAACTTTTGATCTCTGGTCCCCGGACGCGGTCGCTGCATGTGATTCAGCACCTTCGGTGCCATTGAAGGTCAGCACAGCAAGTTCGCCCCCGGCATTTTGATCAGTCAGAGCGGAAAAAGAAGAAGCGGCAAAATCAGGGATCGGCGCGTTACTATTTCCGACGACGCTGTTGTTTTCAGTCACAGCACCTTGTCCCTGAACAGCACTCGTTTCCTGGGTTTCTTCAACATCTACGTAGTCCTAAAAACGGAAACTTTTATAAGCAAATAAAACGCGGCCTAAAACACCAACCATCATTTGAACTTCTTCGACGGCAGTAGGCAAAGTTGCAGCAATCGGTGGCAATTCTGTCGGTTCTTCGACGAAATACTGGATTTGTTCTTCTTTCTCAGCAGTAGGAAGACTCTCGCGAGGGAAAGGTTCCTCAATGTCTTGCGGTTGAGCACTTTCAGAGACGTTGACAGGCGGAATCATCGGCTCGTCAACAGTTTCCTTCTGCTTTGTGACATCTTGAACAAAAACGGCTTCTTGATCCGACGCCGAAACGGCAGACTCCGGATTGGCTTCGTAAACAGTATTCGATTCGTTGTCCTGTTCTGCAACCACGACTGCCTGTTCCTGACCACCAACAACCGCTTCGTAGACATCGGTAGCGATCGGTGCGGTATCGGTAACCGAAGGCGTCTCAGTCGGTTCTTCGAAGTCAACAACCGCCTGAAAATTGTTAATAAACAAAAAAATTAGGCAAAGAACCACTAACCGTCTTCTCGGGTTCGATTTCAGGAGCGACCGGTGTTTGACGAAGCGACGATCCATCATCAACCGATTCCATGGCGACGTCAGCCGTTTTTTCGGGTTCATCGTCGACCACCGGCGCAGCCAGGACGACGGGCCGCATCTCAACTTCTTCCGGTTCGGCAACCTCAAGACCAGCGACAGCAGGCATCGTCGGTTTTTCATGGATGATTTTCTTCGTCGTGAGCTCGGCGGGTTTCTTGGACACAGACGCCGGAGTGCTCGCAGAAGCCTAAAAAGAAACCATTTTCCGGACAAAATTCACTAATAAAACATACCACATCGAGATCAAGGTTGGTGTCATCGGTAACCGCGACTTCAGGCAAAAAAATACCAACCGCTTTCTCGGGTTCAATTTCGGGAGCAACAAGTGACGTCTGACGAAGCGACGATCCATCATCAGCCGATTCCTTGGCGACGTCAGCCGTCTTTTCGGGTTCTTCTTCGACAGCCAGCGCAGTCATGACGACCGGTGGCATCTCACACTCTGCTTCTAATGGTTCAGAAACCTCAGGAGTGACAGCAGGCGTCGCCGGTTTTTCCCGGCTGCTTTTCTTTTTCGTTAGCTTGGCAGGTTTCTTGGACACAGACGCTGGAGTGCTCGCGGAAGGCTCAGGTTCGATTTCGGGTGCAATCGGTGAAGTCTGACGAATCGGCGATTCATCATCAGCCAATTCCTGTTCGACGGGAGCCATCATTCCGGGTTTTTCTTCGACAACCGGCACTGCCAGAACGACCGGCTGCATTTCAACTTCTTCCGGTTGAGCAGGCGTCGTAGGTTTTTCGCGGATGCCTTTCTTTTTCGTGAGCTTGGCGGGTTTTTTGGACACAGACGCCGGAGTGGTCACAGAAGCCTAAAAAAATCGCCATTTTCCATGCCAAATTCACAAATACAACATAAGACATTGAAATCAAGGTAGGTATCGTCAATAA